>JAPDPK010000059.1:1200000-2400000 GCA_031772115.1 Heritiera littoralis | reverse complement strand
GTGGTCCAGCCCATTAACTAAGAGTTTAAGTTTACTCGTTGGCCCCAGTCCATTTACTTATGGGGGGCTGGACGCTGGAGCATGAGCATGCACGAACAGCTGCCTTGCCACGGACCATTTCAAAACCCAAAAGACCAACCGGATAAGGAAAGCAGCAACAACGTTGAGTCATTGCTAGGCATGTAAAAGAGCTAAGTTATTTATGAACTACTTAAATTCGATTAGATATTTAGTTAAGTTTGATTAATTTATTTTCGAACAAATTTTGAACTAGAATTACGTGAGTAACGAGTTAAGACAAATTTGAATGTCCTAATATCTTATTCAAATGGCTAGTGAGTCTAATCGAACTTTTTTTTATATGTATTTGTTATATTTTATATTTTATTATTAATTTACCATTTTACACTTACATTATATGGTTGAAAAATGATAAATTAAGTCCATCAAGTCAAGTTGAACAACTCGAGTAATTTATCGAGCCAAATTCGAGTTTTAAAAACTAAATTCGAAATAAACTTCGAATTTCAAATATTTGAATCAAACTGAATTCAAGTTTGGACTGAATTATCTTGACTAAGCTCATTTACGCCCCTAGCTAGTCTATACAAAAATAAGATTAATCCATGAACCAGTTGTCAATTGATCTTTCTATCGAAAAAGGTCTTGCTTGACTTCCTTTTGTTGAAATGTTTTATACCATTCATGTGTATGTAAGAAAGCATGAAGAGAACTAGAACCAAAGTTCATAATAAAGAACCAAAACCAAATCCGAATTCATTAGTATCAGCATCAGACTATTCAGTGACTGCCAGGATCTTAAAAGACAGCAACTGTTAAAATGAAACTGAAGAATAAAGAAGAGGATGTTAGGTTACAATCATAATCATATGATTAAATTCCCGGGTGACAATGTGGAAACTGACAAGGAGCAATGTGCCAAGGGACAAGGTGTTTGAATGGTTCAATGGGCCATTCTTGATAATGGAAGATCAACTAAAGAAACCCAAGTCTCTATCTATAGTTTCCTCCGTTCTGCTATTGTTTTCCGCCATGATTGCTGGAGTTGCTTAAGCATCTGCAGATCACAACCACCTCAGTTTCAGGAGCTGTTAGATTTTGTTTAATATTTTTTTTTTCATTTTTGTGTTGTGTAGGTGAGTTGTGTATGAGCTATAATCCATTTTATGGGGTTAGAAAATTTACATTTTTTGGTCAAGATGCACTGATCAAAGTATAATTTCCTTGTAAATAGGCGCAAGTGGTTGAAGTTAAGTACTATATGCAAAGCATAGAGGTTCAAATTTCTATGATATGTAAATTCGAAAAATTCATAGATAAAAATCCAAGAAATTCAAATATTTCAATAATAAATCGACGGCTTACCCTGATTTTGGAGTTAGAGCAGTTAAAAACCGTACGTTGTTGAGTAGGCAAACAGACTTGACTGTATATAGCAAATAGGTTTGAGGATATTTGCTTGACCCCCTTGTTTCGGAAACCATTGTTGGTTACAAACTCTAGATGGAGATTTTCCCTCCATGGACAGACCAACTTTCCTGCCTGTTCCCTCATTCTGTCTCTTTCCCAGAAAGCAAGACTTCTGGCAGACAACCCTCCATTGCAATTGCATACTCAGTTTCCACTGCAATTTCTTTGGCTCTCAGATTCTTGTAACCCAGCAACATTCATCAGCTAAGATCTGAGGTTGCTCCAATCCCCTAAACTCCAAGGCCTGGTAACGTGATTCTGCTCTTTTTTTGCTTGTTTGCCAATTGCATATACTTGATTTCGTTTACCAATATTTTTTTATCACTAAAATTGCACCGAGAATCATTTTGTAATGAAAGTAACTCAAAACAAACATTAAGGTTGTTCTATTAACGGTATTTCACGAAACAATTTTCTCTCAGAACAACTTTTTCATAGAAAAATAATTCTTTTACAGAACGGCACCTTTACCGAAAAGAAGTGTAAAAGAGGCGTGTATGATCAGATGCAGTAGGATTGGATGTATCTCACTTGCATGCAAAGAAAGGGTTACCATAGAATTGCATAACAATGGCATTTCAATTCCCCATGAGAGCTCAGTCAGTCGGGAGTTCAGCAGTTTTTGCAGAGAGAATAACCGAAGAACCTCACCTTCACACAAACAATAAAAATTCCCAGACCACCGTCACGTTGCTGTACCAAGCCAGCATAGGAGGCCATTGGCGTAACGTTACGGTTTTGTGGAGCAAGAATCTTATGAATTATTCTCTCAGCATCATGGTCAATAGCACTGCAGGAGATTTTCATTATACTTGCAAGATTGATCTTAAGCCTTGGCATTTCTGGAGCAGAAAAGGGTACAAATCCTTTGAGGTTGAAGGAAACCAAATGGATGTTTACTGGGATCTTCGTTCGGCTAAATTTACCAGTGGCCCTGAACCAGTAGCAGATTATTATGTCGCTTTGGTTGCTGACGAAGAGGTGGTGTTGTTGTTGGGAGATTACAAGAAAAAAGCATACAAGAGAACGAAATCGAGACCAGCCATGGTTGAACCTCTCCTGTTTTACAAGAAGGAGAATGTGTTTGCAAAGAAGAGCTTTGCGACTCGAGCTAGATTCGATGAAAAAAGAAAAGAACATGACATTCTTGTAGAGAGTTCAATAACAGGATTAAAAGACCCTGAAATGTGGATTAGCATGGATGGGGTTGTTTTGGTTCATGTTCGGAATTTGCAGTGGAAATTCAGGGGTAACCAGACCGTTTTGGTCGACAGGCAGCCAGTGCAAGTGCTGTGGGATGTGCATGACTGGTTGTTTAGCAGCCCTGGGACAGGACATGGCTTTTTTATATTCAAGCCGGTCGCAGCCGAAGCAGACAGCGACATTGAGGGCAGTAGCCATGGAGGAGACAGTGATACCAGCACCGGAAGCATGTATTATTCTACAAGAAGCCCCAGCAGGGCAAGCAGGACATCCGAATTCAGCCTGTTTCTTTATGCATGGAAGATTGAGTGAGATTCAATGTTGTGCATTATGCAATTTCCACAAAAGAAACCCTTTTACAGGCAATTTTCATCCATGTACCTTCTCGAAGTATTGTAAATTATACTCTTGTGATTTCTTCAAAAATGAAAATTAATGGAGCTGATATTCCTGCTGCTTTCACCATCTGTCCTTATAAATGTTTCCACAGGGAACCAAAAGCATCTTCAAAAATAATAGAAAAGAATGCATTCTGTTACCGTGTCTGCCATTTACATTTTATAAGAAAAAAATGTAAGATAATTTATCATCTGTCTACAATAAGGGTGAATCACCTCTGCATTTGCCATTTCTAGAGCAATTAAATAATAATTCATAATTTAATCAGAAGTTACTCCAAGAAAGATTGTACATAACTTCAATGTTGCAGAAAAGTGGATATCAGAAGATCCTTAATCTTGTAAAAAGCTGCAAGCTGTGAACAACCAAATTACTATATGAAGAACCTGGACACCAATATCACCTCCCGAAACATCTCAGCACTGACGAAGCAAGAGTAGAAGTAAGAAATTTCAATCCAGAAGATCCCCCAGGGAAGTAGGATATGGCATAGTATGATATCGAAATGACCTAAAAAAGATTGAAGAGGCATCAATTTCTACTAACTTGTGTTCCACCACTTTCAATGCAGAATATAGTAATACATGCACAGTGCAGACAATGTTAATGATAATTTATCATAATTCATCAGAGGCATAACATACTTTAGCACTCAACATCTGTTTCAAAAAATATGCTGGCAAACCACTATAAAAGAATTAGGTTACTGGAAGATCCCTAATATATTTTGTAGAAGGTACTGTATGAATAACAGAGTTTACTTGAAAATAAGGCATTCCAAAATGTTAATAAAACAGCTTACATCAAAAAGGCATTTCACAATTTTATAAAAAGCTAGCACTCAGCTGTCAGAACAGTAACTTATGCATAGCAGCACCTCAGGCTCTTTATACATGTCAAGAAATTCTATGAAAACTGCCTTGGTCACTATCACAGTGTCCCATTTCCCCCCAAATGAAGGAAGAAATCCAAAGAAAAAAAAGATTGAGATTGTGCTAATACCTGTAATACAGAGAACAATACAGAAAGAACGTAACTATGAAGCCACATGGAGACATAAATGGTTCCCACCATACTGCCGACAAAACCCAATGTAAAAGGCAGCCTCTGAAAATAAGAAAGACAGAAAATACAAAATTTTTTAGAAGGCTGTAAGAAGGAAAAATAAAAGATTAGTTTGAATTCAGGGTAGTCTATAATAGCCAATTTTAGAGGTAAATAAAACTATGTACTAAGCAAAAAGAAAGCAATGAACTAATATACCTCTTTGGACGACATGTGCACAAGCTGATATCGAGGACCTTTCAAAGCAAAGAATGAACCAACAATTAATGCACAACCGATTGTAAAGCAGATTGCAAACTTCTGAGGCACCAATACTATCACTGGAAGGAACATGGTGAACGCAATGAAGATGAAGAACACTCCAGTGGCAAGTAGCATGCCAAAGTACATCAAGGATTTACCAGAAGGCACATTGCTAGTTGCAGACTGGAAGCTGCCTGGTAAGTCTCTGACTCCTTTTGAGACCCTGAAGAGGTAAATCAGCATCATCATTGAAATATAAGAAATAATGACTAATGTGAAAATGTGAAAGTACTTGCAAATGGAGTAACTCAGGTTGAAACATCCATGAACTTTTGTTTTGATACATTTTGCAACTACTGCCATTCTAGAAAAATGGCAAAAAGAAGATTTTTGAAGGCAAGCTTTTGTAATGTTCTTCTTACAACCCAACAAAATCTTAAAATTGAACCTTTTCATATCGTGTAACCATGCTACATGAAATAAAAAGCAAATGAATCCTCCATAGGTTCCATCAAACATGGGAATTAAAGAATCCAAACATTACTACCTTAAGGAATGTTTACTTATCAAACCTGATACACCTAAACCATGAACAATAGCAAAAGGTACTCCACAATATGTCATCTTTGCCTCTCTCTAGATCATTACTGTTCTCTATCAACCATCCAACAAACGAAACCAAGATTGCAAAGCCACTAGCTCAAAATATTTTGGGAAATAAGGAAATAGCGAAGTACGTCTCTTCCATCCAATAAATCTTACCCTCCTTTCCCCAACATTCAAACTTGACTAGCCGTGTAAATGACTCAACCTATTCAAGCTTAGCTCGACGAATACTCAAGATCAACCAGTTCACTATCCAACCTTTCCTAATAGTTTTATATATACTAATTATTGAATTCGAGCTCTAGTTGAGTATTTGTTGTAACTGTAATTTTAATAATAAAATAAATATAATAATTAATGTTGAAATTATGAGTTTCTGTTACTAATAGTTAATATTGTTTTAATAGTCAATTATATTCTAATTAAATTCTTTATAATTATGGTGTATAAGTTACAAATGATTTTAAAATCATCATTATTATTTGATATGAGTTACAAGTGTGTGAGGCTATAAATAGAGGTCCTAAACCTCAAACAAAGTACAACACCAATCTATTCACAACTTATTCTCTACATCAACTCAATATGCTCTTGGAAAAGAGAAGGGTGTTTGATTTTAAAGCTTTTTACTCTATATGTTAGTGCAGAACTGTAGAGTGTACAACGAAAATAGGTTGAGCTGTTGTATCCTGGAGGCGACACGCTTAGAGTTCCTGCTGCACCGGTGATATAATTCTCGTAGAGGCGTGAATCGTCTTAAAGAGAGCGAAATATCCGTGCCTCAGTCCAACTCTTCGTGATAAATAAAATAATTCTATTTTATATTTTCTTATATTATTTTGATTACTAACAATTTCTTATTTTTGTTTCAGCTTCTAGCACCTACAACTTAGAGAGGAACTCCAACAATTTTAAGACGATTCATAAATGTTGAAAATATTTTCATCTCAAGAAAATAAGAGGTAAGGTTGAATAGGCTTTATGATCACGGGAGAAAGCTTGGCTCTGCACTTATCCATGGGAGCATTACTTCATATACAATGGACAAAGTAAGATCCTATATTTTTAATTATCTTGGCTTCCAACTATTTATTTTACACTACGAGTGACTGCGTAGTCTACATTGCTGACTCTTCTTTTGAGATGTCATAAAAAAAAAATTCATGGGAGTTATGCTAATAATAAATAGATGGAAATCCTAGATATTATATTAATAATGATTTGTGACTACTTTTTTTTATAACCATAAGGTTTAACCGTGGTAGCTAACCAATATTTGAAAGAAAGCATTAAAACACTTGCATCTAGTTAGCAAAGTAAATATAGTATCTGATTAGCATTTAGCATTATTATAATGTTTAAAGTTATTAAAAACTTTAGATGCTTGAAATGTTTAACATTTAAGTATTATTTATAGGCTGTACCAATTTGTAACTCATAATAAATATTAATTATAATTTTTATGAGCATTTCCGTTTAATGCTTAAAAACAAAAACTGTTAATATTGCTATTACTAAAATTATTGTTAGTGTTTTATGTTAATTGGTTGAAAAGCATGCATTTATGGGTTGGTTACTTATAATATTAATTTTGAGACGTTTCGGAAATTTATTAAAACGTTTTCAACAAAAAAAAAAGGATATGCAAGTTAACTGAATTTCTATATGATCTTAAACAAAATAAATAGCATGAAAATCTTGATATGTGTGCATGAAAAGTTAAATTAATATTAGTGAATTAGTGATTACATTCACTGCCCTGAGTTTCAATGTAAGCTTTAACTGTTGATTATTTATCATTTATACATATGATTACGTTTTACTTTTTGTAATTTGAAATGTTAAAGTTTGGGTGAAATGCTATTCAACTAAAATGATATGTTGATGTTTTATATGCTTATGAAGCTAATGAGTTAAAGTTATATATTAAATGTTGCTACGTTATATGTTGAATGCATATAATCAATATTATTCTAAATAAGTTACTTTCACATCAAATTTTTCATATTAATGCTCAAGAGCATATTTAAGGTCATATAAAAATTACTTATAATAGTGTCTTTCATGGCAAGTACTTATATTGGAATGTTTTAGTGACATTGATTGAAATATAATGATACGTTTGAGTTGTTTTTTAAAATTAAAGATTGTTTGTGGAACAAGTTACTTGAGATGGAGCATTGAAACGAGAACTTGTATGATGTTATTCATGTTGGATGAAATAAGGCTACTGATCACAATAAATTTTGTGATTCCTAGTAGTATGACTTTTACTGTTAAGAACAAATTAGACTACTGGTCACATAAAATATGTGATTCCTAGTAGACTTTTGGTGTTAAGAAAAATTAGGCTACTGGTCACAATAAATTTTGTGATTCCTAGTAGTACGAATTTTGGTGTTGGATAAAATTAGGCTACTGGTCACAAAAATTTGTGATTCCTAGTAGTATGATATTTTTGTTATGATGGAGCATAAAAATGCTATAAGCCCTACTATAAATATAGTTGTGGCAAGAAAGTAAGATACTTGATAGTTTTAAATCTAGATCGTGTGATAAAATATTTGTGATAGCACTGCTATAATTGCTAGAGTGCATAACCATTATTATAATGGTAAATCTAGATCTGTTAAAGGGAAATACCCTATGGTGAGATCCTATATGAATAATGGGATTATAAGTGTGAATTATAAAGGCCTTTGCTCAAGAAAAGATCTGGTATACATCGAGGGGATGGTAGTTTTTGCCCAATAATCTGGAATCTTCTATGAGGATACCCAACCTAATGATCAGAGATCCTAAGAGTTAGGTTCAATGGGAAAAACAAATCATAGAGAGGTCGCTAAAAGATACACACTAAGAAGCTTTAAGCTCATTTGTCCATCCATATGGTGTAGTGTATCTTTCCTGTAACGATGGAGGGTTGATTCTTTAAGAATCTTAATGGAAATCTATAGCTCATTATGAGTGGAGTGTAGCAGTTACAGGAACACTCTTGATAGATTTCACCTATGTAAGTATTGGAGTGGGGCCGCTCCTATGAAGCTTGGTTGGGCAAGTTTCCAGATTACTCACTAAGTTTGGGATCAAGCACAAGGCCGTAATGTGCTGGCTTAAAAAGAAACTCGTAAACACCTGAATTATTATGTGTGTACTGCAAACTCTTGTCTCCCTTGTACAGCCAAAGTTCAATACGTATGGCACACTATTGGCTTAGGATCAAGATTTGCTACTACATTAAGTAAAGGTTCAATGCGGTCGCACACCTTTATTATGCATAATAATTCATCTCTGTCCAAGTTAATAAAAATATTTGAAATATTATTTTATTATTGAAATGGAGAGGGAATTGTTGTAACTGTAATTTTAATAATAAAATAAATATAATAATTAATGTTGAAATTATAAGTTTCTGTTACTAATAGTTAATATTGTTTTAATAGTCAGTTATATTCTAATTAAATTCTTTATAATTATGGTGTATAAGTTACAAATGATTTTAAAATCATCATTATTATTTGATATGAGTTACAAGTGTGTGAGGCTATAAATAGAGGTCCTAAACCTCAAAGAAAGTACAACACCAATCTATTCACAACTTATTCTCTACATCAACTCAATATGCTCTTGGAAAAGAGAAGGGTGTTTGATTTTAAAGCTTTTTACTCTACATGTTAGTGCAGAACTGTAGAGTGTACAACGAAGATAGGTTGGGCTGTTGTATCCTGGAGGCGACACGCTTAGAGTTCCTGCTGCACCGGTGATATAATTTCCGCAGAGGCGTGAATCGTCTTAAAGAGAGCGAGATATCCGTGCCTCAGTCCAACTCTTCGTGATAAATAAAATAATTCTATTTTATATTTTCTTATATTATTTTGATTACTAACAATTTTTTATTTTTGTTTCAACTTCTAGCACCTACAACTTAGAGAGGAACTCCAACAGTATCAAGCTCCTTACTTGAGTTGATCATATTTGAGTCTAATTGAGTCGCAATTGAGCCTGTCATAATGCCTCAAACTCTTACCTCTAACTACTTGACCAGGACATATTGCATTTAACCCTTTGTTCCTTACTAAAAAAAATAAACGAATGAAACAAAATAAACAACAGAAAGGTACTCTTCGGCTACGAAGCAAAGAAATCAATATAAACTCGAACAAACAAAATGTTTGTAAAAAACCCATGCAAAATACAATTTTTTTTTTCATATTCATCTGAAATACGTACACGTTAAAGGTGCCGCTGACTTTATCCGAGGTGGTACGGACGGCGGCTTCGATATCGAAGCCAAGAGCGGAAGAATCAGAGTTTTGGGAAGCGGCGTAGGCGTTCCAATCCGCAAGCAAAGACGGCGATTTCTGTTGATCAACGGCGCTGCTGCTGGGTCCGCCTAGGAACCAAGACTGCGCCGTGCTCTTCATTTATTTTCTTTGTTTTTGAGGATTTCGTTTTTGGGCTAAAGAAAACTTGGGATTCTGTAAGTTTAGATCAGATCTCTGGAGGTTTTGAGATCTTGCAGTGTGGTTTCGCGCCAGCTCCTTGCTCTCAACCGACGGCCTTTCAGTTTTTCTTTTTTTCGCATGGGTGATTTTTTTTTTAATTTTTTGAATGAAATTAAAAAAAAAAAAACAAATTGAAAATTTATGGACGAAATTGATTAGAAGGAAATAAGGTGTTCAAATTAATTAAAATCAAATTAAATTAAAATAATTTATTTTTATATATAAATATTTTATACATCTTCAATGGAGTTTTTACTCTATGAGGCCTTAGCTTAGTGGTAAGGAAGAGGTCTTGAGACTTTAAAGTCTCAGGACTCGAGTATCATAAAGTGTGAGTTCGAATAAGTTTATTTGTTATTTGTTTAGTTGGTTATTAGCACCTGTATTTATCAATTTATCAAGTTACGAGTTCATGAAATATAATATGTTGATCGTGATTGTAACTTTGAATGAGAATGTATCACTCAAAAAAAAATTATGACATATATCTTTTAAAATATAAAAATAAATAAAATAATACATGTGTCATCATTTTTTATTTTACTTGTAAAATCAAAAAAATTCACTGACGATATATAAAATAATTATACTATATTTATTTCTTTAATTAAAATAAAATTTTAAAATTTAAAATTAATTGATTTTGATTATTTAATAAAATTTATCAAAATTAAAAAATTATTTAAATTAAATTTTTATATTTGTAATCAAACGATATAATATTATCTAACAAAATATTCAAATATCAAAATATATAATAAAAAATTTTAAAAACTTCAATTTTAAAATATTGTCTAAATTTTAAATATTAAATATACATTTAAGTTTTATATACATTTTATTTATTTTTATATTTTGATTAAAATTTTGATTAATGTAATTAAATAACTAACAAACTAATCAAAATTAAATTTTTTAAAATTAATTTTATTAATCAATCAAAAATTTACTAAAAACTAATTAATCGAATTAAATTTCGATGAAAAGTATTAATTCAATTAAAATCCAAATATCAACACCATAAAATGTACCTTTTTTATTCTCCAAGAAAGCCCTTATAAAATGCAAAGTGAAAAGGAAGAACTAGTATCATTTCCCCTCATCGTCCTCCATGGATCTAGAAGAAAATATGGAATCACTCTCACTCCGGCACAGCGACGAAAGCCAAAGTGGAAAGCCATGGAGAATGAAGATAGCTTCGAATGTGCTCTTCATTTACCACGACGAAGATGGGTTCGGAAACGCCATCTTGCAAGGTCTCAACGCTACCTCCCAACCTTGCAGTAAAGTGTAAGTCTTCTTCTTGATCTCTCTCTTTGGTTGATATTCATCGAAAACCCAGATTAAGAAAGCTGTCTTGCCAACGTTTGTTTGTTTTCAGCTTTGAGTTACTCCACCTGGGATTTGGGGAATCCGACCCCCGATATCAATGCTTGACTGGCTCCGTCGCTCAATTGAGAGATGGAGAGAATGTGAAGGTACAATTTAATTTGAAGGGTTCCCTTCTTTTGCCATTATTTTCAAAATCCATTTTTGAAAAAAGTTAGCTTTTTTATTTCTTGGTGAATGTAATCTTTATGGGTTTGCTTGTAAATATGATTACAAGTGAGAAATCCTATGAGCTACTTTTCCTGAAGGCGTATGGGGTTTTATCTTTGCTTTTCATGCATATAACTCCAATTAACATGGGCTTTCTTGTTGATGGGGTTTAGAATCTTTGTCTTTCATGCATATAACTCAAATTAACATGGATTTTCTTGTTTGGTACATTTGAAAGCCCACTAGGAAGAAAGCCAGAGGGAACATTCTTCTACTCGTAATCAATGCCATCTCCAATATTCATACACACGAAACGAGATATTCAAGTTGAAAACATTTTGAACTTCTAACTTTTAGCTATTGAAGTGTTTTGGGGGCTGATTTGAAAGTTTTTGATCCTGCCTGTTTGATGGTTTTCATGTTTGCCAATCAAATATCAACGCATATTCAGCTGTTATTAATGCAATCACTGAATGCTTCTCATGGAAATCCATAAAAGTAACATGTTTTCTACTTTTTATCACTAATTTGCATCAGTGGCTCATATCCTACTCGATTCTTGAAGTATAAAGAGGTTGTTAAATTGTAAAATTGTGCATATGTTATGTTCTGAACTCAAAAGAAATGAGGAAAAGCATAGAGCTGTTGTCGGCGGACGATGAGGAATCTGATTCAAGGACATGCATAGTAAGATAGAGAATATAAACTGAGGATAGATTAGATGAGTGTGACAGGATGAGAAGATATATAGAATAGATTCGGATAGTAGCTAGCATGCTTTTTTCGTTTTAAGCCTTCTTTTCGTCAAATACTTGTGAAATATGGTGTCATGTATATTTGGCAATCTTAGTGCTGAAATAATCATCCTTAAGAAAGAATATCCTTGCGAGAAAAGGAGTAAGGCCATTTATCACTAGCACAGGTGTATTAATCCAGTGCTTTATTGCTCCAGAAATACCACTAGATGGTTTCCTTTGCTGCATGGAACATCTTGGGTTTCTGACTAATTAAATAAGACGATGACTTTAAAAGTGCTTGGTTATGGAATTTTATCTTTCCTTTTACTCCATTTCAGGCAACAATGGTGACGCTAAATCATTTGGAGCCACCAATACTGTCACATGCTATAAATTCAGTTCTGGCTAAAATTGCCGAAGCAGAGAATGTATCATCTACTGTGCCCACTATCATAGCCCCTTTCCTTGTGCCGGCATCACAGCTTAAGTTGGAAGGTGGATTGTTGACAACAAATAACAGCAAGCTTCCTCTTTATAGTATTCAAGTAGGCCCAGAGACTGATGTAAGTCGAGCCATTGCTGCCCAGACCCAGAAGCCACCACCATCTTTGCAAATTCATTATGAGCCCTTAGCATGCTTTCTTCAGCTGGTCCGTGCTGCAAACTTGCCGACTTGTATTATAGTTGGGCAAAGAAGCCAAAGCGCATTCAATCAAGCATTAAATGAGGACCTAGAGGTATTCTATCTCTGGCAATTTTAAGCAAATGTGATTAATTTAAAAGCAGATTCAAACTGATTCTTGCTTTGAAAGGGAGCGATGCATTGCTTGTTAATCGATTTCCATTTTTTTTCGTGGCATGTTAACAAAGGTTTTGCAAGCTAATTTTGGGAATCGAATTTGCAGACTCTCAATGAGATAGGAGAGCTTGTGGCAAGCATCACCGGCACATACTTCCAGAGAGAACAAGCTACAACCAATTGGATTCCAACAGCGAAGTCATCTATTGGTGGTGGAGAGCCATGGCGAGCATTCTATGGTTAAATTTCAAGTTCTTGCAGGAAGCAGAAGCTGAGGTTACCTTTTGACGGGTGCATCTGGTAGTTAAAACTGAAAACTGAGGCCCGTGTTTTTGTATTTGTCAGATGTAATAGGAAATGCAGTGCTTACAATGTTGATCATGTTACCTAGGTGGGTCTAACATGTCCTAATTTGTCGGATATAGTTTTCAAAATTTCCAAACATTAAAACCCAAGAAAAAGAAGCCTTTGATATCATAGTTGCATTTGTTTCTGTATCAATGAGATATTAAAAGTTTATTACTTCTCTTTTCCTTTTTTATCTTTTCTGATTTTAATAGTTAAATCAGAAAAAACCTCTCTTAATAGTTACAATCCTCTCTCACAGAAAAGGACATCAAGAAGGGAAGAATTAGTGGTACTTGAGCATGAGGAAATTTACGGGTGTGAAGGGTTAGATATTGACTCAAATTTTGAAATAAATATATTGTTAATTATATTAATGAGTAATTCGGTGATCAAGTAACGAAGTTTTATAAAATATAAAGTGCATCTTTATAATTAGAGAGATACATATATTATGTAATTATTATGTAGTCTTCATAATCATACGAGAGATATGTTATATAGCAACATTATGGAGTAAAGAAACTAAGTTTATTACAAGGTTTGAGCTTAGGGTTTGTTTTTTGGTGGTTTTTTTTTTTTAGTAATTTTTATGGTTTATAGTGAATTTTTTACTCATCTATAAATGTAGGCAATTGGATTTAATAACGTTAAATTTTGTTTTTTGTATGTGATTTAATTTCACATTGATCTCATTCATTATGGATTGCGATTTTGCTTGAAAATTTTCAACAAGTGGTATTAGCATTATGGTTTGAGAATTATCATAAAACGACCATGAAGCATGATGCTGAGATGATGATTTAATTTAGGGGATTTGTTGTTGTAAATTATGTTCATAAGATTGAGGACATGTAATAAAAGATTTTCTGCAACAATGTATCAATTGCAAGTGAAGCTGATATTTTTGAGGAGTTTGAGTCAATGCGGAAATTGTTAGATATTGAATCAAAATTTGTGTTAACAAGTATATTATCGGTAATAAATATTTTGTTAAGTATATTAATGAGCAATAAATATGAGTAATTGAGTGATCATGTAATGAGACAATATAATATAGAGTGGGTCTCTAGAATTAGTGATATACAAATAAATGTAATCATTATGTGATATTCCTGTGAAATATGGGTTTGTATTGTAAAGATTTAAGAAAAAGTTATAGAAAATATCGAGTTAACATTATGGAGCAAGAAAACTAAGTTTGTTTCAAGGTTGGGCTCAGTGTTTGTTTTGGCATATCCTTTACTCGTTGCAATCTCGATGGTTTATAGTAAATTTTTTCTATTGTATGTGAATGTAGGTATTTGGTCAAATTATGTTAAATATTGTCTATTGTGTAATTTAATTCCGCATTAATTTTCATTTGTTTATGAAACACGTATTTTCTTGAAATGTTAATAGATTGAGTTTAAATAATTTTTCTATTTAAATATATATATTTTATTACTTTATTTATTAATTTAAAATGATACTTTTAATATTTGTTAAAAAAATAATTTTAATTTGAGCTAAAGCACAAATAATTGAGATTAAGGGTTACTTTAAATGAATGGTGAGATTGGTTCCAATGAAATTGAAAACAATGATGGCGGTGAAACAGTAATGAAACGATGATGTGTTTAAATGTAATCACAATGGTGACAGTAAGATGAGCGTAGCAGAAAAAAAAATCATTAAAAACATTATATTAAAATAAAATAAAAAAGTGGGGAAAGGGGTAAATATGAAAGCTCACCCATTTGCATTTAAATAGGGCCTAAGTCTAAAATGGAAAAAAAAAAAAAGTCATTTTTTTTACTTGATAAACAAAGCCTAATTTAGCAAGCTTGAATACCTTAGGTACCATATCAAACGGACTTTAAAGTGAAAAAATAAAATTTAATTAATATCAAATCAAGTTTTGAACTTTAAGTTTAAAATTGAATTCAAACTCATTTAAAATCAAACGGATAGAGGTGCTTATTGGGCCGGGTTGGCCCGACCTAGTTTCGCAACCGGATCGGGTCAATCCGGCCCAATATCCGAACCGGTATAATACCGATTCGGAACAGGCCCAGCCCGGTATGTTATCGTGCTGGGCCGGTTTTAAAATTTTAGAACCGGGCCCGTTAAGGGCCCGGCTCATAACCGGACCGGTTCGAACCGGTCCGGTTAAAAAAATTAAAAAAAATTATTTTGACTGCAGTTGCACTGCAATCTGCAGCAGAGGCAAGTCACAGACTTGCCTCTGCGTTTTGATGGGCAACGGCCATCAATCCTTTTTTTTAATTTTTTTTATTTTTTAATTCTAATTAAATTTTTAAAAAAATTTTGGCTTGGCTGCCACTGCGCACTGCAATATGCAGAGGCAAGTCACAGACTTGCCTCTGCTCTGTGTTTGGGTTGTTGCCCATCAATCCTTTTTTTAAATTTTTTATTCTAATTTTTTCCTATAAATACCTCTATTCTATCTTCTATTTTCATTTACATTTCTTCTATATTTTTTCTTAAATCTACTATCTATATTCATCTACTCTTATTCTCTTCACTCACATACTCTCTCAATATTCACTCAAACTCTCTCAAATTCACTTAAATTTCCTTATTCCAAATTTATAATATCATCATTTCCTTTCTAAATTTCATTTTTCTTTTTATTTTATAATTTTACAAATTTTACTTTTAATTTTCAAATTCTAATATATTATATATATTCCTTATTCCAAATTTATAATATCATCATTTTTTTATAAATTTCATTTTTCTTTTTATTTTATAATTTTGCAAATTTTACTTTTAATTTTCAAGTTTCAATTTTCAAATTCCAATATATTATATATATCATATATCTATTTTTTTAATTTTTAACATATATTTATTTTCAAAAAAAATATAAAAATGTCAAATTTCTTTTGTCGTTCCTGCTCTGTTTCTCGACCTTTTGGTTCTACTGAAATTCCCTAATTTGGGTGACGAATCATTTAATGAAATCGAACCCGATATTCATCTGGAGGAGGAGCTTCCTTTGGCACCATCGTTTGGTCGTGGTCGTGGTCATAGAGGAGGTCATGCTCAAACACAATCATCAGTTGCCACCACTGCTGCTACATCATCAAGACCGAAGTTAAAAAAAAAACAAGCAAGGTATGGAAGTATTTCGACATTGTAGCAAAAGAAGGTGAGACGAATAAATATTGTGCCATCTGTAAATTGTGCAAAGGCGTTTACTCTTATAACTCCGGTGGAGGTGGTGGCGATACAGGTACATATAAAAGACATTTAATTACTATACATAAAATTAATCCTGATGCTGAAGAAAATGAAATTTTAGAAGTTAAACAATCTCAAATTAATACGCATGATGGTGGAAAAAATTTTAATTTTGATAATGTTCAAGCTAGACGTGGTTTAGTTAGATTTGTAGTTAGGACTGAAAAACCATTCACAATTTGTGAAAAAACATGATATTTAGAATTTGTTTGTAAATATTTACAACCCACATATAAATCTGTTTCTAGACATACATTAAAAAGAGATTGCATGGATATGTTTAAAGAATATAGACAAGCTTTAATTGATAAACTTAGTAATATTTCATCTAGGGTTAGTTTAACAAGTGATATATGGACTAGTACTAATGGTATAAGTTATCTTGTTATAACTTGTCATTGGATAGATGAAGATTGGTCTATGCAAAAATGAATTTTATCTTTAGATGTAATAGAAGAAGCACATAATTCATATACTATTCATAAATATATTACTAAAGTTTGTAAATTATATGGACTAGAAAATAATAAAGTTTTTGCTATTACTTTTGATAATGCTTCGAGTAATACTGCAGCTATTCCTCATTTAATTAAAAGTTTAAACCCTGTTATGCAAGGCATATTTTTTCATGCAAGATGTGCATGTCATATTATAAATTTATGTGTTCAAAGTGGTTTTAGTTCTAGTGGTACTGGTACTAGCATAGGTCCAATTGATAAAATTAAAATTTTAGCAAAATAGATTCGTACACCAAGTAATAAACGTGAATGGAAGCAAATTTGTATAACAAATAATATACCTGTTAAAGCGTTTCCACTTCCCGTAGAAACAAGATGGAATTCACTTCATTGTTTGCTTTCTTCAATTTTACCTTATAAAGAACTTGTTACTCCTTTTTATAACAATTATACAATTAGCACACATTTAGTACTTTTTGAAGAAGATTGGACTTTTATTGAATATTGTGTTGATTTATTATCTACTTTTAAAGATGCAACCGAAAGATTTTCAACTCAATTTTATCCAACTACACCGTATTTTGTTCCTATTATCTACACAATGTTTGACAAATTTATAAAATTTAGGAATCATGAAACTTTAAGTTCTTTTGTATATGATATGGAGGAAAAATTTTAAAAATATTGGAAAATAATTTCTCCTATTTATTGTATTGCAACTTTACTAGATCCTAGTCAAGGTGAGGTAAATATAGAAAATTTTTTTTATTGTTACAAAGAATTTCTTGGTCTTGATTCTATTGAGGATCAAAAGTCCTCAATTAACAATCTTTTTTGAGAATTGTTTAATGTTTATGAAACAGAAAGGGAGCAATTCAACTTTAATCGAGAAGAAGAAGATTCATACGAAGAAACCGAAAGTAGCAAAAAAGGAAAAGGAATTTTAAACGCAATTAAGGAAGCAGCAAAGAAGAGAATGAAGCTAAAAGGAAAAGCAAGCGGATCGGGATCGGGATCAACAACTCAACGAAGTTCTAGCTTCAATGAGCTAGGATTTTTCTTAAGTCAAGATTTTTCTGTAGATGATAACTTTGATATTCTCCAATGGTGGAAAGAAAACTAAAAACAATTTCCAATTTTAGCTTCTATGGCCCGAGATGTTTTTGAGGTGCAAGTTTCTTCTGTTGCTTCGGAATCCGCATTCTCGACATGTGGAATAATTATTGGAGACCATCGAACCACTCTTAATCCGGATTCATTGTGCATGTTAACATGCCTTAAAGATTGGTTTGATGCGGAATCGCGTAATGTCGAACTTGAAATGGCCAATGAATTTGTTGATAATAATTCAGAAGAGGAGGAAGAAATTTCCAAGGCAATTCATATAAATTATGAAGAGTAGAGAATAATGTTTTTTTTTTAAATTGTATATAAAATTGTAAATAAGTTTAGTCATAGTGAATATTTTTATGGACTACAGTCCTGTGGTTTTTACCCTTCTAACTTTTGAAGGGGTTTTCCACGTAAAAAATCTTTGCTCTCCTACTCTCTCCTTTTTCTCATTTGTTGTTGTTGTTGTTATTATTATTATTATTATTATTATTATTATTACATACCAAATTAATTAATGTTATACTTATCTATGTTTAAAATAAATAAATATTTAAAATACAAAATGAATTAATATTTTAAAAACATGTTAAATAAATGAATAAATAAATAAATGAATAAATATTAAGTAAATGATATTTCAAATATAATAAATTATTTTAAATGCAAAATGAATATAATAAATGAATATAAATAAAGATATGCAAAATGAATATAATAATAATATTCATAATATCATTATTTGTATTTTGAATCAAATATCATTTTATCATAATATTATATTCATAATATAACTTTAATTTATTATAACAATAATTTTATTAGATAATTTTATAATAGTTTATTTTTACATTATTGTTACATTAATTAAATAAATTATAATATAACTTTATAATAAATTATTGTTAAATTAAAGTATTAACATTATTTATTATAAAAATAAATTTATTAGATTAAATTATTAAAATATATTAATATATATTAAAATAAATTAATATAAATTTTTAAAAATAAAAATTTTAAAAAGCAAAAAAAAAAAATGGACAGAATCGGTTTAAACCCTGTTCGGTCCGGTTTTGAGACGAATCGGTCCAACGAACCGGGCCGGTTCGCCTTTTATAACAGATAGAACCGGTCCGGTTTACTACCGGTTCGAACCGGTTCTCTTTTGGTTAGGACCGAAACAGGTGAAAATCGGCCCGAAACTGGCCCGATCCGGCCCGTAACCAGCTCTGCAAACGGATCATCATTGCAACGCCGTTGAACAAATTTTTATCTAATCATGTGCAAAATAGTGTTTGGAAGACAGTTGTGGCACGGTGGGGTTCCCACCCTTTTTTTTCATTATTTTTTTGAGGTTTTTATTTTCATTTTGTTTTTTTTTTATTTTGAATTAAATTTTCTTTATTTTATTTGGATAATGTGAAGTTAGTTTCTTATTTTTATTATTCTAATATTTTTAACAATACAAAGTATGAATTAATTATTAATACAAATTCTAAATAAATTACTACGTTATATTTATGATATATAATTATTAAATTTTTATTACTTAAAATTTCATACGAATTATTTTAATATGAAATTATGTGTCATTAATTATCAAATACAATTTTAATATGAAATGATATTAAATGTACATAAAATAATATTAATAAATAAAAATATTGTTTAATATAAAAATAATTTTAATAGTTTTTAATTTATTGAAATATTATTTCATATAAAAATAATTTTGGTAATTTTTAAGTGCTTTTGAATTTCTTAAATATAAAATATTTTACTGTAAATTTTATTTTATGCAAAGTTTTAATCTAATATTTATAATAGTCATTTTTCTTATAACTACACTTCATCTCACCACTATGACTATGTTTATATCCATATAGATATCATAACCCATATTTAAATCTAACCATTATAGTAATTAATCTCATCGTCATTATTATTTTCAATATTACTAGAGTTAATATCACTGTTCATCCAAAAGCTAATATCACCGTCTATTCAAACTAGGTTATAAATATTTCACATATCGATTCAATTCGATTACATTATATTTTTGTAATATAAAAACAAAATTTGTTTAAAAAACGCATAGAAAGGATTTTGTTAAAAATGAAGAATAAATATACAACATAAAATATTGACTATAAAATTATATATCTCCTATATGTAAAATACATTCTTATTATTAAAAAAAATCCGTGGAAATGAAAAGGAAATAGGATTTTAATTGAAACTCATAATTAGAGATGAGATGTAACAATATACGAGTAAAGGTGTCAAACGGGCTGGGCGGCTCATGGCACGACACGATTTTGTATGGTGTGGATTGTGCTTGGCACGACCCATACTTAAATGGGCGGGCTGGTCCAAGCACGATATACAATTGTGTGCCATGCCCGTGCTGGGCTAGAGGTTTTTAGGCACATGAATTGGCACGGCACGGTCCATGAAGGGTCAGTGTTAGCACGTAGCACGCTAGTTAGCACGGTACGACACGCAAGCCCATGTGCCGTGCCATATTGGCCCATTTATATAAATAAAATTATAAAGTATTTCAATTATTGATATATAAATTTATAATATTTTCATTTTGAATATAAAATGTATGATATGTCACATATTTTGTATATAACTTTTTATTAAATACACTTCTAATAAAAAACTCATCAAAAATAAATTATTAAAGATTATTTTATTCAAAGATTGGTTAAATGTAGAAGTTGGAGCACTAGATAAACCATACTATATAAGTAAATAATTAGGTGAAGAGAATGAAAAATAAAATAATAATATTTTATGTTTTATAATCTTGTGTTTGTGTATGTGTTTTTAAATATTAGGATTGTAAATTTCAAAGGAAAACATTAGTACAATGGTAAATATTGTTCCTTTGTAACTTAGAGATCACGAGTTTAAGGCAAAATACTCTCTCTTTATTAAGTAAATTTTATTATGTTTTATCATGGAGATAGGCATTTTACTTTTTAGGATTGTAAATTTCAATATCTTTATTTAATATTTATTAGGCTTAATAGCCAAATATGACCTCAACATTTGTCACAAAATGAAATTAAGTCCTTAACGTTTAAATGCATGGAAATCAGTCCTCAACATTACAAAATAATTGAATTAATGATATTTCCGTTAAATCTTTTCATTTCTGTTACCTCTACCAGTAATAAAACTTAACGAAATTTAAAAGATTTAACGAAATGTCCTTAATTCAATTATTTTGTAATGTTGAGGACTGATTTCCATGCATTTAAACGTTGAGGACTTAATTCCATTTTATGGCAAATGTTGAGGTCATATTTGGCTATTAAGCCTATTTATTATTATGTTTTCTTATAAATATATACATTTTGTCAAAGTGAATTATGTGTTTTTTTATTTTATTTTTATTTATCTTGCATGTTATTTAAATTAATAAATATTTAAAAATAATAAAAATATAAAGAATTATTAATGGACCGTGTTTGGCACGATAAGACACGAAAAATAATGTTAAGCTTGGCTCAGCACGACTCATTAATGCTATAGATGTGGACTAGGTCAATTATTACTGGGCTTTTCTATAAGTCAAGCTAAAGACAATTAGGCTGAATGATAACTTAAGCCCAAGAGGAAAGAGGACTCAGAAGGCCCATAAAAATCCACTGAGTCATTATTTAAGCTGTGGGTCTTAAACGTAATTACGCGTAAAATCACTCCTATAAATAGGTTACAGGTATTATTTTTAACTCTAAGCTCTATTTGTCTACTGGAACCCTGTCTGACTTAAACATCGGAGTGCGCGCGCAGGGGAAAACCCCTGTGCCCCTCTGACTTTTCCTATTTCGTAGATTCGTTGGAGACAGACTAACGCGAAGATCGAGGATCCGATGTCAGCAAACATTTATTGTTGTTTTGGGCAACAACAATTTGCGCCATCTGTGGGAATAAAAAAAAGCCATAAAAGATTGTGAAAAGACGACTTGCGGTAGACAGGGTATGTAGGCTGCGAAAGGGTGCACAGGTTACGCAAAATAATCTGTCGCCCGCAAAGTGAATGCGACGGAACAGTCTGTCGCACATCACTTTCACCCTCACATAAAGAGTTTGTCACCACAAATAAAAAATACATAAAAAAAAATTACACGCAACAAAAATAGTCTGTCGCACTGAAGGTTTCAGGCGACAGACTACTATCACACGCAAGGTTTCACGCGACAGAGCAAAATCGCGCGCCCACGGCTTGCTACAGGAACTCTGTCGCAAGATAGCGCGAGGCCCACGCGACATGTATTGGCGAGAGACTGGTTATCGCACGCGACAGGCTTTCTGCGATAGAATACATACTACTGGCGACAGCTTTACTTGTCACGCGAAAGATCTCTGGCGACAGAGTACAAGAAGTAGGTGAGAGACAGCATTAGGCGAGAGAGGTATGGGCGAGAGAGAAGCTCTCACGCAGCGACAGGTTGACCGATAGAACCTCTCGCGCGCGACAGACCTTGAAAATTCATACTTCGACGCATGTACGTTATAACTTGAAAACTTTCGTTTCGCCATCTTCAAATTTTGTCTGACATTTATTGCTAAAATTCTCAATTGTTCAGTGGCATTAAAAGATGTCAAATAAAAAAAAAGTAAAATAAAAGATGTTGATAGAAGTAGTATTTGTGGCGGTGGAAATACAACTTCTAAGCAAAAAGTCTACACAATACGTGGATGGGGCATGCACTTTTTCAAAAAGAAAGCAAAAACGTGAACAGCAACAAACTCAAAACCACCACTTGTTTGCTGACTTGCATATCCATAACTCCAAAAAATGCATGAAGCCTAGCTTAAAGGGGCTGATCTTGCATGAAAGAAGACATATAGGAATGCACGGGCAAGAATAAAAAAAAAAGGGATAGTCGAGGAGGAGAAAGCTTGAAATGCTGAAACTTACTGCTGTTTGAAGCCAAGACCAAAACCTACTGACAACTTGGAGAGGAGCTGCTGCAGATTTCCTACCGCTGTTGCTACTGGCTTCGTGGAGAAAGGAAGAAAGTTTAAAAGCACCCGTGAAGGTTAGAAAGAAGACAAAACAAGAACAGAGAGTTGAGAAAGAAAGTTTCAAAACTAAAGTCAGAGAAAGCTTTAAAGAAATACAAAGAAGACAAGACAAGCTACTTCAACACTGTCGCTCATTGTTGTCCTTGCTGCTCGTGCCTGCTGTTTCTTGTTCATTCTTGGTAAATCGTAGGTTGCAATTGCTAAAGGAAAGAAGGCTACGTGATGCCAGGAAAAGAAGATAAGGGAAGAAACGTTGAAGCATAAAGAAAAGAGAAGAAACAAACTGGGGCTGCGCATTCTTCATCGCTGCCACTTCTCTACTCATCGTCGTAGCCACCCTAGTCTTCTCGCTGCTGAAGCTTCATCGCACCAGCTTGTACCCTTGCCCAACACATCTACTGTATCACCCCCACTCCATAATTCTCACAGCTAGAAACATTATTAGGATCTTTGAAACATTGCTAAGCCTTTCAACCTACCATGCAGAATGGCAGCCATACTCTTCTGAACAGTACAATGATGGATGGACATTTATAAACCATGCAAGATTGGTCCAGATCTGTGGGCTTGAGGCAAGTACCATTCACCTTGCCTGGCAAAACGGGCCCGAAATTATTATTGACAATGTGATCCAATCCAGAAGAAAGATCAAGATAAAAGAAAGAGAAAATTACAGAATCTTCATTTGTCTTCTTCAGAATTCTAGACAGAACATTGAAACCTAACTTTTCCTGTGCACTGATTAATCTCTTACTGAACTCTTCACCTTTCTAATCACTCCTGAATCAGCTTAAAACTTCCTGCATTACATATCAAAGCGTCTTACATCCCTTCTCGTTTGATTTTTGTTTTCTTGTTCCATATTTCTAGCGGTTGAATCATGGATTTGAGGAGCTTTGGCTTCGATTCTCCACTCTTTACAATCCTGGAAGACATGCTCGACATCCCAGAGGAGCACGAGAAGTCCCGAAACAACCCATCTCGAGCCTACGTTCGAGATGCAAAGGCCATGGCAGCCACACCAGCGGACGTGATAGAGTATCCAACAGCCTACACATTCACTATCGACCTGCCTAGCATTAGTTCCAGTGAGATCAATGTCCATGTGGTGAGCGGGGAGCGAAAGCGCGAGAAAGAAAAGGATGAAAAAGAAAGGGTCAAGTACATGAGGAAAAGGCAGGCAAGGGTCAACGAACCAAACATTAGCAGACGAACTTGGATGGGCTTTAAGAATATTATTATACATTGTTTGAATGAAAAAGACAGAGCTTAAGGAGAAGTGGCAATTTTATATGATATTTTCTCGAAAAGAAACGGTGGGAAAAAGAAAGCAATGAATGGTCAACTACCTCAATAAATGAGACGTTAATCAAAAACGTTTGGGACTCTTCGTGAATAGTCTTTACGCGAGAGATGCATGCGACAGACTAATCACTCGACAGAATAGTCTGTCGCGCGCGAAAGCCATGCGACAGATTATTTATGCGACAGAATAGTCTGTCGCGGGTAAGGTGCATACGGTAAACTATTCCCATGAAAGAACAGTCTGTTGCCGCAAGGTCATGCGACAAAGCAATTCACGTAACCACAACCCACGAGGCAGACCACTCAGCCGCAAACATATGCGAGCGTCAGCCCACATGCAGTCCACTTTGCCGCTATCTCGCACAAGGCCAACGTAGCAGGCCACTCTGTCGCAAGCTTGCGTAAGGTCCACATGCATGCCACTCTGCCGCAAGGAGGCACACACAAATAATGTAAAAATTATTTGTCGCAGCACGTGACTCGAACACGGGCTATCCAAGATAGCAAATCGGCACATGAACGGCAAAGCAGGCAAGCAATGATTCCCGCACACGACATCTCCCTCAGGCGAGAGAGGAGCTCCCGCACGCAACAAGCATTGGGCGAAAGAGCAGCTCCCGCGCGTAATAGGCCTTGGACGAGATAGGAGCTCCTGCGCGCGACAGGCTCGTCTACCACACCCGAGCTCACCTGGTATAGTGATGGGCGAGCAGGACCATGCGGCAGGACCCTTTGGCGAGAGATAGCCACTCACGCGTGCAAGAGAGGTAAGGTACCGCACGAAGAGCACACGCAGGCGTTTATATGGCAAGCATGTTGCATCGCAGGCCTTCAATTAGAGATTATGGCTCGCCTATCGACAGCCGGAACAGGCAAGCACAGTTAACGCGGCACGAGTTTTGGCGAAAGAGTAAGCCATGAGGACGAACACCGCACATACGCGACAATCTTAGGCAGTAAATAGATGATGGCGAGCATGGCCTGTAGAGTAAAAGATCGAGAAAACAACCAACGTACGACAGGGACTGTTGGGACAGAAGAGCTCCTGCCACGACAGGACAATCCATCGTACGCAAGACGGTAGTGCAAATACACGAGCACTGATCCCAAGCTGCATGCTGACTCCATAGGTAAAAGGTAATGATGAGCACATTTGACAGGTTATATTGCAAAAAAGCAATTCATCCTATGCAACAGCCATACGGGTGAGAAAAGTCGCACGGCAGACATTCTAGGCGAGCGAATGGCTCCCCGTGAGCCCAGCCTCCTGCACACAAGGCGTGAAGCAATGCTGACAAGTGCAGTGTCATGTGACGAGCACAAGACCACTACGACAGACACTTTCAGCGATTGAGTGGCATGTGGCGATTGCATGACCAACGCCACAGCCTAACCTCTGCAACAAGGCTCGTTTGGTAAAGCACGTACCAAGGTGCGAGGAACGATCTAGATTGGAAAGCAAGGGATAAGTCGAAGGGTCTGGCAGAGGTGCGTGCATCGCCTAGGAAAGGAAAAAACTGGATGAAGGGTTCGGAACAAGCGAACGTAAATCCAGGGGAGCTCTATTGGGCGAGCCCCAACCAAAGACCTCAGGGAACACGCTAGAACTTCAAATGCCCGCTCGTGTTTGCCCAGATGCGTAAGAACATAGACGAGCGGCGAAAACCAGGCAGGGCACAAAAGGTTAGGCGAGCTAGTGGCCCCCACGCGAGTACGGTTGTGAATGATGAGTAAGAATACAGCCATCCTAAGACCCAGACAAGCAAGCCCTTGTCAACCGATATAGGAACTGTCCTAGAAGAGAAAACTCTATGGGCAAGCCATTTTGGGTGACCAAAGCGAAAAAGGATTAGGCAACTCTGTACATCATCAAGCACAACGCTCGAGAAAAAGTTCATCTTT
Source organism: Heritiera littoralis (assembly GCA_031772115.1). NCBI lineage: Eukaryota > Viridiplantae > Streptophyta > Magnoliopsida > Malvales > Malvaceae > Heritiera > Heritiera littoralis. Next base: position 2,373,995 of record JAPDPK010000059.1, on the reverse strand, counting down.
GAACAGGAACGACAACACTGTTTCAAAGAAGAACTTGGGGAGCTATATGGTGTAAAGGTACGCTAAAATTAAAAGGTATGGTGCCGTAAAAAATGGAAAGACAAAAGAAGAAAAAGAAAAAGCTGAGGCTACGACCAGTTACATATTTGGGTGCATGGAATGGGCGACAGGTAGTGATCTTTGGCGGCAGAATACAAGAAGTGGGCTACAGCCCTGCCTATCACCCAAAAGTTCCCTGGTGATTGAGTACATGGAATGGGTAGAGCCCAGCCTGTCGCCTGAAAGATCTCTGGCGACAGAATACAAGGAATGGGCCACAGAAGTGTCCTCAATTCGGCGAGCACAAGCACGCACATGACAAATTTTGGTGACAAGGTTCCATGTGGCAGACTCTTTCTTCGAGAGGTGGCTCACGCGTGCGACAGCCAAAATGGCGAGAAAGGGGGACCACTATTGAAGATCTCACAAAGATGCACTCTGTTGAATAGTCAGTTGCATGCAAGACGTCATGCGACAGAACAATCTGTCGCTCGAAAAGGTGCTTGCTACACTGCAAATTTACGCGACTACAAGCATGCAACAGGCACTCTGTCACGAACTAGCTCAAGGTCACGGGACAGAGCAATTTGCACAACTACAGGCATGCGATACGACTTGAACATGAGCAACCTTATCTTCTTCGTTGTCAAATTGAACTTCAAAGCCAAGAAGTGCGACAGGCCTTGAGCGAGACAAGGGCCCCTGCGCGCAACAAGCCTTGGGCGAGAGAGGAGCTCTCGAGTGACAGGCCTTGTGCAAGAAAAGAGCTCCCACATGTGACAGGGAGCTCCCACGCGCAACAGGCCTTGGATGAGATAAGGGCTCTCGCATGCGATAAGCTCCCCACTTTGATAAAATGACAGCGAAGAAAATTAAGTGAACACAGCACCCATACGCAAGATTCCCCCGTTAGCACAATGCAGGCTAGCAAAGAACACCCGAATCATCCCTTTCGGCAATGGCTAGCAACGCTGAAGAGCACAGAATCCAAACTACTGGTTCGCCCATTAGAAAAAACTTTGGCGAGCACATTTAAATTTGACGATCCAAGCGCGTACGGGATCTGAGCGGAACGATCTAGAATCTTCTAGACTTGGTGCACACATTAATCCGACAGAGTGTCCAAAAGCTTCCTTCGGCCTAAGAACTGCTCTAGCAACCATCTAGAAGTGGCTTAAGAGCCACACACTTGGCCTATTGACAACCACACATGTGAAAGAGGGTTTGTCTATATAAAGGGTGTGTCGGCTTCATGAGTCCTTTAAGCAAGACAAGGATGTGCCAGCTTAGGGCGTCGAGATCAAAGCTGTGAGAACCAAACCTGCCGGATGAGAAGATGCTGCATTAGCACTAGGATCTTGGGGAGCCGAAGGAACAATTTCAGAAGTAGGAGCATCGCTCGAGGGCCCGGCCACAGCTGCAGAGTCTAGCCAGGGATCAATGGTAGTAGATTGAAAAATTGGAGCTCGTCACCATCTACCCTTTGCAGTGACTCGATAGGCTCGGGCTGATCGCCTGCCTCGACATGTTCAGGCTCATTACGCACTTCGATAGGCCTAGGCTGGTCACGAACCTCAGTAACCCCAGGCTGATTGCGCGGCTGTTGAGGAAGCCATAGACCTTCGAGATTATCCAGGTTATCCATGGCTCCATCCTCTAACTAATCGTCCAGACCTTGTGAATCGGACTCATACTTGGTCCTAGGAGGATGCCTCATTAGTATTGATATTGATAACAAGAAATGAGAACTAGTTACTGATGAGTTAGAAAAAGCACGTGGGAGACATATGAGCGCAGCCAATTGCTTGGATGCAAGGTCAGCGAAGTCCCTTGCACATTGTTATAGTGTTCACTGACCAAGCAAGGATGTATGTGTGGTAGCAGATTTGAGGTACCCTCATATATTATGCTTGCGATTTTCTTGTCTATTCTAACAGTTGTGATCGTATTAGGCAGATGTCCAATGGAGGCACTAGCCACTGTCCTGTAAGGCAGCAAGCCAGGGAGAGCTTAGTTCGACATAGTCGGATCAGAAATAACTTGTGGTAAGCTCGCAAAAGTAGATTGTTGGTTCTTATGAGCAAAGAACCAAGATGCGACTTAATGCCAATCCATGATTAACAGCCGAATGTCCAAGCAATTGCACTTTACAGACTCTACAAAGACAAAGACTTGGAACTGTACTAGCGGTAAAAACTTCTTGTTATTATTTTAACATTTGCTGCAATTATATTGTTACTTACTCCATTTAATTGAAAATACTACATTATGAAACGAAAGGCCAGTTATTTTTATCTGTACTATGATAATCCTCTATGTTTGATAGACATGTTGCAGGAATAGAACAATAAAAAATGGAAGATGGCCAAAGAGACGTGAGACAGGCACAAATAAGTCCCTAAGCGAAAAATGCGCGAGATGGGCAAAAATAAGACCTTAAGCGAGAAGAAGACGCGAGACGGGCACAAATAATTCCATAAGCGAAAAATGCGCGAGACGGGCAAAAATAAAACCCTAAGCGAGAAGAAGACGCGAGACGGGCACAAATAAGTCCCTAAGCGAAAAATGCGCGAGACGGGCAAAAATAAGTCCCTAAGCGAGAAGAAGACGCGAGATGGGTACAAATAAGTCCCTAAGCGAAAAATGCGCGAGGCGGGCAAAAATAAGACCCTAAGCTAGAAGAAGACGTGAAACGGGCACAAATAAGTCCCTAAGCAAAAAATGCATGAGACGGGCAAAAATAAGACCCTAAGCAAGAAGATACAAGACGGGCAAATGAAAAGTCACTAAGCACAAAAGGTTGCAAGACGGGCAAAGAAAAAAGCCTGAAGCGAAAAATGAGCGATGTAGGCTACGCATGCACTTAAAGCCAAAAGTGTGTGATGTAAGTCATGCATGAAGTGCTTGTGCTTGAAGCAGTAATTAAGCAGCATAAGCCACACATGTAAAAGAACTTGAAGCAAAAAGTGCACGAAGAAAGTCTGATTATTACGTGAGACTAACACAAGGTAAATGTGTAGTTGCTTCTGTAGATGAGTTTAAAAATGGGCTGATCAGTTTGTAAAAGACTAAGCTCTTTCACAAAAAAAAACTGGGGAGCACTCTAGATTAATTTCTGCCTCAAAAGGAGCATCGATACTAACAGGCACTCATGCATATACATCCTGAGGTGCTATAATATCAAGAGCTTGATCCTTAGGAAAATTAGTCTCTGGATTATTTAAATAATCTTTGTCCAAACTTGTGAGAACCTCGACCATCTCGAGTCGACAAAAAGGCTTCTAAGAGCTGGTAAGATCGGATAAATCTTTACAAGTGTCTATCCTAAGAAAAGGTTCCAAATTCTCAGCATCTGGATCGAGCTTCAACCAATCAAGAGCATGCCGAGTACAAACCACATCTGATGAAACCAGATAAGAACATATGACACTTCTTAATGATGTGCCCTCATGGCCTTAACCCATATTCGGTTTTCTTCCTCTTGGCTAATAGAAGGCACTTAACAAAAGAAATGACTACACGATGTCGTTTCCGCTACAAATAATAATAAAGTTCACTAGTTGAGCCCTCGAGTAAAAATGAAAAGACTCTTGTGACAATCCTAAGAGGAGGGTAGCAAAAGAATTTGAAAAACCCATTCTTTATATACTCTTTCACAAGATAAACCTTGCGAAAGAGTGGGGAGCAATTGATGTGGACTAAGTCAATTATTACTGGGCTTTTTATAAGTCAAGCTAAAGACAATTAGGCTGAATGATAACTTAAGCCCAAGAGGAAAGAGGACTTCAGAAGGCCCATAAAAGATCCACTGAGTTATTATTTAAGCTGTGGGTCTTAAACGTAATTATGCGCAAAATCACTCCTATAAATAGGTCATAGGTATTATTTTTAACTCTAAGCTCTATTTGTCTACTGGAACCCTGTCTGACTTAAGCACCGGAGTGCGCGCCAGGGAAAAACCCCTGCGCCCCTCTGACTTTTTCTATTTCGCAGATTCGTTGGAGACAGACTAACGCGAAGATTGAAGATCCGATGTCAGCAAACATTTATTGTTGTTTTAGGCAACAATAGCTATGTGCCGTGTTGGATCACGTCCTTAAATTTTATGGATCGTGCCAGCATGATCCATTAAAAAATAATACCGTGTCAGTATGAATCTATTAACACATAAATTAATATTTAAATGAGCTGTGCCGACCGAGTACAGTCCATTTGACATGTCTCATCATCATCATCATCATCATCATCATCATCAGAGCCTTTATCCCAATAGATTGGGGTAGGCTATATGAACCAATATCTAAAATCACGTTAGATCGTCCATATGTATTCTCTGCCTCCATAGATTCCTATTCAAGGCCATTTGCTCATCTAATTCTAAAACCTCCATGTCTTTCCAAACTACTTCCTTCCAAGTCTTTTTCGGTCTTCCTCTAGTCTTAACCCTTCTCTCAACATCCATAGCCTCTATTCTCCTAACTGGAGCATCTACAGGTCTACGTCTTACATGTCCAAACCAACGTAAACGATTTTCACACATTTTGTCTTCAATAGGTACCACTCCAATCATCTTACGAATATCATCATTTTTCATTCTATCCTTTCTTGTATATCCACATATCCACCGTAACATTCTCATTTCTGTTACACTCATCTTTTGTGTATGTAGCCTCTTAGTCGCCCAACATTCACTACCATATAACAATGTTGGTCTAACAACTGTCCTATAAAATTTGCCTTTCAACCATGTAGGAATTCCTTTATCGCACAACACACCTGTAGCACTTCTCCACTTACTCCATCCAGCCTGGATCCTATAGGTCATCACCATCAATCTCTCCATCCATCTGTATTATTGATCCCAAGTATCGAAAATGATCCCGCTTAGGTATCGCCACCCCATCTAACTTCACTACATCATGCTCTTCCAGTCGGTTAGAACTGAATTTACACTCCATGTATTCAGTCTTCACTCTGCTTAATTTAAATCCTTTTGATTCCAACGTTTGTCTCCATACTTCCAACTTTGTATTGATCTCCGCTCTAGTTTCCGCACATAGGACAATATCATCTGCAAACATCATACACCAGGGCACCTTATCCTGGATGGATTTTGTCAGTTCGTCCATAACTACCGCAAACAAGAATGGACTCAACGCTGACCCTTGGTGTAATCCCACCGTGATAGGAAACTCACTTGTTTGCCCCCCACCTATCCTCACATGTGTCCTTGCGCCTCTATACATGTCCTTAATTAGTTTAATATATTTCAATGGAACTCTTTTCTTCATTAAGGACCACCAGAGTACCTCCCTAGGCACTTTATCATATGCTTTCTCCAAATCTATAAAGACCATATGAAGATCTTTACCCATTACTCGAAAGCGCTCCATAAGTTGTCTAAGCAAATATATTGCCTCCATAGTTGATCGACCCGGCATAAAACCAAATTGATTCTCCGAGATCTCTACATTCTTTCTTAATCTTCGTTCTATCACTCTCTCCCATAGTTTCATCGTGTGACTCATCAATTTTATGCCTCGGTAGTTGGCACAACTTTGAATATCTCCCTTGTTCTTATATAAAGGTACTAAGACACTCTTCCTCCATTCCTCTGGCATTTTGTTAGTGTGCCAAATCTTATTAAATAGATTTGTCAACCACCTAACTCCTACATCTCCAAGGCATTCCAAACTTCAATTGGGATGTCATCAGGTCCAACAGCTTTTCCATTCTTCATCATCTTTAGTGCATCTTTTACCTCTGTCTCTTGGATTCTACGCATAAAGCACCGATTTAAATCCTTAAGAGGCACCGAAATATTATCCAAAACTTTATTTTGTCCATCATTAAATAATTTGTTAAAATAATCTCGCCACCTGTCCTTAATGTCATTATCTTTAACGAGAGTTCTTTGATGCTCATCCTTAATACATTTCACGACTCCAAGGTCGCGACTCCTCCTTTCTCTTGCTCGCGCCAATCTGTATATCCTTTTCTCTCCCTCCTTTGTGTTCAACTTGTCGTAAATCTCTTTCGCAACCCTCGTCTTAGCTTCTGCCACAGCCTTCTTTGCCTCCTTTCTTGCTACCTTATATTCCGAAAAACTCTCTTCTGTATTGTTCTTCTTTAAAGCCTTGTAACGCTCTCGCTTAGTCTTTATAGCATCTTTTACTACTGCAGTCCACCATGTTGCGTCCTTTCCAGTCGGCACTTTTCCGTTTGATCTCCTAATGTCTCTTTGCCTACCTCCCGAATGCATTTTGCCATCTTATTCCACATTACATTTGGGTTCTCTTCTGTTGTCCAAGCCTCTTTTTGAATCCAACTATCTCTACATGTTGTATGACAATCTTCTTTTAGCTTCCACCATCGAATCCGTTCAATTCCTTTTTGTTGGTTCCTTCGATGTCGTCTATCTATTTTCATATCTAGAACTAAGAGTCTATGTTGCGTGGTAACACTCTCACATGGGATAACCTTACAATCCAAACATCTATGTCTATCCCTACTCCTAGTTAAAAAGAAATCTATCTGACTTGCTCTTGGTCCACTTCTAAAGGTTATAAGATGAGAATCTCTCTTCTTAAACAATGTATTTGCTAGGATTAGGTCATAAGATAAAGCAAAATTTAAGATAGCATCTCCTCCCTCGTTTCTTACACCATAACTAAAACCCCCATGTACTCTCTCAAAACCCTCTCTACTTGTACCTACATGTCCATTAAGATCACCGCCAATAAAAAGGTTTTCTCCTATGGGTACTTCTTGTACTACCTTATCTAAATTCTCCCAAAATTGTCGTTTACTAACCTCATCAAGCCCTACTGGGGTGCATACACGCTAATGGCATTCAACACCTCTTCTCCTAAAACTAGTTTAACCAAAATAATCCTATCCCCTTGTCTCTTAATCTGTACAACATCCTTGTGGTACTCTTTATCTATAATGATACCTACTCCATTTCGGTCTCTATCTTTCCCTGTGTACCAAAGCTTATATTGCCAATGTGCTATCTCTCTAGCCTTTTCCCCAACCCATTTGGTCTCTTGGAGACACAAGATGTTAACCTTCCTCCTACTCATAACCTCACAAATCTCACCTAACTTACCACTAAGCGTACCTATATTCCAAGATCCTAACCTAAGCTTATGGTTATGGACTAACTTCTTTACCCACCCTCGTCCATTGTGGTGTGGGAACTTTTGCCTATTTAACACCACATCCAGGCGTCGATGTGGTGCGTCACTTCTGGGTGACGACCTAGCAACCCTTGCCCACTTTTCACTACACCCGGGCTCCGATGCAGCGCGTCGCTGTGTAGGGGACGCCCCAACGTTGTTTTGATATTGATTCATTTCATGAGATTTGACATGTCTATATACGACCAATTTTTTATCGAAAAAAACAAAAAACAAAAACACTGCAAATTCAAAATTCCCACACCATCTTTCCCGCACAAAGCCAGTCGGTCAGTCCCCACGCTTCTACTGACACTTACAGTTTCTGAACCCTAAATTCGAAAAATTCCCAAACATTTCCGCTATCTCCCTTCAATTTTCCCGCTCTCTTTCCTCCGCAATAATGGCCTCCAAAATTCCCGACGAACCACCCTGCAACACGCAGGAAACGGACGAAGAAACCATCGCGTTCAGGAAGAAACGGTCGCGGCGAGTTAGCTTCGCTGACCGCGAGATCACCTCGGTCCACATCTTCAACCGCGACGACGAATACGAGACCCCGCCGGATTCCACTCCCAGGCCAGCCTCTGGACGGGAAAATGAAGTGCTGGGTCTCTTTAGGGATTTGGCGGATAGTGATGAATCCAACGGTGGTGATGACGATGAGGATGACGAGGACGACGTTTTGAGCGCGAGAAAGTCATTTTTGAGGCCGATAGAGTCGCCCTCTCCTGGTGGAAGTAGCACAGTTGGATCTGCTACTTCTAATGATGGTCTGTTTTGTTGAATTTTCAATTTTTATTAAGCATTTGCTTGACAAAATATGTTGTTTATAATTGTTTAGGTGTGATTTGGCTATTACTTTCGTTAATTATTTTCTGTTTTAGGAAGCAAAATTCAAAAAATGTGACTGATATTAATTCTTCAGAAAACAAAAAGTAAGTAGCAAAAGCATCAACTAGACAGAGCCTAAATAATCCGTCATTGCTTAAGATTTTGTAAGCCGGAGAAGGATTTATGTTCTGCTTACAGGAAAAAATCTAATGATTTAAGTTAATGAATAGAATGGTTAATGCTAATAAATGCCATGTTTTGAAGTGCTTGTTCAAATATCTTGTTGCAGAAGACAACTTCTTTGGACCTGTATCTGCTAACTTTATTCGACCTGGAAGGTTATCTGATTCTGCTGCTTCAGATGATAACCATGATATCACAATGGATTCGACAGCATTTTCGATGCACTTTCGTAGCATTGTGCGGTCAGAATCAGGAGATCTCAATACTTCAACAGGAGTTCGTCTAGCATCTGAAGAGAAGACGCCCTTCCAAGCTACCATGTCTTCTGATCCGGAAAGTCTTATGGTGTTAACAATGGTGAAGAAGCTAAAGTCTCCATCACCTGTGCATATTAATAAATTTAGTGGTGGTAGAGATTCCAATGACATGAGCCTTGTTGGAGAAAGCATGCATAGGTATGATTATGGAAGGCTCTCTCCCACGTTGGAAGCACTTTTGGCAGAAGGCAGTATGGAGTTTAATTCCATCCTTGCTTGTGATTCTACCAGTCCAAAGTTATCAACAAGTGAAGATGCCTTGTCTCATGATAATGCGAATGACTGCATCGAACCTTCATGCTATAGGAATTCAGAGCTCTGCAACATTAATAATCATGATATGTCTGGTAAGGGTGTTTCTATTGTTCAGGACAAACTGCTTGAGGCAACAGGTGATTCAACAACCATACTTACTGATCAAATTATGCATGACTTCTTGCCGAACACAAAGGATGGTCCAGTTGCTGAAAATTTTGTTGATCACCAAATCCTAACTCCTAATCAGCTGAAGAAAGTATGTTCTATCAATCTGATGTTACCTAGATTACTTTTCTCAATATTTTGGTTATTTTTTTTCAATCATTTAATTTAGTAATTTCAGTGAACAAAGTATGTTCTCCTATTGATAATGGTACTTAAGATTGTTTTTCTCAACGTTTTGGTTATGTTCTTTTTAATAATTTAATTTGGTCCTTTGAGTAAGTAGATTTACATGGGGTGTATTTACTTGTTACACAATAGGATTCTTGGAGTTTTCATTTACACTATGGTGCTTTCTACCTTAACATTCACAGAATCATCTCCTTTTCTTTTTGAAATTTTGGCTATTCTATTTAGAACATGTGATATATGCAACTACTGCTATTGTGAACTCATGAAGGGTTAATGCAGTGGTTATTGCTGATGCAATTTCATGTATTTCCTCCATAGACAACCTTAGCTGCAGAAGTTGAATGAAATTTATATACTTTTCCATTGTTCAGCTATTATTGCCACTTTCTTCAGGAGGAACTAAGGCATTAATTTGCACTCCTCATTAATTGTTTCAATTTCAGGGAAACAAGGAGATATCTGAAGTTGTGTCTGGAACAAGTGTGTTGAACTCTGAGTTCATTGCCGTTGCTACTGGTACCCCACTGAATCAGAGTAGTAAAGCTTTTCAATTTGACTTTTTCAAACAGTTTGAATGCGAAAATCAGCTTCCGACTAAAGATGGGTTGAAAGAAAATCCTTCTCAGGATAAAATACATACTTCTACTGTTGGTCTTGCTTGCAATCAACAACATGGGTCTCCATTAGCAGGGTCCATACACTCATTATCTGCTAAAAGACAGCAAATACTTCTGGATACTACAAATTCACCAAGACGTGCGCTGTTTGTTACTCCTTCCCCAAAACATTCAGGTTCTGTTTTGAGTAAGGGAAGCATAAAACAAGGTGGAAGTGTGCCCTCCATTCTGAAAAGTAATTCCGAGTCAAAAATTCTGGAGCCTTCTCCCTGTGCTTCTGCTTTCAGTGATGGAATTGTAAAGTCAAAATTCAGATTATCAGGGTCCCATTCTTCTAGAGCTTGTTCATTTACTATGATTATGGAGGAACCAAGTGAGGGTCTTCAGTGCCAACAGGCAACTGTGCCCACTATTAATCTAGAGGAGCAGTTATCTGGTGTTGACCTGAAGCAGAGGAAAATGGATTGCAATGGTCTCGGAACACCAAAAAACATTAGTAGTTTGAGCCAAGATGGAGGGACCACAGAACTTGCTAAAGATAAAGAACAAAATGAAAAATCTACTGAAAGAATGGCCAACTTTACTTCACCATCTAAGTTCACTCACTCAGGAAAGAAAGTGATACATCATTCTTTGACATCAGTAGATCCTGTAGATGGGACACTAGTGGCTTCTACATTTCCTTCATCACCAAAAGAGAGCACACTTGAAATTATCAAAGATAGGAGAGATCTTGATACACTTTCTAAGCTTGTTTCTCCATTGGAAAATAGGTTCAATGAGAAGTGTTCACCAACGAAACATCAAGGCAGTCTGTCTGGCAATTTAAAGCTGTATGATCAGGATAACAGCCTCACTATTGTTTCTAGACAGGAGTTTAACCCAGTAGTAACAGTTCTCAGCGGTAACTATTTAACTGCAACAACTGAAAACAGAACACAGTCCAGCTCACAATCTATCAAGGTTAACCATTTAATAGACTCTTCTACAGTAAAAAGGGTGGATGAAGGAGAGAGTAATGGACATGGTGTGCAGAATACTTCTGAAAACTGGAGGAACTTCCCTGATGGGATTGCCCTGAAAGTGCAGTCAGTAAGCCCAGAGAAAAACATGCAGACTGCAATTGAAATAACCCGGTGTGGTGAAAATTTTATTGAGGAACAGATTAAAGTTTCTTCTACTTATGCTTCCCCAGATGCACATAGAAGTAAAAATGAGTGGTCACCTCGAAAGGTATATATCTTTCTCCATATATTCTCTCGGTATCAGTTGCAGTCTACTGCGATCAAATCTTTGTATTTTTTTATGTCAATACTAGCCTGAGTGCTTCTTATCTCTTAATCCACATTATGGCTTACATTTACCCTATGTTTGGATTGAGAGTGAGGAAGGGAAAGGAAAGGAAAGCAAAGGAAAACAAAGGAAAGTTGTAAACCTTCTTTTGTTTGGGAAAATTTTTTAGCTAAGGAAAGGAAAGAGAGGGGGAGTGAGCATCCATTGCTTTCTCTTGACTTACTCGGTTTTTTTAAAACCTCAATTTGGGGTAAAGGGGAAGGAAAGAAAACTTGAAAAAAATTTTAACATGTAAAATATCAAATTTAACCTTATTATCTTATAAAATTTAAAACAAAGAGGGTTATAATTGGAAAAAAAGCATTATAATGAATCATTTCCTTTCCTTTCCATTGTTTAACCAAACAAAGGTTGTTAGGATTACTTTCATTTCCTTTCCTTTATTAATTTTAGCTATCCAAACAAGGGGTACATGTACCCTTTCCTTTCCTCTCCTTTCCTCTAGTTTACATTCCTTTCCTTTCCATTCATTTCCTTTACTAATATTTATCCAAACATAGTGTTAAAGTCTGGTGTAATGATTGCTCAGAGCCCCTTCAAATTGAAGCAAACTCAGAGCCCCACTTCAAAAGAGCCAACTTGGAGCCCCTGTAGAAAAGAAATTCATAGGGCATTACAGGATGATAATATGCAACACTCTGTGGCAAAAGATGTGGTATTTCCTAGCTGTAGTTCAGCTGCTCAAAGGATTGATGACTGTCATCAAAGATCTGCACAGAATCCAAGTCCTGTCCAACACATTCAGACCTCTTCAAAAAGAAAAAGGACGGCAGAAGAAGTAGCTCTTGGAGACATGCACAAGGCAGATAAAAATAACCACATCCAGCAGAATCTAAAATTTCATGAAGTTCGAGAAAAGAATATGGAGCACATATTGGAATATTCAAATGGAAGTAACATAGGGGTTGAAAATATTGAAGGTGGCAAAAGATTGATGAATTGGGCTGATGTATGTACCATGTTGCTAATTTGTTGCACTTCCAGGTTTGCTGGTATAGAATGCATAATTTTCATGTTACCATTCGTGTTGAATTTGATTTATGGAGCTTATATTGCAGATTTCTCTCAAACTAACAGCAGATACAAATCAGCTACTGTCTCCATGGTTTGATAAACTAAATATAAAAGTGGTACATATCTTGTTTTTCTAAATTTACTGCATTCAGTACAATATTTTTCGAATTCCGGTTATAGATACTGATAACATCTTTTCGTAATCTGAATTCCCATGTAATAGTTTTTTTTTTCTTTGCCTCAATAATTGGAATGTCTAGATAAACGTGTTGGAAGATATATTGCTTCATCAGCAGAAGGTTAATATATTAGGGATGCTTTGTTCTGAAATCCAATCCAAGCTATGTTCAGTAAGTAAAATTGCCAGCTTGTTTTTTGCAAGGGACTCATTGCTTCCCCCTACTCTAACCAAACTCGACCATCTTATGGCTGATACTGCTCTTATATATTGCTGTTGGCAGGCATATGATCAATCCAGCAATATTCATTATAAGAGGTGGTTCCACTCTACCCTTATGGCTTTATCATGAATGTGACTAATATTGGTTTCTGTAATTATCATGGAAACTGGTTTAGCAATGGAAGTGGTAAAGTTGCTGAAATGATGTCCTTGCAGAGTAGCTGAAACAAAGCCATTGCTCTACAGATTAGTCTATAAAAAGGCTAAATTGCAGTTGATGCATGTGAAGCATGAAAGATTGCTGGTATTTGCTTTCCTTTCCCTTTCCTTTTTTTCTTTTTTTTTTTTAAACTCCACACAAATGTGTATTCTTTGTTACCTGCCTATATTCCAAAATGTAGAAACAGGTACAGTTACTGAGAACTGGAGTTCAGGAGTCCCAAATATTGAAGTTAAATTGTGCCAAGCATCCATTTATTTCAGCTGAAAAAGACACTCAACTTGACAATAATTCATGTTCAGTTAGATTTAGAGATGAGGTACGCACATCAGTTATAAGATGTGGATCTATTTTGTATGTCCTTTGTTGCTATGACGGCTGGTGGCCTACTGGCGTCCATCTTTCTGCTTTTTGTTATTATGGATTTCATCCTTTTTAATTTGTATAATCACATGGTTAAAAAGGAGAAAGGTACTGCTCCGAAGATAAACATTATGACATACAAATGTGAAACTGTGTTTTATTTTAAATGAAACTCACATTGGGTTTGGGTTCATATGGCTGCTAATTTACCTTGTAATAGTGTGTTTTGATTTCTATCAAAGCCATTTTAGAGGCTAAGAATTTCCTCTGACTATTTTTTCTTTTAATGTATCTATCGTATTTTATTGTTTTCGCTGCTGGTATAAGCTATATTTATAGTCTTATACATATATCACCTAATTGGATGCAGAGTTATAGTTATTTTCCTCTTAACCTTTTAAGACATCAATGATGAAGAAAATTAGAATTACTCTCTTGGAAGGTTCTGGCTCACATTTTCTTAAAATTTTAGAGTATGATATCATTATTTTGGATGATTACTTAATATATGTTTTCAGTTTGAATAACAATATTTGCATGATATATGTACCATGTCATTGTTTGAAATAGTAAAAAGAATATCTAAGTTTTAATGAATTGTCTTCTATGTATATTGAGAAATACTACTAACATTCAACTTAAAGCAGACTGGAGGCAATTTGCGGAGAACTCTTACATCTGTTGCTTTGAATGATGCTATTAACTTTCCATCAGCCATAAATAAAACCAGTATTCTAAATTTCTATGATTCATGCTATCTCTTCTCATGCTTTATTTTACAATTAAATTGCTCAGTGCCTCTCATATTCTTTTAAAAGATACGGGTAATTGATGTTTGGTTAATTTTTGGCTTTTATGGTATGCTTTCTTTGTATCATGACAGAGAGCCAGTGATAAAGTTACCACAATGAAGCATGAGGCTGAAGCTCTGGAAAAGAAGATAAAATATTTAACCACGTCTTTTTACATTTACTGCAAGATAAAAGGAGAACCAGGTTGTTCTGATACTATTGAATTGCTTAATGATCATCTAAAGAAGAGAACTTGTTGCAGATTTATACGCCAGCATATGCAGGTTCGTTTAACTTTTGCTGTTATTCTTCTCAAAACACATTGCAAATTATTTTGTGACTGAGGCAAAACCTGTCTGTTATTTCGTCAGTTGTGGGAGGTAGCTGCTTTGCAGAATAGGAATGGCCATCACAATGTTGTTCTCAACTACCATGAGTTCATCTCTCAGAGGTTTTCATTTTTTTAATGTATTTTTCTTTGACCAAGACTTATTTATGTCAGAAAAGTTTTACATTTATTCTTATGTTTCGATAATCTGCAGTCTCACTTTGAATACTGGTCCAAATTCAAGCATTTTTGTTGCAAACAAATTGAATGATATAAACATCAGGAAGGTAACAAGGAACCATTTAAATGAACTCATCTTTTTGTTCCCCCTGTTTCACTTGCCATGCTTATCTCTAATATTTGATCTTGTTCATTAGAACTTCCCAAACATGGATGCTTGTGCTGCATTTGCTTTTGTCTTTGACCATGAATATACTAAGAAATATGCTGGGCCCAAAAGTCTGGCACAAGAAACACAAGTAAGTACTTCGGTCTCCTAATTCTTCTGACTTGTGCTTTTCTCTTCTGACATAAAACAAATTATTTCAATTTAATTTCTATCATTAAAAGTTTGTCATGCTTAGGCTTTGATTTATGGTTGTGCTAGAATGAAGCAATAGTACATATTTCAAGTTCTGAGCAAGTGATTCTGTGGTTTCTTGCAGTTACCTTTGCTCTAACCTAGTTTGTTTATATTTGCTCATGGTGCACTATCTTTGTTATATCAGAAATTTCAGAGTGTTTCAGGACAAATGCGATGTTTGAAACTATATTCTCTTTACTTTGTTCTGATTATGCAGAGGACCAGTTCTCTTTTAAGAAATCTGCTTGATGTGGTTGAGGAAGTACAGACAGCACAGTTGGAGATTAGAAATCTGACGCTAACTAGCTTTCATTCTCCATCTGGTACTCTTTGTCTCCTCTTATTATGTTCTCTGAATTTGAAAATTTGATTGTTTTCTTCAGGCAAACAAAGTAGAGATGGATGACTAGATTACATTTCTTTTTTGATATAATTCCATTTGATGCCTATGCATGGCTAACGTGCCACAAAACTATCTTTTTTATTCCTTTGTTTTTTAATTTTTATTTATTGGAATGGAGCTTAGCAATATGGGCCTTCTTGTTTTTTTTTTTTTTTTTCACTAGTGGTAGGATATACATTCAAAAAGCAAATGATGATAATGTTTGTTATTTCCTTGGCCCGTTCTTCAGTGAGTTGAGCATACTTGAAGTAAGGCCTCTTAAACTGGTGCAAGACCATTCAAAGTTTAATGCTTCTTTCTGATTGAATTACTTTTATTTACATAGTTGTAAAATGGTTTGGGCATAGTCCATACATGGCTTGGTAAAGTTGAATCTTTGTTGAGTGCAACTATTTTTGCACTCATGTCCCCGATGATACAATGGTAACTTCTCAGTTTCTTGGCCGTCTTAAATCCTAAATCATTGTCATATCAAATTGCCAAATGACTTGTTCTGTGTTGGAATGCTCATTTGGCTCGACTTAGTTACTGTTTTTGCATTTACTAAAACATATACACTAAACCTACCCTCAGCTCTCTGTCCAGTTTTAAGCCATATGTCTGCCTTTAGAACATTTTTTGTCAGATTGAAAATTGATAGCACCTCTTTGGTTTGCAGTGAATCAGCTGGATTTGCAGCTTGCTTTCATTGATGACAATGGTGTAAAGCTGATAATGACTCTCGACATGACGTGTTTAAACTGGTAAAGTCTTGCATAAATTGTATTTTCTACTTTTTTTACTGATAAGCATTTTGCAAATCTGATGCTTTATCTTACAGCTGAATTGCCCGGGTTGGATGTATACTCCTTTTATTTGGTTGAGAAATGCATGCTCTAAGGAGAATTGATTAATTTGTAAAAACAATGTAATATCTCCAGAGCATTGATCTTTGCCAAGGAGTTTTAATTCTAGGCATTTTAGGGTGACTGCTCTCTGTTGTATGTGTTGTCGTCATTGTAAAATATTACATTATGCATCCACAGGTATCAAGGCAGATATGTTTGGTCGTAATATATCAAACAATTATACTGACTTGTCTTGCTTCTCATTTTCTTACAGTGGGGTTTATCCGTCAGAGATCATGCCTTATCATTTACAGACTCCCACCACTGGTACAGAAAACTTACAGCGCCCACCACTCTCAGCTGATATAAGAGCTGCAATTGGGAACCTTAGAGGTGGATACTCAAGGATTATAAGGCTCTGTAGATGTGTTTCGCAGGTGGTGCAATGAGGTTCTTTTCTTTAACATCTTAATGAAGACAGAAGAGACATCAACAATTCGTTGTTGTTCTCTCTCCATTGCTTGTTTCAGCATTATGTTCTGTTTCTTTGTAAACTGTACTACAAAGGTGAAAAATGACTTGCCCTGACATCTTTAATAAATGGTCGATCAGATTTCTTTCAAAAATTTGTAGAGCAATTTTTGTTGGTTCTGTAAATACTTGTATTGGAGAACCTTGAGGTAGCCAGTTTACCAGAATGCAGCACGACTTTGGAGTGAATTGCACTCTATAATACTTAAAAGCTGTCTGACTTGGACTGTCTCAATTAAATGCAGGCTAATCTTTTCATGTCTTTCTCCTTTTCCCCTGCCTTTTCTGTTTGTTTGTTCGTTTCTTCATTCCAACTATGTTATTAATGGTCAAGACTAACACAGTACAGAAATCCAAGAGCCAAGCTTAGTGAAGGAATTAGCTGATTTATGTTTCAGAAACAAATGGTCATGATTCAAGAGCAGCACTTCGAACAGTTTGGACAGTCTACTTATAACAAATGAAACCAGAGCCTTGCCCTGCTAATGAGGTTAGCTTATCTTTTTCTTTGAGACAGAAAATATCCCAAATGAGAATTAAAATTTAGTTGTTGAACTGTCTACATCGTTCTTGTTTGACATCCTAAATGCTAGGACCACCTAATTTATGTGTTGTGGACCATTTAAGCCATTGTGTGACATTGAATGTTTTGAATGTGAATTACTGAATTTAGGCTTTAGCTCTGTTCATAGTGTATTGCTATTTGCTAGTTATGGACGTGGACTATTTCTCCAATGGCCACGTGCTGCAGTTTCAGAACAAAGATTCTCCCCAATACTTTTTCCTGTCTTTAAACAGAAGATTAAAAAAGAAAAAAATTTAAAAGAAAGAAGGAAAGGAAGAGAAAGAAAATCTACCCTTAAAAGAAAAGGGTTTTCTGATTTGTCTTACGTTTAATCAAAGGGGATAAGCTGTTTCTTTCTTAAAAAAACTTTGTATCACGGGTCAACTTCACTTCATGCTAAGCATCATGTTGACGCTCCCTTACCCTTCTTTTGCTCCTACAGAAATCAAGTCCTAATCACTTAATCAAATGTCAAAAATCATCTTTTTTAGCTTGAAATCTTGAGATAGGTGGATTAGAATTTAGTGCAAGAGAGAGTGATTGGTTTTGTTGTGCATGTATATCAGCTTTATCCTGTTAAAAATAGATTTAGTAAATCCTGTCATCTCTGTATATTTTCGTATCAAATCATCATGTTATATAATTTGTATGAGCACATTAAATGTTAAATCAGTATTTTAAATCTTATCAAAATTTTAAGTTATATTACTTTTTATATAATTTTTGTACCGGATCGTTTTATTCATTTTCTTGTTTACAGCTTGAATCAAAAGCTGAGTCTGGGTAACTTTAGAATCTTAGTAAAAAAAAAAGTTTAATTTTTTTTAAACGTTTGGTTTCATAGTTAAATAAACTTTTAATATTTTTTTACACAAAATGAATATAAACTTTTAACTTTTTATTTTAATGTAAAAATTCATAAACTTTAATTTTATTATAAATAAATCTTTAATTTTTTAAAAATAATGTAATTATAAACTTAAATTTATTAAATGATATTAATTATTGTTTAGATAAAGTTGATGTGACTAACTTTATGGATGATTACGTGGTTCATTATGCATGTAATGTAATTGAAAATTTGTGTCATAACAAATTTAAATTTAATTGTATTATTTTAAACAATTAAAAATTTATGTATAATAAAATCAAAAAATGTGAAGGTTTGTATTTATTTTATGAAAAAAATTAAAAGCATGTTTAAGTATTAAGCCTTGATGTTTTACTTTTCGGCTTCAGGTTGGTTCTTGGCGGTTAGTTAGGAGTGAAACATCCTACAGCTCCTGGTGCCGGGGCTGTAGTTCGGTCAACATTTCACTATTTACAGATGAAAAAGTGCACAGTAATTATTATGGGCATATAGAAATTTAGGAATAGGGAATTTGATGGTGGCTGGTGGGGACAAAGTGGTGGGGACAAGTGGGGATACCTTAATTAATATATTAACGAAACATTAAGACTGTCAATGGTGGAGAGAGAGAGGGAAGGGCAGTTTGGGTATTTGATTAAAAAATGGAAAAAGCGATGCACTTTTTCTGAGTTGAATCTCACATGTCTTTTCTGTGGGCATCCAGGTGTCTCCTTTCATACAAATGCCTAATCTGAATAAATAGTTACCAGCATCTTGCCCGTGCTTCTTTAAAGATTTTGTTTTATTAACCTACAAACAATAACATTAGAAATATAATAATATAAGCATGAAAAAAATTAAATGCAAAAAAAAAAAAATTAGTCTGAAATTTACGTAACTAAATATTTTATAAAAAATTATTTTATTTATTAATAATTGACATGTTTGTGTAAAATTTAAAAATTTAATAGGTAATGTGTAAAAAATGAATAATTTTTTAATTCTCAAATTATAAGCATCATAGGAAGATAATCTGGGATCGAATGTAAGTGACACGTTTAGCATAATAATAATAATTCATATAATAATTGGTCACCCACAAAGAATGAAGTGGTGAAGGGATAAAGTCATAAAATAATTGTATTATTATTTAAAGGCAAAATGCTCCCTCAAGCTCAAGTGGCTTTAGGAATAATAATAATAATAATAATATATATTTATTATTATACTATTCTATTTGAAGTACACCTTTGCCTTCACTTTTTAGTTTGTTTTGTATAATTGGATTTGAAGTAGAAGTTGCCTCATCCACAAGCAGAGGAAGGCCTTTCTAGAAGAGGATCAGATGGTGTTTTAAGGTTCTAGGTTATCACAAATCTAAGAAAATTGCAAACATCATTTCATTCCTTGTAAAAGTTCCCACTTTTAAAGGCACCCAAGTTCTCAAAATAGTAAATCCGTCAATGATACATCGATTTTAGGCATGATATAAAAATAAATTGAATTAAAGTTTTAGTAAAAAATTATGTATAAATTAAAAAAAATTATTTTATGTACGATGTGTCAACACGAATTGTGATATAATAATTTTATATTTTATTCATGTTTGATATGAAACAAATATGACATAAATACATAAATTATCAAATTTGTAAAATAAATATATGAATTCTAACTATGTAACAAGAGATGGATTTTTATTTTATAAATTTTGGAGATTTTAATCTAAATCTTCAAAGAAAAAATAATTCTTCGTATTAAAATATTAAATTTTAATAATTAAGTGTATTATAAAAATATGAGTTTTATTGTTATAAGTTAGCAACATAAAAAATATAAAAATATTTCTAGCACAATTTTAATTATATACATATGAATTCTAATTATGTAATAAGAGCCAACAACCTTTTATTTCATAAATTTCGGAGATTTGAATCTAAATCTTCGAATAAAAATCTTAAATTTTAATAATTTAAGTGTCTTGTAGAAATATGAGTTTTTACTATTATAAATTGCCAACATAGAAATATAAAATAAATCTTTTATTTTTTTTTCTAAGTACGGATTTGGAAACCTTTTACAGGAAGGACAAGAAAAAGGGCCTAACTTTTCCTTAAACAATTGAAGAACAGGGCCCCACTTTTTCTTTACTCTCCCATTTTGCCCTTCTGTTTTAGTTTTATTTACTTATTATGTTTTCAATTCTAAATTTTCTCAATTTTTTAATATTTAATTTTCTCTCTCTTTGCACTTTTTATCAGCTTATGTCATCACATTTCCCGTATACACCCACCAATTTCTATCTCTTCCACTTGCATAAACTCAAAGCAGAGGAAGGAAAAAAAAAAAAACAGAGAAAAAAACCAGAGAAAAAAAAGAAAGTAAGAGAGATATAGGAGGAGAGAAATTCTGGAAAGCTCTTTGTTCCGGGTTTTCTCGTTGTAAAAGTTTTTCGATAAATTTTCAATTTTAATATTGCAGCTAGTAACCGATCCTGTCATCTTCTTTTTTCCTTTTTTTTTCCACGGTAAATATCTTCTTCTCTTTTGATTTTGTTCTTAATTTGATTTCCTTTTCTGGGTACTTTTTCTTCTTCAATTAATTTTGATTTTATTTCTGGGTTTTAGATTTACTTTCGTTTGGTTACTATTTCTGGGTCTCTTGGCTTTTTATAAGATCCTCTGTTTGTGTAATTTTGTTTTGATTATGCAGTTTAATTCTTTGGATTAAAGTTCTAATTTCTATTTGATTTATGGTAAAATTCTTACCTTTTGTTGTATATGTGATTCCGGTATTTTACATGGCTTAAAATGTAATCAATTTTGCTTATAATTCTGTTCTAGGATTGCTCGCTCCCCTGCTTTTTTGCTTTTTATTGAGAGAAAAAGGTTATTTCTTTTTTTCATTTTTTTCTTTATTTTCTTATTTTATTTTGACTTTTTTAGTCGTCATGGATGACTCCAAAATTTGGCGAGGCATTTTTTTCTCTCCTATTTATTCTGTTGTGTGTTTGTTTGTGTTTTGTACGTTTACACATGCTCGTGTTGTCGATACTCTCTTGTTTTCTGTTTGCTTCAGAGTGCTTAAAACTGTTTACTTTTTGGTTGTGGATTTAGAAAATAGAAAAGTTTTTGCCTTAAACTGTGCTGATCATGTGAACTCTTCCATGATTAGAGAGTCTTCCAGAATTTGACCCTGTTGCTGTATCATTATTGTATGAGCAAATCTGAAGTAAATAAAGCTATTCCCATATAAATTTTCAGTTGATATTCCAATTTTCTTATTGATTAGCTTGCTGTTAGATCAGAAGCGAACAGAATTTTCCTGTAATGACAATCTTTCTTTTCCCTTTATGTGACAGCTGTGAAGTCCAAGAAGATATAGCAGAGTTAGGGATCATCTGAGAAGCTACATGCCCTGGTTGATATATAGTCTGCTTAGGAGTCTAAATTTTGGAGGGTTTTGGTTAGGAGTAGTTTGATTGGAAAATGGGTTACAACTGTGATTTCTGTGGGGATCAAAGGTCAGTGGTGTATTGTCGGTCTGATGCAGCCTGTTTATGTTTGTTATGTGATCGAAATGTCCATTCTGCTAATGCACTGTCAAGACGCCATTCAAGAACATTGTTATGTGACAGATGCCATTCTCAACCTGCGTTTGTTAGATGTGCAGAAGAAAGGCTTTCCCTATGTCAGAACTGTGATTGGATTGGTCATGGTACCTCTAACTCCAGTTCGACACATAAGAGGCAAACAATTAATTGTTACTCTGGTTGCCCATCATCTGCAGAACTTTCTTCCGTGTGGCCATTTTTTTTGCAATCCTCTTCACCCAGTGAATCTATTTGTGAGCAGGAATTAGGTCTAATGAGCATCACTGAGAACATAGAGATGACTTCCTGGGGCCCTACAGAAAACACCATTAGCCAGAATAGTTCTGGTGTTGCAGAAGTTAATGATGACCAAAATGTGGATAAGGGTAGTGGCTGGGGTGGTTCTTCTTCGATTCCAGAACTCACATCTGCATCACACGCACTAGATCAGCCAGCTGGATTAACAGATCCATCATTGCCCAAGGTAAATGATGAATTTGGAATATTTATCATTAAATAATTTAGATAAACTGTTGTTGAGGTACTTTCAGGTCCTTGGTATCTGAGTTTCATGGGGCAATATTCAAGAACTATGATAAGCATTTCAAGAAAGTTGGTTTATATCTACAAATTAATTCCGCTGTTGTGCTTAATACTGAAAAGATATTAGCAGTGAGCGTTCTGCGATAACTGTTCTTTCTTCTCAGAAAACAAGCTTGAGGTTAAAGTGACAATTTTCTTTAGGTTCCTTCTGCAGAAGAAATATATGCCAATTCCTTTCCTTTCTTTCTTGATTAAATTTTATAGTGGAAATCAAAGGTCCATCTAAAATATCTTTTTACTTGAACTTGATTGAGTTTTGGTGTGTGTATGGGTGCATGCTAAATGTAAACGATGTCAATATTTCAGTAAAATTTAATTATACCATGAATCTGTATTCAGCTTGCATTTTCAGTGGTCTCTTTAGATATTTCTATTTCTTGGCCCAAAAGCAACTTAAGTTTTAGAGTGATATTGTAGAGGAAAATTAGTGAGGCTTTCACAGTATGATTACTAAGTCAGTAACCTCATCCCTTATTGTATTTTTAGAGACATCTTATGCCCAATTTTGCCATTGGTTCATAAATTTGGAATCCAGATCTCTCCTATTTTACACACATGAATGACTTTCTGGACTCTAGGCTAATGCCTCCTGTTTATGTGATTGTAGTTTTATCTTTTTATTTTTAATTGAGAGTGAAAAGGGGAGTGTGAAAGTGATGAACAGAAAAAATGGGGAAAGTTGGCTCGGGTTATCTTGGATTGCTGAAAATTCTCAGGAGTTCCTTTAATTATTTAGAGATAATAAATTGCTAATTTTTTACTTTGTTAAATTTGCAGTTATGTTACCCTCAAATAAAGTATTCTGCACTTTGTGAAGATGATCTCTATGATGACTTCAACATGGATGAAGTTGATTTGAACCTTGAAAATTATGAAGAACTCTTTGGGGTAACTCTCAATCATTCTGAAGAACTTTTTGAGAATGGTGGAATCGAGAGCTTATTTGGGACAAAGGACATGTCTGCTGCTGATTCCAACAGTCAGGGTGCAGCGGCTGCTGAGGTTCTCTCATCTCTTTTGATCTTTCTTTGTGGTGTCTATATTGTTTGTTTGTTTGGGTGGTTTTTTTTTTCTCTGATGATAGTATCGCCATTTTTTTCGATGTTATTTTTTTTCTCTTGAATTGTTAAATAGTTTGTATGCCATATAGCATATATTTCAGCTATCAGATTTTTTTTCTTAATGTGAATATGGATGCATTCCTTGCTGCATTAAAATAGAGAAAAAAAAAAAGATTTGATACAGTACTGAGAAAAGCTATAATTTGATGAATGGGGTACAAGTTCTAGTTGTTAGTAATGTGCAAGCTCAATATGTTGTAATTGTTCATTTTTTACTAGATTATTCATTTCGATTTTCAGACGTGACAAATTTACCAAATCGAAGTTCATGATTTTTCCATGCCAGCATCTTCATTTGCAAATTGCATAGTAATCAAAGGCGAATATCCCTGTCAGTTGGGTTGGTATAGGAAAACAATAACCTTGATTTTCAGACATGACCAATGTACCACGAGGAAGTTTACTGGCCTTCCATTTTCTGGGTCTTATTTCAAATTGTGATTACTCGATTGACAGTGTTGATTACATAGCCATTATTGATGATGAGATTAAGGATTTCTCAAGTTTGCAAATATACTAGTACTTGATCTTTCAGTTTCATCTTTATTATCAATAAATCAGTTTTCCTCTTGTAAATTATGTGTGTGTCAACAGTTTGCTTACCAACATTGGCAATTTAATGTGCTTGAAGTCTTGGACATTACAAGCTTGTTTTATCTCCCTTATGAATCACACTGTAAAGAATCATTCCATAAATTCAACCCCTGAGAATTTAGAGTTTGTGCTTGGCAAATGTTGTTATGTTCGTAACTAAATATTCTTGTCCAGGGTTCATCTGTTGGACTGGTCAATGCAATCCAGCCAGCATGCAGCAATGCGGCATCTGCTGATTCCATGATGAGCAATAAAACCGATTCAATTCTTTGTTTTACTGGAAGGCAGGCCCATTCAAGCCTCTCATTTTCTGGCCTTACTGGAGAAAGTAGCGCAGGAGATTACCAAGATTGTGGGGCTTCATCAATGCTGCTCATGGGAGAGCATCCCTGGTGTCCTCCATGTACTGAGAGCTCCATCCCATCAGCTATTCGAAGCAGTGCTGTAATGCGTTACCAGGAAAAGAAGAAGACACGAAAGTAAGTACATGTGAAAAACCTATATAAAATTTACATATGCTCTAGTTAGACCAGCTTTAGGTTGATGATTTTTTGGTTTTGGTGCTTCTCGCTTTACATCCCTGCATCTGCATCTTTTTATATTTAATATTATCAACAATCCATTTGGAAAGTCTATATAAAATCTAAACTATGGGTCTTAACGTTTTATTTTACTGTTAGTCTTGTTTATAATCCTCATTTTTTTAAAAATATATTATTCCACCTGTTGGAGGAATTTATATGTTTAACTTCGTCCTTGTTGTATGGTAGGTTTGAGAAGCGAGTAAGATATGCCTCTCGCAAAGCAAGGGCCGATGTGAGAAAGCGTGTGAAGGGACGCTTTGTCAAAGCTGGTGACGCCTATGATTATGATCCATTGAACCAAACCAGAAGCTGCTGAGAGTACAATTTTTTAACTATGCTTTGAAAAAGGAAAGAAACACAAGTTGATAATTGGAAAGAATTGGTTATTCTTACATAAAAATGGAGAAATTGATGCTCATACTTTTTTAAACTAGTTAAATGACAGACTGTATGGTTGTATCACAGGGCTCCCGGTTCTTATCAGAAGTCGGATATGAAAATGCCATGAATAAATTGCCGAGCCCTGGTTCTCCATCACCGTAAAAAGATTGACGAATCATTTGGCAAAGATCTGCCTAAATCGCCATTGCTGCCAAGCCCCGTGAGGTTTCTGCCTACTGTATTACATTCTGAGCAAGTTCATCTGCTCATTTCTTTTTTAGTATGGAAAGGAGAATGCTTAATGGTCTTCCAAGCTATATTTATGCTCAGTGTTGGTTATGTTGACAATTATATGCCTTCAGCTGTTCTCAGCACTTCTATAAAAGCTGCTGCTGGCTGCTTTCATGGTGTGCTAAGAAGCCAAACTTGCAATGTCTAGTCACAGGCAAAAGTATGCAGCTGTAATTTTGCTCTTTGTTTTTCTATTTACATGTATAGCTTAGATCTAAGTATGTGCAGTTGAGAGAGTTTAATGTCTGCCCAAGTAACAGTTGCTAGGTTAGACAAGAAACAAGCAGTTTAGTTGTTCATGTACAGCACAGGATTTATCATATGCACTTCGGATGAAAATTGTGCGCATTAACTTACAGAAAACATTCTCATTTATTCTTTTATCTTTGTAAACTTGTTGAGATTATTTTGCGCCTCAATCATCGTTCTTCAAGATCTGGAGCTAAGTAAACCTGAAAGGTTTTGGTTCTTGCAAGGAAGAAGATAAAGTCACGGAGTATCAGAGTTGAGATTCCAAGTCACACTTGGACACTTAAGTTAATGTTTGCCTGAGTAAAGAGATCAGAGAGAGTTTAGGTTTAAAGGAAAGAAACGAACGAGAGGTTGAGAATATGCGAGTTTGTCTTGTTGGTGTTTTCGGTTTTCAAGTCTATGTTTATCTGAGTAAAGGGATAAAAGAATTCAGGTTTAGAGGTAAGAAGAGAACCAGTGATTGAGAATGTGAGTATGTCTCGTGGGTGTCTACGCTGCCCTTTACCTATGACCCTATGTTTTCTATCACCTGAGTATGCGTACAGCTGGAGGTGTAGATTAGTTGGCATGATGGTCGGCTGTCATAAGCGATTAGAGTTGGGCCGTGGGTGACCATGGGTCCTGTAGCAGGCCTGCTATCTTCTAAATCCAAATTTGATATGGGCTAAAAGATATTGAAGAAGGAAAGGGGTTTGTCACTAGAATATGCAGTGTTCAACTGTTATAGGTTGAAATGTAAACCCTCTGTTCCATGCCTGCTTATGCCTTTCTGGTTTGTATTCCAGAAAATACGTATCCAGAATGTTAAAAACATAGGAATTATAACTCCAAGCTTGATTTTCTACAGAAAAACATAGGAAAGATTAGATGAAAGACATAGCTTCAGGTTTGTTCCAAATGATATTGTTTAGAGAAGGAATTGTTTCACTTATCGAAGCTAATTTTGCTTTGACATGAAAACAGTGTTGAATTACGCCATGAACAAATTTTCATGTTCTTTTTTTGATAATTAAAATAAAATATGTTGGAATTCTGGTTTGAATTCATCATCCGCTAAACAAGAGGTGAAGAATCTGAGTTGATTTATAATGATAAATAAACCATTACAAGGCATTGGGAAGAAGTAAAAGACGAGGTGACATTCAACAAATCCAAAATTCAAATTCTAACACTTGCAATCCCTCTCTTTCTCTGTTCCCAGGCTTCAGTCTTCTTTGTACCAAAAAAGGATAGTTTCTGTGGTGTTCAAAGGCTATCAATCATCATCCGAGCTGCTATCTTCAGACATCCTTCCAACATCATCAGCTATTGCTGAGTCCTGCATGCAAACAGCAGGCAAAACTTGTTACCCAAAAATGGAAGGTAAATGCATGCAGTGCAGTCTCTGCCTGCATTTAAAATGCATGTTTGCATCTGATGTCTATGTCTGTTAGAGAAAAGATAGATAATGAACTTCTTACCGCCATTTTATCCCAGTTCTTCAACTTGGGATTTGTTAGCATGTAATTATCACGCAATGGGGCCCAGGCAGGTTCTTCATCCTTCCTAGGATCCGATGATGTACTACCCTGCATGTCATAAAACTGAGTAAGCACTTAGCATTATAGTTTCTGTAGAATCCAAGCGAATAACTAAATAATGTGAAGTTCCCAGGTAATTATGAGCCCAATTACATAGATTTTAGTAGGTTAGCATAGACAAGATGATAGACATATATATACAAGATTTTACTAGACTGACAACAATCGTAACCAAAAGTGCTCAAGGAAAGAGAGATTATAAATAGAATGATATAGCTCCATGAAAGAAACTTGTAAAAAAGTTAAGAAGATAACCAACCTTACTGGAAGAGTCTCGTGCCAGCAATGATGTCTTTCCTAGCTCTGAAAAGAAGGCTTCTTTCCTTCGCTTCCTTATCACTAACAGGATGCATAAAATATAAAGTAAAAAACTGAACTAGAAAAGTAGTAATCACCTAATCAGGTTATACATGGGTTAACAAAATTTTCCAGTAATTTTTTTAAAAGCAGCAAATTTAAGTACCATTAGCATTCACGTTCACATATAAGAAAATGTGTAATCAATAAATTTTACCATGAGGCATCTCTTTAAGTGATAGTGATAATAATAACAACCTATATCATATTTCAGCCTCTAAATCTAGGAGTTTCAACAGCATAACATATTTGACTCAATTATGACAAAATTCATTTAATATTTTCATTTGAATGTTATACATAGTTCTAAAAATATAGTTTCTGTAAGCATAAACACCCAAGAAACCATTTGATCAGATCTTGCTGCAGATATAGGAGAAAGGTGCACGTTTATGCCAAATGCATTTCTGGAAGTAATGATTACATTTTAACCTTCAAAGCTAAGCTTTCGAAAGCGGCTTCAACCTTTGAAGCTGCTTTTTAAAGCATAAGGTATTCACAATTTGATCAGAGAAAAGTGACAACAGTGTGTGTATGTGTATATACACAAAAGGCATGCAGTCCAGAGCGAGGTGAATTACTGAGAAACAAAAAGAAATGTATGTGATGAACATCTGGTAATAAATAGATGATTAAATTGCATTTTTCTCACTTATCTGGTCATAAAGAATATCAGACCCGACTGTGAAAGATTTAGATGAGCAAGAAACGAAGAATAAGCATTTCAAGTTTTTAAAATGTCAAATGCCAAAAACAGCATTTCATACTTGGGATTCAGAACAGATCTACTTGGCAGCCAGGATATTGGATAATGCACAATTGCACATTTCACATAATCCACAAAATTGCTTTCAAATGTTCAACAAAAAAACTTATAGCTGTATATATTACCATACCTTTTGCATCTTCAGTCCTTGAAGGGTCCAATCCTTTCTGAGCCTTTTGTGCTTTGTTAACCTACATGATATGTTAAACAACAAAGTTTACACCCACAGTTGATAGTAATAACTAACAATCTAACAAAACAAAATCAAAGACTTTAATATTCGACAGTAAAAAAGCGATGGTGGAATTTCATAAAACAACTTACAGCATTGAATAACTTCACCACTGAAATTGCCAGTAAACACATAAACAACAAAACGTAATTAGGATGAGAAAGAATATGCAATACATTCAATGAAAATAACAGTCGAAATAAACATTACCTCCTTTTGTAGCGATACCGATTAGAAACTTTTCATGTGAATCTAAGTAATTAGCAGGCTTCACATGCCCCTTCTCTGCAACCTGTAACATTAATAGCACATAAGTAAAATAGATTAGCAAGCTAGCAACAGCAAAGTCATATTTAGTATAATTTTAGGGAAATTACCAAATGTTTTTCTTTCTTAGCTTCTCCCTTAACTTTCCTTTCAGCTTCCTCTTCAGCTAACTTCTTTGCAACAAGCTGCTTATGCCCTGATAATACTGGACCCTATAAAAAAAATTAAAAAACAACTCTTTGAAATTTTAAAAAAAAAAAAGGTTGAATTTTTTTTTTTTGCTAAAATGGAAAAGACCCAAGTTCAGAAACTAGCTTTACCAATGAATCATCAGCTACATTCTTCTTTATAATGTTCTTAAATGCCAACCTGAATGCTCTAACACCTTCTGTGAACTTCGTAATCCCAGGTTGAATTTCACCTTCTTCTTCTTCTTCTCCTTCTGAACCACCACTTTCTTCAGAAGAATTATCTCCGCCGCCGCCCATCCGGATATCACCTGGGGCTGCCTCCTCCGCCGTGTTTTCCTTCTCCTCCTCCCCATCCTCATCATCGGAATTGTAGTCACGGGCTCGTTTTTCAAATAAATTTCTCATCTTTTTACTTACTCTATGTTTTTTTCCTTTACCTTCCAACATCTTAAGC
The DNA here is from genome assembly GCA_031772115.1 of Heritiera littoralis. Lineage (NCBI taxonomy): Eukaryota > Viridiplantae > Streptophyta > Magnoliopsida > Malvales > Malvaceae > Heritiera > Heritiera littoralis. The sequence continues at coordinate 2,344,719 of JAPDPK010000059.1, read as the reverse complement.
TTCTTATTCTTGGCCTTGTTCTTACCTTTCTTCGTCCCCAAATTTCTTTTCCTTTTCACAGTTGCAACGCCGCCTTCATCCATCTTCGTCGTTCTCGCTTTCAACAGAAAATACCCAAACAAAAGAAACAGAAAGGAAGAGAGGATTCCCAAAACCCTTTTAAACCCTAATAAGTACTAATTCAGAGAGCAAGCAAAGTCAGAAGTTCGGAACTCAAAAAACAGTTTTTTTCTTTTCTTTTCTTTTCTTCAATGAATTTTCTTTGTTTTGTTTGGGCCGTTTATTTTCTTTGGGCTGTTTTAGTTTCCTTTCTTCCTTTCTTCATGGGCCTTCTTTTTTTCATGGTTTTCAGGTTTGAATCGCTGTTGGTCCAGTATCCACAGTTGTTCAAAGGCCAAGGCCGAGTCACCGAGTCGGTGGAGCGCGTCAAGTCAACTGTGAAGAACTGGCACGCGGACAAACAACAAAGCAGCTATTGAGTGTTGAAGACGAAATGGTGAAATTCGGACAGAAGACACAAACCAAACCAAATCAAACAGAATCAAAGGTTGTGCTTTTGAGCATTGAGATGAGAGTATCCTTCACGCCATCTCCAACCAACTTCATAGCAAAAAGCAAATTCATTGCAGAATATTCTCACGTTGTATGAAACATCTTTTTCGCATTCACAGAAAGATTATTATTAATATTATGACCAACCCATAACTTTTAAATAATGAAAAATCAATATTTATCGTTACACTAGTACTCATTTTTTATGTATAAATTTAACAAAAATTAAAGAATTTATTTCATATTTAAAAAACTTTATAAAATTTTTAAATAATAATTTTCGTATTTTATATGTCTTTAACACAAAAAATCACAACATAAATATATAAATCTACAAATACAAAAAACGACCTTTAATACCTACACCCATGTTCTAACTTTTTTTATATGCCACATGATTCTCTCTTCCTCCTTGAAAATCTCTCATGAATATTTTCTGTCAAAGTGGTCAAAACTTAATTATTACTTGACAATAAACACGATGAATTCAAATACATGGCAATAAAAAATTAAAAAAGCTCCATTCATTTGCACCTAAACCCACTCTACCTTGCTAGCACTTCATGCTTTGGCAGATGTGACATCATTTTACAGCTTGCCACCTCTTCATCCGCAAACTCCTAGATTCTTCTAATATCATTAAAAGAATGTGAGAAACATCTTGAATGGATCTCCAGCCAATGGTGTTTCCAATTGAAAGGTAAATATCATAGGGTACATTTCACTTTCAATCACTGAGACTGGACAATTTATAGGCAGGAACACGTTTTTTATACATTATAAAAGTTCATGTGACAGTCATTGTCAATTTGGGAAAGATGAGCAACATTCCATAATCACTAGTTCACCTAACCAATCAAACCAATCACTGTTTGTGGGTTCTTGAAACGTGTCCTTGAGGTGAATCAATAATCATACATTGCTTGAAATTTTGATCAATAGCCAGATTATCACCATTCCTTTAGATTTTCTTTGTCCTGTCTTTCTGCGTTCAGATTGTTCATCATTTTCCTTAACTACCCACAATTTCAATGCCAGCTAGTAGAACTTTTTTTTTTGTTATAATCTAGTAGTATTTGTATATGAAAAGCTGACTGAAATTTGTGCTTCCTCCCATGGTCAAATGTGAAATATTTGGAGTTACTTGCCTTAGCTTCTTTAATTCACAAGTCATTTTCCAATAATACTTTTTGAAATATTTAACTTCATCATCTTAAATCATATCGAGATTAATTAGCAGAAGAAAAACTCATTAATTCATGTCAAAAAATCTCTCATATTATATGAATTTATTCATGATTATGTATAAATTTCACTGTTTTACAACTTGATTTATCAAGTATACTACCAACTTCAAAGTAATTGTCTATGTCTAATGTGAAAGATGATGCATACAAGCAATGTTTACGGCTAGTCAAGAGCCTACAATGGAAGAAAGACAGTCTAAACTCTAAAACAACTCAAAAGGAGGAATTCTTTTTCATTTTAAGTACAATTTTTAGGTTTGTTAGGCAAAAAGAGACAAATTATCCCTCAATTCAGCAGCCAGAGTTCCCCGCACCACTAAAATAATGAGGCAATGTATCTTTCACTTGAACCTAAATGCTACCTATTTTTCTGTTAATTAAACATTAATATAATGTAGACCAAATCCTGTATTACTAAGAAAGGGCTAATCCCAATTTTCTTTATCTTGTTTCAGTGTTCAACTTTCCATATCCAAGCTTTGCTATTGTCTACAGCATTGACTGTGACAAGTCGTAGGTTCAGAGTATCATACCAAGTCCACACAAAAACCTCAGTTAGATCTTTCTAGTTCAATGCTCATGTAAGAAGTCCATCCATGCATAGATTATACTTCATGTTTTAATCTCAAAAATATATATATACTGAAACTCGAATTTTTTTCCATGTAAAATTCCATCCATATATGGATTATAGTTCATGTTTTAACTACATATATTAAAATTCGAATATTTACATATTTTGAAAGTGAAAATATGAATTTCGATAATTTAATTAGCAGACAGATTGGCAGTGTCGTGGAGACAACTGATCAGAGAATAAATGCTACTTGTCAAAGTGCAGGTAAGATATGATGAAGGGAAGGAGAAGGATGAGAGAGGGCTCTGCCCATTTCATTGTGACAACACAGAAACTATGTAAATAGTTCCAAGGCTGAGGGCTCCATTTTTCAATTTGGATGAGTTAATTGCTGATTTTTTTTATGTAAATTATAAGTATTTTTATCTATTTTAACGATATAAGATTAATTTTATTCAGAACTTAATCACAGTTAAAGTTCTTTACTCCTTTCTAAAATTGTGTTTAATGAGGATCGAACTCGAAAAATCTTCTTATAAACTCAACTCACATTGTCAATTGAGTCAAAACCTATGGCGTTAATTGCTAAGTTATGGTATTTCTTAAAACAGGACAAAGCTGGACATTGATGCTCTGAAACTGTATATGAATTTAATAAAATTAATAAATTTATTTCTTCTTTCGCATACCCATAAGAATTGAAACGCGGTAAATTTTATGTTTTATATGTATTTGATATGAAACAAGTTACATATAAAGTGAAATGAGAGTAATTAAAAAAGTTTTCATTGAAAATAAGAAGGTAAAAAAAAAAATTTACTCAGTTCTAAAAATATTTGATTGGCAATTTCGACCTAAAAGCTTCTCACAATAATTTCAATACTATAAGTGGGAAGTTTGCGAGTTGTAGATAAACATGAGAAAGACAGTTTCTTCTACGTTTGCTCTTTTGGCAGCTGTAAGTCTGTGACCGCAGAGAATCTTATCTAATGTATTAATGTAAGAATTTATGTTAAGCTTAAAACTGATGTAAAAGACAGACTGATGATATAAAGTAACCATGGTTAAAGGGATGTAGAGTCCTGAAAACCTGGAACACTAACCATAGTTTAAGTTTTATAGTTAGGGTGGGTATTGCTGTATAAGCAGAGGACGGCACGGGCACAGCAGCCATTGCCAGACTTCAAAAAGCCTGCATATTTCATTTCTTTTAAAGCCCAGTTTTCCTTTTTCAATGTTTCATTGATCCAATGAAAAAAGAATCTTGTTTAGTTCTTGTTCTTGTTAACTTCTGCAGAGCAAAGTTGACCATTCTTGTGTAAGTTTCTTTGCTTAAACAAACTCAAATCTTTAACATTTCTACAGCTTGGTCTTCTATTTTTGAAGGGTCTTTAAAGAAATGTTTGTTTTTCTTATAATGAAGCAAATGAATGATCAACTTTATGGGGCTTTTTTGATTATTCATTAAAAAGTTAGATCTCATATCACCTTGGTGATGCATTTTTTTTTTCTATTTGGGGTGTGGTATTGTTTATTTAATTGCTTTTCCCAAATTGGAAATCCATTTTTTTTTGTTCTTCAATTGGAAATCCTTTTTGTTTTGACTTTGATTTCCTATTCTGACCATGCTTATTTCCATCAAGGTTTGAGCATGGGTAGATCTTGATAATGGAAAAGCTTTTGAAAGGTGTTTCATCAAGCATTGATCTTTGTAATTGTGGGGATATTGATTATAGACACTTTTAAATGCTCTCAATTTCTGATTTGCTTTGGAAATGTTTCATCTTTCAATTTTTTTTGGTGGATCTTTCAATTTCGTTGATCTTCTACTTCATGGAATATAGTTGGAACAATCTTCTTATTTAAAGTCTATCCTATCATATAGGCTAGAGGCTATTGGCTTTGCCCAACCTCTGCACAACATATGCATCTTATCACTTTCTGGGCTATGAAGCCAGAAACAAGAGGCCATTTTTAAATTTTAACCCATCCGCATCATGTTGTACTTATTCTCTTTTATTCAATAAAAAAAAACTCAGGGTTCTTTGGTGATTTCTCTCCTCTAATGTTCCACTAACATCGCTTTCCCAATTGGCTGGTTCTCTTGCAGGTTACCAGGTTTTGCTCTCGTCAGTCATCTCTTGTCATGTTAAGGCTTTCCTTCTCTGCTTCTTAGGTAATTTTCAGAATCAATTATAGTGATTTTCTTTCTCTTTTTTCTTTGGTGCTTGAGAGTTGCTTAGTGATTTGTTAATCTTTGAGGTTATCTGCATGTTAGTTTTGTAATTAAAAGCTTGATGATCTGCTTTTGCTCTGCATAATTTGATGAATTTTACATTGATATCTATTCTTTGTATGATATTCTAATGGATGTCTTATGCTTTCCAGGTCATATATCATCCACCTTTTCGTTTTGTATAATCTTTTGTTCAGCTAAACTTAGTTTAATCTTGAATTGCACATCTCTTTTCCATTCTGAATCCCACATAAAACTCCAACCTTGATAGAAAACATGGGTCTGTCAAGTCTCCCAGCTCCATCAGAAGGAGTGCTATGTGTACTCTTGGTAAACACAGTTTTATCCATATCTATAGTTAAAGGCATAATCCGATCAATCCTTCACATTGTCGGTATCCATCTCTCCTCACCAGCATCATCCTCAGACTCTATTGAGAACCCCCCAGAGTCATTTGACTTCCGCCTTGGTACTTCTGATAGTTACATTGAGGAGTTCCGGAGTAGGACCCCAACACTTCGTTTTGATGATGTATATAGCTGTAAGCGGCCTGAGCATGACTGTTTGGTTTGCCTGGCTCAATTTGAACCTGAATCGGAGATTAACTGCTTGTCCTGTGGTCATTTGTTTCACAAGGTGTGCTTGGAAAAGTGGTTGAATTATTGGAACATTACATGCCCCCTTTGCAGGACTCCTCTGCTGCCTGAAGAGGAGGCTTCTTGCATTTGGTGAGAATGTTACAAGTATGCAGAGTTGAGGAAATTTCCATGTACAGCATGTTTACTGTACAGGTAATTACGTGAATGTTATCAGCCGGGGCTTAGTGTTAGGAGGCTAGTGTTGCTGCCCGCAAGTTTACCTTGATGTGGTGATGTGTTATATTGGGGTATCAGATTGTACATATTGTGTGAGTTTCTGATGTTATATGCATCTCACTTCTGTCTTCTGCTTGTTCATGGAGATTTTATTTTCTTGCTTCACTCTTTAGTGCAAATAGGATAGATGGAAACGAAAACTAGGTTAGTGGATCTAAAATCTGCTGACATGATGTTGCCTTGCGATGCACAAGCCAGTCTTGTGTAACATGTCGATGCCAGGTTTCTGATGTTTTTATGGTATCTATCCGGCTTTCCATCTTTCTATATCTGAGCATTTTTTTTTTCACACAAAGGAGGCCGAGTCCTATTAATAAGAAAAGGAATTGCAGTTGTTAAGATTTGAATTCTAGATCTACTGATGCCGCCTAGTGGCTACATGAATGTGTATTAGGTTCTATCTCGGAGATAAACCTCAAGTTCTATCTCGGAGCATGTCTCAAGTTTGTATTAATTTTCATTTTTTTTGTCTCAAGTTTGTGTTAGGTTTCATTTGAGATAAACGTCAAGTTCTATCTCAGAGCATGTTTTAAGTTTGTATTAGGTCTCATTTCTTTTTGTCTCACTCTAATGCCTTTGAGTAATTGTTCATCGTATATGAAATTCTGCCGTCATTTTATTATACCTTTCAAGCTTTGAAACCAAGCACTTAAGTTCTACGCATGTTGGAAACCTTGAATTGGAAAGAAGGATGAAGTATACCACCCATTTTCCTATAATCAACTCCTAGAAAAAACAGTTATGTCACTCATTTGTCGACATTGAACATTCATGCCTGATTCTGGGCAATGCAGATTGGGATGAAAGAGTCTGAAAAGATATTTTGTCTATTTCATGCACTTAGGGTGTTCTACAACACCAAGTTCAGAGCTCTTGGTTATATTCTGGAGAAAGTATCTGCAGCAACATAACCCTTGGCTCCGGTGTGCAAAGCTTCACCATCTCAGATGTTTGGAATGAGTTAGAAATAAGTGTGAATGAACAAAATGTTCGATGAGTAATTCATGAACATGAAGAATATTCGGAACAATTCATGAACATGAAGAATATTCTGTGATATCATTCGCAAGAATCACAACAATAACAGCGAAGCATCTCTCTGCACGTGTCACAGGGTATGAACCATGATTTTGTCTCCATATGCAACAGATGCGTTGTCAAACATCTGTTTTTAACTTGCCATGGGCACCACCTGCAGTTTGGCATGAAGTCATGTCTCAATTTTCATGACAAAAACATTTGAGCTGGTTTCATCAAGGAGGTGCTGGACATATTGGATTCATGACAAAAGGCAAATCTCCCCAGGATTTGCTTGCTTGACCATTGGACCGGAGTCTTAAAAGCTATGACATAAACCAAGAGGTTGAAGAGGATTACAGAACTGATTGATTAACTTGAAGACACCACAAAAAATATATTTTTTATGTGGTCCTCTCCTCAGTGATGATCACTTCTGTTGTGTTTCTTTGCTAAGTCTTCAGCTTGTTAACCACCATGCTACTTGTATAATTTTTTTTATTTATTTTTCAACGAACTTAAAAGATAATTTAATAGGATGATCTTAATTGAGTTGATTTAATTTAGATTTGACAATTCGAGTGTATATTTCACATTCGTGTCATGTAAAGTATAAAAAATTTCATAATTAAATTTGCGTCAACACGTCAAATGTAATTTTTGTTAATTTTTTAATTATGTCAGTTTTTTATATTTTTCATATCATTTTTGTATTGTTTTTTTTTATGTCATCGTGATCAGGATTATCATATTTTCACGTAATCATTTTTAAAAAGTGACATCTAAATTGATCCAAAGTTACAACATTTCTCAAAAAAAAGTTAAAAAATATCTTAAAATATTTTCTTGTACCACTTGTGGCGAATGTCGCCAGGACAAACGGAAAGAACCCTCTGAATTTATCAGCCGTTTGCTCAAGAGACTAACCCATTTATCCTCCAATCCAATGCCTTAACCCTCTTCACAAGCTCCAAGCAGTAAACCTCCACTCTCTCTCAAATGACGAAACTGCACATATTATCTCCCTAAGTTTGCCACTCTGGGAGCTTCCGCCATGCTCTATTTCTCTGAGCTCCAGCACCCCACTTTCATGGATGTCGCAGAAGCTTGGCCTCGGCCTTACTGTCTTTTCTCTCCACGAACACCCCCTTGTGTGCTTCGCTCATTTAAGTTCTCATCACCGTAAGTGCCGCTTTTGTTCAACTGTGTTTCCATTTTCTTCAATGCTTATTGCCTTGCTGTAAGGAAAAGGATGACTTACGTTTTCCTTTGTGAAGTTGAGAAAGGTGGGAGCTTTTGTTGAATTGCTCCGGTTCTTCTGATTTTCGTCAGTGTTTCAACAGTGTTTTAATTTTGATCCTGAGAACATCTTTCTCGGCAGCAATGTTCCATGGTATCAGTTCGAAAAGCCAGTTCAGTTTTCACCCTCAAATGTAATTTAAGATCCCTTTGGTATGGATTCTTATGGTCTACTTCTACTATCAATGGCTGAGAATCAAACTTTTATATCTATGAAGTTTTGGATCAGTTTAGAGACCAGTACATAATCAACATTTCAACTCCAAATTTAAGAATGCAAGAGGCAAAAGAAAAAAGGCAAATGCATTTGAGCAAGGCAGCAATAAGCATGATCATCCAAGTAAGGTAAGATCAAAACAGTTGACAAAGCAAGTTTGACTTAATATAGAGCCTCAAAATGATGCCAAGTCATGAAACATTCATCATCATCATCATCAAAACCTGTATTCTGATATTGAAATAAGCTATATGAACCAATATGTGAATTCGTGCTAAGTTGTCAACCAAATCATGAATCATTGATAGCCAATATTCTACAAGTACAAAATTCAAGAAACGCCATTCAATGACAAAACTACAAGGTAAGGCATACAGTTTATTGAACTTAACAAAAACAATAGCTAAAATACACGTGGATATACCTAAATGTCGCAAGGAAGTCTCAGACCTCGTATATAGGGTATTAAGGATTAACTCGTTGCGGTATTGCAGGTGTTAACACCATCTTTGCAATCATTAGTCAGACCATTGAAAGTCTCAATCTGCTTCTTCCCTCTCAAGAAAACTTCCGTATCGACAGAGACCCTCATGTAACCATCAAATTCAACTGGTACTCCATTGTTAAGCTTTGTTGTCTCTGAATACCACTCACTGTTCTCATCCCAAAGATCCTTGTAGCCACTAAGAAAATGAGTGGAATATTTGTCTTTCAAAGGTTCAAAGAAGGATGTATCACGTTCATTTGTTGCAATATACACATTCCTCCCATCTTCAATCTTACCTTGCAAGGTTGAGATAAGGGCATCGGGTGAGGTATCTTGCGCAAGATTAGGCCACAGGTCTTTGTTCCTCACCTTCTCCCCCCTCACAATGTGAACAGCATCATAATCCCACTTCAACCTTGATGCAATTGCTGACACTATATCCATCAGCCTTCTTGATTTCCATACCAGATGCCATGGCCTTTGAACGACAGATTCTGTCTCTCCTTCGCAAACCCTGTACCAATAATTATCTGGCTCCACAGATCCGAACTTTCTCATAATCAAAGTATCCTTCACCTCAGAAAGCTTCATTGGTGTCACCTTAAAATCCTCAACAAGATAAAGTTTCAGCCCATCTGTCCTTTGCCATTTATTCCAATCTTGCCAAAACTGCTCCTGATCCAACACTGATGCGGCCTCCTTCAGATGTTCAAAATCAAAGTAAAACCTAAAGTCCTTCCCTTCCTCATCCTGCTTTGACGAAGTGTACATTGAAGACAAACAAAGCGACAAGTCCATAACCAAAGTCCGATTCAAATACTGTGCTTCACCCAATGCACACAAGAAACTCCACAAATAATGGTTCATGCTCTTGCACCTATCTCCACCGCCCACATAAAACAAGTACTTCCCACGTCTAAATGCATTTTCAGACTCAACCACAGGAAGTGAATCATTTACTGTTTCCCCAACAACGGGCAAAGACACACCACCTTTACCAGACGTCTTCTCGAATCCAGGCTTTTGATTCTTGTTCTTCTTCTTCCTCGCATTCACACCCGAATGATAATCCCCAATGCTCACCACGCTAAGCGTACAATTCTCTGATCTATTAATCACAAACCGCCTATAATCCTTATAAAAAGCAGCTGCTTTCCCTTCCTTAGGCCTAAACCGCCATGCCATATCACAGGTATTCTCCTCAGGGCCAGGAGCTGGCTTCCCAAACCGGTAGAAATGTATATCCTTAAAATGCTCAATTGCCACCTTCATCATCAAATGGAACACCTCCGGGTCCTTACAATCAAGTGGTCCTCTCGAATCACCATCACAACCAGATGAACTAGTTTCATCCTCACTCGCCTCCTTGATTTCTGCCACATCAGTCACATTGATAAAAGTGGAAAATGCAGTCTGGTTGGCAGCCATAAAATCCTCTCCCGTTCTAACAACCGTGTTATCCGATTGAAATGTGGCATTTGATGTGGAAGTGAGGAAAGTCGTGATCTTTGAAGAAGGGTGGAAAAGAGGGTCCTCTGGCTCATAAGTAGCAGCCATAAAGGTGAAAACTAGGACACCTATTACAAATATACTGAAGAAAAGATTGCCAATCAAATGTAAAGCATTTTGTCCTAGATTCTCCGGCCTAAAGCTTCCAGTTCTAGAAAACCCGGGACGACCCAACATTCTTTTATGAACTCAAAGCCCTTAGAATCAACTAAATCTATCTATCAATACCAAAACCAAAGTACCCAGATTGCTAAAATGCAAGAATTCAGTAAAAAGATCCAGGCTTTACAGAACTGGTCTCATAGATCTTGAAACTAAAAATGCAGCAAGCAATTTTGACTTACCTTTCTGAAGATGAAGCTAAAGCAAAGAGAAAAAAAAAAAACAGTGAAGATATTGGAAACCCAAAACTCCTCCCTCCCTCCGTCCCTCTCTCTCCCTAGAGTGCATGTGTAACAGAGTGTGAGCTGCTGTGGCTTACTAGGATTTTCTCTCAATTTCTGTGATTTTTTATTTTCTATTTTCATTAAACTACAGAGGAGTATGATAACCCGAACCTGGTGCGCAATGCGCGCATTGCACCACGGCTTGAGGCGTCACCGACACAGTCAAACCTATAATTTGGTCAACATTTATATACTAACAAGACTTAAAGTTTAATTTCGTAATTGGATTATCGTTTTATATATTATTAGTAGAAATTTTATATTTTACAAGCAAGTTTAAGATAATTATATATAATTGAATAATTTAATTTATTTTTTATTTTTATATTATTTTTTAATTATTCCTAAGACTGTGATTGTTTCCTTAGTTACTATATATTTAGCGTACATTATAAATAAAAAATATTATTTATTTTTTTATTTTTGGGGTAAAAGCAAAATTCCTAAGATAGCAAGGCAGCCGGTCTCACTTGCCCCAATAATAAAGTCATCCTTGTCACAAAAATATTAGTTAGAAATATATATATTTATATATATGAAAGGAAGAAATAAGAAGGTGATGAAAAGGATAAGAAATGAATGAATAAATAATAAATTAGAGTTACCAACAAGTGGTTGGAAGAAGTGGAAAGTGGACTTCTTCCCCAGGAACTTGGACAGGGTTCGAGTCCTGGAGTCCTCACTGTTGGGAGGGCTTTACCGTTTACCATTCCCGGCCCGAACAGGATTAGTCTCAGACCGTAAAACGGATGAGGATACCTGTAGTTACACCAAAAAATAATAAATTAGAGTTAGAGATTAATATATAAAAAGAGGTGTTTGAAATTATCCAACCTGTTTAGGTAGAATTAGGATTTTTTTAAACAAAGTTAGGTATAAATAGTAAATTTGAAATATTCAATTAAATTATAAATAATAATCTTTTCATTTTTGTATTGTTTTTAATGCATTTATTAGTATTCAATTCATTTCCTTTTCTCATTTTTATTTGTTACCTTCATAACATATCAAAGATGATTGTTAATATTGCCATCCACCTTCCTTACCAAGCATGATTTAAGGTGTGTAACAAAAAAAAAAAGCATGACTTAAAGCGATTATCGGTTAAATTAAGGTTTGACTTAGTGGTTGTTATCCATCTTTACGAGGAATTAGGTCCAAGGTTCGATTGTCCACTCCCTCCTTGTACCTCATATGAACCAAAAAAAATCTCCATTGTAAAAAAAAATTGTATAAAACTATTACTATACGTCAATATATATTATTTCTATTTTTACACCAAAAAAATATATTATTTCTATTTACATCATGTCACATCATCATTTATTACAAATCATATGCAATAATTAAGCAAAAGAGTATTTATTTTAAGAGATTTTTTATTGATTTTGATAATTGAAGATTTGGTTTTTTTAATAATGTGATAATTAATTATTGACTTTTTTTTAATAGTATATTCTCATTCAAAGTTACAATCACAATCAATCTATTATATTAGCTCAATAAATTGGTAAATAAAATAATAAATAAATTAATTTGAATTCACGCGCAATGAAACTCGAACTTAAGACTTTAAAGTTTCAAAACCTTTTTTTTTTGTTACTAAGCCAAAACTTCTTTGGTAATTATTGACTTCTTTCTTTTCATATTTAATGATTGACATTTTCAAAGAAAATGAACCCATCTTCTATAAACAAACCAACTTCAATATTTTCCGTGAGGAGCAAATCTTTTCGAGGTTTTTCTCTTTTGCTAATCTTAACTTTCCAAAGGGCTGCTTTATCTCTTGTCATTTGTCAATTAAAATTGGTTAGTTGCATCACAGTCACACTCACACCGTTGGTTTTTTAAGCAACTCTATGCAATTATGGGACTAGACATGGAAGCTGCTTTTCCAATGCAGCTTTTCAAGGTTCCATTGTTGGAAGGTTTTTCTTCATGGTACAACTTTAATCCCAACTGGGGCAGACTGAACTTCTGTACCACTTTAAAAGCGGATCAACCCTTGAAGGGTTTACCCCGACTTATATGTTGGGAAGAGAGGATTCCAGACTTTCCGGTGTTTGTGATCCAAACGTGGGTGGGGGAGATAATCATGTCCCCCCGACAGGAGCATCACTTGCCAACATTTGGTTGCAAAAGTCCTCTAAGATCCATATGCCTCAACAGATCATCAATCAACACACCAAATTCTTTGTTGGTCCCTCTCAGTTGCTTTAGTACCGTGAGTAAAGGTGTAGTCGAATCAATACAATTCGATATCATATTTAAACTCAACTCTAAAAACTCAAGACTTAAAATTTGATTCGAGCTCAATGAAAATTTTTAAAACTCGAGCTCAACTTAACAAAATAAAACTCAACTTGATATGTTCGAGTTTGACTCAGTAGAGTCAATTTCTAATCATATATAATGAGTAAAATGATAAATTATTACTAAAATACAAAATATATATTAAAAAAATTTGATTCGGCTCACGAACTACTCGAGCCAAGTAATAAAATACTTGAATCCGGCTCAACTCGTTATTTAAACTCAAGCTCGGTTCAAAAATAAACAAGTGGAGTTTGAGTAACTTGACTTGTTTACATTCCTAGGCGGGAGCATTGCATCCCACTCAAAGCTGTGGTACCCTTGTGCCAACATAAGTTGAGCAGTACTGCTGCTTCTGGTAGTTGAATCCCAGGGTTTAGATTCAAATATTACTTCCTTATTGGCAATGGAAATATCTATAGCTTCAAACATTCACAACAAACATGAAGTGCTACCAGTAACTTAACAGAACAAGATTGAACCAAAGAAGTTAAACAGCATGCCAACAAGGGATTGCCTCAATAGTTAAGGTTGTTAAACCTTGACAATCAGTTGTCTTGGGAACCACCATGGATTTTTGTTGGTGATAAGCTTTCAATGCATGACTCATGCTGGATTCGAAGATCTTGCCCTAATATGCATGAGCAACCTATCTTCCCGGATTTTGCATCTCGAAAACAAAGAGAACATAGAGGCTCCTACTCTTGCTGTACTAACATGGAATGAATCGGTATTCATGAAAAAATAGTACGAGGAAAATGGGAGCTTTAGAGAACTTTGGTCAGAGAAGTATTTGGTCACAACCTTAACTCAGTGCAGCCTCTCGTATGATTTCATCAGTGGAAATGTACATGTATTATAACAGAACGGTAAGGTTGTTTATATATACACGAGGACAAGGATCAGGGTTAAGATGTACAACACACCCATGAGGTAGTAAATAGCACCTCCAAAAGGTAAAAGCTCGTAGTGAAACCTAATCCATGTTATTTTACTCTCTTGATTCCCACTCTCTTGGGTGGTGATCTAGAATGGACACAAATTTTACCTGGTGTATTTGCTTCCAGGGGCAGAAGGCATGCATCAAGCGGAAGGAACTTTGGCAGGCGTGCAAGATGCTGCCCTATGTTGAATGCGATTCATGCTTAGTTCCATACTTCTTTGAACCATATCTTCCAATAACCTCTTGGCAGTTTCAGCGGCTTTATCGGCTCCATCTACACGGGTAGCAATATCATACACAATTTTCTCCAGAACCGAGGAAGCCAATTTCTTTTCCTTGGGGGTATCTCGGAGCAAATCTAAGAGAGTACGAGCTCTTTCTTGTGCTATGCTCGTGCCCTCTACAGTCAGTCGCAGAAGCCCTGGGATTGCACCTTCTTTAAGAATGAGTTCCCTATATTTATCTCGGCAGCTTTGGCACAGAGATAGCAAAGCTCCAACAGCGTGCTGTGTGCTGACAAGAGAACCATCTTCAACAGTCTCTACCAAGGTTAAAATCCCACCATCTGAATCAGTGATTGCAGCTCGCCCTTCTTCAGATTTTGAAAGGATTTCAAGTAAGGCTGTTGCTTTTTCAGCAAACTTGGAATATTTCTTGCATTGTTTAAGGAGGTTGACAAGTGGGGAAACGGCTTTAGCATCAAGAATTGGAACGGAAATCTCTTTGCAGGTCGATAAGTTGTGTAAGGCAGTGACAGCATCAACTTTTCCCTGAACACTTCCGGAGCTAAGTATTTGGACCAGAAGGGGTGCAGCTCCAGAGGCTGCAATTGTAGGCTTGTTTGGTGCAGCAGCTGAGAGTGTTAATATCGCTGCTGTGGCTAATTCCCTCAAACCGCTGTTTTGCAATTTGAGAAGCTCAACAAGAGGAGGGACAGCCCCTGCTGTCACAATATTGACCTTGTTTCTGATAACACAAAATGCAGAAAACGGATAAATTGTCTACATGTAACAATTGTACATTAACAATTCAATTAACCAATGAAAGAAGATGATGGTGGCAAGAGTGAAAAGTACAGAATTGCATAAAAACAACATAAAAGAAAAAGATTCAAGCAAAACATTTTGGGAATTAGCATCATTATAAATGACATTTCTCATCGTTGTGAACCATTGATCACACAATCGACTTATATTTCTTGGACTGAACAGAATCATTAACATAGGGAAAGCAAATCGAAATTTCTTGCTGAAACTAGAATGACTGTTGGACATCTGATTGAGCTTTTGCAGACTATTAACCAGGAATATAGGCATTCTGAGAAAGCAGTCAACAACTAAAATATCCATTTGGACATTAGAATCAAAACAATCAGAAAAAAAAGAAGCTAAACTCCACCTGAATCAATCCCCTCAATTAACCACTTTATTTGGACAAAGACCAAACAGAGATGCAATAAAATCTGACAAAATCAATGAAGCACCTAATAAAACTCAAAACAGTCATCAAAACAACACCGTATAGTCCAATGTTGTTAACATTCACACCCAAATCACAGGAAGAAAAAGAAAATAGAAAAATTTCCCACCTTCATAGAAAACTAAATGAGTTCATTGACTGGACAAATTTACTCAAAGAACCAGAGAATCCAAGCCTATGCCTTACCATTCATTTCTATCCTTTTTCTCCCTAATTATTTCTCCCCTATTTTCCCAGGAACCAAACAAATAATGACAACAACTCAACCACTGAGGTACTAAAAAGAAAAAAATCCCACAAAAAAAGTGAAACTTTAAAATAAACCCAGCATGGATCTATGACCAGATAAAAAATTAGAGACCTTTCATTTCTAACAGCAAGGTTGAGGAGAGCGAGAAGAGAGGCTTCACGGGCATCAAGATTAGGAGACAAGAGCATGAAAACAAGAGGCTGAATAACGCCGGCAGCAGCAAACTTTGAACGAGTCTTAACAGATGATTTTCTGACAACTTTTCTTATATCTCTAGCAGCTTCAATCTTGGCCTGAAGATCTCCAGTTATCAGCTTCTCAGACAGCTCTAGTATGAGGCTTTGTTTCTGGTGGTTCCAAGACTCTTCTTCTTGGTCTCTGCTGCCGGCGTCGGTAGTTGGGGTTGCCGGCGGTGTCTCCTCCTCCTCTTGGTCATGACCCATTTCTTCTTTTGGGTTCAAAGCTCTGAAGCTGCAGCTGCTACTGTAAAGAGAGGGTTTCCTGTCTTGGTTTTCTGCCCTTGTTATCTTTGGATTGCGTTCTTGGGTCTCTTTGTCCTAAAAACCCAACAACAAGACAAATGCAAAACTCCAAATACAAAAATCAAAACATAGGCATACACTCAAGTTTTAATTATTACTTCCAATTACATAATATTATGCTTTCTTTTTTCTTTCCTTTTCATAATTAGTTAATTACTTAACTTGGGAGAAAGAGATTGAAAGTTAGGAGAAAGAATTGATGTTTCTTTTTTCCTTCAAAGTCAAGAAAAGAAAACTTGCATTTTTCTTAATTTTTTCTAATACTGAAAAAAAAAATTACAACCATTTTTCAATTAAAATAAAAATAATTATTTAATACATTGACAGTGAAATTTTTAAATCCCATGAACGAAATTAATATGATTATACATATTTTATTTTTAATATTTTATAAAATATATACTTTTCAATTTTAATTTTGTTTATAAAGCCTAAAGACTACTTTCGATTAACACTAAAGTTGATTTTGGTGAAATTCAAAACAACGGAAATGGTAAAATTGATGTGAGACAATAATAAACGGTGATGGTAAGATGACCAAATTTGAAAATACAACACAAAAAAAATTCTCTTCGCTGTACTGCATCATTCTCACGGGTGAGTCAAATTGGCTCTAAAAATTAATAAGATAATAATTCTTAAAAAAATTATTTTTTAACAATGATTCGGAAAAAAAAATATAAACAGTAAATTTCGAATATCAAAACTACTAAATTTTTTTATTTAAAAAAGTATTAAAAAAATAAGAAATACTAATACTTTAATTAAGCAAGGAATCATTTGCTGTTTTCAGCACATGAAGAATAAAAGTAGCATATGCTGCCAATGGCATGGAAACAAGGTCACCTTGCTTAGATTAATCAGCAAAAGATCTTGCCTTGAAACGAAACAGCAGATGGAATTTTCATGGAAGCTTTGCTGAAATATTAACTATTGTTAGTTTATCAGAACAATCTTCAAAGTCATTCAGGCCCATCATGTTCACTGATTGCTGTCAAACTTGGCTGCCATGCAGTGGCGGAGCCAAAGATTTTATTCACCGGAGGCTTGATTCAAATATAATAAATTATAAAAAAATAATAACAACAGTAATAATGATAAGTAAACAAAAATCTAAAATATTCATATCCAGTCATAATAATTAAAAATTTTACAATTGTCCTTGACGCGGTTTCATATTTTGAAAATGTTGCACAATAGCTTCGTTATCAATACTTTTCAACACATCTTTTTCAATGTACACAACTAAACTATCATTCAACCACTGATCTCTCATTCGATTACGCAAACGAGTCTTCACGATGTTCATTGCAGAAAATGCTCTCTCTACAGTGGCAGTGGCAACTGGTAGAATCAATGCTAGTGTCAACAACAAATAAACTAAAGGATACACTTTATCCTTTCCAGTCTCAACCATTTTTACAGCAAGCTCATCAATTCCTTTCAGTCCTAAAAACTCAATGCTAGATCGCATATCAATAATATAAGTTTGAAGTTGAACTTCAAGTGCCAAAAGTTCCATCGGAGAAAATTCTTTCGGATAAAATTTAGCAAAATTCACTAACTTTTGTTTATCAAAAGAAGCAAATGAGTCATTTGGACTTAAACATGCCAAACAAAGTAGCAATTCGGTGTTTGCCTCATTGAAACGATTGTTTAATTGTAGAAGTTGCATATCCAAAACAGTGTAGAATAGCTCAACTTTGTAGTGATGCATGTTTGTGACCTTGGGAGCTTTGCGTTGTGATCTACCCCATGGAATGAACATATTATCCATGCTTGGAACATCAATAAGATAATCGTGACAAAAAGAAGAGACTTGAGCAAACAAAGAATCCCATCCACTATCCCTCATCACTTGCAATTTCTGCTTACACACTTCAACTAATTTCATTGCATTCAAAATATCTTGATCTTTCCTTTGTAGTGCTTGTGACAATTCATTTGTCAAGCCAAGTATCTCTTTCATCAAAAATAGACTAAATAGAAAATCAAATGAGGACATGAACTCTAACAAATATTTCGATTGAAATCTTTGCTCACTAGAGTTTGCACATCTTTAGCAACCACTTCAAACAAATCAATTAAGGATGGAAACAAAGAGATTATGCTCAATAACGTACCATAATGTGAGCCTCAACGTGTATCACCAAAACGCTTCAAATTACTCTCTTGATTTTGGCCTTGTCCGCTTGAAAGTTTACCGTTATCTAATTTTTCAATAACGAAATCATAATGTTTTTCTCGAAGAATATCACGTCGTTTTGGTGATGCCCCAACAATATTAACCACATTAGCAACCATATTAAAAAATGAATTGATCTCATCATGTTTTTTTGCCATAGCCACAATCGCCAACTGCAGTTGATGTGCAAAACAATGAATAAAGTATGCACATTTATTCTCCCTCAAAATGAGTGTTTTAAGACCATTCAATTCTCCTTGCATATTACTAGCCCCATCATAACCCTGTCCACGCACTCTAGACATACTCAATCCATGCAAAGAAAGTAAGTCATCAAGAGCTTTCTTCAATGAGAGAGAAGTGGTACTAGTAACATGTTTAACAGTTATAAACCGTTCAATTACATGTCCTTTCTTATTCATATAACGAAACACAATAGCCATTTGCTCTTTTGAAGATATGTCACAAGATTCATCAATCAAAATAGAAAAAAAAGTATCACCCATTTCCTTAATAATTGCATTAGTAGTTTCAATGGAACATGCATTCACAATATCTTTTTGAATATCATGCGAAGTCAATTTCAAATTTTTAGGAGCATTCACCAAAGTAACCGCTTTAATACTTTCATTATGATCACTAAGAAATTCTAAAAGCCGAAGAAAGTTACCCGGATTACTTGAATTCTCAGATTCATCATGACCTCGAACTGGAAGTCCTTGCTCTAGAAGAAATCGTACACAATCAATAGATGCAATCAAGCGAGTCCGATATTCCTTTCTAGCTACATCAGATTGTCTGTCAAAAAATGTCTGAAGATGTTGCTCTTGCTTCAATAAAGCATTATACTTATTCACAGCATCGGTGTGAGCACTATTATAGTCTCCAGCATGATCACCCAATCTTTCAGCTTTCTTCCAATTTGTAAATCCCGTTCCAGTAAATGCATCACCTCCACCTTGTTTACCAATATTCGGCTTGAAGAGATAACAACAAAGACAAAAAGCAGCTTCTTTTGATATACTGTATTCCAACCAATTTCCATATCGACTAAACCAAGCGGGATTGAATCGTCTCATTTGTTTTCCAAACTTCTTGTATTCAAAGTCATGATCTTTAGGTTGGCAAGGACCCCTTTGTGCATATGCTCTTCTAATTTCATCTCGAATGTCAGGATGATAATCAGAAATTGGAGGTCGTAAACCAGGATCTGTGGGAAGATCGGATACATCAAACTCTACTTTTCTTTTCTTTGAACCCTCATCATCCATATTTGAAGGTGTTGCTTTTGATAATTTTATCAAATATTTCTCCATCACCAAGATTCAATAAAAACTAATTCAAAAAATCAAATATTTAATTACCGTTGCAAAGCCTTGTGTGCACTGCCGCCCCACCCAAAAAGAAAAAGCTTTGTATGCCGCCGTTTACATTTGTTGCTTTACCGTGTACAGCAAATAAAAAAGGTTCTGTAGGCTGTAGCCATTAATTGCAATAGCCCTAGTTTTGTTTTATTTCAATATACTTAAAATAAATATATTATATATATACTTTTTATTTTAATATCTTTAAAATAAGTATATTATTCATTGATTACTGTACTGTAAAAATAAAATAGTAAAGTATAACTCAAAAGTTAAAAAATATTAAAACTCAAATATTCCAAAGTAAAAAATTTAAGCTTAGTTTTTGAGGAAAAAAAAATCTAGCGGGGGCTAAATAGACTGTAAAATATAATACAGTATATTTTTTACTGGCCAAACAACAATAGAAAAGCCAAAAATTTTAGGCTCAGTGGGGGCTTGAGCCCCCACTTGGCCCCATGCAGCTCCGCCACTGCTGCCATGAAACACCATTTCTAGGCTTCCTTTTCTCACTTTGGGCCTCAAGGCTAGTTTTCATCCTGGAACTCTCTGAAATGGCTTCTTCATCCTTGCTGTTTTCAATGGCAAGCAAACTAGCTTTCTGCTTGGCATCAATGGCTGCAGACCTTGCATGTTTTTTCATCCCATTTTTCTTTCGAGAAATTCTAAACACACCCTATATACTATTAGACACACTCTATTTTTTAACAAAATTACATAAATAACCTTCTTAATTTTTTTTTAATTTTTTTCTGAAATCTTTGTCTCCCGGAAATGGATTTCCGGGAGCATAACAAGTTCCGCGGAAGTTCACTTCCGGGAGCATCATAAAGCTCCCGGGTGTGAGCTTCTGGGAGCATAATAAAGCTCCCGAAAATTCACTCCCGGGAGCTTTTTTTTTTTCACCTCCATGGTTGCCCGAGCAGATTGCTGCAGGAGCTTTTTTTTTTCTCTCCCATTTTTGTTGGCTGCCCAGGCAGCTTGCTGCGGCAGCATGCCTGGCAGCATTCATGTGCTGCCCAGGCCAGGCATCATACAACTGCCGTCTAGGCCGCACTTGCCAGCACTTGCTCGCTGCCTGGCAGCATTCAAGTGCTGCCAGGCAGCAACTCTGGTGAGACCAAAAACAAAAAATGCCACGGAAGAAACAAAGAGTACGAGGAGTCAAATTTTTTTAGATAAAGTGTGCCTAATAATTTTTGGGGTGAATAGAATTTCTTTTTTCTTTCTGCTAACTTCACCCGAATCACTACCATCCTTGGAGACATCAATGGAAGACCATGATACAAAAGAGCTGACAGAAACTTCTCCATTGGGTTTTCTGATACTTCTTCATGATATACGCTGCAGGGACTGCCTGCACGAACAATCTTCGGGGCTAAGGATGTCTCCTCATCATTCTCCCCTGGTTTTTGCTGAGGTTGAGCAGCCGGGTTACGCCGCCCGCCACGGCTGGAGAAAGGAGAAAGTTTATAGACATTGAGGAACTTGTCAAGCATGCCTGCAACAAAAGCAGTTACACTTCTGCCAAAGTATAGCTTCTATGCCTTTTATTTTTGAAACACGAGGAATACAAAATTCCTTTCTTTACAGGTCCATGTGAAAGAGTCCGTGGCCGGCCATAGTTGTTGTTTAGCCTGCTTTGAATATGCTTGAAATATCCTGCCTGCTTACACTCAAAAGAGTATCAAATCTGCTTTGCAGCATCATCCAATACCAGCAGAAAGCTGTTATTTGATACTTGTTGATATTTGGATGAGGCCTCATTCATCCACAGGATTCTCTATTCTTTTCCCTTACTTGATTATACATAAAATAAAAGCACTTTATTATACATACAAGGGTTCTATTATACATACAAGGGTAAGGGTGATCTTGAGTGCAATGTAAGAGTTATTTCTATGTGACCTGAAAGGAGCGGCTCAAATGACAAAAACAATTTGTGTTAATAGGAAAGGAAGGCTATTTCATACATATGACTCTCTCCTAACATCACAATGTGAGAGCATTGTGCGCTAAATTTACCTTTTTTGCCTACCTTATAATACATATATTTTCATGGATCACATGCATGCACCCTGCAACTCATACATGCTAATATTATCACCAGGAAAGAATTAAGTATTATTATCAATTAAAAAAATAAAGGAAATTGCTATAAGAGAAACAGGGGGGTATGAACAGATACTAATATTATCACCAGGAAGGAATAAGAGAAGCTTGTCAGTTAACAGTTAGAAGTTGTGTACATTGTACAAGTGCAGCTAGAGATTATAAGAAAAATTCCCTCCCCAGGAGAATATGCTAGAGAAATTACAGAAGAGAGCACCTTTTGAAAGTAAATAAGTTTGGAATTGAACAAGCCAAGAAAACAGATAACTCCACTAGCATAAGCCTTTCAATCAAACCCTAAATCTCATGACAACAACTTAGTAACTAGCCAAATCACAAATGAAACAATTGAAAATGTTGGCCTTTCTTATACCAATTACAACAGTTCAGTACATCATTTTCTTGCTATCAAAATTCACTTTACAGGTAAGACAGAGGAAAGATAAGGAAGGAATGGAAAGAATTCTCCACCGAACTAAATCTTACCTTCCAAAGTCCCTAAACCTTAAATAAAGGGAAAAAGAATGGAAAAGATTCTCACCAATCAATCGTAAATTCTAAGAGTTCAAAACCTTGAAAAGAAAAAATGAGGGGACAAAAGCTTTATACTATGAACAGGAAAATTGGTAACACCATATAACAAGAGAAAGACCTGGACATGCCTACCTTCACTAACTTTAAATGGTCAATATCAGCTACAGATGAACTAGATTCTTATGTTCTCGATGGCTCAACCCAAGCAAACAGAAGATACTAATGGCAAATTTTTTCCTGGCCTCCCCAAACAGATTTAAACTCTAAACTCTGGTCAATAAGGTGTCTTCTTGGTACTCCCCTCTACTCAAACCTGTTGGAGTTACCAAAAATGCCCCAAGATTGGACAGTGAATATCTTGTTTGGTTGGTTTACAATAAAAAAACATGTTTCTCCCTGTTTCAGTAGTTAGTAGGCCAGTTCATCTGTGCATGTTGAGGCTGCTGATAAAGGCTGGCAGCAGGTCCCCCCATGTCAACAGCTCCAGCCATATTCTGAGCCTGCTGTAGAAGAGGATGAACAGCTGCTGCTGTTACTGCTTGTGGATGATAGATACTAGCAAAGGAGCCAGGAGCAACCTGTGTTGGAGTAAAAGTTATGTTCTGACCCTGAGGGGGAAGATTATAGAATGAACTTGCCGGCAGGCTGGATATGTCTCGACCTGGCGGAGCAAACCATACAGCTGAACCTTCACTCTGCATTAAAAATAATATTAAGACAATCATCCTAGAAGGAAAAGAAAATTGAAAAAAGAAAAGACACCGAATAAACTAGTCAAGAAGAACAGTACTGCCCAATGACAGTCCTTCCCAAACCAATTTTAATGCAATCAGAACAAAGAATGCTTAAAGGAGAAAGCAAGAAACCGTATTAAGTAGAATCATAACAAACAACCAAATCAATTGATGAGAACATGACCATCATAGTTAGGCCTTAGATTAACATGAATTCAGTGAATCAATGTGGCATTGTATTGGTCTAAAAAGGATAGGAATTTATCTTGATCATGAAGCAGAAATTTAGTGTCACAAAGATCCCTGTGCTGGAACAAACAGAAAACAGAAAAACAAAGAAGTCCATTGACATTTGCACGCTTCTTAAAACTGAGATGTAATTAGATGGAAAAAGAGAAGTAAAATCGTCCAATGTTATATGCACAATTCGAACACCAAAGACATTTCCCAGTTGCAAAGGACTACTGGCCCCTAGAAATCCCAACACTGGCATAAAGGTCATCCTCTGTCTGCCTTGACAAAAACCTTTATACAATCAAGGCTAGTTTGCCAGTAATACTTGCATAATAATAATATAAAGATTGTCTTTTAACGTACAAGTAACCATTACTAAGAAAAAAAAATTAGAAGAAATTAAGACATGAACCTACACACCAAGATCAAGATGATGGTTCTTACATTCTTGTCTTATTTTATAAATTTAGTCCAAAACGTATGGCTAGCTTGCTTTTATATACTATACTACAATATAAGGATTGAGTTCTAAGACACATCTATCATTACTAAGAAAAGTAAACTTGAAGAAATTGGATCATGAACCTACAAGCCACCATCGAAGCTTCTTTTTTTTTTTTCGAAAAGCAAATAATTTTATTCATTGTTATAGATTACATCCAATGAATAACCCTGCCAAAATGGAACAAAGCACTACAGCTTTAACAGACACCTCATTCTAGCCAAAGCTAACCATGTAACCATCTAGGCAATTGACTGGGGCATTACATCAAACCCTACATGAACCAATTGCAGCCCCATCATAATACACCTGACATTAAGCCCATCTTCACCAAAAAAAAAAGGTAGAAAAATAACATAAAACACAAGGATTTAACAATTTAGCCACAATTCACACAAGAAAACAGACAGGAAACAAAAAAAGCACACTCCTAGAATTATCTGCTTCTAAGAGTCATCCCTTGATGTCAAATTCACCAGACATCGAAGTTATTGCTTCTTACATTCTCAACTTATGTCATAAATACTTCCTTAAGAAACAAAATAAATAAATAAATAAATAAATCAACCAAACTAAAAGACACAAATGGGAATATGTTGCCAACCTGCTGCCCAGTGATGTAGACATTGTTTTCCTTGAACTGAGATGCACCAAGATCCTCATTTGTGGTTGAGTTCCCAGTTGTTGAAGCAGAACTGGGATTATAACCAGCTGGGGAGGAACCATATGGCCCATAACCACTTGGCATTCCAATATGAGTGGAATTTGCTGTATTAGTTGCAGGTTTAAATTGAGGAAGCGAAAATTTGACTCCAGTAGTAGGTGCTGCTGGTGCAGAAGGATAAACAGTACCAGCTTGGGGTTGTTGAGGAAACACACTATTGTTTATAAATTGGTGGATGGCAGGAGAAGGAACGTAGAGAGGAGAATAAAAAGGGGGATATTGAATGTAGTTTGGAGGAAAATGGGGTAAATGCATCCCAGCTGCCGAGCGGTAGAGAGGGACTGGTTGCTGAGTCACAGCTATGGAACTCTGCATCATCCCAGCAGCTTGAGTCACTAGTGGAGCTGGACTTGCTGTAGTCAGGACCAAAGAGTTCCCACCCTGCCACAAGATGCAAGTAAGCTCCAAATTCCAACAGTATTTAATTAATATAAGCCATATGTATGTGTTAAGAGTTTGTTATTCCCCCCGCCCGCTCAACCCCCACAAGTACACCGGCAATCTCCTAGTTTATGTGATTAAATGTGAGTGGTTTATGGAAATTAGCACCGATGAATTTGTACGTAAATATGTTTTTGGATTGTATATTTTTGTGTCTGCATACATTTTTAATTGTAGTTGATGAAAAATAAATTTATGTATAATTGATTTCTTTTCATACAATATATGCTTAATTAAAAGCTTGGAAATAAACCATATAACTCAGTATAAATATCAACAAGGTCAAGTTATGCTCATTATGAAGGAATAATTTCTAATAGCTTTTGTCACTCAATCCTACATTTCCCCACACAAAATCAGGGATTTATTCAGTGGTTTCATTTTTTTTTATGAATTTCCCCTGAATTATTCCTCTAAGGAGTCTTAACCCTATCCATTAACTGTGTCAGGTACAAGTATCCCAGAAGGTTTATGGCAACAGATGCAGATACCCAACTGGAAGCAGACACCATTGTTGACACTGTTACCAGAACAGTGCCACAACAGCAACTTTGATATACAATATAGTATAGTTTGCATAGCTCAAATAAATTAGATCAGAAAAGCAATATGCTCATTCAAAAGATAACAGATTCAATAACTCATTCAACTAGTAGATATTTCTCATGTAAAATAGTAATTTTTCAATCTAAAATTAGGCAAGGGGCTTAATCTCTGTAAACCTCTTGAGGAGACTGAGAAGTCTGTGAAGGCAGTACCGCAACATTCCCATTGTATTTTGTGGCAACTCCAGCAGAAGCAAAGGGAGAAGCACGCCCATCAGTATCAGCACTTGAACGGTAGAATTGGGCATAATAAGTTGCTGGATCAAATGGTTGTTGAACCTACACATTATAGCATTTAATAACAGTAGTAGTTTTAGAGCCAATAACATGCATAATTGCAATTGGCTTTATTGAAACATGACGTTGGATTATAGCAATCAGCCCAATGGTCAAATGCCAAACTCAAAGTGAAATATAACATAAACTCATTAACATAAAATTTTATACCTTTTACATAGAAAACATGATAAAAGAAACTTAAGTTTGAATAAGATATAGACATTAATAAAGCAGTATATGTTAAGAAAATAAGGGGGTAGATGCTTACCACAAAGCTTGAGAGGCGAGAAACTTCACGTGCTTCAGATTCAGTGTTTTCAAATGGTGCTAATATAGGAGGCATTATACTGAAACTGTAGTTAGGAGAAGTATGGACCACAGAGTATTCATTGCCTCCAGGAAGCAACGCATTCTCCTGCTTGTTTTCATTATACTCAGGATTTTCATTATACTCAGGAATGGAACTGGAGACATCACCATCACCGGACGAATTTTCAGGTGCATGTGCAGGTGATTTTTGATGATCAATGTAATCTCCTTCCTCAGCAGTAGGCAATACATTTTGGTTGCTGATTCAGTAACATAACAAGAAAATAAAATGAGCCAAGCATAAAAAACACACCAAATAGTAGCAAGATTATGATCCCGACATTGGTTAGCATTGCTTAGAAGAGAAGTTAAAATCTACATCCATCATAAACTTGTAACAAACCTTGAAGTCTGTTCCTCAGTAGTTTCATCAACAGCTTGAGAAGTTTCAGGCAAAGGTGTAGAACTCTTATTACTCTCCTGACCGCCAGCATAGCTCAATGATACTCCAAAACTGGCTTCAAAACTTCCAAAACTCAACTTGGTTCTTTCAGATTCAGGGACATGGATATGGTTTGGAATTATAACATGTTGCCGCTGTGGAAGATGTAACTCTTCAAGCTTCTTCTGCAGTTTTGAAGCTCCATCTTCTGAGTCAGTAACACTTGAAACAGGCTGCAACTGAGCATTGGCTTCAACAGAAACAGTTGGAACTTCAGATGCACCAGCTGTTCCAGAACCTTGCCCAACATTAGAGCTGACTGGCTTTGGTTTCCACTCCTTATTAGGACCAACTGTTGATGAATTGGAGGGAGTTAATACTTATTTGCGTATCTTTAACAAGCCTTTCAACTATCTTTACAAAAGAACATAAAGTGGTCCAAACCTTCGTCAATATCAGCCAAAATATGTTCCGAGAGCAAAAATTTTCATTGAAAGTCATCAAACCATTAGTAAGAGACATGTAATAAGAGAAAAACACAGCAAACTTGAGTTAAAGATACTATATCTTAAGTTTAAAAAAACTCTCTTTTCTATCCTTTCTCACAGTTACACTGTTATTTATTAAATTAGGACTCTTCACCCATCCTTCTAAAACATAATGATGACTTTCATTCAAAACTTACAACAAACATGCTACAGAACTCTATCTTGCTTAAAGAAAAATAGGTTATTGATACCCATTAACCAAAGATAACTCCACCTGTGTTAGTTAACGCAGCCGGTCCCAAGCCCGTATAAAGGAGGAGGGTGGCAGTAAGTTTGGACAACCAGCCATAAAAACTAATCCAATCTCATGAAATAAACCAATATCCAAACATCGTTGGAGCATCCCCTACTTAGCTTCATATGGACGATATTGGTTCATGTAACCTATTAACCAAAGATGTTATAGATTCCAACTATGGTAAGGGGCAACTAGTGAGTCTGACCTCTGAACCATCATTTGTCAAGCAAACTTGTGCCAACATTCAAGTAAATTTTCCTATTATAGATAAAGCTACATAAAGGCCCTCTCCAAGACAAACCAATATATCTTGATACTTAGGCTAGATCTAGACAAAATAAGCATCCATGTAGAATCTAGTAAAAACACATGGGCACGTCAGTATCTTCTTTCTCTCTCTCTCTGTGTATATTGGGAGGACGGCTTACATTAAAAAGTCCAAAACAGTTCTCTGTTTTCATCCAATCAAGTTTTTATGAAATCAAGGAGAAACCCATCCCAAGCTTCATGAACTATGACAAATACATTAAGAAGTTTTGAAGCAACATTGATCAATAGAATATTCAAACTAATTACCTTTCTGAGGACCAATTATTTGTTGTGAACGGCAACTATAATTGGATGAAGGCCGAGTCACAGAGGAACCATGAATTGCTGTAGATGATGGTTGGGAAGACTCACTCAGCGGATTTTTCACTATTCCTGAGGATTTGCTTGGCATCTTTCCTTGCATGAAAGAGCTACAAATCTCAGTGGTTGCTACAAGTCAGAGAAAGAAATTAATCAGATTGATCGGTACACAGAATAAAATTTCTCCAGAAATGATTAAGCTTTCCAAAATTCTGACCAGAAGCTAATATATTTTCAGGAGAGATAACTGCATTTGGTTCTGTAGAAGCCCGGCTGCTTACAACTTCACATTTGATTGTGCCCAAAGTGCCAGAGAGCCTAGAATCAATGGAGGGAGGTAGTACAGGGTCTGAAGACGAGAAGCAGATTGCTGATGAAGATGCTGGAGTAGTAGATGTGGAGCAGTCACTGGAGCTTGCTGCAGGCTGCCCACTCATGTCCCCACTTCCAAATGCTATAGTGGGTTTGTTTATTGCACCAACAGGGGAAGGTGCACTCTCGAACTCATTGTTACCAACGGAATAATTTTCCTGAGGTTGATTGGCAGCATTTTTGGGAGGTGCAGAGGAGGTTTCAGCCACTACACCAGTAGGACCATTGGCCATGACAGGTACAGGGCTATAAAACATAATAAGAAAAATGCAATTCAAACAGACTGTACTAAATTGAAGTCATATTTTCATCAATAATAATAATAATAATAATAAAAGACAAGCCACCTGACTACCATTGTAGATTCTTTAGTTTTTGTTTCCTGAGAGACTGATAAGGATTGGCCACTTCCTTTCTCTGCAGCTTGGTTCGTTCCATTATCTCTCCCAGGAGCAGAACTCTTGGCACCACCAGCCTCTGATAAGATAAACAGGCAACAATTAAGTACAATTGCTGACAATGATTCAATGAAAATTTATACTCAAATCCAGCACAAGATTCATGGACATGTCATATGTATTAAATATTTATTTTAAAATCTAGCACAGATCCATGGCCATTTCATGCATCAAACTGAAAGAATTGCAAAGATATAATGACAACAGCAAGTCAACAACCAATACATCAGCACAGCAGAGGTTAGTAACAGAAAACTCAACAAAATGCAATGGTGGTGGATAAGAAAACATGTTCAAAACAAAACCAAGCAACTTGCTCATTGACCTAGCACTTAACTAGTCACATGGCTGAAAACACAAAATCAACTAATTATTTCAGAAGCCTGGCAGTATTCAACAAACAATAATCTTAAACAGATTTTTGTTTCAAATTTTCTGTTTACCATGTGCTGTGTAGCGAGGAGAGAAATTCCCCCGGCCACCCCTAGTCCCCCTTCCCTGTGCACCAAATCTCCGCCAAGACTCTGTAGTCTCTTTGTTGTTCAAGCTCTGCAAAAATGAGTAACAAACACTCATTAACCACAATGGATAAATCTGAGTCTGAAGCAAACAAAAAGGAAAACAACTTCTTTATCATACTCTTGATTTGAAATATAAGGAAAGCAAAACAGAATACTTCCAAGTAGTCTCTGCCCCCAGCAGCCCTATCTCAAAACAAAGAAACAAGCATGCAAATACTATAGCACCTCAACCTTCTTCAAATCACGGGCCCTAGTTCCTCTTGCACTCCCCTCTTCACCATTTTGTCCTGCAACCAACCAACCCTATACACCCCCACCACTTTGCACCCAAAACTCTCCATCCCCCAGAGCAACCTTAAAAGAATTGGGCATTGGCTATGGATGAAAAAAAAAATTAGATGCTAGTTATCTAAGCCTCTTACCCTCCATCACCTAATCAAATTTATGCTTTGCTTACTCATCATATAATACCATTACAACTTTTCTAAACCAATATCTTAAGAATAAGAAGGTTCAACATTCCCAAAACAGAAAATTGTAGAACTTACAGAAATTCAGAAAAGCAGAAAAAAAAAGTTAACACTTGCAAAGTTTGCAGTAGAATATCTTACCTCTTTTTTCCTGTCACGTTTTCTTTTGACTTCACGAAAAGGATCTGAGGGACAGCACAAAAATTTGTCATCTATTTAAAAACAATAAATAATTACAATAAAACCCCAATAAACACACGATAGTACAGTGTATACGAAGAATGGTACATTTAAAATGGTAATATAGCAGAAGCAAGCAGCGTGGTAGATATAAACAAGAGAGTGATATCTGTTTGCTCAACATAAACCCAGAACTCATATGAAGTACAGAAAACTGACAAGCTTAAAGCACATGAAAGGTCATAATATGATATTAATGCTCAAGTTAATACCAAACTGAATCAACTACAATCAAACAAAACATGAACAAGTAGGGAATAAAAACAGACAATAACAATAACATTGGAAAAATTAACAATTTTTTAAACCAACTATCAAAACAGTAAATTTTCTCAAGGTTAATAAGTGACAGCCTTTCACAGATGCCTATAACCACATTAAAACTTTCTCAACACACTAGATGTAGCATTGAATACACCCAGAAGCTTCACTTAGAAGGCATCTGTAAAGTAAACGCTGAATTTTAGCACATAAGTGCCTAAAAATAAGATAGCATGAAGGAAAACAAGAAAGTGAGAATACTGAAACCGAAAATCTTTTCTAATCTAATAAAAGAGTATGACAGCTTCCCAAAAAGACCAAAAGATTCATAATGTCCTAACTAATGAACTGAAAGCGGGAATAATAAAACAATGAGCTTCAAGAGAATAAAATTTGCTGCAAACGGGACAATTTAAGAAGCAATTCAATCAAAACCCCATTTCTAGAGCTAACTTCCTTCACTTGTAAAGATCACACAAACACATTAAATACTCTCAGAATAAAAATCCGAATGCCAACAATCACCTAATTTGCAAAGAAAAAATCAAAGACTAAAGCTTGACATTGGCATTTATATAAAGGAATCAAAAATTAAAAAAAAATACACATCAAATCAAAATCTAATAATCCCACAAACAGTACAAACTCATCGCACCCAACAAATAAATAAAAACTGCAAAATATAACCTCTTACAGCCCCAAGAACAAAACCCAAATCATCAAAATGAAATTAAAATCAAAGAAGAGCTCCAAAAAAACACAGATCACAACAAAACATTAAAAAATCCCCAAAAAAATCGACCCAATTTTAGCAAACACCCTCCCACAAGAAAAAACAACCCTATTTAAAAAATCCAAAAAAAAAAGGAAAACTTAGCTAGAAAGAGACTTCAAAGGAGAATAGAAAGAGGGAAAGTACCCTGAAGGAGGAGCCTCTGAGCGGTTTCATTTGGATCCATAGAACATTCTTTAAGCATTGCATGAATCTCCTCTTCGCTATGATTACCCGTGATCTCTTTTATGTTTTGGATCGTCTTCCTGACGCTGTTTGGGATTGACGAAGCCCTAAACCCCCCACCACTCATCTTCTCGCACAAATCGATTTTCCTCCCCAACTTCCCCTTCAAACAAAGCTCTCTTTCTCCTTCCCTTTCCCTTTGTATACCACTAGCAGCTATGTTTCTGTATTATTAGTCTATATTAATACTTTTAAAATAAATAATATTTGATTTGTGTATGCAAAGAGGATAGAAATGGAGAGTTGGAGAGTGAAGAGAGCTACACAAGAGATAGCATAAAAAACAAACAAAGAAATCAAAAACTTAATGGAAGAAAGTTTCTGAATTGTCTTCCATTGTCTTTTTTTTATTGTTTTTTATGACTTCTTGGAAAAAAAAAAAAAAAGAGAATTTTCCTGTCTAGCGCCTATTGTTTGAGTGGGTCATTGCCCGTGTAGCAGCCATGTGGTTCATGGGAAATTCACGGTGAATTCTTGTTTTGAGATCTTTTTGCGCATGAAAAATGTAAATATTAAATTTTAAATTAAAACATTTTGTTAAGTATTAAATTTCGAATAAAATTTTCAATTAATGTGTAAATTTGTGAATTTTTTACAAGCTTCCAAATTTTGATCTTCCTGCAAGGTCAATCTAAACAACATGTAAGTATAAAATTTTTAAATTTACGATTAATCATGTGTTGTTAATGTTGTACTTACAGTAAAATCATATTTTTTGAATTTATTGTAAAAATTAGGTAAATTTGAGGTTTTTTTTATTATTATTGCAATGTACATGACTTCATTGTCTTATTTTTTCAAATTCCATATTCAATTTCACAATTTCAATGGGATAGACATATGAATTATTATTTAATACATTGTCAGTAGAGTTTTTAGATTATACAAGTCAAGTGAAAATAGTGATATATACTCTCAATTTATTTTTTTTTTATACTTTTTAAAGGTTGTGTATTGTCATTTTAGCCTCACTTATGGATCTATAAATTCAATTGATAAATGAATTAAAATAATATTTCTACATATATTTTGAAAAAAAAAAATCACAGTACATACCAAAGAAAAATAAAGGATATAATTCTACTACTTTTTATAATTACGTGAAGGATTCATCAGATTACATAAATTTTTCTCAATCATAAATTGTAAGACTTGGACGATTCACAGTTGTATATTAGTTTATAAATGGTCCAAAAAATATTGTGTTTTCTAAATTAGCATTTGCTTTGAAATTAAAAAAAATTATTAAGTTGTAACCAAAAAAAAATTATGATTTAGAATTCAGTTGATTCTGAAAAACAAAATTGTATAATTAATTTATAGCCATCAATTGAACAAGTGTTTAAATTTGTTCATTCTCATTACGTCACTTCACAGTAAAATTTCCACAACTAAATGGATTTTTTTTTTAATTTTTCGTGAGTTTATAATTGATTCACTATTATGTTAACCAATCATAAATCGCAATCTCATTAACAAATAAAACCAAAAGAATATATAATTTTATAAAAACAAATTAAACAATTTTATAAAGGATAATCATACTATACACCGTCAGTAAAATTTTTTAGCTCCATAAACAGGATTAAGATGATTACACATATCCTTTAAACATATTAAAAAAATAATAAATAGGATATGTATAATAATCTTAATCCCGTTTGTGGAGTTAAAAAAACTCCACTTACGGTGTATTAGATATTAATCATTTTATAAATATTTATTTTTAATGATTTGTATATTTTTAACTTTGCTTATTAATAAAATATTATTTTGTAGTTGATTAACAATATACTCTCCATTACCAAATACATCAAATATAAATCCACTTATCATCATCATCATCATACAATTTTTAAGCTAACAAGTGATACATCATTAGAGATGGTAATAAGTGCCCTACAAATGAGTACCCGATACTACTTGATACGATTAAATATATTAGACTATTATATAATCGAGTTCGGGTATGATTCGGATCATAAAACTACTACCCGTCACGGGTTCGGATAGTTATCTTTGGATACCCACTACTCGAATCCGATTATAAATAATAATTATTTAATATTATATATTTTTATATATAAATTATTTATTAATAATGTTATATTTAATTAAATTAATTCATTGAATATTATAGGCTTAATAACCAAATAGACTTTCAACCTTTAGCATAAAATGGAATTAAGCCCTCAACGTTTTATCGCGTAGAAATCAGTACATAAATTTTTATTTCATTGTAAATAAACCCTCAAACTTTTAAAATTATGTAATTAAGTCCAAATCTGTTAAATGACACTAACTGCCGTTTGGATATCTAACGTGAAAGCTGACGTGGATAGCTTAGTTGGCTGCCACGTGACATGCCACATATGCAATACTAACGGAAGTTAATGTCATTTAACAGAGTTGGACTTAATTGCATAATTTTAAAAGGTTGAAGATTTATTTACAATGAAATAAAAATTTATAGACTGATTTCTACGTAATAAAATGTTGAGGTTTAATTCCATTTTGTGCTAAAGGTTGATGGTTTATTTGACTATTAAGCCAATATTATAATTATGATTTTTAACTTTAATTTATTTTTATGAGTTAAATTAAATTTATAAATTTATTTTCTTAAATAATTTATTTTAAAATTGATTTTATATTTAAATTTGAAAATTAAAATTTTGACTTAATAAATAGATATTTATTGGGTTTGAATAGTTAACTTGTAGTTTCTATGTTATAGGATTAGGGTTTAGATAACACAAATAAAAATAATCAAATAATTAATCAAATTCAAATTCAAGTATCTCAAAATTAATAAGTACCCGACCCGTTTACATTCCTACACATCATATGCTTAACAAACCAAACCTTTCAATAACACAACAACAAGCAACTTAATTGTAATACTAAAACAAATTAACAATGTAAATTATTTTATCTCTCTAGTTTTTGAAGTATAATCTTACTTTAAACATTCAATCTAAAAACAATTAATTAAAAACAAAGCGGTGCAATTTGTATATAAAAAACCAAAAAATTTAATAAATATAAGATAATATTATTTAACGATTTTATGTCATGTGTAAGTTGAAAATAAAATGATTTATCACATAATAAATTTAGAAGAATATATAAGACAAAAATAATAATAATAAAACTTAGACAACGCTATAATTATCATATAATCTAATCTCTTTAATTGATCTGATAATTCATAACCTTTTGAGGTTGCTTTTGCAAAAACTACTAGTAGCCGTAGATGATTAATTAAACATATATTTGATTTGACAAAAACTTATCTATGCTTAATTGTGATTGTGTGCCCCTTTTTCATCATAATTATCATTATTAGCACATATGACAAAAGTTAATAAAGATGATTTGTATTCCGTAGGGTTGATTATTATTTTGACTGATTATTATTACTCGTATTCCATGGGTTTCGTTTAATTATAATTTTGAATTTAATGAGTTTATGAAAAATAAAATTTTCACACTTTTAAGGGTTGAATTCTAGACTGTGAAAAGAAAATTTCTTTTCATTTGATTGTTAAATTAGAAAATAATGTGAAGGAAAAAAGAACATGCTCATTTAGCTAATTTTCTTAATTATAAATCTGTTTGTTCTATAAACTAAATAAAATTTCAATTAAAAATAGGACAGATTCAAATTTATTATTGACAAATTGCTACCTTATTATTTTGTTCTTTAAATAATTAGTTAAAAATTAGAAGTGGAAAATATTTTCGCAAGTAGTTTGCAAAATAGATTTTTTCTTTCATTGTGATTTTTTTAATTTGATAATAAATATAAATATAAAATTACACTCATTCAAATTTTTGATCTTAAATTTGATGGTTACATTTTCCTTTTTTAGCTTGAAATTTTTGAAAAATAAAATTTATATACTAAAAAAATTTCAAATATAATCACTTATATATAATACAAAATATAAGTAGAAATTAAAGAAAATTAAAAAAGAAAAAAATAATAATTTTACCATATTTAAATATTTCCATTATAAAAAGTAACCTTCTCCCCTCCTTCCTTGGGTACTCCCTATATAAAGAAAGGCATCTAGAAACTTCGCTTTACCCTATTATTATTATTATTATTATTATTATTATTATTAAAAAGAAAAATAAATCTCAAGTTTTTCCTGATTTTCTATTCTTCTCCTATTTATTTCTAACCCTAGCTTCCATTCCAGCTTATCTGCAAAGCCTAGCCTCTGATTTTCTCTCTCTTTGATCTCCATAGATCTCAAAACCCTAGCTTTCATGGGTTCCAGAAAAGGCAGCGATAACGATGGCGCTAGCCCTGGGTAATGCAAATTTACACTCTTTTGTGTCTGCGCTTTGTTTTCTACTTCCAAACGTTCTCAATCGTTAATAGCTTTTTACTTCTTTCTTGTGCAGGAAAATATTTATCGGAGGCTTAGCTAAGGATACAACTCTTGGTGAGCTGAGATTTTCTATTTCTTCTTTGAGGTTTCTATTTGTTTGATGAGTTTTCTTCAAATTACTGATCTTTTTACTTTTTGTTTGGGGGTTTCAGAGACATTTACTAAGTACTTTGAAAAGTATGGGGAGATTACAGATTTTGTTATAATGAAAGATCGGCATACGGGACGGCCCCGTGGCTTCGGGTTCATTACCTTTGCGGATCCTTCTGTCGTTGACACTGTTATGCAGGAGGATCATGTTATTAATGGCAAGCAAGTAAGCTAAAGCCTTAGCCTTTTTTTGTATTTGTATTATTGTTAGTTGTATTTGAAGATTCTGCTGTTGGTTACATTTTGGAAGAAATATCAAGTTTACCTGTGTTGGTGTCTGATAAATTTTAGAACTTGGTTTTTCATCTTCTTAGGTTTAGATACTTCTTTGCACTTGAGTTATGCGGTGCTAAGCTTCTTAGTCTTAACGTTGTAGTAATTGGAAGAACCAAAAAACCTTAGTCCTTTGTAATGTGATGATTAACAAGTGAGCACCATGTAGTTGGGGTAGATTTAGCTGTACTATGATTTTTGTTTTTAATGGAAAAGTGGGATTGATCTTGTTGTAAGACTTTTTAAGTTTTACAATCTTGCATAATGGATTAATTTTTGGCACAGGTTGAGATTAAAAGAACTATTCCTAAAGGTTCTTCACAGTCAAATGACTTCAAGACAAAGAAAATATTTGTTGGTGGGATTCCAACATCAGTTACCGAAGGTATGATCTTTGATATATATACATTTTTTTTGGTAATATTGAGTGTTATATTTTATTTTACTAATTGCTATTGTTGATGCTTCAAACTAGAGAATATTGTTTATTTTTTATTTTTCCTTTTCATTGCTGTTTGATCCTTAGATGAGTTCAAGAATTTCTTTTCAAAGTATGGAAAGGTGGTCGAACATGAGATAATACGTGATCATGCAACCAAGCGCTCTCGGGGTTTTGGGTTTATTGTGTTTGACAGTGAAAAAGTTGTTGACAATATGCTGGCTAATGGAAACATGATAGATATGGAGGGTACTCAGGTGAGTACTTTTGTTAAATGGTTTCCTATACAATCTGATGTAAACAGATATGTATATACTCTTCGCACAGAAACAGTGCAAAGTGGCATGTCAAACTCTTCCAGAGATGGAAGTAACTATTATTTTTATTATCTTGAGTTAATATCACCATGCACTTCTCTTGATTTTAAGAGTTGTATGGTTTTTCAACTTTCAATTTAGCTAAGTTCGGTGCAGGTTTTTTGTTGTTATCATGACTTTTTTATTCTCAAGGCAGGCTGTCAAGATAATTTACCGGTGAAGGAAACGTAGGTTAACTTACTTCTTTGTTGTAGGTTGAAATCAAGAAGGCTGAACCAAAGAAAGCCTCAAACCCAGCACCTGGTCCTGCATATGGTAGTGAATCTAGGGCACGCTCGTACAATGACGGTTTTGGTGGGTTTGGTGATTATGGTGGTTTTGGTGGTGATGGTGGTTTTGGTCCTGCTCCTTATAGGTCTTTTGGAGGTTTTGGCAGTAGATTTGGAGATTATGGTGGTTATGCTGGCGGTGGTGCTGATTTTGGTGGTAGTTATGGGGGGTTTAGCGGTGGTGGTGGTTTTTCTGGTTATCGTGGAGATTCATCATTTGGTTATTCTAGCCGGTTTGGTTCCTATGCTGGTGGACTTAGTGGGAGTGGTATAGGTGCTTATGGACGTGGAGGCGGAGGCTATGGAGGTTATGGTGGTCCAGGCTCAAGTGGTAGTTATGATTCAGGCCCAGGTGCTGGTTTTGGTGGACCAGGTGGAATATATGGTAGTAGAACAGGATATGGAGGCAGTAGTCGCTATCATCCTTACTCAAGGTAGAGCGTGTTTAAGATCTTCCATAGCAGTTGCCCCAGGTTTTCAAAATTTCAGCATTTCTCATCACATGGTTCGGTAGGCACTGTGCACTTTTGCAAGTGGGCAGTATCTAGAAGATCAAAGGAACTATTATTAGATTTGCCCTTCTTCAATCTATCGCTTAGAGAACCCAAGTTAGATCTGCATCAACCTAGAGCTTCTCATCAAAGGGCAAACTTGAATTTTAGTTAAGCTGCTATCTTGTGCTTTTAAGTTTATTATTGTCATTTTATGTAGTTAAAGACTTCTATCTTATTTTGAGCTTAGTTAGAACCGCTTTTGAGGTGTGGATGTAACATTTAGGTAATTAGTAATTACGCACTAGATTGTTGTTGACATAGAGAGCTTGTTGCTTTTTAACTTTCTAGTGTTTCTTGGTATGCAAATCTCAAGTTGTAGGTAACTTTCACTAGAAGCAGATGCATTTATGCGGATCTGTAGTTATGCATGTAAGAGAATTAAGCTGGTATACCTTTAAACAAAACGACATTCCAGCTTAGATGGCTTGAAACTCCTGTAGATATTAATTAATTAGGGAGATGGCTTTTAATAGTGTGGGTGCATATTTTGGGGATGCATGCACCAGTGCATCTATAAAGTTTAGAACTTGCACAGTGTGCTGCATTTCAGGTCAAGGACTGGGCAGATCCTTACATTTAGTCATTTACTATTTTGAGAAAATAGTGATAAAGTTAAAGAATATTTTTCAACCATAAATTGTAATGCCGGAGCAAGATGAAACAGAATGGTTTTGTCCTTGCCAACTTTGCCTGTCTAACTATATACTATTTACTATTGTGGTGGATGTGCTTTGCAAATCGGCTTGAGCTGCAAACTATATATGCTGTTATTCTCGCAGATTTGATGGCTTTTCTGATGAATGAATGTATAAGATTGGTCAAGTTCTGTTATGAAAGCTTGTTTAGTCGAAATTAAGTGCCTTTTACGAGGCATGAGTTTCTTCTTTATCATGGCAATTAAAATGTAACCCGACTTTGATGCTGTGAGTTTTGATATCAAAGGTAGCCGATTGTACTGGCGATGGTTGAGAGAGGATTTTATATGGAGATTAAAACATGTTTTTTTTTTTTTTTAAATTTATAATTGGAGTTGTGGATTAAAGATGTCTGAGTTTAAACTCAAATTTTATAATATATAATCTTTTTAATTTTTCGGTTAAGAGATTATTGACGAGATTAGAACATGTAAAGCTAAATGAAGATTAATTTTATGTGAATATTTATGAAGATGTGATCGATGTTGAATGTTAATTGGTGTTTTTCTCGTGTATTATGAGTGAGGGAGGCTAAATGTAGCCGCCAAGCTGGGAAATAGAATGCTGAGTGTGTACTGCCCGAGATTTCCTGAGTTAACCATGGTTGTTTCTAACAAAATGGTTCTTCACAATTTATACAAGACTTATTTAAGAGTTTGAGTGGGATTGGATAAAAATATTAAATTTGTTAAACGAGTTTAGTCATAAAAATTTAAACCTCATAAAAACGTGTCTGGATGTGAGTTTATTATTTTACAAGTTTAGTAGGGTAATTATAGTTTTTTTATTACTTTTTTATTGATGTATTTTGTAATTATTTTTTTATTTTAACTTGAGTTTGTATCATTTTTTTATTTTAATTTAAATTTATCAAGTTTTGTGTATTTTTTAAGAATCTATTTTAACTTATTGTATATATTTATTAATTATTATGTGTTTTAATATTTTTTAAATTTTATTATTTATGTATATTAAAAAAATTAATTGTTGAGCAGATTTGAATAGATATGAGTTTAATTTATTTTATGCAAAATGAGATTGGATAAAAAGTTAGATTTGCGAAGTTGAACTACTTCAGCTTGGATTTATTATAGAGTTATAAATATTTTACTTAAATTTGACTTGAATTCCTTTATTCAAGGATTTGAACACGTTTAATTTTTATGTATGTTAGATTTTAAAAAAATTTAAAAATTATACATGAATTTAATATAAATTAAAAAATGATTTAATTTTTTATCTTAATACAAACTGTGATATAAACATAATAAAAAAATATAAAATTGTCAAGTTTGTACAAAACCTTAAATTTTTTACGATAAAAAAGTAAGTTAATTATCAAGTAACTAGTGATATGTGTACCTACACAAAATCTAGGAGACCTCTCCTTATCCTAAGATAATCTCATTAATTAAATTAATAAATGTCTATTTTAAAATTTCTACTTAATTCAATAGAATGTTCTACCGTTAACTATTATCATTTTCAAGCAATTTATTGAGGAATAGAAAACATTTGTTGCTTTTCTTAAAAAAAAAAGAAGAAAAATCCACGTGGCTATTTACAGGACGTCGCCCCTTACGCCACGTGTTATGCCAACTCTGCCTTCTTGCCATATGCGTGACCGAAAGACTTTCTTCTTTTTCCACGCGTATTACTTTAATGCATTTTCTTTTCACTACCGAAACCACCCCCATGCGATCCGGCTCACCATTTCAATGCACATTAAAACCTCAGTACTTGAGTCGTCATTTTCGTCAGTTTTAATGCCCTTTTAGGAAGCATTTTTTCTCACGTCAACAAAAGCTAGAAGTTGCCAAGTGCCACAGCTGTATGCTTCTCAAAACTTCTCTAAAAGCATCTAAATCTAAAAGCACTAAGGTAAATCTAATACCACACTTTTGTTCATAAATATTCCTTCTTTTGTTTTGCATTTTTATTTCTAGATTTTTTGCTACTTGGGATTGATTTGGTTTGCTGTGAAACATCACAAGGTGACAACTTCCTTTTTTTTTTCTTTAATGATTTTTGAGTCTGGGTCTTGATTTGCATGTTTTGTTTTGATTGTGTATGTGGGTTGCTGAATTAACAAGATTGATAGGCTTTATCTCAATTCTCAACCAGAAACTGAAGTTTCAATAGAGACAAGTTGATTTGCTTCTTTCTTGGTTTTTGTCTCTATTTACCAGTAATATTGTTTATTTATTTTGGATTTATGAAATTGCACCTGTTGATCAAAGCTTGTTCTTTTATGGATCAACAGTAACTGATTTATATAAGAGGCAGACAGTGGAAATATCATATGATCATGATGGTTCTTTTGCATCTGGGTTTTGTTAAACAGTTTTTGTTCTTATTGTCTTATCATGTACCCCAGTATTGGGATAAAGGCTCTGATGATGATGATGATGATGATGATGTCTTATCCTGCATGA
The DNA here is from genome assembly GCA_031772115.1 of Heritiera littoralis. Lineage (NCBI taxonomy): Eukaryota > Viridiplantae > Streptophyta > Magnoliopsida > Malvales > Malvaceae > Heritiera > Heritiera littoralis. Next base: position 2,303,914 of record JAPDPK010000059.1, on the reverse strand, counting down.
TGGTTAATACATTCCAGACTGAAATTATAGTGGATGTAGGAAAATTAGCCATTTCTCACTGCAAATACTCAAAGGGATGTTCAACCCTTCTTTATATTAGGCGTTGTTGTTGTCTGTAATATATCTCTTTACCATATATGTTTGTGTCTTCATGGCTTCACGCACATTGTTTTGGTCATATATGCATGTCATATACATGTATATTTGTGGGTTTTTTTTTTTTTTACCATGGCCAAATTATAAGTAGTAAAAGAAAGAAGGGTCTAAAATTTCCTGTCAAGTGTAGATAAGCTTTATGTCTTCTTCGCTAGTTAATAGTTATTCTGGCTGTAGAAGTATATGCTGATTTTTCTGTTTGCTATTTTCTAATTGCAGTAACATATTGAGGTCTTTAGAGTACTGCCAAAACATTAGTCCTTTGATTTTGTTATGATTTTATCATGTGTAGTCACAAGTAGTTGGGTACCAAGACCTTTTATTTTGGGCAGAAGTTGTGTTTCCAAAAGTTAATTCACTGCTAGTTGAATGGTTCATGAAGTTACTAACTATTTTCCGTGTATTTTAGCTCATTATCAGGTTTGCTCTGTAAAGGAGTATTCAATATAAACATTCAGAATGCAGAATTCTGAAGGAACAGAAACCTCCAATGCACCAATGCCAGAAAAATTAGATGTCAATGATTATTTATCATCATTTGGGAAAAGCTATGGTACATATGGGATTGTGGTTGGTGTTATTGTTGCCTTGATAATACCTTTACTGCTTTCCTTTGTTTTCATGGGAAAGAAAAAAGGGAAAAAAAGAGGAGTTCCAGCAGAAGTGGGTGGTGAAGCAGGTTATGCTGTGCGCAATGCTCGAATGACTGAGTTGGTTCAGGTTCCATGGGCAGGGGCCGACACAATGGCTGCTCTTTTTGAGCAATGCTGCAAAAAGTATTCGCGGGAACGATATTTTGGAACAAGAAAACTAATTAAGAAGGACTTTGTTACTGCTAGTGATGGCAGGAAATTCGAGAAGCTACACCTAGGGGATTATGAATGGCAAACTTATGGACAAGTATATCATCGTGTTTGCAACTTTGCATCTGGGCTTGTTAGTTTTGGTCATAACGTTGATACTCGTGCTGCAATTTTTTCTGAAACTCGAGCGGAGTGGCAAATTGCCTTTCAGGTATTGCTATTATTCTTGAATTTAACACTTTTATTTAATGTTACTTTTCTTTCTTTTTCCAATTAAAGATTTGACGCACAAACATATTTCTTTTTGCTTACAGGGATGCTTTAGGCAAAACATAACAGTTGTCACTATTTATGCTTCACTGGGTCAGGATGCCCTGATTCACTCTCTCAATGAGGTGAGAAATTTATCGTGTATGTTTATGTTCTGAGGCTGAATTTAATCGGGGAATATGTGGTTTATTGAATATAGCTGTGATTCTGTGGTTAGATAATATTGTTTGCCTTCCTCACTTCTCATTTCTCATTCAAAGCTTTAAAATTATGACAGACCCAGGTATCAACCTTGATTTGTGATTCCAAGCAGTTAAAAAAGCTGGCTGCAATAAGCTCAAGCCTGAAAACAATCACGAATATCATTTACTTTGAAGATGATGAGACTGCAAATGTTTCTGAATTATCTGGCTGGAATGTTTCTTCGTTTCATGAAGTTGAGAAACTTGGAGAAAGAGCTCCTGTTCCTCCTAGTCTGCCCCCCAAGGATGGTGTAGCAGTTGTAATGTATACGAGCGGTAGCACGGGTCTGCCAAAGGTTTGTTACTAACTTTAGTTGATTATGTTTCATTACTATTTTCTTCATGGATGAAAGCTTAGGCCGCACATAGGCCAGTGCTAGCAAATTTGTCAATTGTCCTTGGTGGAATGGTAGGAACTGGTGCATTTATCTGCCTTTATTTGTTGCATATGCTAAAAGAGAATGTAGGTTGCTGTATACCTTTGCATGACCGACTTGAAAAAGGTGGGGAATTAATTGAATGCAAGTTTTACATTAAATTCAAATTTTCAAAATGTAATTTACCTGTCTGTATGTTATTAATTGAATTGATGACTAAGCAATTATACAATCCTTAGAAATCTTCCTATGCAACTGAGCAACTACTTGTGCCCTGATTGCCGTTCGTTCATTTCCGAAGCTTTATTTGTTGCTATAGTCTAACATGATGCACTCTTTAATGAGTTAGGGAGTCATGATAACACATGGCAACATTGTAGCCACTGCTGCAGCAGTTATGACTGTGATACCAAAACTGGGAAGGGATGATGTATACTTGGCATATTTGCCCTTAGCTCATGTTTTTGAACTGGCAGCTGAGGTAAGTTCATATCCATTTTTTTTGTTGCCGTCGATGTTGTTGAGATTATTCTTACAATTTTCTGTTCTGCAGTCAGTGATGCTGTGTGCAGGTTGTGCGATCGGTTATGGTTCACCTTTGACACTAACAGATACTTCTAATAAAATCATGAAAGGGACCAAGGGAGATGCTTCTGTACTGAAACCCACTCTCATGGCGGCTGTTCCAGCTATATTAGATCGTGTTCGAGAAGGAGTTCTGAAAAATGTACGAATTGGTTTGACTCTTGCATACGTGAAGCAGGAACTTGCACTATGTTGAATTGTAGTATAGGGGATAACAACAAGCTGCCATGTTAGTTAATTAGTTCTATTTAATGTAGGTTGAGGAGAAGGGAGGATTAGCGAAGAAACTTTTTGATATTGCTTATAAACGCCGACTGGCAGCTATAGAAGGAAGCTGGTTGGGTGCTTGGGGACTGGAGAGATGGTTGTGGGATGTTATTGTTTTTGAAAGGGTACGTGCTATACTCGGAGGTCACATCCGATTTATTCTCTGTGGTGGGGCTCCTTTATCTGGGAATTCCCAACGCTTCATAAACATTTGCATGGGGTAATGATTCCCTCATCCTGAGATATCCATATCGTTTGATGAAAATATTGTTTCTCTCGTTGGTATCAGTACTGATGCCAATTAGTTGGCTTATAAAATATTAATGGGTAGCAGTTTGTCTTTACAGTCTGAAATCATTTATGTGACAGTTGATTTTTAGGGTGGCTGGTGTGACAAACTGGAAGTGTTCATTTTGTTGCTTAGATGTATCCATATTTCAACTATTTTACTGTGCTTGTGTTCACCACGCATCATATTACACCTGTTGCTAGCTTTAACTGGCCATATAAGAGTGTTTTTAGTTAGTTAGAGATTTGGAGAAATTATTTGAATTGAATTATAAGATGGTTGAAGAAGTTTATTTACCAGTCAGAGCATGTCAAGTTCTTATTATGAGTTGATCAAAATAGAGTAGACAACCATGAATTATGCTGTTCTAAAAGTTCTAAATTTCGTGGAAATGTGTTTTTATAATGTTATTTCCTTTTCCTTTTTTGCTGATCATTATATGCAATTTACCTTTTTGAACCAGATAAATAACTTCTCTTCTCTTCTCTTCTCTGTATATGTGTTTTGCCTTTAGGACTAGAAAATAATGAAGCCTTTAATTAGTGATGACCCGAAGAAAACATCACTTTCTGTCACATTTGTTTACCCAGTGAAAAGATATATGATTACTGTTATAAGTGGATTGGTACATTTTTTTGGTTCAAATATTACGCATCAAGCATTTTTGGATTGCAAAAGTTACTGGAAACATGTTGTAAACATAAAAAACCTGCTCTGAAAGATTCTTTCAAGCTTTTCTCTGGCTATGAGTTGGTATCAAAGTTAAAGTTGATAAAATATTGGTATGAATCAATAGGGCTACGAAGATTGAAGTACTCCAGGAAGTTCAACTTCAGTTCAATCCTGCATTAATCTTTTATCGCATATAACGACCTTGCTGTTGTGAATTGCTTAAACAATTCGTGCTAAGTTTACTTGGTAAATTCAATTTACATTTTCTATTTTCTTCATTAGGGCTCCCATAGGTCAAGCATATGGCTTGACAGAAACATTTGCTGGAGCTACTTTTTCTGAGTGGGATGACACAAATGTGGGTCGAGTTGGGCCTCCTCTTCCTTGTTGTTACATTAAGGTATACCGCATAAAAGAATCAAGTTAATTTTGAATCATGGCCATGTTTGCTTTCCAAAGAAAGGTCATAAAAGTTTTTATTGCTGCTGACATTTCAGCTAGTGACTTATCCCTTGGGTCCTTGAGAGTCTTTCCAATGAACAACAATTATAGAAAGTATTTCTGCGGTTTTCAAATTAAGTGAACGAGACCTGATGTTCTACATTTTATTAGTAACGCATGCTGTAATTGTTCAAGGTGTGCATATTTTAAAATTTTGAAGAATTGGGTAAATTTCACAGCTTATCTCTTGGGAAGAAGGTGGATATACAACAAGTGACAAACCGATGCCTCGAGGGGAGGTTGCTGTTGGGGGATTTAGTGTAACTACTGGCTATTTCAACAATCCTGAGAAAACTAATGAGGTGTACAAGGTAAAGAGCCCATGCATAATATTTCTAATATGTAAGAGGTTTTAAATTTTATTTGCAACTAGGTCTGATAGCCTTCGTGTACCAACTAATATGAACTTTTGTTTGCTGCAGGTTGATGAGAAGGGGATTCGCTGGTTTTACACTGGAGACATTGGACAATTTCACCCTGATGGATGCCTTGAGATTATTGATAGGAAGAAGGATATTGTCAAACTTCAACACGGAGAGTATATATCTCTTGGAAAGGTGTTTATAAAAAGCTTTCTCCAATACTTCTTCGCCAATACTGGGTGTGATGCTCATTTCGTTTAAATGCTGATTGCAGGTTGAGGCAGCACTGATGTCAAGTAACTTTGTTGACAATATAATGGTACATGCAGATCCGTTTCACAACTATTGTGTAGCTTTGATTGTTCCTTCACGCCAGGATCTTGAGAAGTGGGCCCTAGAAGCTGGCATAAAGTACAAAGATTTTCCAGAGCTGTGTGGCAAAGCTGAAACTGCTAGTGAGGTCCAACGGTCTCTTTCCAAGGTTGGTTTATATTTTTTACATACTGTAATTTTCTTGGAATGACTGAAATAAGTTTCAAATGCAGAAAACACATTTAGAAGTCATTATCATTATAGTTAAGCATCCAAATCAACTTTGATGATCTCTCACGACTTTGTGACATTGTCGAACAGATGCCATTGGTCACCGGTGCATCATCTATTGGTATAAGTTGTGGACATTCATTTTTTGCTCGATATAACTGCTGACTGAAGAAATGCTTGTTGTATAGAAAAAGGAAACTTTGATGCTTTGTTAGCTTGTTAGTTTTCCTTTGTATAGCATGCTAAACAGTTAATAGTTTTATCAAGTGTGCTTGGATGTATAACACTGAGATTGCTATTGTCGGACTCTCAAGAAAAGGGAAAAAGGGAAATCGAAATGGTCATTACTAACTTGAGAGTTTTTCACGTGCAGGTGGCGAAGGATGCAAAACTGGACAAATTTGAAACACCTATAAAGATTAAATTGCTACCGGATCCATGGACACCTGAGTCTGGATTAGTCACTGCTGCGCTCAAAATAAAGAGGGACCAGCTCAAGACCAAGTTCAAAGATGAACTCCAAAAGCTGTACGAGTAAACGGTATTTCACAATGATGCGTTCTATTCTCTATGAAATCTCGAGTCTGCTACTGCACAAGTTTCTGTATTTTTGAACAAAACAAGATTTCTGTTGAGTTGGTATAAATTATTTTTGTAGCCGTAGCCTATGAAATCTATGTTTTCACTACCCTTTGTAGGAGAGTGTTCATAGCCATGATTGTGGCTTTAATGCCTTCATTTTAGTGAAGCTCTATTGTTCATGCAGACTGTCTCAAAGGTAAGGTGTCTATAGCTAGAATGAGGGTTTCTTAAACCATCCATGACAAGCCACAAATGGATCGATGGTTTAAGAAACAATAAAAATTCCACGAGCTAAAGAAGAAAATAGATAGGGGGAAATAGTCTTATTCTCAAACAATAATAGTAAAATACAATGAAGTTCAGCAAAAATTTAGAATAAACACTTCAGAGAGTTGTGTGTTCAGAATTTAGTAGGTAGCTTGTTTCATAGATAATGAACCAAGTTCTCATAATTGTATTGAGGTTTATACGTGCCTTAGATCTGAGCTGGGTGATCGAGTAATGAGGATTTTGCTTCATGCATTTTTGTAAGAGAAAAGATAAGGGAAGGGACGCAGATTTAACGGTTGGGCTGTTGTCTTCTGGCCCAAAGTCTTTATATTGTTCTAGGATTGTTAGAGGGCGAGATAAGTGACAAGTTGAGAGTCAAGTACGACAACTTCCCCGACGATCACGACAACTTTTTCCTCGCTGAAAGCTTTTAAGTCCGCGGACGAGCTTTACGACTTCATAGGAAGGTTCCAAGGTTGTCAAAGGCATGCGCATTTGTGCTTCTGATTCTTTTGGCAGCAACGACTCTCGGTTTTTCGACGCCGTTGTCGATGATGTCCTTTCAACTCTTTTGCTTACGCCTTTCCCAACTTCTCGTGCATTTACTGGAATATCTTACCAGCATTCAGAAATCAGACCTCAATCCTTTTGAATGCCATCCAGTTTCAGCCTTACAGATAATTTATTCGAGCATTCACATTTTACAGTAGCAACAAATTGGAGGATGTTTGGTCTGGATCAAAACAAACTTACTAGCTTATTCAATAGTCTTTGTTTAGAAAAATCAAATCCACCCAAACAATATAGAATACCAATGTGTCATAAACAATAGTGTCAACACATAACATATTGAATAAAGAAAAGAGCACAAAGTGCAGAAACAACCCACCATGCACATAAACATAAGCAAACATTGTTCTCTCATCCTAAGCTGGGATCATCACCAAAGCAAGCAAACAGGATTCCAGCAGGACTTATCATAGCTTCTGATACAGCTCCAGTCTTCTGGATCATACCTAAGAGTTTCGCGTAAGATATATAATGCTTTCTTTTGGAAGCTCTTAACACTACAAGAGCCACCTCATTGATCTGCTTGAGCAACTTGTATACAGCAAAACCATTTTTTCTGCTGCATTTCAGACCATCAAAAAGAATAAAATATCAATATTGTGAATTCACAAATGTCTTGAAACAATGCATATCTGCCCTTGCTCAGGCTCAAGGAAACGGTCAAAGAGCAATCAATAGTAAGTTAGTCTTCAAGGTGTTAATTTTCTTTCATTTTACCAAGTGAAAATGCAAATGAAATAAAATAACAGAAGACAACAGAAATATCGCATTATGGCATTTGTATGAATCAGGAAGTGACATTAATGGAGAAGTCAACCAAAGATGGGGATACAAACAAATATGCACCATTGGAATGGAGGAGATGTTTGCTTTCCATCCTTCTATTTCTATTATTTTACTATGTTTGACATAAACCAGAACTGACAACGACAAGTAGGCAAATCTCCCTTTAAGCGCAGTCACTCTATGCAAAGTGCTAGATGGCAGGAGCATTACCAATCCACTCCTAGTAGGACCCTTCTCTCTTTGATAAATCAGAAAAGGAAGCGTCTAATGGGGGCATGAACACGGTATTGAAAAACAAATAAAAATATCCACCCTTTTTTCTAAATGCCAGAAGAGAATTCCACATATTGCTAAATGAAAAAATAAGATAAGCTTTAGTATTAAAAAAAATTTCAGGACACAAATACTTAATACTAGAAGAAAAGCAAACAAGAAAAGTCATAATCATCCTTGAAAAGAGATTTATGAGAGAGAAAAGCAATGCTTCAAGACAAAAAATAAATAAATGTGTTCTAAGTGTGACCACAGTGCTCAAAAACAGAAAAATAAAGGAACTTCACTGTAAATGCAAGAAAAATAAGGCATAAGCAGGATTGCTACTTACAGATTGAGGCTTTCCAAGAACAGCCCCTTGCTTGTAGGTGGGGACATTTTTCCCTGGTGACTCAACCTTGCCACCTGTCTTTTTCTCATTTCTAGCCTCGTTGAAGATAACTGTAAATCCCTCAGCTGATGCAGGGTCATTGACGTCCCATTCACCAAACTTTGGCAATGGTCGACCCGTATCCTACATGCAAAAAAAGCTCATTTAAGGATACATCATCTGAAAGAAACTTGCCACAAATTGATACATTCATGAAAATCATTCCATCTTCTTAAATGCTAGAACCCCAGATCATGATGTTCACCCAACCAATAAAGCAAATATGATAAAATACAGCAGATTCAAGAGATGAACTTGACATTTAACGAAATAGACATAAATTTCACATACTATACTATTACTTCTAAGCAATGAGGGAGTTTAAAAAATGTATGAATAAACCATACAAATTAAAACAAGGCTAGGATAAGATTGAACACATAGAGACTGAATGTACGTAACACTTATTCCCATGATCATAACATCATTGCAGTAATGACACCCAGATAAACAGACATAATATCTTTAATATTTTCCAGCCACAGTTATTCTATAACATCCCTGCAGATAACTATCCTTTATGGTCCTAATAGAAGCATACACACAGAAAAACAGAACATTCTTAAATGTTCACTTTTATAAACATATCAAAGACCCTACTGATGTCAGTAAGAGGACATCTCGCGGTTAGAACTTGCAACTCAACTGAGAGGTGTCGGGTTTCAATCCTGAAAATAAGAGGAAGCGACAAATGGAGTATGATTGAGCTATTTCTGTTGTGTTGCCAAAACCCAATGCATCCCAAATAAAGAAAATCAAAGCCCTTACTGACTACCCATTTCAGGTATGCCCTTAGACCTTAGCAAAAGGTCCAACTTGTATAAGGATTTTTAGACAATACATAAACAAATGAAAAGGAGAAACAAAGACCAGACACCAATGAGCATAACATTGATAGCTAAAAACAACAATTTCTCAGTAAGGTAAGGAAGAACAAGAAATTTAGCCATGTCTGAATAATCTTTGCTTAATAAAAAAAAAGTTATTGAATCTGAAGAAAACATATTAATCAACGATAGCTAGACATCAGCCACAGCAAATGACAAAAAAGGCAAAACATGTTCATTCTAATAAAGAGTAAAATCAACTTGGTTGCAGATTCGCGAGAAAGATAAAAGAAGAAAATTTGATAACACAATCTATCAAACACCAATGAATGAGACATGAGAAGTAGGAAACGAAATCGTATCTTTTTATCTATAATAAAACAAAGACAAAAGGACGAAACAGATATTAAGAAATAAAAAGAAACAGTACAAAATTTAAATATAAAAAATAGATGAATTTGAAACGTAATCCGTAAAATTTAAAGTAGAGAAAGAAAACAACAATCTTTTCTTATCAAAATTTACAATCACAGCATCTAAAAAAAAAGGAAACGAAACAGATAATTCAATAAAGGAAAACAAACAATGGAATACGAACGCCAAGAAATTCATTAGAAAATCGAAAATCATTACAGTAAACAAAAACATCGAGCAAGACAACAAATTAAAGCAAAAAAGAAAATTCAAAAGGGATGAAGAAGAAGAGAAAGATTGGATTCATCCAATCTTCACACGTGTGAATGTAAACAAAGAAGGAAAAGGTGGAAAGGAGAGAGGGGAGAGAGAGGGAAGTTACCGCCATGGTTTCGTTTCGGAGAGATTTGCAATGCAGAGGCAGAGAAAGACAGCAGCTCTGGTATTTGTGCCCTCTCCACCTTTGTTTATTTGATCATGAATTTGATTTTTATTTTTTGTTTTCGGACAAAGGAGAGAGAAAGCAGGGAAGGTGGGCCAATTGGGCCGCAGAAATATATATTTGGTCGATAAGCTGGGACCCACTCTTGCCAATTTGCCATCTGGATAAGATCCTGTGCATGCCAGTCCACGATAGCCGCAAATAATCCTGCAAAAAGTAGACAAAAATCGAATTATTATATAAATTTTTATTAACGAGTGCTTTTAAAATACTCTTTAAATTTATTATATTAAATAATTAATTTATTAAAAATTTTTTTGGTGAAAATTAAAATCTATTACATTAATCATTAATAAATATTATTAAAATTACTAGTTAATAAAATCCGTATTCCATATCAATACAAGATTAATAATAGAATAATAATATGATCAAATAATTATTTTAATAAACTCTTTAATCAATAAATATTTTATTATTTCTGCTTATATATTTTGAATTCATGACTGATTTACCAATTTAAGGTATTTTTGTTTAAATAATTTCCTTTTTAAGTTTTCTCTCTTTGTTTTGTCTCCTTAAGTTCTTCTTCCGTCTCACTCAACCTATAGACTAAAAATCAATCGCTTGTCACGATTATGTGAATTTTCAATCAACGGGATCGTCATGGCTTACCTAATCATGAATTACATTTATTTATTATACATACATACATATACATAATATATATATGTACATACATATCCATAATATATATATATATATATATATATATATATATATATATATATATATATATATATATAAAAGCATAGCCCACGCCAGCTCACTCACTCACTGAAATTAGGAAACAGCTTTTCGAGAGCAAAATGAAAAGAGGAGAAAAGCGAACCACATAGGAAAATAAATATATATTTATTTCTTCTCAAAGCTATTTAACAATTAATACAGCTTATTAGGAAAAAAAAAAAAACTTGGAGATAAAATTGCACAACATGAAACTGTCTTCGATAGCGTGGATTCTTATCCCTCCCCATGCAAGATTGTAGCAACATCATACATGGAACCTGAAAATAAAGAGCTGATTAAAGGGAAGATAATTTAATCGGAAATTAGAAACTATATGAGACAATTGCTCTAAACAGTTTAGTATGTATCATTTTCTTTCTAATTATGTCACGTAATTTTGTTATTAAAAGATGTCAATTGTTAATTATTAGAATCATTAATGAATTTATTAAATAAATATTTACAATTTAGTTATCACATTTGATTTTTGATAAATAGTTGATTTTTTTAACAATGTGATTATGTAACTGAATGAAAGTGATGCATGTTGATATAAAATAATCATTTCATATAATTTTTTCTCTGTGTGCTCAAAACTTACCAAGCATAAAAGCGCTTACAGAAGCTCTACAACAAGTGCAGATGCACCACCACCTCCGTTGCAAACACCACCAACTCCGTATTTCCCATTTCTCTGCTTTAATACCCCCAAAAGTGTAACCAAAATACGAGCGCCGCTGCAACCCAAAGGATGTCCCAAGGATACAGCTCCGCCGTTCACGTTAACCTTTTCCTGTAACCATTTTAGGAGGAAAAATCTTGAGATTAAGAAGAATGGAATAGCTAGCTTTCTTGCTCACAAAAGCTGACTCGAAAATACATCATCAGATGCTCTTGAGACAGAGAGAACTCACTGGATTAAGATCAAGCAGTTTCTGGTTTGCAAGAGCCACAACCTGCAGAGAATGATGCATTAGTTCTAAACTGCCAACTTCATCAATAAGAAAATAACACATTAAGAAGAAGGAACAGAGTAATACGGCAAAGGCTTCGTTGATTTCATAGTAATCAATTTGAGAAGCATTCAAGCCAGCATTTGAAATGGCCTTTGGTATTGCAAGGGCTGGAGCCGTTGTGAAAAACTCTGGTGCCTGGAACCAATCACTCTCACTTTTAAATACTTATTACACTTTATGTCAAAACTAGAGCTTGAGATTTCTGATTTGGCAGTTTCTCTGACACGTTTCTTCAAATTTAAACATAGTTGTGTAAAGTACCTGAGCAGCATCTGCATATCCCGTAATCTTTGCAATCACCTGCAGCCCTAGCTGAAGTGCCTTTTCTCCACTCACTAGGATTAAAGCAGCAGCACCATCACTGTCAATAAAACCAACTTCACTTTAACTAGAGGTTAAATTGAAAATCATTACTTAAATTTTGAACCAATGTGTAGTACTAGTAATTTGACCAATGAGGCAACTGCATGATTGCACAACCACTCAATAAGAGGCCTATAGATAATGATTCATCAAAGTATAAGCTACCAACATGGGCAGACCAAATTATTTATTGAAAAGTTCGATCAAGAGGTGAGCCTTTTACATGAGCATTCCCAATCTGATTACGGTTTGACATAAATGAAATTCTGGCCTAAGTACATAACTGAATAAAGGTGTTAAGTAACTGACCTTATACTAGAGGCATTGCCAGCGGTAACAGTGCCTCCATTCTCCTTGAAACTTGGTCGTAGCTTCCTCAATTTTGCAGCATCAAACTGGAATGAAAGCAATATATGGAAATACCTATGAATTGAGTGATCTAGCATCCATGTGATTTATTTAAGCAATTTAAAGAGATGAAAAGACAGAAGAAAAGAACAGGAAGCAGCAAAATGTGATAAGGGATAAGATGGATCTAAACTGTGTTTACCTTCCCTAAACCTTCATCCTTGTCAACTATGGTGGATGGCTTTCCTCTTCCCCCAGAAACTTCAACCTGTGTGGTACCAAATTTAGTTATATACTTTAGCATATACATAACAATGCACAAGCTTAATATTAAGAATATATGTCTAACCGGAACAATTTCCCATGCATAGGCTCCACCCTGTTGGGCAGCAATACCACGCTCAAAGCTCTGAACAGCAAAGTTATCCTGCAAAATATGAAGATATAAGTCCAAATTTCTAGGAACGCAAGAAAGTCCATTTCATCAAGTGACCCTTGTGGAGAATGTGGTACCTGGTCCTCCCTCGTAATAACATGCTTCTCAGCACATAATTCAGCACAGTTACCCATGCCACAATCATTATAAACATCCCATAGTCCATCTTTCATCATTCCATCGACAATAGTATCATGTCCAAGCCGAGATCCTTTCCTGCATGTGAAAACTGAATCAGAAATCACAACTTGAATACAACAAGGGAACCATTTATGAGAGAGAGGTACTAACCTAGCTTCTGCCAAATATTTAGGTGCATTAGACATGCTCTCCATGCCACCCGCCACAACAACATCATTGATGCCCAACTGAATGCTCTGTGCTGCAAGCATTGTTGCTGCAATACCCCCAACCAAAAAGAAAAATTCATTTAAAAATGCACCTTTTAAGGTTTTTAAGATAACAACTCTTAAATTGTTAAGTGCACACCTTTCATCCCAGATGCACAAACTTTGTTCACGGTGGTACAGATAACAGAGTTAGGAATTCCTGCACCTAGTGCTGCCTGTCTAGCTGGTGCTTGACCCAGGTTTGCACTGAGTACATTGCCAAAGAAAACTTCTTGGACAAGTGATGGATCAACATTTGCCCTTTTAAGAGCAGCTGCAAGTTGACATATATAGCAATTAAAAAAACGAAAGAGCATGCTAAAAATATAGAAATGAACCCAATTATCAGACAGGTGAACCAAGGTTTTTCCAATCAAACCTTCTATAGCTATTGACCCAAGCTTGGTGGCAGATAAGGATGAAAGAGAGCCAAGAAATCCACCCATCGGAGTGCGTGCAACACCAACAACGCAAACATCTGTACAAAATATACAAAGAACATTGAATAAACCATCAGCACGTTGAATTTTGAAGTTTTAATTATCTAAGGGAAGTGAAAAGCCAATCTATAGTCCTCAAACGATTTAAATTTTCAATAGTTTTTATACACGAGCATTTACGGTAAAGGTTTATTATCCATGCAAGTCGACAAGCAGGATTATACAATTGTAACATCTTTCTAAATATAAATAAGGAATCATTATTCAATTATTAATATAACATATTTAGTTATGCTGAAGTATATCAAGTGGATAAATCTGCTTGTAGAGTTTTTAAACTTGACCTCCAATGTAAATCCAATGATAGAACTTACCAATTATACAAAATTTTCTAGATGCAACAAAACATAGAAAATTTCATACCTCTAGGCTTTATTGAATCTGAAGCTGTTGCCGCTGCAGGAGCCATAGGTGAATCTAAAATGGATCTGCAGCAAGTACATATTAAGAAAAGCTAAGCTATTGCTTAATAGAAACAAAATTCTAATAATTATAATAAAAAGGGTAGTCATTATCACTGAGAATCAAAGCACAAGCTTTATGTGGGCATCATTAGAGGAAATTTTGCTTTTTATTTTTATTAAAGTTCACAGCAAAAGCATGAGGGAACTTTGTATTAAAGTGAAAGCATTAAAAAAAAAAAGAAAAAAGATTGTCACTTTTTTTTTTTACAAAAGATGCTGCAACCTGAGGATAAGGGAAAGAGATACAGGCATTGGGATTCCAACCTCAAACTTACTAAGAGCTACCTCCATGGGTGGCATGAACTAACTAGGCTAAGTCCAAGTTCATTATCACTTTCTCTAAAAAATTTACCAACCCACAGAGCTGATCTACAAGAACATGTATTTTACTCAATTTTTTAGCCTAAATAACTCAATCCCAAAACAAATTTGAGTAAAATATGGCTGATCAAAATCTTAAACAAAAAAAAAACATATTTCTTCCTATGATGCATACTCTTTAATTAACAAAAATACATATGGAAACACATAAATGATTCAATTCTTAGATTCGTTGAATTTCAAAGGAAATAAAGCGAAAATTCCACTGTACTACTTGAGTAGAGAAATTTTAAAACACAAGAAAAAAATTAAAGAATATATTAAAAAAAGGAAAAAAATCTGCATAAAGGATAAAATTACAAGATAGAAGTAGATCTAATTTGAGCATGAAACTCAATCAGACATAAATAAGATCAAAATTCACGACTAAGAGATAAAAAAAGCAGAATCAAAGGAATGAAACGTTTCGCATGGAGCAGGAAAATGCGAGGGAAAAAAGGGAAAGAAAGTGCGGGAAAACGTGATCTAAAGAGAGTAAAACTACAACTATAGAGAAAACGAAAGTGCTAGGAAAAAAATACCTGTGGAGATTTTCGTTAAAAATTGCAAGAGATATGAGAGCAATGATAAACTGAAAATGTTTCAAGTATTTATAGAAGGAAGAAGCACTACAGCGTAAATGTCACAGCTCGCACACGTACTAAGTGCCAGACGAGGGAATCCCGTGACAGGAGCACGTGCCTCACGTCACAATCAACTTAAATATAATAAAATATTTATATTTGATGCAATAATAATGTTATTTATTAATATATATTTATTATTTTTAATGATATTGTATTTTTTTTAACATTTTAAAAGTTTTTCTTTTTTTCTAAGTTGATAGTTAATATATTGACATTTTATGATTAGTTGACAGTATATCAATACTATATATTTTCAGTGTATCAAATATAAATTTTATAATAATTTGTATGAAACATTATTTTTGAATACATATTTTTTTCATAGGTTTAATATTCAAATATGTCTCCACATTTGCCACAAAATGAAAAGCACTTAACGTTTTATTATATGAAAATCAGTCCATTAAGTTTTATTTTAAGCAATTAAGTACATTTTCGTTAAATTTTTTAACTACCGTTACCTTTGTATAGTAATAAAACTTAATCGCAATTAGAGGGACTTAACGAAAATGTACTTAATTCTGTTATATTGGGACTTAATTGCTTAAAATAAAATTTAATAGACTGATTTTTATATAATTAAACGAATGTTTAATTTTATGTTGTAGTAAACGTAGAAAATATATTTGGGTATGAAATTTTTTTATAAAAAAATCATAGTTTTAAAAATAAAAAATTATAAATGCTGAAATTTTAATTTCTAATTTATTAAGTATAAGTTTTAAAAAAAACCGCAAAAAAGGGTTACGCTGTACTTCAGATTTTTTTCAAGGCAAAATTTGACTATCATGAAAGAAGACAAAGAAAATTAAATTATTTTGTACTGGTAGGTGAAGTCTTTGGAGTCTTGGACTAAATTGTAAAAAAAAAAAATGCACTTTGAATTACACATAAGGAAGACATGAATTTCTTTTTATTTATAGGAGGTAAAGAGAGAAAGGAGGGAATAGAATTTTGGATTTAATCCATTTAAAAAAAAGGATAACAAGGGATAAGTTAAGCTTTGATTATTAAAAAATAAAAAATTATAAAAATTATATAAGTTAAAATTTGATAAAATTTATATTGAGATACCACAAAAATTATAAAGATATTTTATGTATAATATATTAACATAAATTTTAATATTTTATATTATAAAAATATGATTTTAAATGACATAAATATTATTATATTCACCCATTTTTAAGTCTGATATAAGGGTTGTGTATACTTTGCTAAATAGTCAATTCGGGGGTGCGCCCAGCTAGATACGACGACAGGCGGCGATTGCCAACGGAGAGCATCAATCAACCTTGTGATTGCAGGTAAGTGGCAACCCAGTCTTTTTAGATTGGATAAGAAGAGATTCTTTTGCATGTTTTCAAATGGCAAAAGCTTGAAAACAATAATTAAAATTTCTAAAAATAAAAATAAAAATTTTCTTACAAAAGATTAAGGTTGTTGAGGAATAAACCTTTCAAAACCACCAAAAAAAAAAGTTAAGCTTCTTCTTCTTGTTCTTGTTTTACTGTTTTGCTGTGAAAGAAATTTTTAGATTTGAAATTATTGCCTTTAAGCTTAGATTTAGGAGATTCTAAGCATTTTCAATAGAAACTAACTAGATAACAGAAAAGAGGAGGAAAAAAAAGAAAAAGTTTGTAGACACCTTATTTTATCCGGGGTCTTAATTTGTATAAATAATTAATTGGGGTGGGTGACATTTGTATTTTAATTTAATAATTGAGAATTTGGCTAGAATTAAATTAGAGTTTTTAGATTTAGAATTAATATTAATTAGGAAATTAATATTAAAATAGGATTTAGGAATTAAAAAAAAAAGAAAAGAAAAGAGAGAGAAAAGATAAAAAGAAATAAAAATAAAATTAATTTTAGGATTAGATAATTAGGATAATTAGATTTTTAGGATAATTATATGGATTAATATTAAATTTGATAGAGTTAGATTAGGATTAACATAAGAATTAAATAGACAAAAATATTAAAAGTAGGAGATAATTATTAGAATAAGCATAGTTGTATTAGGACTCTAACATATTGGTGGCTATAAAAAGGGATTTAGAGGACACAGACAGAAAATACACAATCAAACACTCAACCTTGACAGAAAATCCTACCGAGCATCATCACCAAGCTTGCCCCCATACTGTGACCATCATCATCTTACACTGATCATCGTTACCCTGTCCATTGTGGATTGGAGTTTGTCGGTTGTATCAATTTCTTGGCTGTCAATCGCTGCACCACCGTGAGCAACTCATCGCCAAACGAGCTTGTTCGCTTGTCACGCATCCTGTCTGGTTACTGCTGGGATGTTTGCTGCCACCGCCCCTGTTCCTCACAATTCTTATTATTCACGTGAGCTGTAGTTTGGAAATACAAAGGAAAGCTTGGTTTTTGCCCCTTTACAGGTAAGTAAAAAACGTTTAATTAATGTTAGTGGGTAGTTTATGATTGTTAGGTTATTATATATCTATAATTGGGTATTAATTGTTTATATAATAATTAAATTAATAGTTAATAATTTAACATATAAATAATGTGGTAATAATTTGTACATAAACATTTATTTCGATAATGGCTAATATTTGTTTTAATAAGGTTAAATAATATTAATTTGATAATAATTTGTTAATTAATTCAATAATTTAATAAATCTAAGTTCATGATAGTACTAATGTTTAATTGGATAGTAATAAAGAAAAATAATAATTTGTGTACTTAAATTGATTGGCATATAAAATAAGAAAAAATAATAGAATCATAAAATATGAAGATAAGTTGAGATTACTCCGAGGATGGAATTTCGAGTGTCACGAATGGTTGCCATTTCGGAAATTCCTAGGTGAGGATATTTGTCTTAAATTTCGCCAGCATGATGGAAGATTTAAGATAAGTGTTCAATATTTAATAATCGATATTCATTTCTAAAAACATAAATATATATTAATAATCAATCTCTATTAAAAATAAAATAAACATAAATATTAATAAGAAATTAGGAATAATGATTAAAAAAAAATAAAAGAATAATAATAAATTGAGAATAAGTGGAGGTTATACCGATGATGGAATTATAAGGTGTCACGAATGGCTGACACTTTTAAATTCTTAGGTGAGATGTTTTCTTTAAATTTCGCCAGCATGATGGAAGATTTAAAGAAAATTTTCAAGAAGAAAAATCGACATTTATTTTCAAAAGATAAATAATATTAAAATAAAGATAAAAATAAAATAAAAATAAAGGAAAATTAAAAGAGGAATAAAAAGAAGATAAAATAAGGATAAAAGATAAAAAAAAATAAAATTAAGATATTTCATAAATGATTTAATAAATCCGACGACGGAGCCTCTCCGAAGACGAGAAAGCGAATGGGATTTCTTGGATGCTCTTGAGGTGAGGATGAAATTTAAGGAATTCCGCCAGCATGATGGAGAGTTTCTTAGAAATTGTCCAATATTTAAATATTTGAATTTGACAAGATTAAAGACCATATCTTTAAAAATTATTAAAGATATCACAAAATTAGTTGGTACCATTTTAAAATGGGCGTTGTGGGGGTGCTAATCCTTCCTCACACGTAACCGTACTCCCGAATCCTAGATTCTTTGAACGCAGACCCTGCCTTATCTTTAGACAAGAATAGGTGACCAATCACACCTTAGATTTGAATGGTTGGTGGCGACTCCTAGAATTTTAAAGTCTAGCGGTTAGGTTCACGGACCTAGACGTTACGACAGATTGGCGACTCCACTGGGGACTTTTAGAGAGTCAGGCCAATAGAAAATTTTGTGATTATCTTGAGTTTTTGATTAAATGGTTTTTTGCTATGTTGTATATATTGCTTGTTATGCTATCTTTATTGAGGGGCATTTAAAATGGAGTCTTGTCCCTTCACACACACACATCACTTGCATGAGCATGCATGAGCCTTCTACCTGGGCTCCGTCCTTTTTAGGAGGAAGTATAGTAACTACGCTCTCGTGAGGTGGTAACCTCCGCAATTGCTAGCGAAATACTTCCACTCAAATTGAACATTTCCGTTTGTAGCCTGTGATGGGTGAGGATTGGGTGCCTTACTAGTCTTGTGTGGACAACAGTGAGGAACAATTTGGGAACCTTTAGACCTTGAATTATCCAAGCCTAGCATGTAATAAAACATAAGACCTAGCCTTAGGGTGGAACCATACTAGATTGAAATGTAGACTCAAACCCAAGATAGGACACATTGAGGAATAAGTTTTACTTCCTCCTTTTTACATTGTTTTTCAACAAAAAAAAATTTCAAAAAAAATGTAGTTTTTCTTTCTTCCATTTTTCAAAAAAAAAAACAAAAAAAAAGAGTTTGTCTGTATCATTGAGTCATGCATAGTTGTGTTTTATTTTGCATCACATAACATATCATTCACGTAAGTTTGCATTTGTCTTGTCATAAGAATGAACATACTTTTGATTGTGAAGAGAGATTGGTAGACCTAAATGCATTCCATATACATTCATTTTTGTGCATAAACATATCATCACATGAAATATAATTTCAACTTAATTGTGGCACTCAAGGTATCAAAATTGCATCCACTAGACGATCTGCCCTCCACAGATATCATACAAGGTATCAAGCACGCATAATGGAAGATGATCAAAATATTAGGATAGAAAAGTTGGAAAGGGATAATGCAGAGATGAAGGGGCAATTGAGCGAAATTACTCAGTTGCTAAAAGCCATGATTAAAGGAAAGGAAAAGATGGGTAATCAAGATGAGTCTGTACAAGAGGCTCAACAAAGCATGCGAGACAACCCCATTTTTGTTCCTGAAGGAAGCACTGCCAAAGCTCCAACACACCTACAAATACAAGTTCAAAACCCAGTAGAAGTGCCAAACTTAGATGATCCCACAGAGCTAGAAAAGTTGAAGCATAAGGAAGAATATAGTAGTACTAAAGCCCAGCTGAGCTTGATAGAGGAAAGACTAAGTGCCGTGGAAGGCGTTGACTATTTTGGACCCATTGATGCTAAAAGGTTGTGTTTGGTATCGGGTGTCGTGCTTCCACCAAAATTCAAGGTGCCTGAATTTGAAAAGTTCAACGGAACATCGTGCCCAAAAGATCATCTCACCATGTACTGTAGGAAGATGGCGGCATATGCATGGGATGACAAGCTATTAATTCATGTTTTTCAAGATAGTTTGACTGGGTCAGCCACTAAGTGGTACAACCAATTGGAAAGGAGCAAAGTTTCTTCTTGGTCTGAGTTGGCGAGAGCTTTTATAGCTC
Organism: Heritiera littoralis; assembly: GCA_031772115.1. Taxonomy (NCBI): domain Eukaryota; kingdom Viridiplantae; phylum Streptophyta; class Magnoliopsida; order Malvales; family Malvaceae; genus Heritiera; species Heritiera littoralis. The sequence continues at coordinate 2,283,666 of JAPDPK010000059.1, read as the reverse complement.
AATACAAACATGTGTCTGATGTAGCTCCTGACCGCTTATCTCTCTAAGGTATGGAAAAGAAAAAAGATGAGAGCTTCAAAGAATATGCCCAACGATGGAGAGACGTGGCATCACTAGTTCAACCTCCTTTGACTGAGAAGGAAATTACCATGTTCTTTTTGAATACTCTCAAGGCTCCTTACTATGAGCGTATGCTTAGCAGTGTGACCAAGAATTTTGCAGACATGGTGTTGACAGGCGAAGCTATTGAAAATGCCTTTAAGAGTGGTAAGATTGAAGCATCTATGAATGATAGCAAGATGAATGGGTTTTCAAAGAAGAAGGAAGAAGATGCACAAGCTGTCTCCAATAACTCACGTCGCTCCTATACCTCTTATTCACCTTCAGTGAATTACACTTATTCTCAGCCCCACCCACAAACTTATCATCAGAATGCTTACCAGCCCATTTCCCATTCACAAGACCCCACTTTTTCACCTAATGACCAAAAGAATACTCGAGCTAGCCGAAATGTCACAATAGACCCTATGAAGGAAACCGAAACAACACGCAGCGGAATTTAAATCATTCGGCCTCCACCAAGATCGATTCGGAGAGTTGCCTGATTAGGGTTTCGAGATTTTACCTGACGTTTTCTCTGAATTTTCTGTCGTTGGTCGAGTCACAAGCAGCAACTTTTCGTTCCTGCCTCTACGATATCCACACGAACGGATCTCACCACTCTTGAACGTCTCACGATCAGAAGCCTTAAAGAGCTTTTAAATTCCTTATAACCGAATTGCTAGCTTCGATTAAAAGGAATGTTTTTGTTTTCTGTTTTTTTAAAAGTGCGGCTATGTTTTAGAAAAACATCCCTTTTATAGGCAGTAAATTTTACCCTAAAATTTACTGCCAAATAGAACTCTAATCCTACTTAGAATAGGATTAGTTATATCCCTAATCCAATTCAGAATAGGATTAGTTATATCCTTAATCCAATTCAGAATAGGATTAATTAAGCTCCTCATTGATCCGTTCTAAGTGTGCGACCCAATAGGTTCTCAAAACAATGGCAATGACAAAATTGTCACAGGCAATGAGCGGTATCTAGCAACACATCATTGCTACCCATGTAACGAGAATGTCAATGACTCGACATAACCTTACTCGTGATAGATGTTACCGTGTAGTTTAATCCCTTTATCCTATGATGTCTTGATTAGACACAAGTCATGGAATGTGTCACACTTGTATAGTCTAATCAGCGTTTCTTGATTCCTGAGTAGACTAATTAAACGAATAAAATCAATATCTCATATTGACTTATTCGAGCACGGCCATGCATTTCTTAGTCTCACTCTATCAAAGGGCCCAAGACATCACTCTTGTTATATAAGAGGGATAAATCCTATCTTGATCACTCAACATCCCTCTACATAGATCAAGGCATACCCAATTACTACCTTTATAGTCCATCCTGTTACGAATGACATCTAGCAGCATTAAAGTATGCAATTCTCTATGTTGGGATCTCTGATGATCTCAAGTCAAAGGATCACATACACCATCATCACTATGAGAATCGCTTATGACATTCATATAACAATCCATGTAGCGTTCTCATGGAGGGTCGATCCAGTACATAGTTCTCTAACATGTACCTATGTGATGGCTTAATATCCTATATCCATGACAATGGTCATCAGTCAACCACATACTAGTCTTATCGTATCATTGTTATCCTTGTTCACAATAATACTTGACTAGGGATATTTTAAGAATAGTGTGTTATTACTATTCTAAGGACATTATTATATAAGATTATATTACGCAGTTATAAGACAAATATAATAATGAACTATGATAAATAAAATGTCATGATACATAAAAAAATGCCAAAGTCAATCATCTAATGAATGGTTCTAAGGGCATAATCCAACACCCTATACCAATGACATACACAGAGTTGTTCCCACAGTTGGTAAGGGGTCACCTTATTGCCCCTGTTTATGTAGAGCCCTTGAAGCCTCCCTACCCAAAGTGGTATGATCCTAACGCAAAGTGTGCTTATCATAATGACAATGTTGGTCACTCTATTGAGAATTGTATGGGCTTGAAGAGGAAAGTCCAAGCACTTGTCAACACTGGAATTTTGAGTTTTGAGGCAAAGAATAACCCAAATATGAAGGATAATCCTCTGCAGATCACACAAGGGGTAGCGGTTAATGCTATGGAAGAAAGTGGATGATATTGATTGATTCACTAACTTGAAGATTATGGTTGTTTCTTTGTTTCTAATTTTATTCATCTTAGGATATTTCAATTTCTTAGGTAATATAGGAGTGCCTAAGCCCAAAAGGCATTAAGAGTTTCTTTTATGTATTGGGCCAGTTTTCATTTGTTTTCATTTTTAATAAAGGATTAGTGTGATGCATATTTCTTAATTCCTCATTCCAATCTTGTTCTTTAATGCCAAACACCAATACCCATATTCTCTACATTGTTACCAAGCTTAAAAGTATCCAAATAATGAACATGATAATGATGATGGCAATGAGTATAAAATTCAGTTTTGAAAGAGTTGCTTTGGTTGGTTGAATGGGTTTCCAATTTGCCAAGATTGTTCAAGTAAGAAGAGAATAGAAAATATTTGTCTAAAATCTTCACCTATAGAATGTTACGAGTAAAGGTGAATCTCTACATGAAATTCTAATGAGTTTGTCTTTGTTCAATAGATGACCTTTAATGAGAGTACTTGTAATGAGATGAGAAATGGCCTTCTTTCACTACCTTTCAAGCATGAGTAAAATTATCCATTGATTACCCCTTTTGAGCCTATTATATTCTTTTTGATATAACCTACCAAGAATCACCCTCCACATTGGGGGGCAAAGAGAATAGAAGATGAAAGATCAGTGGGGCAAAAAAAAAAACCTTTTGTGAAAAAAAAAAGAAAAAGAGAATGAAGAAGGAAAGAGAGTTTGAATCAAGAAAGTGAAAACCCTAGTCACATTTGAATAAAAAAGGAGAGAAAAAGCAAATTAGAATGGGGCAAAAGTCAAAATGCCTAAATGATTCATGAAAAATGATTCTTGGTTTGATGAACCCTGAAACACTTATTTTGAGCCTATATTATCCTTTCTTTCATGAACCCTCACCTGAGCCTACATTACGTACCTTAAAAGTCCATTTTGATCAAATATAAGTACTCGCATTAAAGAACCATGTGTTGAATGAAGGTATACTGTGATGCCCTGGATTTACCGGACTCCGCCGGGGGGGCCCAGGCGCCACCACTCATCCGAACTGTCCGCTCTGGGGCCCACTGGCGCCCGCACGGTTTTATCGGGAATAAATCCCAATTCGCGTCCGCCGCTACTCGAACCCTTGACATCCAAGCGATTCGAGTAACGACTAACCATTGGACCTAGTCCAATGGTTAGTCGTTACTCGAATCGCTTGGATGTCAAGGGTTCGAGTAGCGGCGGACGCGAATTGGGATTTATTCCCGATAAAACCGTGCGGGCGCCAGTGGGCCCCAGAGCGGACAGTTCGGATGAGTGGTGGCGCCTGGGCCCCCCCGGCGGAGTCCGGTAAATCCAGGGCATCACAATAAAACGCGCGTTTTTTTGTAAGGTTCCGGTGCCACACATGGGCCGTCTGCCGGCAACCCACTCAACCGTATTGTCCGCTTTGGCCTGGCTTCACGCACCTACGTCGTTCCTCACCAGCCTCACGGTTTTATCGGGAATTAATCCCAATTCGCGTCCGCCGCTACTCGAACCCTTGACATCCAAGCGATTCGAGTAACGACTAACCATTGGACTAGAGTCCAATGGTTAGTCGTTACTCGAATCGCTTGGATGTCAAGGGTTCGAGTAGCGGCGGACGCGAATTGGGATTTATTCCCGATAAAACCGTGAGGCTGGTGAGGTACGACGTAGGTGCGTGAAGCCAGGCCAAAGCGGACAATACGGTTGAGTGGGTTGCCGGCAGACGGCCCATGTGTGGCACCGGAACCTTACAAAAAAACGCGCGTTTTATTGTAACGACCTGGCTTCACCCACCTACGTGGTTCCTCACCAGTCCCACTCAACCGTATTGTCCGCTTTGGCCTGGCTTCACGCACCTACGTCGTACCTCACCAGCCTCACGGTTTTATCGGGAATAAATCCCAATTCGCGTCCGCCGCTACTCGAACCCTTGACATCCAAGCGATTCGAGTAACGACTAACCATTGGACTAGGTCCAATGGTTAGTCGTTACTCGAATCGCTTGGATGTCAAGGGTTCGAGTAGCGGCGGACGCGAATTGGGATTTATTCCCGATAAAACCGTGAGGCTGGTGAGGTACGACGTAGGTGCGTGAAGCCAGGCCAAAGCGGACAATACGGTTGAGTGGGACTGGTGAGGAACCACGTAGGTGGGTGAAGCCAGGTCGTTACATATACTTACACAATGAGATGATGATCCTTTGGATGGAATCAGGAGAAGCAGATTAGGATAAGCTAAAAGATTTCGTCTAGATGGACGAAATGAGATTCCAAAGACTCTCTTGGATCCATCTGAACATTAAAATTGGGTGAAGAAATATTTGATGTTGGGGCACGAATCAGAATGGAGAACAGATAAGAGAAGCTTCATCAAGGACATCGAAGTTGAAAATGAAGAGAAATGAATAAAAAAGAAAGAAAGAAAAGAAAATGAAAAAGCAGAAAAGAAAAGAAAAAAAAAGAGAAAAAAAAGAAAAAATGAAAGGAGGATTCAGATTGAAAACCCAAAAAGGGCGATTTGGATCAATGGAGTGCATCTAAGTTGAAAACCTGAAAAGGCAGCTTAGATACCAGAAAAACTAGGTGTCAATGAATACTAAGGCAAGAGGATATTTTGATGAACTCAACATGATCAGACAATATGGACTTTTGAAGGGAATCTTGTATTCATTGATCAAAATTGTTTGAATTGTTATTATTTAGATACTATTACCTAATCCTAAAAATTCTCACTTTTCATTCAAGCCTACTTTCCTTTTAAGCCTGACAATTTCTTGTTAAATCTTTTCAGATAATGAATAATACCATTCCTTTCATTTTCACCTAGTATTTCTTTACCTTGAGGGATTGAGAAATTGTATTGCATTGATTTTGAAATTGGAATGATAATGAATGTTTGCTTGGCAAAATATGTGAAAGACTCCTATATTATTTAGGAGAATGAAAGAAAAGGAAACTTGTGAATGAATGGAAATTGGAAATCAAGAAAAACCAATGAATAAGAAAGAATGGATGATGAGGTCTCAGTAAAGATTTTAATGAGCAAATGAGTGACCAGATAGAGAGGAAAGTAAAAAGAAGAATCAAGGGAGAAGATAAGATAAAGAGGGCATGAAGGCAAGAGTTTCATTGGGCAAGAAAAACGGAACGGAAGAAGGAAAATGAGGAAAGAAATAAGAAATAGAAGGACAAGAGGACATATGAAAGAGAAGAATGCATGAGATGGATTGATAAAGAATAACCTTGTTGTTGCCACAATTGAGCTTGAAATGTTTTTCGAAAAAACATTGCATGGATAGAGTAGATTGCATCATAGAGATAAAATAGATTGCTTGAATGACATTGCATGGATAAAATAGACTGCATTACGTGGATAGAATTGATTGCATCAATAACATTGCATGGATAGACTAGATTGCATGAATGATGTTGCTTGAATAAGATAGCTTACATGAATGACATTGCATGGATAGAACAGGTTGCAATTGCATGGATAAGATAAATTTCCCAAGATTTCAAATTTTAACAAGACACGAAATTTTAGGGGGGTTTCCTAAAATTTCAAAAAATTAGACAAGATAGAAGTCTTGGAGGAGTTTCCCAAGATTTCAAATTTTGGACAAGAAAAAGAATTTTAGAGGGGTTTCCTAAAATTCAAAATTTGACAAGAAAATAAGTTTTGGAGGGGTTTCCCAAAATTTCAAAAAAAAAGGACAAGAAAAAGAATTTTGGAGGGGTTTCCTAAAATTCAAAATTTGACAAGAAAAGAAGTTTTGGAGGGGTTTCCCAAAATTTCAAAAAAGAGAAGAAAAAGAATTTTAGAGGGGTTTCCTAAGATTCAAAATTTGACAAGAAAAGAGATTTTAGAGGGATTTCCTAAAATTTCAAAAATTGGACAAGAATAGAAGTTTTGGAGTGGTTTCCCAAAATTTCAAAATTGGATAAGAAAAGGAATTTTAGAGGGGTTTCCTAAGATTCCAAAATTTTTTTTTGACAAGAAAAAATTTTAGAGGGGTTTCCTAAATTTTTTTTTTAAAAAAAGAATCAGCTTTTTTTGGACAAGATTTTAAAGTTTGACTGCCTACCTGTTTAGGAGGAGCTTTTGGACAAGATTTAAAGTTTGACTACCTGCCTTTTTAGGAGGAGCTTTTGGACAAGATTTTAAAGTTTGATTGCCTGCCTGTTTAGGGAGAGCTTTTTAGACAAGATTTTAAAGTTTGACTGCCTTTTTGTTTAGAGGGAGCTTTTTTGAAAAAATAAAAAAATTAAAAAAAAAAGAAAAAAAAGGAGAAGTCAGACAAAATAGGTGTCTATGTCTTTGTGCAATTACTGTTTCACAGCAAATGCACAAAGAGGGGCAGCTGTAGACACCCTATTTTATCCGGGGTCTTAATTTGTATAAATAATTAATTGGGGTGGGTGACATTTGTATTTTAATTTAATAATTGGGAATTTGGCTAGAATTAAATTAGAGTTTTTAGATTTAGAATTAATATTAATTAGGAAATTAATATTAAAATAGGATTTAGGAATTAAAAAAAAAAAGAAAAGAAAAGAGAGAGAAAAGATAAAAAGAAATAAAAATAAAATTAATTTTAGGATTAGATAATTAGGATAATTAGATTTTTAGGATAATTATATGGATTAATATTAAATTTGATAGAGTTAGATTAGGATTAACATAAGAATTAAATAGATAAAATATTAAAAGTAGGAGATAATTATTAGAATAAGCATAGTTGTATTAGGACTCTAACATATTGGTGGCTATAAAAAGGGATTTAGAGGACACAGACAGAAAATACACAATCAAACACTCAACCTTGACAGAAAATCCTACCGAGCATCATCACCAAGCTTGCCCCCATACTGTGACCATCATCATCTTACACTGATCATCGTTACCCTGTCCATTGTGGATTGGAGTTTGTCGGTTGTATCAATTTCTTGGCTGTCAATCGCTGCACCACCGTGAGCAACTCATCGCCAAACGAGCTTGTTCGCTTGTCACGCATCCTGTCTGGTTACTGCTGGGATGTTTGCTGCCACCGCCCCTGTTCCTCACAATTCTTATTATTCACGTGAGCTGTAGTTTGGAAATACAAAGGAAAGCTTGGTTTTTGCCCCTTTACAGGTAAGTAAAAAACGTTTAATTAATGTTAGTGGGTAGTTTATGATTGTTAGGTTATTATATATCTATAATTGGGTATTAATTGTTTATATAATAATTAAATTAATAGTTAATAATTTAACATATAAATAATGTGGTAATAATTTGTACATAAACATTTATTTCGATAATGGCTAATATTTGTTTTAATAAGGTTAAATAATATTAATTTGATAATAATTTGTTAATTAATTCAATAATTTAATAAATCTAAGTTCATGATAGTACTAATGTTTAATTGGATAGTAATAAAGAAAAATAATAATTTGTGTACTTAAATTGATTGGCATATAAAATAAGAAAAAATAATAGAATCATAAAATATGAAGATAAGTTGAGATTACTCCGAGGATGGAATTTCGAGTGTCACGAATGGTTGCCATTTCGGAAATTCCTAGGTGAGGATATTTGTCTTAAATTTTGCCAGCATGATGGAAGATTTAAGATAAGTGTTCAATATTTAATAATCGATATTCATTTCTAAAAACATAAATATATATTAATAATCAATCTCTATTAAAAATAAAATAAACATAAATATTAATAAGAAATTAGGAATAATGATTAAAAAAAATAAAAGAATAATAATAAATTGAGAATAAGTGGAGGTTATCCCGATGATGGAATTATAAGGTGTCACGAATGGCTGACACTTTTAAATTCTTAGGTGAGATGTTTTCTTTAAATTTCGCCAGCATGATGGAAGATTTAAAGAAAATTTTCAAGAAGAAAAATCGACATTTATTTTCAAAAGATAAATAATATTAAAATAAAGATAAAAATAAAATAAAAATAAAGGAAAATTAAAAGAGGAATAAAAAGAAGATAAAATAAGGATAAAAGATAAAAAAAAATAAAATTAAGATATTTCATAAATGATTTAATAAATCCGACGACGGAGCCTCTCCGAGAAAGACGAATGGGATTTCTTGGATGCTCTTGAGGTGAGGATGAAATTTAAGGAATTCCGCCAGCATGATGGAGAGTTTCTTAGAAATTGTCCAATATTTAAATATTTGAATTTGACAAGATTAAAGACCATATCTTTAAAAATTATTAAAGATATCACAAAATTAGTTGGTACCATTTTAAAATGGGCGTTGTGGGGGTGCTAATCCTTCCTCACACGTAACCGTACTCCCGAATCCTAGATTCTTTGAACGCAGACCCTGCCTTATCTTTAGACAAGAATAGGTGACCAATCACACCTTAGATTTGAATGGTTGGTGGCGACTCCTAGAATTTTAAAGTCTAACGGTTAGGTTCACGGACCTAGACGTTACGACAAAGTTAGTATATTTTGGAGTCAAACTACTATTGGTGAGAGGTGACCGACGCGGTCAATAGTGATCTATGTGATTGCTGGCGTCGGATTTTGGTATTTTAAGGCCATGGGAGAGAAAAAGAAAAGAAGAAGGAAGAGTGAGATAAGGAAGAAAAAAGAAGAAAGGGAAAAAAAAATTAATTAATGGGCTACACGTGTCATTTATGGTAGTCTAGCTGGCATTTAACAGATATATTAACGGTTTAAGTAACAGAAGGATTTATTTGTTACAAAAATATTATTTTAGGGACCAATTTGATACGTTTAAAGTTTAGGGATTAATTTGTTCGGAGACCCAAATTATAGGGATCATATGTGCAATTAACTCTATTTTTAATGATATTGTATTTTTTTTAACATTTTAAAAGTTTTTCGTTTTTTCTAAGTCGATAGTTAATATAATGACATTTTATGATTAATTGACAGTATATCAATGCTATATATTCTCAATGCATCAAATATAAATTTTATAATAATTTGTATGAAACATTAATTTTTTTTTGGTCGAAAAACCCCCGGTATCCACCTTCGGTGACTAATCCGGAGTCGGGAGAAGCAGAGCGTGGTTAGGCAGTCCCCCTCCCAACACTGACACTCCATACACAAGTCAAGATTCGAACCCTGGTCTTGCTTAAGGGACGAGAGTCGCTAGCCACTCACGCCAACCAGTTGTTGGTTATGAAACATTATTTTTGAATACATATTTTTTTCATAGGTTTAATACTCAAATATGTCTCCACGTTTGCTATAAAATGAAAAGCACTCAATGTTTATTGCATGAAAATCAGTCCGTTAAGTTTTATTTTAAGCAATTAAGAGGTCGTTTGGTTTTAAGATTTTTAGATTCCTAGTAGGAATTTTTTTTTCGTAATCAAATTACCATGTTTGGTTTACATGGTTTCCTTTATATCGGGAATTTCATATTCCCAACAGTACCAAGAATGGGGGAAAATGGGGGTGAAAAAATTCCCACCTTATCCTGAGGTTTTTTTGGATTTCGGGGGAAAATAAATTTTTATGCCTATTTTACCCTCCAATAATTATATTTTATTTTCATTTTACCCCTAAACCTATCTAATATTACAACCATTTACTTTAATAATTGGCATCTTACAAATGAATTTAGTAAATAGATTAATTGGCATCCTATAAATGAATAGCTTAACTAATTAAATAAATCAAAATAATTTACTTATTCAATATCCTATAAACAAATAGACTAATTAATTAACTTGTGTTAAAGAAATTAATTAATATTCTCCAAATGAATAAACTTAATAAATAAATAAATATGTTAAAAAAACTTCTATCAAAGTGTTATTCATTTTAAATCAACTATTTATTTACTTTATTACAAAAGGGTAATATAGTAAAATTTAGCATTTAGTAGTTTTAAATTCCTTAAACCAAACACAGAAATCAAATATTCCCCTCAATGCAATCAAACATGAGAATTTAATATTCCCTGAAATTTATCAAGTAAAATGATTTAGAGGTAAAATGATTATCAAAGGAAATCTTAAATTTCGCGAAGCAAACGACCCTTAAGTACATTTTTGTTAAATTTTTTAACTACCGTTACCTTTACACTATGTTTGGATAAACATTAGTAAAGGAAAGGAATGGAAAGGAAAGGAATGTAAACCAGAGGAAAGGAGAGGAAAGGAAAGGGTACATGTACCCCTTGTTTGGATAGCTAAAATTAATAAAGGAAAAGAAAGGAAAGTAATCCTAACAATCCTTGTTTGGTTAAACAATGGAAAGGAAAGGAAATGATTTATTGTAATGTTCTTTTTCCAATTATAACCCTTTTTGTTTTAAATTTTATAAGATAATAAGGTTAAATTTGATATTCTACATGTTAAAATTTTTTTCAAGTTTCCTTTCCTTCCCCTTTACCCCAAATTGGGGTTTTAAAAAACTAAGTAACTCAAGGGAAAGCAAGGGGTGCTCACTCCCCCTCTCTTTCCTTTCCCTTGCTAAAAAATCTTCCCAAACAAAGGAAAGGTTTATAACCTTCCTTTGTTTTACCTTCCTTTCCCTTCTCCACCTTCAATCCAAACATAGGCTTAGACAGTAATAAAACTTACTATCAGTTAGAGAGACTTAACGAAAATGTACTTAATTCAATTATATTTAAACGTTTAGGACTTAATTGCTTAAAATAAATTTTAGTAGACTGATTTTTATATAATTAAACAAAGGTTTAATTTTATTTTGTAGTAAACGTAGAAAATATATTTGGGTATTAAATTTTTTTATACAAAAATCATAGTTTTAAAAATAAAAAATTATAAATGCTGAAATTTTAATTTCTAATTTATTAAGTACAAGTTAAAAAAAAAAAACCGCATAAAGGGTTACGCTGTACTTCAGATTTTTTTCAAGGCAAAATTTGACTATCATGAAAGAAGACAAAGAAAATTAAATTAATTTGTAATGGTAGGTGAAGTGCTGGGAGTCTTGGACTAAATTGTAAAATAATAAAAAAATGCAATTTGAATTACACAGAAGGAAGACATGAATTTCTTTTTATTTATAGGAGGTAAAGAGAGAACGGAGGGAATAGAATTTTGGATTTAGAATTTTGGATTTAATTCATTTTAAAAGAGGATAACAAGGGATAAGTTAAGCCTTGATTGTTAAAAAATAAAAAATTTTAAACACGATAAAAATAAAAAGTTATAAAAATCATAGAAATTAAAATTTGATAAAATTTATATTGAAATACAACAAAAGTTATAAAAATATTTTATGTACGATATATTCACATAAATTTTAATATTTTATATTATAAAAATATGATTTTAAATGAGGCTTAATAGCCAAATAAGCCCTCAACCTTTAGCCCAAAATGGAATTCAGCCATCAACGTTTTATCGCATGAAATTCAGTCCATAAACTTTTATTTCAGTGAAAATAAACCCTCAACCTTTTACAATTATGCAATTTAGTCAAAAACTGTTAAATGATACTAACTGCCGTTAGTTTTGCATACGTGGCAGCTGACGTGGATAGCTTAGTTAGCTGCCACGTAGCATGCCATGTATGCAAAACTAACGACAGTTAGTTTATTTAACAGATTTGGTCTATTTCCACTAAAATAAAAGTTTATGGACTGAATTTCATGCGATAAAACGTTGATGGCTGAATTCTATTTTGGACTAAAGGTTGAGGGCTTATTTGGCTATTAAGCTTTTTAAAGGATATAAATATTATTATATTCACCATCTTTAAGTCTGACATAAGGGTTGTGTATGGTTTGCTAAATAGTCAATTCGGGGGTGCGCCCAGATAGATACGACTGGCGGCAACTGCCAACGGAGAGCATCAATCAACCTTGAGATTGCTGGTAAGTGGCAACCCAGTCTTTTTAGATTGGATAAGAAGAGATTCTTTCGCATGTTTTCAAATGGCAAAGGCTGCTAAGGCGATCGATACTGACTATGCTACAACTTATTATTATTATTATGGATCGATTATTTCATAACTTTTTTTATTAGATTTCGAAGTTTTGTTTTGTGCAAACTCTTGAGGAGGCATACAAGTAGTTTGAAAAGTATTCTACGTTATTTACGTGTTTCAAATTATAACTGAAAATTTTAGATACCATAGGAAAATGATATAAATTAAATTTCGATAATAAAAATCTATGAATTCAATTTAAACTAAAAATAGAAGGTTGGAAATTAAAAGGCTTAATTACTATACCTCTACTCTTAATGCGATGGTACTTAGGTTGCTAAGAGTCTAAATCAAACCTAATAACCTGGGTAGGCGTAAGATTTGGCATGGGGAGTTGGGAGTTGAGAAAATGGACCTTAACATATATAATTATATATTATATATTTAAACAAATTTAAAATAATTTCATTTAAAAAAACGTTTCATATAACAAATGTTTTGTTATTCATCCACCGGTATAATAAGTTTTTTGAAATACACTTTAGTGATATCATGTGTTATATAATTTTTCTCTTAATTCTAATAAAAATAAGCAGTATTCTAGCCAAAATTGACTTGGATTTTCAGTTCACCAAGAAGCCAAGAGTCCAAGCAGAAATCGTTTTCAATTGGATTTCACCAACTCCTTTCACTAGCAGGTAGCCATGCACTCATTTTTCAATCCAATGGCTATAAATAATATTTATAATTTTGTTGTATAACAATATTTTCACAACTCCTATTTAATTAGGACTAGTTAGAATGGATGGTGCGATTGGCTCCGATAAAATTAAAAGCAGAGGTAGTGGTGAGATTGGTGTCAACCGGTGATACGTTTGAATTCAATAAGAGCATTGATCATTAGATGAATGATAACATGACTATTAAAAATATTAAATATTAAAATTTAAAATTATAAAAAAAAGAGATAAAATTGTATAAGCGGCATGGTGAGTTTTTGGTGAGAAAACTCACCGTGCCGCACTCTCTTTTTGAAACCAAACGGAGCCTTAGATAGCATGAACACTGACTGCAGCAGAATTTACTGTAAATCCATAGCCAACACAACAATGGTTGATCCTGGAAATTGCAGACAAATCCTGCAGAGGATCCAATTAGGCTTCAGTCTTAAACTTTTAACCAGATACTAACAGTAATAACGGTAATTAGATTCTTACTAGCAAAACAAAATTTGTTCTAAAGCTGAAATACCCTCCACAAACAATTGCTTGTGGAGAGTACCTAACATTTTTTCACACTCTTATCCAACACGATTTGAATGGCAATGGAAGAAATCCAATAGTTTCAACATGCACAAATCACATTAATAAATGCATCGATTAACAAGGTATCATGAGAAAATTCAATAACAGCTTATGAAATTTATATTCTGACAATGCATTAAATACAACATTAATTACTGAAAGTTCTCCTGAAAATGATAAACCATTTATCCTGCTAGGAAATTCAGGTAGAATTTCCTCTTCAATGCCCTGTTGTTTCCTTGATAGAACAGCCCTTTTCCATGTCAGTTTCGCATGATTTCCTTTGGCTAAGGAACAAGAAGGACTGCTTTGCTTTATTGTTCTCGTCTTTTATTAATCCTCTTTCCTCCCTAGCTTCCTTAACTACTTTCTTTTTCAAACCGCAAAACTTCATATAAATTTAAAAGAATAGGATTAAATTAATATACCAGTGAAGAATAAAGTTTAGTTAAACCGATTCAATTTTGAATATAAAAAGCAAATCTAATGCACAAGACATTCATAACTTTCACGTTATGAAATCTGGTAAAGGTCATGGGAAGACAAATCTATGCTATCTTCCTTCACGTTTTCCTCTACGGCGCCAAAGCCTTTATTCTTGATCCGCGTGTATTTGTTGGTTGCCCTCTTGCATGGTGGCTTCCTATTCTTTGAAAATTCTAACCCCTCATCTTACGAAAGACAAAACACTATAAATTCATGGAGTTTGAGAATCATTTCATTTCCTATGTATAGGGTTGTCTGAGAGGAAGAAATTAAGCCAATTAACTGCTAAGAATTGTTCATCCGATTCACATGCGGAGGCTAAGACAAGGGAATCTAATCAATCTATACCCCTACTACTGTCTTTCAAGGAAGTCAGTTTCAACATCTTCCTGTTTAGTTCTGTCTGAAATTCCCAAGAATCTTTGTCTTGGAACTGTTCACTTTCTACCCAGATCTTGGTTTTGTCTCTCAAAAGGTATGCAAGTGTTTTTTCTCAAGTTTTAACTGATTTTCCCCCTGAATTTTCCTTCCAAGCTGTGTTCTTCCGAGGATTTTGCCATTTCATGTTTGGTCTTTGAATGGGTCATTTGTCAAAACATACGACAAATTCAGAGACTTTGATCTTCATTGACTGAGTGGTGTCTGGTTGGAATTTGTTTCTGCAGGTCAATATAACAGAAATTCAATAAGCTCTGTCAGATTCATGTCGACTTCAACAAGTGTATTAACAATTAAGAAGAAGCAGATTGTACCAGAAAATGAAGTTCAACAGGTTGAGTTACTTCCTGGAGTCGAGGATTTGCATGGAGGAATCATTCTAGAGATGGAGAGGCCTATGCATTCTGAGGCCTTCGCCTCTTTACTTAGAGCTTCAATATCACAATGGAGGCAACAGGTCAGTAATTGTAATCCCATCTCTGTTCTTCCGCTTGACAGCCATTGCTGCTGAATTCAAGTGATTTTAACCAGCAATCACAAAATCTTTTGCAGGGGAAGAGGGCAGTTTGGATTAAACTGCCTATTGAACTTGTCAATCTGGTTGAACCATCTGTTAAGGTAAATGCATGAAACTTTTATGGCTTCTGAGAAAGTCAAATTCTGAATACAAGATTGGGGTTCAGGATTTTCTGGAAATCAGACTGTTAGTTCATGTTATTGCTTTGTTAATTGCTCAGGAAGGGTTCAAATACCACCATGCCGAGCTAGATTATTTGATGCTTGTGAATTGGATCAGCAATTCTACCAATACTCTTCCTGCAAATGCTTCACACCGTGTGGGGATTGGTGCTTTTGTCATGAATGATAAAAGAGAGGTACCCTTTCTCAAGTTTTGCTGTACATAGCTGAAATCTAGCTAGTCATTCTGATTTTTCCTGTTGAATGTTCTATCATTTAGGTGCTTGTAGTGCAAGAGAAGGGTGGCACGTTCAAAGGCAAAAATGTCTGGAAATTCCCTACAGGAGTTGTTAATGAGGTGAGTTAACTAGGAATATGGTGTTTTAGACTTGCAACAAGACACAACAAGAAGATAGGAAACAAAAAAGTGAGGCATGTTAAAATTTGATAAAAAGTGTAAATGAAAATGATAAAAAACTAAAAAGAATTTTGTGTTTGTTGTGTGAATACAAAATTTTTATGTTTTACATGACATGAACATGAGTTATGTACACAAATTGTCAAATTTAATTTTACTATTTCTGTGCACAGGGTGAGGATATTTCCATGGCAGCAATAAGGGAAGTTAAAGAAGAGACAGGGGTAAGTGAGAACATGGGTTTTCCTATTTGAATGAGTAGAGATTGTACCTAACCTTGTCTTGTTTTCCTTCAGATTGACACAGAATTTGTGGAAGTTTTGGCATTTAGGTATGTTCTCTGATTGTCTGTGTATGAACTGTTTGTTAAAATGAACAATAGATAGTTCTTCAGGCGATGACATATAAATTTAGACTCCTGACAACTTCTCTCCCTTTTATTTTCTCCGAATACAGGCAGAGCCACAAATCATACTTTACAAAGTCGGATTTGCTTTTTGTTTGCATGTTACGTCCACAATCATTTGACATCCAGAAGCAAGATACAGAGATTGAAGCTGCCCAGGTAAACATTCTCATGGAAACTGATCGTGAAAAAATAGTCCTTTTTTGTTTCACCCGGCACGAATGCAAATTGAGACGATACAATAGTTCTCAGTTCTGAACAAACTATTGATCGCATCTTAGACAACTGCCAATCAGTCATTGCTGCTCAAAATGCCTGCTTTGTTTCTCCTCCTTCTCCATTAACTCTTGTCTAATGCATGCCATGAACAAACTATTGATCGCATCTCAGACAACTGCCAATCAGTCATTGCTGCTCAAAATGCCTGCTTTGTTTCTCCTCCTTCTCCATTAACTCTTGTCTAATGCATGCTATATATCTCCCTTTCCAGTGGATGTCATTCGAAGCCTATGCAGCCCAGCCATTTATCCAGAAACACGATGGCTTCAGTAGCGTTGCCAAAGTATGCTTGACAAAGCTAGAGAAGGACTACGCTGGATTCTCCCCGATTCCGACAGCCACAGCTTCCGGCAAAACAAGTTACTTGTACTTCAACAGGAGAGATCTGAACAAGCTGTAAGCAGCAGCAAATGAAGCTCTGGTTGTATGCATGCAAAAGCTGGTACCATAGAAACTCAAGGTCAAGAATAAGAAGCTGAAGAAGGGCTGCTAATATAGTACACCAAAGATATACCCAGTAATTTTTTTATTTCATATTCTTTATTTTTCTATCCCTTAATAATAATATAATGATTGTTCAATTAATTACTGAATATCCATCATCTGTTCACAGAAATGATGTAATTTGGAACTTATTACAGAGTAATATAATAAATTTCTAAGTAAGATACTGAAATAAAGTGGCGCTTGCTGATGATGAATGAATGGGACTCTGTTGGTGTTAATATAATTTTTTTTTGGCACATAAAATTCATATTCACGGTGAGATTTGAAAATAGAAAATTTTTTTTGTTTCATTAAAGTTTTAGAACCTCCTTCTCACCAATAAATCAAGATCTCTTTGACATTAATATAAAACTTAGAGATACCAAAACCTACACCACATAAGTACCATATTCCTTGTCTAAAACTTGTGTTAATTGTATTATCTTTCTATGGAACTTTTGTCATCATGTCACATCCATACTTTTTTTTTGTCTTTTTGTCAAATATAATTGAAATTTGAAATCGAAATTTTTAATTTTAAATTCGATTCAGTAACAAGTCACCTTTCAAGACTATATATATATATATATATATATATATATATATACACACACACATTTAAATATTTCATTAAAAAATTTATGTAGGGTAGGTAGATATGATCACCAAAACATTTCATTACACAACTTAATTTTCAATAATTTGTTAATCCAAGTTGTGATTACTAAAATCCAAGCAGTAATCACTAAACTAAGATGACAATTGAGAGGTACTCCTGCAAAATTATCAAAATGGAGGGCATATTGTTTTCTGCCAGACACCAACTTCTTTTAAAAATTAATATTGTATGCTAATACACGGTGGAAACCCACCAACTTTTAATGTGTTTCTTTCACCTATAAATATAAGTTGGGGGAACCCAGAAGAATCCAGGTTCAACAGTGACTTGTGTTGAGAATCTAAATCTTTTCCAGTGATGGCTGAGGTTCAAGGGAAATGGGTCAAGGTTTGTTCTCTGCTCTTCTGCAATTCATGTTTTCTATCTTTTTGTAAAAGTTAAACATGCAAAACTCTGTTTTTTTTTTTTTGAATATCTTCTGCAATTCCTATGTAAATTTTCATATTTGTCCGGCGAATTCTTGTTGAACTACATGGGAGAATGACATTCTTATGTTTCAATACCTGTTCTTTTCCTTTCTTATTACTGGTTGTTCTTTTTCCAAGCCAAACCAGACGGATTTTCAAGATTGGGTTTTTGGAATCTTGGTTGCCCTTGTGGAAGTATTTTCTTTTAAGCAGCTGCAGAATCCTTAAAGAGTTCGAGTGATTAACTGGTTATAGCATAATTTTCTGCCTGGAAAACCAATCCAGGAACTCCTAGTCCTAGAATCGTATTACAACATCTCTTCTCCTCTAGAAACAAAGTTTTTACTGCTACATCTGATTCACATGTTCTAGATTGTCACTCAATTGAACATGCCACACCATAGCTATGAGCTCTTTTCTGATCATGTTCTATTCGTAACTTTATTGTAAGAATTAAAGCCGATGAGATTCTTAACCTCTAGTTTTACTCTGGGTTTTGTGAATTTGTATCAGCTTGATCAGAATGGGAGCGGTCCAGGAGCCAGAAGCTCACACGCCATAACCATTGTAGTACACAAAGCTTATGTCTTTGGAGGTGAGTTCACCCCAAGAGTCCCGGTTGACAACAAGCTCTATGTATTTGATCTCAATACCCTAACATGGTCGATCGCCGATGCAACTGGCAATGTCCCGCCTCCGCGTGTCGGTGTCACGATGGCAACGATCGGAGAAACCATCTATGTGTTCGGTGGTAGGGATAGCGCGCACAAGGAGCTTAACGAGTTTTACTCTTTTGACACGGTTACAAACAAGTGGATCCTACTTTCCAACGATGACAGTGGCCCGGCTCATCGGAGCTACCACTCCATGACAGCCGATGATCGGAAGGTGTATGTCTTCGGGGGCTGTGGTGTTTCAGGCCGCCTTAACGATCTATGGGCCTATGACATTGTTGACCAAAAGTGGATCAAATATCCAACCCCTGGTGACAGTTGCAAGGGCAGAGGGGGCCCTGGATTGGCTGTGGCTCAAGGAAAAATATGGGTTGTCTATGGCTTCTCAGGGGTTGAAATGGATGATGTTCATTGCTTCGATCCAGTCCAAGGACAATGGTCGGAAGTGGAGACAAGTGGGGAGAAACCAACTGCTCGAAGTGTATTTTCTACGGCTGGGATAGGCAAATACGTAGTCATATACGGTGGAGAAGTGGATCCTAGTGACTTGGGTCACCTCGGTGCCGGGAAGTTTTCTGGGGAGGTTTATGCTTTGGACACAGAGACATTGGTGTGGAAGAAGTGGGAGGATGCGCCGGGCTTGGAAACTCATCCTGGTGCTCGTGGATGGTGTGCTTTTGCCGGCGGCCTGTGGGATGGCCAGCAGGGGCTTCTGGTTTATGGTGGAAACTCTCCTAGCAATGATAGGCTTGATGACATTTTCGTTTATACTCCGTGTGTAGCATGCAACTGAAAACTGAGCTGTGGTTGATGGTGATTTTGGAGTAGGATTACAATGATAATATGTAATTTGCTGTGAATGAGTCGGTCTAATGAGTTTCTTAATTAATGTGCTTCTGTGTTTGGACTGGTTACTTCTTAAACTTTTAAACTTTGCCTCTAATGGTGTCCCTATCCAACTCATAACTCTTCTTGTCTTCTTGTTGCTGTTGTTTTTATTATTCTGGACAATAATCCATGATACTCAATGACTGCTTCTCCATTTGCATTAATGTGCACTTGTTCGTTGGGCCAGTGGCTGATCACCTCTGATGGGTTGCTGACATTGTGTTTTCGGAGAGGAAATCTTTTATATGCATAAAAAATGCTCCTAAATCATTTTTTTTTGCACATACATTGAAGATTTACTATGTTTACGTTGTTTTAACTACGTTATATGAAAAATTATAATCATAATCAAATATCACACTTTTAAAACTTATAATCATATGTAAATCTCCTAATTACTCAATTAATTGAATTAGAATATAATTAAATTAAATAACTAAACTCAAATTTACATATGATTAAACTTGAATTTAAAATCTCAAAATTTTATAATCTTTTTTTTAATGAAATTTCATGACCCTTTTGTGCTACTAAACCAATGCCTTATCGACTTCTATATTTACATTAAATAAAATCTATCTAGTCAGTAAACCAAACATGAATGGTTTAAGCCAATGATTAGTGTTACGTGGTGAGCAACACACCCCAAACAACTTACGTTGTCCCGTGGACCAAAACTTGCATGGGAGAGCATGAGAATGCAGTGCTGTTTCACCTGTTCAGCAGTTGGGGTTAGCTAGGAACGGACGTAGGGCCAGACACAGACTGCCTTTCCTCTTTTCTGCAGCGACTTTATTACGTACATATGATAATCATTGATCATCTCCCAAGTCCCAACCTTGCCAATCTTTGTACTTGCTTTGCTGATCTTCCTAAAGCTTAAATGCATGCGAAAGAGAAAAAGCGTCACAAACTCAAAGATCGGTCTAAATGGTATCTTCTTTCCTACTGCCACACGTCATTGCTGTCTAGTTTCCATGAGTTGTAGGCGATCAGATCAGAAGCTTTGTCAAATTCTTTCTTTTCTCACTTCTCAACTCCTTGTAACTGTTCAACATGACAAGATAGAAAGAAATCAACAAGATTAAGAATGGAAGACTGCTGTAAAGCTCACCTGGAGGAACCTGAGCTTGTTAACGTGGGCAACCAGCAACTAGAGTGGACTTTCCTGTCAGGTTACTGTTTCTGAAAGGCTGATATTGAATGCTACGATGGTACCTCCAAAAGTGCTCCCACGTGGCTACTTCTTCAATGGAAGCTCGCAAATAAATGAATGGTTTGGCGAATCTCCTTCTCTCTTTTTTGGTTGGGCTATGTTTTAGGTTTCTTTGATAAATGTTCTTAGTTTAGTCGAGGGAAACCTTGCATGTAAATGAGTAAATGCAGGGAAGAGTCCTAGACAGTTCAGAAACAAAACCTGAAGGTTACCAACTTGATTCTGAAAAGCTTGTGAATGTCTGAGCTTCCAATCCAATATGATTTTAACAAGTGGAAGAAGCGAATCCGTGGAGACTGGAAAAGGATTGCATGATGCTGAGCATGTGGTATATTTAAGTTTTTTTAGACATGGAAAAACAAAAGAAGTTTACCCCAAACATGGGATTGTGAAAGCAATGTTCAGAGAAATCAAATCTGTGACTGCAGATAACCCAATTTAGATGAGAATGACCGCTTCTTTCTTTTCTTTCCTTTTTTTTTTTTTTGGTTACATTCTTTTCTTTCCTTTAGTAACCAGTGTTAAGCAATCAGCACAGACCACAAAGGAAGACAGACAAATGGCAAAACACATGACGAACACAACGTTTCTCTCCTTTTCCTGGAAAAGAACATGTACGGACAAAGTTACCTTTTCTATTTGATCTGTCAGAGAGCCTCTCGAAAATGTCAGTTCAAAGATTTCCATCTCCCAATCCAATGCTAGAGCAGAACAGAAAGAAAGCTGTAAAGTGAAGTTCTTTCATGGATTCAATGATAACAAAGAAAATGGGAGAAAAAAGAATCAAACTCTCTACATTTCCATTGAATTAGGAGCACTGCTTACTACGAACTGTCTTTGTCATTAGAGGTTACAGTTTCATACAAAATGAAGTAGAAAAGGTGAAATGGAAAACAAGTACCTAAGAAATTATGTTAATGGCAGCTTAAATTTTCCTAACCCATGGCTCCCCACCCTACCAAACAATCTGCAGCTCCACCTCCTGCTCCACCACCGCCGGCACCGCCTTTTCCCACACTCATTTGATGGTGAAACTCACCGGAACCGTACATGTGTCCTTGATGATGGGGCATCATCATCATCCCTCCATACATCCCTCCACCACCCGCACCTACTCCGCCTCCAGCAGCACTCCCTCCGCCAGCAGCGCCACCGCCGCCACTTGTCCCGCCGGCGGAGCCACCACTGGCTCCATCTTTTTCTCCTCTTCCCATAGAGGTCTTCTCACCTTCCATCTCCCTATACTTCTGCAAGTAAATCTTCAAGGGTTCCACGTACTCTTCGAAGCCAAGCGTGGTCATGGCCCAAAGCAAATCGTCGCCGTTAATCGTCTTCCGCTTTTCACGCTGACACTTGTCGGAGGCTTCGCCGGTGATGAAACTGATGAATTCGGAAACGCATTCTTGCACAGTTTCTTTGGCGTCTTTCGAGATCTTAGCGTTTGCCGGTAACGCCTTTTTCATGATCCTGCTTACGTTTGCAATCGGTAAAAGCCTGTCGTGCTCACGCGCTGACGATTCCCTCTGCGCGTTCCCTCCGCTCTTGTTATTTCCACCCGATTCATTGTCCGAATCCGCCATCAAAAAACAAAAGACAAGAACAAATCCCAGACAAATTTTTACGAAATCGCGGAGAATTCGGTCGAATGTTGAGGGTATAAAAGTGATTTCACGACGGTAGTTGCTGGTCGGAAGTAACAGGGGGTTCCGCGAAAAGAGGAACGGACTGTCGGATGCAGAGGGCAAGAGGTTGCTAGGGTCCGTTGGATCGATGGGGTAATAATGCATCATGGATGACACTTGGTTGGATGCCAACCGTCCGTTTCACGATAAGAGTGGACCAGAAAGGTAAAAGTTGGGTCGTTGGATTTCATGTGGGCCCCGGAGATCTAAACGGTTGGCAGATGGACACGCGGAAAAGAAAGGACCTGAAGCTCTAGCGAATCATTAGGCGGCTGCTGCGGCTAAGCGATGTTGGCTGGCTTAAGCTGAATGGAGCTGGCAATGGCAACTCATCGTCATCCATACATCATGCTTTATCTGGGCAGACGTGGCAGATTATGAACCTTTAATGTTGCATCTGCGTGATTGCGGAGCTTTCCAAATTTTTAGTGCCCGATTCTCCCATAATGCCCCGTAAAGCTGGAAACTTCCATTTTTTTTAATATATATAATTTTTATTTATTTTTATTTTTATTTTAACGAATATGCATGCATAAGAAATTTTAGCAATTCATTGGTGCTAAATAAAAATGAGCCTATAAGGCTATAAGTATTAATTAAGAGTTATTTGTACGAAAAAACTATTTTTGTAATTCAATATATGGCACACTAAGTATCAATATTGATTGGGATTGAGTGGTAAAGGATTCATTCTCCCTTAAGCTGTTAAGTATGATTCGGGTTCGAATCATACGTATGGAGCAAATCGTGCTGGGAGGGGCACCCCATTTTTATGTGGCCTAATAATTTTTCGACTCCGGAGTAATCACATAAAGCAGATACCGAAGGGTCAAAAACAAAAAAAAAATATATGGTACACTAAGTAAGAAAGTATTTCTTAAAACTTTTAATAAACTTTTCTAACCAAATTCAACAAAAAATAATTAATTACAACATTGATTTCATAAATATTACCCAAGTGCCTTATGCATTAACATTTTACTTTTTTTTATCAAAATTCCCGATGTTCAAAAGCTACTTTAAGCATCAAATATAAATTTGTATTCCACCCTGCAGGCACCATCTGATCAAATAAAGACAAACTGAGAATTTTATTAATTTGTGCTGCAAAACAGCAAGAATTTATGCAGGTTACCCATGAAAAATGCAATGACCATTGGCATTGGATTCCTTCAAGCTGCATAAAATATAAATTTTGATCAGAAGCTGATGCAGATATAGGGACAAAACATACCAGTTTTCCTCAATCTACATGAAAAGCCTATGAAATCTGCTTACTAGCTTTACCCATGCTGACACCTTGCATATATTAATTCTTGCTATAAAATTTTCGGATGATCCATATTTACGAAAGTACTACATTCTGAACATACATATATCATCAGTAAAATTTTTAGAGTTTACTGACGAAATGACACATTTTTAAAGTGTATTAAAAAATTAATGATAAAAAATGAGACATGCGACTTCCATAGTCATGGGAAGATAAGATACGAAAAGTAGAGAAGAAGTTCTTGTAGCCAATGGATAAGATATGAACATTATTGCAAATGAAAGGACAAATTAAGGGAGAATCTCTTCACATTATAGAAAGAAGATTGTTCTACTGGCTTGTTTGACCGATTCTTTTTTGTTTTTGTTGTCTTTCTCTTTTAAGGAAGAAAAAGAAATGCCTGGAGTTGCCCAAACTGCCTGATGAGGGTTACTCCACTATTGATTGAACTCATTAATTACAGTCTATATATATGCCTATCCATGATGAAGAACCTGCTATGTAAACAATGTCCAAGAGCAATATTTATAAATGTTAATCATTAGATTTCCAACTTAAAAACCAATCGAATATAGATGAAGGGATTTAATTGGAATAAAAATTATACGAAGAATTCAATATTTCAGATGTAAGATAATATCACTTTAACAACTTCTATCACGAGACATAAAAATTTATCACGTGATCAACTTGAAAAGAATATCAAACATGAATCCCATAACAAAATTTAGATTATGATATCATGCTGTATCTAGCTATAAATAAGCAACACCACTCAAAGCCATTTTTGGGTTGATTTAATGTTGGTGAAAGTGATTAGAATCAGTTCAATCAGTCTCACTGCAAATTATACAAGGACCCTGCAGGATATAGCAGATCAGAATACCTGATATTTGTATCAAATCCTTGACAGTATTGTTTTAGTGAATCTGCTTTAACTTCTATTATGGTATAGTTTCAGCTTAGTTGTCTTCAGGGACCCACAAAAATGTCAAGATCAAAGGTGTTAGATGATGCTAAATGTACAAGAAAAAGAAGGTAAGTGGGAAAGAGTGAAAGTGGAAGTCCATCAAATCGGCCATAGGCATGAACTTTTGAAACCTTTAATGATCATTAAGAGAAATAAAGGGTTATGCAGTAAAAGTGCTTCACGGAGGTATCCAAAGCTTGAGGACCAAGATAAACAAATTTGTAACATTAGATTTCTAAAACTGTAAAGTTACAGCAAATCCAGATGGATCAAAAAAACTTAAAAACACTTTGATTTGTAATATGTAAAAGATCACGATCTTAAGCTTCAATCTCAAACCTCGAACACTTGATGGAGCCCATGGATATGTCAATCTCAATCAGATTCTCTTCCTCGTTCATGTCATTGAACTCCGCCAACAGCTTCATTAGACTCCGCTGCTGGAAAATGGATTCAGGCATGAAATCTGGCAGTTCCTTCTGGCTAACGTAGTGTCCTTCTGGAAGCGAGATTTCAATCAGGCTTTCCTCGTCAGATATCGATCCATCATCGGAGTAATCCGGGGTCTGATCCATGTTGTCTCGAAACAGCCAGTCCACTTCGGAATCCTCGGTGATTGACAACTGATCGAGGCATGATTCAGTTTCGGACAGGACATCTGGTGATCTTACCAAGTGGCCATGAATCTGACAAGAACCTCCTTCTCCTTCCGAAGCTTGCTTTTGACTTTCATTCTGCTGTTTTGATACCAAAATATCTTCTACGTGAGCTGAGTCTTGAATCTCTTCCGAGACCGATTTCTCCACCAGCTTGGGATTTCTCTTGGAAAATATGATCAGAGCCGTTGAGAACACCAAAACTGTGGATGTGAAGAGAATGGATAAGGACCCGGAGATAAAAAAGGCAGCAAATATGATCAGTGTGGCAAGAGCAACAATCCATGACAATGGCTTGTTGAGTAGAAACAAAGAAGCAGCCATAGCCATCTGATCCTCAACTGTTCTTTCAAACTCCATGGAAAAGTTATAACTTGACAAAGACCCAGGTTTCCTTTGCCTTATAAGCAGTGTTTACTACAAGAAAGGCTAGAAAAGCAAGAAGCAGAAGAACATACAAGAAGAGCTTGGCAGTCTCAGACTTCCAGGGTTTTACTTTTTTTTTGGTCGTTACTTCCAGGGTTTTAATTACTGATTACTGGCGTATGAACAAAACCCACAAATATCCAAACAAGGAAAGGCTTTCAGAGATCAAAAAGAAACATACCCAGAAAAAGAGAGGAGATTTTGCAGGACATATTTATGACCTCCAGTTCAATAAATAGCAGTACCAATAAAGGCAAGAAGGAAACCAACTTGCTAGTTTGACTGTATTCTGAACAAGGATCTGAGGGCGGTAGACCTGAAGTTGTTTGCAAAGGGGAAGCAAGTTGAAAATAAAGAAGAATTATGTTTTTGGATTGCACAAGTGGATTGGCAAACTAGGACTGAATTCTGGGCTGTTTCTCTCATCACTGACTCATCAGTCATCACCAATTCCCAAGCTCCAGTTGCTTCCTATATATTAAACTGGTTTTTCTGCCTTTTTAATTCCTAAACACAAAAATCAGGTGGTCTTCCTACTGGGACTGATTCTCTTGAAAGCCTCAAAACCCCTGTTTTCCCTGTTGATTTACAGTCTCAAAGCTTGGAAATAAGAGAAACCATGTGCAGAAAGCAGACATCTGAGCTCACGACATGGCAATTTCCCTCCAACTTCAGCGGGTTAAGAAAACAAAAACCTGAACTGAGAGAGTATTATTATATTATTTCTCTGCCCAACAGCCAGTTTTCTCTTCAACCAACCCCATTGAACCCTATTATCAAAACCAGAAAACCAAACCTGAAGCTTCATAGAACAGTGAAAAAATTATTACCAAAAAAAAAAAAAGAACAGTGAAAATTAAGAAACATCATTAATTCATTCTTATCTTTCCCCATTTCAAAACAACCAGTCCCATTTTAGAAACACAGCTTTTCTTCAGAATGCCTAGTCTAAAAATCCATCAGAAGCAGACCATTCTTCATTTGAAACTTAAAAGAGTAGTCAAGACTCGCCATTGGAGCTCATGAACAGAAGCAAAACAGCTATAGCTTAGCTTCAAGCAACACTGAACTCGGAAAGAACAGTACACGCAATTATGAAGAACACTATAAGCTAATGCTCTCAAACTGTTAGCAGTTAATAAAGAACCCTTGATCTGCAAGACTGTTTAATCATCAAAAGGCTAGAGAGAGGAGGGAAGAAAAGTTAAGATGAGAGGGCTTTTCTCCATTACAAAACCTCTGAACAAACGAAAGGAAGAATATTCACTGTATAATGACTTCAACAATACTTCAAGTACTTGAAAGTTGAAACATCTAATTACAAATGTATGAGTTTGACCCAAAATCAGAAGGATTCCCAATATCCATAATGAAACCTTAGACAATTCGTAGTGCTCCATTGGGTAGCTGAAAAAATTTACATGCAAACAAAAGAATCTCTTTCTTTTCCTCGTTTCTTTAATTTGTAGAGAAAAGTTCCGTCGAAGGGGGATTTGCATGCCCCCATTTGCCAAAAGCACTGAACAAGAAGGAAGAGAAAAGGAAAAGAAAGGCTTTACAAATTCTTACTTACAATTTAATTACCAAGAAAAATCTATGTACTAGAGCTGTAGTTTTCATTTTCTTAATGTTTTAATTCATCTTGATGCAGTCTAGCTAGCCGTTCATGTTCGCTTTATAGCCTAGTTAGGTCTTACAAGTTTCTTGTATAGGCTTTTCGTGCATAAGCAACATAGATGTATGGAAATACGCCATTTAAATCCTGGAAATGTTCTTTATAGCTTTAGGGAACTTGTTTTTTTTTTCTTTTTTAGTAAATAGTAGTGTGATTCATGACTTTTTCATTTTTTGTGCATGCATCTGAATCTGATCGATGATGATGAATTCAAGAGTTGCTTTAAACATATGGCCATGGGTATAAAGCTCAGCAGGCCCCCTCTCTCGTTTAAAGCACTGCAACGCCGTGCCGGAGGTTTAATGCCTTTTTTCCACGGTGCATACTTTATGAGCTGATGCCTAGGAGACCTCAGCCGGTAATCTTATCCGCGATATAAAAACGATAAGAATAAAAAGGTGATGAGATGATATGAATTTGATAAAAATTAAAAAAAAAATTTGTATTGGTGTATTGATAAAAAATTTGATATTAAATTTTTTTTTATTTTATATACCATAAACATGAATTATATTCGTGATTTACCATGTCTATGTCCTACTTTTCTTCAAACCACTTCAGGAAATGATGATGATGATGATATGGATGAGGAGGCTTTAAGCTTTTACTTTGTAGGCTAATGCTGGGGTTGGATTAATCATTATTAAGGCTTTTCACTTTCTATAAAGGCTCAGAATTTGAAGTTTATCAAAACAAACGTTCTTTTGGGGTATATTGTAGGGTTAGTATATGTTAATTTTGTTTAGAAAAACTCATAAATTAAAGTAAAAAAACTAAATTGTACTTTTAATTATGTTTTGTTCCATTTGTTGTTGGTGGTTTTTCGTTTTCTTTTTTTAAATATTGAGAACCAATGTCTCTACTTGAAGATTTTTTCTTGTTGTCTTGTAATGGGACATAATTATCTCTCACAAAAATTAATTTAGTTGTAGATTGCTCATTGATCATTTTTTTTATAATTAAAATTGTCAAAAATCAAACCCTAATTATTAAAATTAAAAGTCCAGCAATTGTAGATTGCTTATTATTCATTCCATTGCAATATTTCAATATTAATTGCATTTTCGTTGTTGCTCTATGTTATTTCTTAATTATGTAAAAGAGTTTTGTTTTTCGTTTTTACTTCTCTGACTTTTTTTTTTGTTATTGCTATGAAATGAAACAAAGTTGATAAAAAAAAAGAGTAAAATTTACTAAACCATAACACCAACTGTGATGCATTGACATTAATTTTTTTTAAAAAAATTAAAATTCAATAGAAAATATTAAAAAAATACAAGTGAGTCATGAAATCAAATTTTTAATGGACTCTAATCTTAACAAAGGAGTTAGAAATATGATTTAATTTTCTGTATATAAGAATTATGAACAAAAGAGGTTTTCCAAAACTCGAGTGCAAATTTTATAATTTGTTTAGAATATTATTGTATTTTCAAAAATTAACAAAGACTTTTCTTAATCAGGAGATTACTATTTTGGAGTCACTGTCAATTAGTGGTCTTTAGTGTGTACACATATTGCTTGTATACAAATTTTATTAAATTAAATTGTCAAATTAATTATTATAATCACATCCTTTTCAGAAACCTTAATTTATTAGAAGAGTTTCAACTATTAGCAAAACTTGATTGTGAACCTTTATAAAAACTAAAAAATATATATTTTTTACAAATTTTCATTTAGCTTAATTTCAGCTTTTCTGAAACAGTTAGAACTACCAAACCATAGTTCAAAAATTTGAAGGAAATTTATCATCAAATTTTAACATACATACAAGCTGGAAGGTTAAGCTTTACTAATCACAATAGAATCATTAATTATATCGTCTTAGAATTATCAAAGAAAATCTCTAATTTCTTGCTTAATTATTATTTCATACATTAATTTTTAAATTTTTAAATTTCAAAAACGGGTTTGAATAAAAATTAAAAACCGCGACGACAGTGCCACTTGTCGGCCAGCTGTGCAAGTAAAGCAGTGCCGCATGAAACCCTAACCACCCTACCTTTTGCTCAACATCTTCACTACAAGACATTGGAGAACAAACTTGGTATGGAGATTAATTAATACAAAGAAAAGGGTTTTGGAGAGGCATTGAAGCGGCATTTGTCTTGAGAAAAGGATTGAGAGCAAGAAATCCGACTGGTGCTGGCCTGGGGAGTGGAACTTAAGGAATGTTTTGGCTCTCATCGATCACACTTGTGGAGGGGACCATATCTTTATCTTGATGAATGTCACATTGTTGTTTGGAAAATTTTGATATTGGATAATCTTTTCTTGAATCCTGAGCTCAGATTTTCTGTTTAGTATTTTTTTTCTTTTGCTAGCAAAAGATTTGGTTAGTTACGTATCTAATTTAATTTGTTTTTAAGATAGTTCACAACAAAATTTGAATCTTCCGTTCTCTAAATTAAAAAAAAAAAAACTAGGCATATGTATGTTGATGTTTATATGGCATTTGCTAACATTAATTTATGCGTGCAAGTGGTCTAAATTTATATTGTAGCTAATTATGCTGGCCTTAAGGGTTTTTTTTTTTGGCAAAAGTTAATGCCTTAAGTTTAAAACTTTTATATGATATCCAACAATTATAAAATATTATACATATTTTGGTTGCTTCCTCATGACCGGTTTGAATTATATCACATTAATAATGTGTTTTGTCTTGATACTTAAGATTGTTTGACTTTTAACTTCATTTTGATATTGTTATTGTTTCTATGGATTGAACCAAAATTCTGTTTGCTAGTTACCATTAGCTTTGAATCTTTTTGATTGCTTAATATAACATTGGCTTAGAAAAATTGAAAAAGATTATATATATTTTATACACATGGAAGATATCATATGTTGCACATTGCACATATTGTAAAATTACCTCTAATTAACTTTTATTACTTGAAATCTAGATTTTTTTTTTATTTCTTGAGGTTAAGAAAATGCTACGAACGTATAATATATGTGTCCTTTTATTTTATTTTTTAGACTATATTTTATTTTGCACCTCATAAATATGAACCCACCGGCCATCAACGAATTTAGCTTTATGAAATGATTAATAAATAACCTAGGTTATTTGTGTCAATACATGGAATTGTCTCCTTCACATTAGACATTTATAAAAAAGTATAAATATAAATATTAGAAAAATAATTTATATACTTATATAATAAATACATTAATTTCACACACCCGCATAAAATATAATTTTTAAAATTTTATTATAAAAAATAATATGTGAATATATCATTTAAATGCAATATATATTTTAGTGCATGTAACTATGTCCTACATATTATATTATCCAATTCTTTTTATGGAAACATAATTAACCAAAACTATTAGATCACGTGAATTGAACTTGATAATTTTAGATACAATACAAATAAAAAATACAAAAGTGATACAGATTAAAATTTGATAAAATTGTATATGAATATGAAAAAAGTTAAAAAAAATTTTATATAACATATCAACATAAATTTTAATATGAAACTTTTGTATTTTATATGATAAAAATACAATTTTTATAAATACATAACTACGATGATTTTACTTAATGGGAGCACAAAGTTTATACACGGAAATTATAAGTCTAACAAAGATTGATCTTCTTATGTGGGCTAGGCTAGTGGTCAATGGTCATAGCCCAAAACACATCAGATTGTGACTGTTAACATGGGGCCGGCTAATTTGTCAAATTAACTCTAATTATATGGGCATTTAAGTTTTTCTTCCTTTTTTTTTTCTTCAGTAAATGAGGAGATTCTACAGTAAAGTCATAAAATATCGATTTTATTGTAAAGTCATGAGATCTTATGAGATATTCAATATCTCATGAGAAATTGAGTAAAAATTAAAAGTTAAATAAATATATTAGTAAGATTACCAAGTTAACAGGTAAACTTAAATTTAATTAAAAGTATGTAAATTACATTTCTATCCTTTTAAAAGGTAACAAAAAATTTTATTTACATCTTTAACCATTAAAAAATTAAATTAAGATTTTAACCCTCAAAAATATTAAACCATATTAACTAATTGCCCAGAAAAATTAAAGCAGTCGAATACTCGTTCGACTGATTCAATTATTCTAAATTGGGTTTGGTCTTTTATTCAAATTCATAAGTTAGGTATCCGGCAAATTTTTTTTTTACTTTACATTGTTTAATAAATGTCTCTACTTTATTATTTTACTTTCAATTCAATGAATTCATGAATTGTCTTTAAGTAAGATCTAGAACCTTCATTTAATACTATCAAATTTCCTTTTTTTTTTCCTATTTCTTTCGGTAGTGCTTGTAGATACTAATACTATTTTTTTTTGGTCTAGACCATCCGGTATCCCCATACCTTTGGTATAGGACTAATCCGGATTCGAGCCGGGCAGGACCCAAAGGGCGGCAAAGCTCTCCCTCAAGAGTTTTAACACAGCTGCATACCCAGGGACTCGAACTCGAGACCTCTGGTTAAGCTAGAACAGTCCCCTGCCAGCTGATCTAAGTGCTCTTGGGTAGATACTAATACTATTTGCCATCATGCTTCCGAATTCATATGCTTAAGTTTGAGTTTTGTCCATTCATGAAATTGTTAAAAAGTAAAAATTAGCACTCTACATATTTAAGTCGGCTTTGGATTTTGCAGGCCTGAGTCATTGGGAATTGTTGTAGGCATTGTTTTCTTGGTCTTGGCTATCTTGTTCTAGTATTTTCACTTCACAGCAGATTCAAATGTAAGTTTGATATCTGCTGAAAGTTTCTAGCGGTTTTTTTCCTTTCTTTTTGAATTTTACATTGTGTAGTTGTATTACAGTATCATAAGTAAATAATTTATGAAAATATTTGAACAGAAGGGATGACCAATACTGTTTTTGAGGAAGTGACTGTTGTTGCATTCGAGGTATTAATGTTAGAGCTTGCATGACCAATTCCTAGCCATAAGCACTCTGCTTATATGCTGCACATGGGCAGTCGACTCCCAGTAAAAGGAATTCGACTGCCCATATGCAGTGTAAAAACAGAATGGTTCTGTTGAAACGGCGGTCGATTGCCTATATCGGCGGTCGATTGCCTATATGGGCAGTCGACTTCGACAGAAACATTCTGTTTTTACAATACATATGGGCAGTCGAATTCCTTTTACGGGAAAGGAATTTGACTGCTGTTATGCAATATATAAATTTAAAATAATTTTATTATATATTTAGTTTTAGTTGCTATTATTATTATTAATATTATAGTATTTTCTGATAAATTAATCATTTATATGATTAATCTACTTAAATTTACGATGAATCTCATCATTTTTAACGACAAATCTAATTAAATTTATGGTAATCCTTATTAAATTTACGTAATTCTAATTAAATTTACGATGAATCTCATTATTTTTACGATAATCCTTAATAAATTTAAGATAAATCTAATTAAATTTACGGTCAATATTATTAAATTTACGATGACTCGTTATTTTTACGATAAATCTCATCAAATTTACGATAAATCTCATCATTTTTACGATAATCCTTAATAAATTTACGATAAATCTAATTAAATTTATGATCAATCTAATAAAATTTACGATGACTCACTTTTTTTACGATGAATCTAATCATTTTTATGATAATCGTTAATAAATTTACGGTTAATCTAATTAAATTTACGATAATTCATTATTTTTACGATAAATCATTATTTTTACGATAAATCTCATCATTTTTACAATAATCCTTAATAAATTTACGATAAATCTAATTAAATTTACAATCAATCTAATAAAAGTTACGATGACTCACTTTTTTTACGATGAATTTCATCATTTTTATGATAATCATTAGTAAATTTACGATAAATCTAATTAAATTTATGATCAATGTAAATAAATTTACTATGACTATCATTATTTTTCGATGAATCTCATCAAATTTACGATGAATCTTATCATTTTTACAATAATCCTTAATAAATTTACGATCAATCTAATAAAATTTACAATGAATCTTATTATTTTACGATCAATCTCATCAAATTTACAATGATTCTTATCATATTTACGATAATCTTTAATAAAATTATGATAAATCTAATTAAAATTACGATCAATGTAATTAAATTTACGATGACTCTGTTTATTTTTACAATTAATCTCATAATTGAAAAGTTTAACAAAGTTTTAGGGATTTTATGAAGAATGCAATAAATTTTACGATGAACCTTATCAATTTTATGATAATTTTTATTAATTTTATGATGAATTTAATCAATTTTACACTAGTGAAATGGAATTTATGTTTAATATACATGGGAAGTCGACTTCTCAGTAAAAAAAGTCGAGTTCCCAAGAATAAATTGAAACAGCATGCTTACAAAGTTTGGGAATTCGACTAGTTGATAATATCAGTCGACTGCCCATGAATAAATATGGGACAGAACTTATCATGTTTTAAACCCGATAATCGAGTAGTCGACTGCCCAAATAAAATTTAACGACTGCCCAAATAAAATTTCAATTCATCGTTTTAGCATAATGCTAAAACCAATGCCAAAAACATTATAAAAACTAGGCAGTCAACTGCTTACAAAACTGTAAATAATTAAAAATCTTACTGGTAAAAAATATAATGATTCTTGAGTCATTTTGAAAGACACTGTTTGTAAATCATTGGTTCTTCGCACTTTTCATCGAAATTTCCATCGTTTATGCAATTTTCTTCCAAAAACTTACCCATTGTTAAAAATAAAAACTGTACAACTAAGAAGAACAACTATTTGATTAAGGCTAGGTTTAAGGTTTAGGATTTATAAAATATTGAAACAACTACAAACTAGATTAAAGGTGAAAATAGAAAAGATGGAATAAAGGGATTTATGATTTAGGATTTAGGGTTTATGATTTAGGAATTGAGGCTTACAAACAGTAAAAAAGCTTATATAAAAGGAAGAATATTATTGGAATTATAACAAGGTTACATTAGTAATATACTATTATAATTTTAAGAATATTTAGTATATAATGATAATTTTAATAACTGGTTTAATAGGTTACCAAGTTTAAGGGTTTTTTAACATTTTAAATTTAATCAATGGTTTAGATTACATTTAACTAATCTAAATGTTATAATTTAATGACCTTACAATAAGGTCAATTTTTGTGAACTTACTGTAGAATTTGTCCAGTAAATGTATACAAGCAAGTCCATTGGTTTGCCTACCCCAGTTCTAAATATAATTTTTCCTCATCATTGATAAATTTATAATTGACTAAAATGTTCGAATATATTGCAAACTTGAGAATTAAGTTACAAGAATGAATAAACAAACATTAGACCCAAGACTAGAAAGATAATTAACTTCACCACAAAATTATTATCTCGAATAATTTCGATTTTATAACTTGTATTTCTTTTCTTTCTTTCTTTCTGTTTTTAGTTCTAATTCTAATTTTTCTTGATTTATTCCAAAAAAAAAGAATGGACCTTTTGACTTTTGAGACACAGTCCTCCCTTTCGGAATCGGTTCCTAGCATGGAAAACCGTATATGATTCCAGAAATCTTAATGTTTGATTTCTTTAATGAAGGTTTGGGCAAATTCACGTGAAATGGAAGAATGATTTTCGTACGTACATTCCAAATCAAAAGCTAAAATGAAAGAAAGAGAATGACAATTCTCTTGCCAACTTGATTGTCCAACTAGAATATTTACTGGTTCTATATATGTTGCTATCTCGTGAAATTGATCCATGAAAACCGACCCTTGTAGTGGTAGATTCCCATTTCTCTCATTTGTCACATCTTCACCCTAATACAAGAATTCGCCACAAAAAATATATCCAGTTTAACTTAATTTGGCATCGTATTTGCTTCTTACTAGATCATGTAAAACATAAAGATTATTGTATCATAATTTTTACCAATATGTTAAACACAAAATCAATTTTTCAAGTTTTTTATATAATTTTTTATCGTTTTAAAGTCGTGTCATTATATCACCTTTAAAATGACTTAAATGCGAGCCATATATGCTTGCAGCTTGTGCATGTTGTTAAAATTTACTTATAAAAATAATTTATTGTGTCGTCAAAACAAAAATCTTTTACTCAACCTTTTTCTTTTCTCTACACACTTCATTCACTTTTCCTTTTGCCCTTTTCTTTTTGCAATTTATTCTTGAAGAGAAAATAATCACTCTAGATTCTCAAAAGGTCCCATGTTATCAATAAGTTTCTTTTCTTATGACTTACTAGGAGAAACTCACAACTTACACCCTACAACCCTAGGGTCATTGGGTAATTAAGCATCTTTTATTACTTTGAGCTTGTTATCATTGATTGGAGAAATGGAAAAAAGAGATGCCCACTTGTTCCATGCTTTGCTGTCTTGTCCAAAGGACAACAAACCTCACTCCTAGTATCTAAAATAATGCTATCAGAAAATGGTAGATTAGAGTTGATTTTCATAAATGGTAAATGCTTCGCTAGCTCCATGTCACTTATAAAAGTTTGAAGATATATTCTTTTTTTTTTTAACAAGCCTATGCATATAATGAAATTCAATTTCAATCTTATAGAATAAATTTGATAATTCATATATATAATTCGTATGTGTTATATAAAATTATATTCATTTTGTGTAAAACATGAAAAATTTGTGATTAAATTTATATTAACACGTCAAATATAAACTTTTTTTTAGATTTTATCATATTTATATATAACTTTTACTAAATTTTAATGCCTATGACATTCGTGTCTTTTTTTATGTCGTGTTTAAAATCATCAAATTTACTTTCACACCTTTAAAAAATAGAAATGTAATTGTTTGAGTCAATATTTAAAATTCAAATATATTCTTTTATACATATATTTAAAATTATTAGAGATTACATCCAAATCGTTAAAATTAATTCAAAATTCAACACTCTATCAACAAGTAACACTAGACTTGTTCAGTAGTTGTGCTATATGTCCAAGCCCAAAGGCCCATTCAATTTTTGAATGAGTTTGGATAAAAATATTAAGCTCATTAAATGAATTTGAGCTTTAAAACCAAGGCTTGATGAAAAATCGGGTCGAGCTTAGATTCACCATTTCAAAATCAAGTTCGGCCTGACTAGATAATTATAATATTTTAATTATTTTTTATACTACTTTATTTTTTAATTACTTTTAATTGTTTTTGTGCAATTTAATTTGAACTTGTATTTGTTTAAAATATTCATGTTCCTTGTAAACCTTTTATAAGAATTTATTTTAACATATTTTTATACTTATTAACTATTATTTATTCTAATGTTTTCATATTTTATTATAATTTTTTAAATAAAATTAATAGTGTTTGGGTGGATTTGGACGAGTTTAGACTTACTCATTATACGTAAAAAAGAGCTAGTAAAAAATTTAGATCCAAAAAATTAGATCAAATTTTGGTTACAAAGGAAATATTAAATAAATAGAGATAGAGTTAAGGTTGCTTGAATTCAAACCTAAATCTTAGAAGATACCATAACTCATCCTTAATTACTCGGTCAAAAGATTAGCGGTAATCCATGAGCACATCTAAATCACACTGTTATTAACAAATTTGAAGGCATATTCCCTTTTACTTTAATAAAATTAAAGGCAGGTCATGATCACATAAAGAGATGAACAATTTGGTCCTAGAAAGAAGGGCATTTTGGAGGTAGGCCAGGCTTCAAATTAAACCAACACATCCCTAACTTTTCACAAGAAAAGCAAGAAAGCTTCTTATGCTACT
The DNA here is from genome assembly GCA_031772115.1 of Heritiera littoralis. Lineage (NCBI taxonomy): Eukaryota > Viridiplantae > Streptophyta > Magnoliopsida > Malvales > Malvaceae > Heritiera > Heritiera littoralis. The sequence continues at coordinate 2,246,723 of JAPDPK010000059.1, read as the reverse complement.
TTACAAAACCTTCTCACATGGCATTTTTCCATTTCATGACACAATGCCGCATTGTTGGGGTAGCATCAGTTTTTGCTAAAGCAACCCCTATGACCTACTTGCTATTTTTACAAAGCTAATTCTTCCTCCCAAGGGTTATTCTAATTATAGGGAGTTAATTTTTTTTATTTTTAATTGCATAAAATTATTATGACTTTATTTTAATGCAACCCCACAAGAGCAATTTATATTTGAGGTAAATCTTAATTACTGGAATTAAAAATCAAACGCTAACAGCAACTCGTATTATTGTTATTTGAAATTATTTTCCGCTAACGTCATGCACTTGAAATTAGTTTTGATGATTATTAATACAACTAAAAATTTAAAATAGCCATCACTGTGAATTGGACCAACCAGTTAAATAAAAAACATATGCTTCTTCAATTGGAAGTTTGCTAATGAAAAAAATGAGTGGAGAAGGTTCAAAGGGAAGCAAAGTTAATATTGAATGTTATTATCAGGAGGGTTTTACTGTTTAGTAATTCTAATATGAATAGTGATATGACAAAGTCTACCCGTGTTTGGGCCAGGCCCAATGTTGTCAGAAACTACCACGCTGCAAGAACTCACTGGTCCATGTGGCCTTCAACGACAGATGGTAAACGCATCACACCTGTCGCTGGGTGACAGACTCGGTTGTGCCTACGTGGCCTTCGGCGACAGAAGTAGAGGTGCGCGATCACACCTGTCGCCGGCGACAGACTCAAAGTTTGTCGCTCGTAATCACAACGCGACACGTGGCACACGTTTTCGGCTCCCGCTAGCGACAGACCCCTGACGCCACAAGGTTCCACGTGGTATGAGTCTCTCGTCGGCGACAGGCCCCAGAAGCTCCCGATCTTCAAGGAACTTGTGTTATATTAGGACACAAACTCTCAACAAGATAAGGGACTTATCCTTAAACAATTAACCTAGATTGTTGACCTATAAATAGGTCCCCAGGTACAATCTTATGCTCTAATTTTTGACTACTGGCTTTTACGCTTCCCAATATTGAAGAACTTTTTGCTAACTTAAGCATCGGAGTATCTACGCAGGGAACCACCCCTGCGTCCCTCTGACTTTTCTTGTTTTACAGAAGCTTCTTGGACACACGTGGAGACTTAGTACGAACATCGACGTCAGCGTATCTTTATTGTTGTTTTGTGCAACAACAATTGGCGCCGTCTGTGGGAAACGTATAAAAAGCTAATCAAAATTTACTAAGATGGTGAGAACAAGATTGACGAACGCAAGGACTGGCAGTGAAGAAAATTCTGTAAGTTCCCCGAAACAACATATTCGCCAGAGGAACCAGGTGAACAGGGAGGAAGAAAGAATCACTGTGTCAGTGGTAGAATTCGAAGCTCTGAGGCGACAGAGCGAAGAAACCACCCAGGCGCTACGAGCCATGGTGGATCTGTTCCACGGAGTTCTCCCGCAGTTGAATCTGCCTCCTGCCGTGCAGAACTTGGTAGGAGGAACGAGTCAAGGAGTCCCGCCGCAGATGCCTTGGCGACGGGAGGACGCGACAGCGACAGACCCCTCTCGTCGGCGAAAGGCTCCCCCCGTCGCCGAGAATGACATTCAACAGGGTGTGACGGGGCCTGAGAACATGAGGCCTGCCGTCGGTACTCAGCGAGAGACTGATGAAGCGGCAGGCCTAGACCCGGCGACAGGCTCCGTGCGTGGGGCGACAGGATACCGACAGGGCGACAGGGTCTATCGCCCATCACCATGACCTATCAAATTTTGATAGTACCAACCTAGAACATGGTGTTGGAGGTGCTGGAAAGAATGGTGTCGAAGATCAAAGCACTTGGGGAGCCGGGTCGGAGTTTGACCCCACTTGGTGCACACAGATGATACGAACAAACGCACCCCAAGCGAAAGGTAAGGAAGTGGTCGTAGACCTACCTGATTCGTCTCATGCTAGGAATCAGCTTGCTCCCCCCGTAGACATGAAGAAAATGATAGAACAGGTGTTAGAGGAGAAAAAATTAGTGTCTGCGGAAGAGAGCCAGAGAAGAAGAGTACCGTTCTGCACAACCATCATGCAAAAGCCTTTGCCCTCAAAGTTTAAAATGCCGCAGATGACCGCATACACCGGGAAAACGGATCCCTATGATCATATGCAAAATTATGAGGCCCTGATGTTGCTACATGGATGGGAGGACGAGATAATGTGCAGGGCTTTCTCCTTAACTCTGTCCGGACATGCGATGAAATGGTTCAATAACTTGCTTGAAGGGTCTATTGCCTCTTTTGACCAATTGCGAAGTGAGTTTCTTAAGGCATTTGCGGTGAACAGTCAACGAAGGAAGGAACCGACCTATTTGCTCACTATAAAACAAGGAGCTAAGGAGTCTTTGAAGAGTTATGTGGATCGGTTCAGAGACGCTACCTTAGAGGTACGAGACCTGCAAGTCGGTATAGCTGTGGCAGCTATATTACAGGGGACAAGGTCTGAGAAATTGCAAGAATCCCTGTCGCTAGATCAGCCAACTACCATCTCAGACCTACTTTCCCGTGCTAATAAGTATGTAACCCAGGAGGAAGTAATGAAAATGGTGACGACAGGAGAATCCAAGGATGGAAGGAAACGAGGAAGGGAAGTCACTGAAGCATCTTCTAGCCAACCAAGGAAGTTTGAAAAAGCTCCCACACTGAAATACTCAGCTTATACCCCACTCACTGAATCTCGAGCTTCCGTATTAGCAGCTATCGAGGGGTCAGGTCTTATACAGACTCCAAAGAAGGCGTCAGGGAATCTGGGCCGTGACTCAAGGGCGTATTGCGATTATCACTCAGCGCATGGGCACACAACTGAAAAATGTAGAGAGTTGATGAATCAGCTAGAAAAGTTGGCACGAGAGGGAAAAATAAACCGTTTTGTATGGAGAGGTGATAGAACTAACTATCCCGCGTAGAACAGAAGAAACAATTTCAGAGATAGAAGAGGTGAAAACAGAGGACCTGTTAGACGAAATGAAGATGAAAGAAGAGATAATGACAGAAGGGTAGAAAGAAGGAATCGAGAGGAAGATAATGAACCCACAGGGCCAGCTATTAACGTGATATCCGGAGGTGAGTCATTAGCTGGCGCTTCTTCCTCGTCTCGAAAGACCTACGCCCGACATGCTTATCAAATTAATTCAGTGATGGAAGAAAAGCATGATGAAGAGCCTATTACTTTCACGCCAGCTGACAGAGGTGATGTAACGATCCCTCATGATGACCCAATGGTGATTTCGGCGGTAATAGCAAAACACCCAGTGAGTCGCATACTAGTTGATAATGGGAGTTCGGTAAGTTTGATTTACTGGAGTTGCTTTGAGAAAATGAGCATCTCGAAGGATCGACTGGAGCCAGTCACCACACCTCTGTATGGATTCTCAGGAGAAAAAGTGAAAGTGGAGGGCGCAGTTCAGCTACCTGTGACATTGGGTGAAAGCCCGAAGTGTGTCACTCGACAAGTGTTATTTATGGTTGTGAAGTCAACGTCAGTGGCATACAATATGATCCTCGGGCGGCCATTGTTAAATGACATGAGGGCTGTGGTGCATCCCTGCTATTTGTTAATGAAGTTTCCGACTCCCCGCGGTGTTGGACAAGTGAGGGGAGATCAAAGGAAAGCCAGGACATGTAATATCGCATCTACCACATGTAAAGGGATGCAGAGGAAGGAAACCCTTACAATTGAAGAACCGCCTAAACCAAAACCTGATGAGGAAATGGAAACGATCCAGTTAGATGATGAAGATGAAGGGAAAATAGTATATGTGGGAAGCCAGCTGCCTGAACAAGTAAAAAAGGAGATGGTCCGATGCTTAAAAGAGAATTGTGATGTGTTTGCATGGACTCCAGCCGATATGCCAAGAATAGACCCTGAAGTTATTTGCCATCGGTTTAATTGATTTTTTACTTAATTTTTTTTTTTTTTTTTGAACGTAATCTCAGGGGCAAAGCCGATAAAACAGAAGAAGAGGAATTTTGCTCCCGAGAGGCAACAGGCAATTAATGAAGAAATCTCGAAGTTGTTGCAAGCAGGATTCATCAGAGAAGTTAATTATCCGGAGTGGTTGGCCAATGTCGTGATGGTGAAGAAAGCCAACGGGAAATGGAGAATGTGTGTGGACTTCACAGATCTGAATAAAGCTTGTCCTAAGGATTCGTATCCACTACCTCGAATCGACAAGTTGGTAGATGAAACTTGTGGGTATGAATTACTTAGCTTCTTAGATGCCTTCTCGAGATACCACCAAATCATGATGCATCTGGACGATGAGGAGAAGACTTCATTCATTACCGATATCGGGACATATTGTTACCGAGTAATGCCATTCGGTCTAAAGAATGCGGGGGCAACCTACCAGCGCATGGTAAATAAGGTGTTCCAAGACTTGTTGGGCAACACCATGGAAGCCTATGTCGATGATATGATAATCAAAAGCCGACAGGGAGAATCACATGCCAGAAAAATGACAAAGGTGTTCAATGTGTTGCGGCAGTACAAGATGAAGTTGAATCCCAACAAATGCTCATTTGGGGTAAGGTCTGGAAAGTTTCTGGGATTCATGATTACTAATCGAGGGATAGAGGCTAATCCTGAGAAAGTTCAAGCTATTCTGGACATGAGGCCGCCTAATACAGTAAAAGAAGTTCAAAGGCTGACAGGAAGAATAGCAGCCTTGAGTCGTTTTTTATCCAAATCAGCTGAAAGAAGTCTACCATTTTTCAAGGCGATAAAGGCAGGAAAGAACTTCAAGTGGACAGAAGAATGCAACGACGCCTTTGAAAGGTTGAAAGACTACCTAAAAGAGTTCCTCTGTTATCCCGGCCATGTCCCGGAGACCACCTCCTTATTTACCTCGGCGTAGGAGAGAAAGCTGTAAGTGCAGTCTTACTAAGGAAAGAAGGGGATAGAGATTGCCCGATTTATTATGTAAGCAAAGTCCTGCTAGATTCTGAGGCAAGATACCCCTTAGTTGAAAGAATAGCTTTATCCCTGGTGATGGCAACTCAGAAGTTACGGCCGTACTTCCAAGCTCACTCGGTGACTATCTTAATAGATCAGCCCCTCAGGCAAATATTGCAAAAACCAGAACACTCTAGACGTCTAATTAAGTTGGCCATCGAATTGAGTGAATATGACATTCACTTCCAGCCTCGCCAAGCAATAAAAGGACAGGCATTGGCAGATTTCATTGTAGAATGCACTGGCCGAGAGGTACAAGAGGAAACTGAGTTGGTCTGGTGGAAATTATTTGTTGATGGAGCTCGTAACATGGACGGCAGTGGAGCTGAAATTGTGCTAATATCGCCTGAAGGGGAAACCTATGAGTATTCCTTACGTTTCGATTTCCCAAGTTCAAACAATACAGCCGAGTACGAAGCCTTGATAGCTGGGATGAGACTTGCTGAGAAAATGGGGGTCAGCAACTTAATGGCACACAGTGATTCGCAGTTAGTGGTAAACCAGTTCTTGGGTGAGTATGAAGCACGAGAACCCGCTCTAGTCCCTTATCTGCAGAAGGTACAATTGTTGGCACAGTCATTCAAGCACTTCCAGCTGACTCAGATAAATCGAACAGAGAACAACCATGCAGACGCTCTTTCAAAATTGGCTTCTTCTAGAGGGGTCAAAGGGGGTATGGTCAAAGTGGAATCCCTCGCTAGGCCAAGTATTGAAGAAGAAGATGTCTGTGATGTCGAAATCGGAGGCGATTGAGAAGCCCAATCAAAGACTACATACTGGGGGGCACACTCCCCACTAACAGAGACGAAGCTCGAAGGCTGAAGTTAAAAAGTGCCAGGTTTACCGTGGTGAATGGGGAACTCTATAAACGGGGGTTCACAATGCCTCTGTTGAAGTGTCTAGGGCCTCAGCAGGCCGAGTACACCTTAGCTGAAGTTCATGAGGGAATATGAGTCGAACATCTGGGGGCTCGAGCCTTGGCCTCGAAAATACTGCACACGGGGTTTTATTGGCCTACACTGAGGAAGGACGCCATAGACAAAGTGAGAAGATGCGAAAAGTGTCAGAAATTCGCTCCTATAGCTACAGCGCCTGTTTCGGCTCTTCAGAACACTCTCTAACCAACTCCATTTGCACAATGGGGACTAGATATCTTGGGGCCTTTTCCCCTAGGCTCAGGACAAAGGAAGTATTTGCTTGTGGCCACAGACTACTTCACAAAGTGGATAGAGGCCGAGCCTTTGGCTACAATCTCTGAGAAAAAGGTGGAAGCAATGGTGTGGAAAGACATAATTTGCCGATTTGGGATCCCCCGTGTGATAAACGCAGATCATGGGAAGCAATTCGACTGTGATGCTTTCTGAAATTTTTGTAATGGCCTGAAGATTCTCCTAAGAATATCTTCTGTGTCTTACCCACAGGCCAATGGGCAGGCAGAGGTAAGCAATCGAATTATACTACACGAGTTGAAGACTAGACTGGACAAGGCAAATGGAGCATGGGTGGATGAGCTCCCAAGTGTCCTATGGGCCTACAGAACGACAAGCAAAGTGTCAACAGGCGAAACACCATTCAATTTGGTATATGGCACTGAAGCCCTCATCCCGGTAGAAGTTGGAGCTGAGTCACCCAGACTAGTCCCTTACATTGAAGAACGTAATTCTCAGGGACTAAGGGAAAATCTTGACCTGATACATGAGCTGAGAGACCAAGCAAAAGTAAGACTGGCTGCTTACCAACAGAGAGTAGCTGCTTATTACAATGCACAGGTCAAGAACAAAGAGTTGCAAGAAGGGGACCTCGTATTGAGAAAGTCGGCAATTACGAACGCCCATAGGGAAGATGGAAAGCTCCGGGCTAATTGGGAAGGACCATACAGAATCAGAAAAATGGCCGGACCTAGCACTTGCACCTTAGAAACCTTGCAAGGAAAGAAACTCTCAAAGACTTGGAACGCCAACCATCTTAAGCTATATTGGCAGTAAAAATTGTAATTTTTGCTTTCTGATTGTTATTCTTGTCTTTATTTTCCCATCTATTGCTACATTACTTCATAGATGATATTATTTTCCTGATTCATGAATAAAAGCCAGCCAATCATTTCCTACATTCTCTAACGCAATATGTGAGATAGATTATGTGCTACAGGAATTGAAATGAGACAACAGCTGGCTACCAAATAAGTCCCTAAGCGAAAAATGCGTGAGATGGGCACAAATAAGACCTTAAGCGTGAAGAAGACGCGAGACGGGCACAAATAAGTCCCTAAGCGAAAAATGCGCGAGATGGGCACAAATAAGACCTTAAGCGTGAAGAAGACGCGAGACGGGCACAAATAAGTCCCTAAGCGAAAAATGCGCGAGATGGGCACAAATAAGACCTTAAGCGTGAAGAAGACGCGAGACGGGCACAAATAAGTCCCTAAGCGAAAAATGCGCGAGATGGGCACAAATAAGACCTTAAGCGTGCAGAAGATGCGAGACGGGCACAAATAAGTCCCTAAGCGAAAAATGCGCGAGATGGGCACAAAAAAAGACCTTAAGCGTGAAGAAGACGCGAGACGGGCAAAATACCAGTCCTTGAACACGAAAAGTGCGTGCGATAGGTAAAAGTACAAACTATATAACAATTTACGAGGTACGTTACAAAATCTCCAAATTCATATGTTGTAATAAGTCGACAAGTTATGGTTAACACTTTGGCTATTTTAGTCTTGATTATCTTTAAGCGAAAATAACGCGAGATATGAACAACGAAAAGTTCATTTTTAAACGAATAGTCAACACGGTTTCAAAAAAGAACTTGAGGAGCAACATGATAAAGTCAAACAATACAAGGTACTCTACTAATTTAAAATAAGCAAAAGAAAGAGCTACAGAATGAAACGATACTTTCCATTGAAAATGAATCTATACATTGGAGAACAAACAAAAAGTACATTGGAGTTAACAAACAAAACAAAAACTCTAATCTACGGCAATGACCGAATCAGCCGGCTTGGAAGACGCTACATCAGCACTTACGTCTCGAGAAGCTTGAGGCTCAGGAACTGGAGAAGTCAAAGAACCAGGATCCTGGGAAGACGAGGAAGCCACCCCGGAAGCAGGAACGTCACTTGAGGGCCCAACCACGACCGCAGAGTCTGGCACGGGATCAACGGCAGCAGAATCTGAAATTTGGAACTCGTCGCTGTCCAACCCCACCAGTGCCTCGATAGACTCAGGCTGATCGTCTGTCTCGATAGGCTCAAAGACGTCACGCACTGCCAGAGGCTCAGATCGATCAAATGCCTCGGAAGACTCAGGCGTATGTAGCGGCTGTCGAGGAGGCCACGGACCCTCAAGGTTGTCCAGATTATCTACGGCCCCTTCCGCTAAATAGGCCTCCGGACTTTGTGCGTCGGGCTCATACTTGGTCCAAGAAGGAGCATCGTAGTACTTAGCCTCCTCGGTGAAGAGCAATTCAGGGAAAGCCTTACTAGGCCGATGCTTCTCCAGCCAAGTACGAGCCAAATAGAAACCATACTTAATAAATCCCGTCGAGAACGCCGCCTTCTGGTCAAAACAATGCTGGGACAAGCGGTATTCACGAACGGCCTCAATTCGGGCTTCTCTTTGACGATCCAATACATTGTGCAGCTCCTCAATAGCCTCGTCCCGTTGCCTCTCCATGGCTCCCCGATCATCGACGGCCTTGTTATAAGCCTCTTGGTACCCTTGAAGTGAAGACACCTTCGCCTGCTCTTCTTGGAGCCTTAACTCAAGATCAGCATTCTTTCGCTCAAGTCAACGTTCCTTTTGTTTACCTCCTCCACCCTGTTGACATAAGGACGAAGCTGGTTGACCTCGTTTGAAAGCTCCATCTTTGATCCCGAAGCTCGCGAATCTCTTTGCTAGCTTGCTCTCTAAGAGCCCGGTGCCGAGCATTGACGGCCGCAATCTGTTGAGCTGACTGATGAGGCAAAAAACAAAAGTAACTCAGAAAATCTTTCAAACGAGAGAAATAGTTACCAAATAAATACGAAACTCTTACCTTCATAGCGAGATAGTCAGAGTTATCCTCCGCATCCAGAATGTTTGAAAAAAGCCCAGCCTCGTCACGGGGGAGAATGGTGCTCCAAGCCAGACAAGACGTTATCCCGGCATCCTCGATGCTATCATTGTCGTTCACTCCGGGATAGGTCTGAAAATCGTCCCCACTGACGACGACCCCACTATCGATCACATAGCGCCTCAAAGAAGGGTCTACCACCTTGGGTAAGACTGGTCTTGTAGGCATTGAGGCTTCAACAATCAACCTCTTCCTGTATTTGAGCCTCGGCTGGCGAGGCGCCGACCTACCCTCAGCAACACGAGAGCCACCTTCTTGAGGGACTAGATCACTCCTTTGGGACTCGGAGCTCTCGCGATCGCCTAAACCTCGATCAGGGACAAGAGGCCTCTTCCGTTTGTTTCTCCCGGCCTTTTGTGTAGGACGGCTAGATTCACCAGTAGAGGGAGGAAGAGGTGTAGGAGCACGAGCCGGTCCAGATGGAGCTCCAACGGGCGACCAAGGAGGAAGAGCTATCGGAGCAGCAACACTAGCATCCCTCATACGCATCAAATCTCGGAAGTTCATGCCTGCACAATATATAAAGAAAGGATTAGCCGACCAAGTAAAATATCACGCACATGGGTACAAAAAAAATAAAATAAAAAATAAAAAGGATGGAAAACCTAGAAAACCACCAAAGTCCTCTAAACTATCCAGATTCGAATCCAACGGAAAATCAACGAAGGGGCTCCCAAAGGCGTCAGCTTGAGCCCACTTAGGGCCATCCCCTAAATAACCACTAGTACCCGCAGCCTCAGGGGTCTCGTCCTCCGAATCTGAAGAGGACTCATCTACAAGGCGGCCCACGGGGGTAGATGTTTCGGCTACTGGGACCGGGGATGGCTGACTAGGGCCAGCATCAGATAAACGGGGAGTTGTAGGCAGGGTAGATGGGGCAGCAGAAGCTTCAAGAACGGTCCTGCTTACGCCCCAGCCAGCGGCGGCAATGTTTTCCGGGGTTAGAAGAGAAAATAAATTACGCCCCCTGGTAGAACAGATTCGCCGAATAGGCTCGCCAAATTGGTCTCTTAAAATTTCTGTCCTGAACCTATCCGATCGCTGTGAGTGGTCAGAAGCATCACGATTCCATCTAGAGCGAATCCGCAGATTGCTTGGAATCTCGACAATGACCCACTCGCTCTCAAAACCGCGCAGTTTATTGGGGAGATCCGAGAAGATTTTATTGTTAGGAAACTCCCCAACTGTTAACCGTTGAAGAGAGAACGTTATCAACCCTTTCAGCCTACGAACTCTGAAGAAGGCGCTTAAGAGAGGAATTGTGGGAATGATACCTAGGTGATGACATACTACGGAAAAAGCTACCAGCTGAGCCCACGCATGTGGGTGAAGCTGACATGGGACAATGTCTTTGTATCTAAGAAATGCTTCACCAAACTCCGGAAGAGCGAAGCGAAAACCGAAAGACAAAGAAGCCTTATGGACAGCTACGCCACTTCTAACCAAGGCAGGCGTGACCTCCCCTTGCACTGGAAGCCTATAGCCATAACCCGAGGGAAGAGGGAAACGCGTCCTAATGTCCTCTAAGTCAACACTTGTCAAAGTGCACACAAGACCACCCGTTTTAAGTGTTTTACTTGGGCGTAGCAAAGACATGGCAAAAAACTACCCGGCGACAGAGTAATGGCGACAGACCCTTTGGGCTACAGACTCAATAGGCGATAGACCTGCTGAAGCGACAAGAACCTTTGGCGACAGACCTAATTTGTAATAGACTAGCGGAAGACCTAAAACTCTACGCGGAAGACCACGACACCAGCGGAAGACCACGATACCAGCGGGAGACCTAAATCTAAGTTGCGAAAGGCAATAAATATGCGGTGGATGTAAACTTACTGTTTCTGAGGTAAGCGAGAGACTGCTGGGGGAGAGCAACAGGTTCTTTTGGCGACAGACTCTTTTTTTTTTGCGAGGGGACTGCAAATGGGCGACAGACGGCTGCTCAGAGGTTTTCGTGGGGTCTCTCGTCTGGTCCCAGCGGTTTATATAACCGCGACAGGGAATGCCAAACGTCGCGCCTGATCACGTCCATCGCAAAATAGACCTTTTTTCACCTGCAAAAAATACACAAAAAGCAAAGAGAACTAGTCACGGTGGGTTAAGGCCCAAAAACACATATTTATACTCTCTTGGTTGGAGAAATCCAACAAGAGAGTGGGGAGCAATTGATATGACAAAGTCTACCCGTGTTTGGGCCAGGCCCAATGTTGTCAGAAACTACCACGCGGCAAGAACTCACTGGTCCATGTGGCCTTCGGCGACAAATGGTAAACGCATCACACTTGTCGCTGGGCGACAGACTCGGTTGTGCCTACATGGCCTTCGACGACAGAAGTAGAGGTGCGCAATCACACCTGTCGCCCGCGACAGACTCAAAGTCTGTCGCTCGTAATCACAACGCGACACGTGGCACACGTTTTCGGCTCCCGCTAGCGACAGACCCCTGACGCCACAAGGTTCCACGTGGTATGAGTCTCTCGCCGGCGACAGGCCCCGGAAGCTCCCGATCTTCAAGGAACTTGTGTTATATTGGGACACAAACTCTCAGCAAGATAAGGGACTTATCCTTAAACAATTAACCTAGATTGTTGACCTATAAATAGGTCCCCAGGTACAATCTTATGCTCTAATTTTTGACTACTGGCTTTTACGCTTCCCAATATTGAAGAACTTTTTGCTGACTTAAGCATCGGAGTATCTACGCAGGGAACCACCCCTGCGTCCATCTGACTTTTCTTGTTTTACAGAAGCTTCTTGGACACACGTGGAGACTTAGTACGAACATCGACGTCAGCGTATCTTTATTGTTGTTTTGTGCAACAACAAATAGAATTAATCTTCAACAGTAAAATAAGTGAAGACATTTGAGGTTACACAAAAAAAAAATATTGAATATGAATTCAAATTTTCATAATCTTTTGTTCTTAAATAATTTGTAAAAAATTCAATAAATTCTTAAATTTTGATAATAAATTAGAGATTTCTTCTTATATTGAGCATTAGATTAATACTGAGATCGTAATCATTAGTGAGCAGTGGCGGATCTTGAGAATTGACTTTGGATGAGCCAATTAATATTATATTTTATCTTATTCTTTTATAAGACATATTCTATCAACACATTACATAGATGAATACAATGATATTCGAGCGCGCACACACCCTCCCCCCATATTTATTTATATGAAAATATATACTAATAATAAAAAAATAAACTCATAAAATTAGAAAATAAAAGTATTATAATGACAACATTAAACTTTTAAGAATGTCAAAACTTTTAAAATAATAGTAAATTTACCAATTATACAATCTTTCAATGAATTATGCAAACTTTCTCAATTTTTTGAACAATTTAATAAATAAATCAATTTTTAAATTATATTTTTTATTTGAACAAGAAAAATAGATATATATTTTTTTAAAAGACTGAAGTTGAAACTTTGAAATTAAAATTTACAATTTTTTTAAACTTTTTATAAAGTGCTTTCAATTTAATTTTTTATTGAAAGAAGATTGCAAGATAACATGAAATAAAGATATAGAATAAGATGAAAAACAATATAGAGAGGAGAAATTATAATAAGTTACAAAGAAAATAAAAAAAATTAGTCTCTCCTATTTCTCATTGGGTTTGAGCTTCTTTTTACTAAAAATAAAAGAAAAGAACAAAAAAGGACATTTAGAACTTGATAAGAAATTTAGAATCTTTTAAGAATGTTAAAAAGTTAGTGTGGTTTTTATTAAAATTATTGTGATTTAAATATTGTGACATTTTTAATTTTTAAAAATTTATAAATAGTTATTGGTAGGCATAATATATAGACAAATAATAATATGATTTTAACATCTTATAAATTATAATATATAAAATTTAATTTTAAATCAAAACATAAATAAATAAAATTAAATTTGTCCAAACTTTAAGAGACCTAACCTCTATTAAAGTATAAACAAAATAAACTTTTTATGTTTACACGTAAGAGTTGTGCAAATTTTGAAGGGACCACGGTCTCCGAAGTAGCAATGACGAGCCGCCCCTGTTAGTGAGGTATATATATGATACATGGCAGGAGATGATTCCTTGGAGGAATCAACGGTAGAGAAGGGCAAAGCGTGTATGGGGGAACAGTTGGAGTTTAGTGGGAAAACCAATGTTCTCTTTTGAGCAAACATCATGAGTTGGTCCCTCAGTTCACTAGGATCTTCCAAACTCATCGGAGAATATAATTCACTTTTCATTCTTCAGTCGTTTCACTCGTTTTCAGCTCACACCAGGCGGAGAGAAAGAAAGAGAGCAGACAAATTGCATTTTCCCATTAAAACGTCAATCAATCAAATAAAAAAACAAAAAGCAACTAGAAAAATAAAGTTGCAGAAATAATGGTGCCTTCCCCCGACTGATTTCTCTGCTTGCTTTCTTGTGATTGTGCAGTCCAGTAGCCCTCATGGGTGAGTAACTACCCTCTCCTAACACCAACTTGGTCAGTTTTGCTTTTTGGTTTCTGGGTCTGTTCTGTTTTCTTGTTCTGTCTTCCAAATTGGTTTCATGGGAACTTATGGTTTTGGTAGTTAATTAGTTATGGTTGAGATTATTTAACTGATTGGGCTGTTTCTTTTGTTTGAAAGTAATGGGAAATGCTGTCGGTAGAGAAGATGGAGAAGGAACCTCAAGAGCAAAGAAGAATGAAGATGAAGTGGATACTGAGCAGTCTAATTCAGACCCCATGCTTCACTCCCCTCCCCATAGCCCTAATGAAGCTTATCAGCTTCCTTTCCTATTCCCTCCACAGGTTAGTTCTTTCTTCTTCTTCTTGGGTTTGGAAGGAGATGGAGTAACATGGGGAGAGACAGATTTTTTATATGTGTGTGTGTGTCTGTTGGAGTAAAGGGTAAAACCTGTTCAACTTCTTACCAATTGTCTCGTGTTCTCTCTGGCGTTTGTTGTATTGTCAGAAAACATTGATCTTTGCTGATGATTTCCTCTCTCAGTGAGAGATTTTGTTAATCATCTTTCTTATGTCTTTACATGTTCTGTATCATGGTTTTTGCTGAATTGTTGAATCTTTGCTCTTTCAAAGGCATGTTCAAGCTTTTGGGATGCTTGTTGTTTGGCTTACGAAAAATTTGTCATTGTTAGATTAGGTTGATCTCTAAAGTAAAAAGAGCATCTCTATGGAGATTTAGACTTTATTGCCATTGCATAGCTATGCCTGAAAGTGACATTGAAGTGCTTGCTGATGAGGCTTGCAGTTTTGTTCGTAGTCTTGAACTATAAGGACAAGCATAGAGGAGGCAACATTTGTTAAAGACAATAACCTCTGAATTGAATTGTATTTCTGTCTTCAGATCCCCATGTTTCCCTGGCTAAGATCTGCTGAAATGATGCAAGTGCAAAACGATGCACTACTGCAAAACACTACACCTTGTGAGGGTCTCCGTAGTGAAAATAACTTGCCATGGGAATACATCAATTCAGGCAGAGATTTGGATTTGCAGGTATTATGAAGCTTCATTCTAAATTAATGTTGCCTTGTTACAAATGATGGGTTATTAGATTGCTACTACTGATCTCTTTCTTTACTTTAGGTTTTCGATGTTGCCTTATTTTGGACCGAGTCTTTAACTTTTCTAACAAAGCAAGTGGAGTTGGGTCAAAGAATGTTGGAAGCATAATAACTTTCTCGAATCTATTATGAACTAACTTGAGTTGAAATCATAGGCATATTCAAAGCATGTACATGTTTTGAAGTTCTAGGTGATAATATTGACTTTTGTTACCGTAGACTTTTCTGTGGTAAAGGTTAAACCTTAAAACCATTGGCATAAAGTAATTCTACCCTTACTCAAATGTATGTAACTCTTTTAACTGCTGTATGCTTGAAAGTATCGGGCTTTGTGAACTCTTTTATCATGGCTTTTTTTATGTTTGTGATAATAATCCGATCATCTCTGCAAGCTAATGGAGTTCATCTCCAGTTCTCTAAAAGTTTAGATGGTTTTTCCTGAGAGTATATAGTTATATGTGAAATATAGTGAATGTTGATGGAATACATGCTTAATTGTCGATATAATGTTAGAAGGGGATAAAGCATCTCTATTGGGATTTACTGTTACTGCATATCATGCTAAAAGGGAATCAAAAATAATTTCAATATTCGTTCAACATGCAAAAAAATGCTTGCTTATGTAGGCTTTCTATCATCTACTATATGTTTTGGCACATATAAGGACATCCAGACATGGAGATACTTGAAAGGAAAATCGAATTGAGTTGCATTTCTTTCTGCAGATCCCTGAGGTTCCCTTGCCAAGACCTGGTCAAATGATGCAAGTCCGAAACGATCCACTGGTACAAAATACAACATACTATGAGGATCTCCAGCAGGAGGAGAAGCGAGCTGCAATGATAACATGGGGTTTTGGTGGCAAGCAAGTAGCTATTACTGGATCATGGGACAACTGGAAGACCATGTACTGGAATCTGTTATGCTGCTATTTTTTAAAGTTCATTCTTTAGTTTGAGCATTTTTCTTTTCACCATCTAAAATGCAGAACTCTTATTTCTTCCTTTCAGAGAACCTTTACACTCTTTGGGTAAAGATTTCATTATCATGAAGATGCTCCCATCTGGTGTTTACCACTACCACTTCATTGTCGATGAGCTGATGAGATATGATCCGAACTTACCATGGGAATCTGACGAGTCTGGGAGTGCTTATAACATTTTGGATTTGCAGGTATTTCACCATTACAAATAGTTGAGTATTGTGATTGTTGTTCTAACAGATCTTTTCTTTTTATTTCATTCTTCCCCCTTTCCTGGACCAGGCTTTTTTGCTAGAAACAAAGTATTGTGACAGTCCTCTGCTGCTGTTCTTTAACGTAATGCTTCATTCTTGATGTGCTGTAACAGGAGTTTGTTCCAGAAGCTCCCGAAAGCCTCTCAGAGTTTGAATCTCCTCCTTCCCCTATATCAAGCTACAACCATAAACCGCTAAATGATGGTGATTTCAGCAAGCCTCCGCCTGAACTGCCTCCACAGCTTCGGACGAAGCTATTAGATGAGCAATCATTCGTTATGCGGAGTCACAGGCCCTCTGCAAAGCCTTCTCATGTGCTGCTGAACCATCTTTACAAGCAAGATGGTGACGATGGTCAGTCTGTTGCGCTTTGCACAACTCATCGATTTCTTCAAAAATATGTGACTGTAGTTCTATACAAGTCCTTGCATAGGTAAACTAAACCTTTAGAACTTAATACATTTGAAACTGTTTATTACTGTACGATATTTTTGACATAATTAAAAGGAAAATGTCAAAGGTTATGGTGCAGTATGAAAAGATTTAGCATAGAGAAATGGAAAGATTATTTGCCATATGAACACGCTCTTCCGGTTCAATTCCTTTTGCACATGGTACTTTACTTTTAGTTCAATCTTTCATTACTGAGCTTCTACCTTATAATAGGTTATGAAATGCACAAAGGAGATTGGTTTAACTTGCAGATGATTAACTAGTAGGTAAAACTGCCTGCAGTTATGACTGGTAGGTAAAACTGCCTGAAGTTATGGTATCATACTTGGAGTAGCTAAATGAGGTAAAAGCTGCAGCAATTTGCTTAAATCCTAATTAGATTCACTGGAATTTACTCAGGAAGTTAATAATTGAAATTCAATTGATAATTTGATAGAAAATTGAACAATTCAAACCTGAAATAACTCGAACTATAAGGTTAATTGTGTCATCTTTAGCAAGGTCGGAGTGGCAAAATTTGACATGGTCTAGATCACCTGACTTTTAGGAAATCTTCCCACTCAATCTGTGTCACCAGAAATGTCACCTTAAACCAAATAGACCCAAATGACCAAACCTCAGAAACATGAGCAGACCTGCACCATTTTCTTCTTTAGGCTTGTATTTGACATTCAACCTAAGGTCTTTCAAAATAGAAATCTTCCAAGTAACATGCCATGTGGTAGCAATTTTCCATTGAACAAAAATTATTTTCTTAAAACTGATTCAAAACCAGTTCTCAGAATTTACTTAGAGGAAATGCTTTGGTTTGGCGATGTAGGTAGACATGTCTCATTGGTATTTCCATCCTCTGTGCGATACACTTCATTCATTCCGATGAATGATTGTAGGTGACATTATTGTTTATTTTGCTTGAGAAACTAACATAAATACTCAAAATAAGTGTGAGTTAACAACATAAGCTTACATTAGAAATCCGAGAAGGCTGAATTAAAGATGCTTGTGAATCAACATCGAAGATCCTACCTCTTAGTCCCACTGCATTTGCAAAGGCAAAGTTCATCGAACAGGTACCTTAATCCAGCCATTAGCAAAACCAATGGCTAAGATTATAAAAGGTGTTGACATGCCAAATATGATAATGTAAGGAAGAGGGGTCTTCATGGGATTCTTTCCTTCCCTTTCTCCTGCAGTTTGCTAATACCTGTACTCATTGGGGATGTAATTTAATAAATGACTGAAGTTGTACTTAAACTAAGTGACCGAAAGAAGAATACTCACTGTTCTGGTTCTTCTTCTCTTGTTATAAATTTCTTCTTTCCTTTTGCCTTGAGTTCTCCTTCTCCTTCCCCTAGCAAATCAAACCACATCTCCCCAGTTATCATCCCTCTATTGTTTTGATGGAAATCCAACCAAAAAACAAACAAAAGAATTTCAAAGAAAATGTAACTTATTACCTAAGTTTGCATGAATTTTGAAGTTAAGGAACCTTGATTCTTGTGAACTGAGAGCCCAGGGGAAAGCTGATGCAGAGGATGAAGACCTGGGCAAGACAGGAATCTAGGTGCTAAGAGAAGAAGACAGAGCCACTTTTTTTTTTTTTTCTGGTGCCATGTTTCAGAATTATTTTGTGCTCTGTTTGCCCATTCATTCTCTCTCACATATATGTCAATGATTTTGGTTATGGACGTGATGGCAGTTGGTATTTGGAAAGCTAAGCTGGGATTGTAACCTTATCTTAGCAGCCGATGACTGTCATGCCAAAGTGGCCCATTTCATAGTCTTAGTGTCTTACACTGTTCTAGCTACGTGGCTTTCACATCACAAGACCAAGGCAGAAAACCAAACTAAAATCTTAAAATCATTGGATTTCCTTGGCCAAGGAAATAATAGGTTTTGCATTGAGAATTTGTTGCCTTGTAGCATCAAATTGTAAGTTTGTAACAGTTCTTTCAGAAACTATCAGAAGTCCAATTTGGCCAGAACATCTCACAGTGAATTGAAGATTATTTAGCCAAGCAAGCAAGAGAAGCAAGTCAAGCATCTTTTTTCTCTTTTGCTTCATTGGAATTCCATTCCCTTTTGGTCAAGTAATCAACCAAAGCCACGCCATAAATTGCTTATGTTGCTACCAATAACATAGCAAGCTCAACAGCCAACAATTTATATCTCCCAAACAATGAAAATACATCTCTTTTGAGTAAGCTTTAAGCTAAATCAACTTGGGTTGGTGATCAGATTCTTTCCAGAAAAACTTCATTGCTAAGCATCAACCAACTTATTTTTACCATTTTTTACAAGGACGAGGATATTTTCCCAAAACAACAAGTTCAAAGTAAATAACAAATTATTCAAAGTGATTAAAAAAATTGTGAAATATGATAATGATTGAGTTCAAATCTAGACAATTTCAACATCTCTTATCAACTGTTGACAGAAAAACAAAACAAAAAAAGGATTGCCGATTTTTTTGCTTTCCCGAATCTGTACTGCCAATAATTTGTAACAAGTTCACCAATCGAACAAAAGAAAGAAGTTAAAGAACAAAAAGAAAGAAGCTACCCATTAATTAATTAATTAATTCTTTTTCCCTTGTTTTGGGCCGAACTTAACCCTCCATTTTAACGCGTTTCTCTCTTGAACTTCTCGTCATAGCGGAAGTCAATTTCTCCTCGTGGAAAGACTGTCCTTTCT
Source organism: Heritiera littoralis (assembly GCA_031772115.1). Lineage (NCBI taxonomy): Eukaryota > Viridiplantae > Streptophyta > Magnoliopsida > Malvales > Malvaceae > Heritiera > Heritiera littoralis. The sequence continues at coordinate 2,227,664 of JAPDPK010000059.1, read as the reverse complement.
CTTTAAACCCGTCAACTAAGTAATGCACACCGTTGATCTTTCTCATTTTGGCTGCTTCCCATCTATTTTATTTATTTTTCTCGTCTTCCTTTTCTTGATCTCTTCACTTCCCTCACATCCAAACTTTGATCTTCAATTTCATGGGTTTTGCGGTTTCCTTTTAACCGCTAAGACCATCGATTCCAGTTGCCGCAAGGGGAGAGCTGAATGTGAAAGAAGTTTTCTTTTCTCGAGGTTTTTGGCTCTTACCCTTTTACATATTCAGCTTCTTCTAAGATGGGTTGCTGTTACTTTTTGCTATTTGATTGTCTATGAATGTAAATTTTCTATCTTTTTTCCATTTCTAATACTTCTTTAATAGCAACTTTGACTTGGAAGTTGCTTGGTGTTGTCTGTTGTTTGTTCCATGGCTAATTTCAAGAAACCCCGTTTGAGAAATGCAGCTTTAAAACGTTTCCTGTCTGTAGTTTTAGTTACTTTGTTAGGGGTTTCACTTTTGATAGTTTCTCTTAGGACTAATACAACCTCAGCTTCAAATGGATTAGATGAAGATTTAACTGGAAGTGTTGATATTCAGAGCTTTAGTAAAAAGCTCAACCTTCCTAAAGAGAATGAATTTTCAATACAATTGGAAAAACGAAACCGGTTGCCCCCTAGGAATATAGATCTATACCCAAAATTAGCTAAAGATCACATAACCATTGTCTTATACGTGCATAATCGGCCTCAATATCTCCAAGAAGTTGTTAGGAGCTTGTCCAAGGTTGTGGGGATAAGTGAAACATTACTGATTGTTAGCCATGATGGATACTTTGAAGAAATGAATAAGATTGTAGAAGGGATCAAGTTTTGCCAAGTGAAACAGGTTTTTGCCCCTTATTCGCCCCATGTGTTTGCTGACAGTTTTCCTGGTGCGTCCTCGAATGACTGTAAGGAAAAGGATGATGCAGGGAAAAAACATTGTATTGGGAATCCTGATCAGTATGGAAACAACCGCTCTCCAAAGATAGTTTCCTTGAAGCATCATTGGTGGTGGATGATGAACACTGTGTGGGATGGATTGAAGGAGACGAGAGGGCATGATGGACATATACTTTTCATAGAGGAGGATCACTTCATTTACCCCAATGCATATCGCAACTTGCAGCTTCTTGTATCACTGAAGCCTAACAAATGCCCAGATTGCTATGCTGCAAATCTGGCACCTTGTGATGTGAATTCAAGAGGAGAAGGATGGGATAGTTTGGTTGCAGAGAGAATGGGAAATGTGGGTTATGCCTTCAACCGGACCATTTGGAGAAAAATCCATAAGAAGGCTAAAGAATTTTGCTTCTTCGACGATTACAACTGGGATATAACAATGTGGGCAACAGTCTATCCGTCATTTGGCAGTCCAGTGTACACATTACGAGGTCCTAGGACTAGTGCAGTTCACTTTGGGAAGTGCGGTTTGCATCAGGGCCAAGGGCAGAGTAATGCTTGCATTGATAATGGATCGGTGAACATTCAAGTAGATGACATTGATAAGGTTGCTAATATCAAATCAGAATGGGATGTGCGTGTGTATCACAATCAACCAGGGTATAAAGCTGGGTTTAATGGCTGGGGTGGCTGGGGGGATGAAAGAGATCGTCAATTGTGCTTGAAATTTGCTCAGATGTATCATTCATATAACTTTTCTTCTTCAGCTGTGATGAGTTGAGACTTCAGCATCTCAGTTTTCCCACTGTTGTAACTGGTGAGATCTGGATTATTTTGCTTCGATAGTTTATAGAATTATATGAGAAATTGTTATAATTTTATAACATTGAGAACTTTTCCTATTCTTTCTCCAAATTTTGCTGCAAAGATATCATATTTTTCCTGTTTCCTTCACAAATTTGAAGCAATTTGATCCCTTAGAGATCATAAATACTTCTATTGGGAGCAAGTAGATAGCTTTCTGCCTAAGGAGAGCAATAATTTTTGTTGACAGTAGTAGAATCCTTTTGAGCTTAGATTACTTGTAAGTTGGTTGACATGCAAAATTTTCTTTAACATATTAATGAACGGAAATAAACACCAATATCTGTGATTTTGTTGCCTTTTGTCTGGATGAGCGTGCATATTGTCTGCTTTTGCCCTTCAGACATGCACACAGAAAAAAGAAAGACCTATGATATGAATCAATATGGTTGCGTGATTCTTGGCCTGGTAGGCTAAGTTGCACTACCTACACTTGTTAAGAGACCTTTATAAATCAAATTTGTCTTATAACATAACTAAAATGCAAAGTATACTTTCACTAACAGATGATCTTTCCATCAATGAAGTAGTCATCTAAGATTGTTGGTTCTTACGAAATATTAGTTGATGTTTCAACTAATATTTTCTGCATCTTTTAACTTTGAGATAGGCTATTCAACTTTTTCAAGTGTATGACGAAGATAAGACTGGTTTAGAATGGATAATGATAAACCACTTGCCATAGACTATTTAAATAGGAATTGCAATGATTGGAGTCCAAGAATTTTGTGATTGGTAAGAGGGGATTTTAGAAAACTAGTTCGACAATGTTGATTTATTCATTCATGTAGAACCAGATGATGAACAGGTAACATAGATGGTTTAATAACTGAGACAAATTGGTTTAACAGCATACATCAAGTTCTAGAATAAGTTCATTTTATGTCTAAAAGCATCGTCAGAAGTTGCTTTGGTAGATTGAAGTTGCAACTCTCATGTCAAGCTTAGTTTTACAGTGAATTTGCAGTGAAACGAAAAATTGTGCAAGGAAAAATATGGCATGAGCTGTTTGAATGGAAGCTTCTGTTACACTGGTCAACTGGAGTCTGGAAGAGGTTTGAGTTTTCTAGGTTGGGTCAACAATGAGGAAAAAGAAACATGCATCTTTCCTTGTATCAACTGTTTTTTTTTTTTTTCATTTTCTGTAAGTTACATATACTCCAATATTGGTAATAAGGTGATTTTATCCATCGTGCCTCTACATGCATAGACACTGTGTGTATCATGCACGCATGCATCCTTGAAGTAAATCTCTTGATGTTTCTGTTCTCGATCCTGATTATGGAGAACAAGGATATCGCTGTGTTCTAGGACCATTCTCTTCAGAGTTGAGTATGAAACAATTAGTGGTCTATCTGTTTGAACTTATTCTTCCATCCGGATATTGAAATAAGTTGGGTCTTTCATTCCATTCTATTTGATATACTTCTGTGTGTTCTAGGACCATTCTCTTCATAGTTGAGTATGAAACAATTAGTGGTCTATCTGTTTGAACTTATTCTTCCATCTAGACATTGAAATAAGTTGGGGTTTCTCATTCCATTCTATTTGATTTTGAGCATATTCGGAGCTTAGGCCATCCTGTGTTAGCTCAAAGTCTCGAAACTACTCCAACGTTAATTCGAAATGTTAATGGTATCATGCCGAATATCTTTTACAGATAGATGTTGATCAAAGGGTATAGACAATGTCGGTTGCTGAAATGGGACGGCAAAATGTTTTATATATATACATACATATATATATATATGTATGTATGTATGTATGTATATTTCATATTTGTATTATGTTACTTTGTGTTTGTGTCACAACACAAATGATTTTACCAAAAATTTTGTTAACACATCAAACAGAAGATTTTTTTTTAAATTTTTGTCAAAATTATAAAAATATTTTATCAGATTTTAATTCATATCATTTTAATTTTTATGTTATTCTTATATTGTATCATCTTATGTTTATCAGATTTATGGAGGAGAAATTCTGATACACTCATTTTTTTCACTTCACATCTATTTTTTTCGTTATATGAACAGTATTATTACAAGTGAAATAAAGAATAAAAACTCAAGAGCACGTAGATCAGCTGGCAGGAGGTTGTTCTAGCTTAACCAGAGGTCTCGAGTTCGAGTCTTTGGGTATGCAGCTATGTTAAAACTCTTGAGGGAGAGTTTTGCCGTCTTTTGGGTCCTACCCGACTCGAATCCGGATTAGTCCTATACCAAAGGTATGGAGATACCGGATAGTCTAAACAAAAAAAAAATAGGAAGAATTAAAATGGTGTATTTAAAATTTCTCTTTACAGCAACTTGAAACAAAAACACGTGTCAGAATCACGTGTTCGCTTGGCCTCCCTACGTAGCGACTAGGCACATATCATGGTGTTGGGTCGTGAGTTGTGATAGTGACACGAATCATCAACCCAGATGCATTTTGAAATTATGCTTCTTTAATTTACTTTAAAAAATAATAATATCTTTTTGTATTTTATTGCATTTAAATAACCATTATCTCTTGATTTCTATTCAAAATAAACTCATATTTTAAATAAAATATTAGTTTATAAAAATTATTTAGTTTAATTTAATTAGAATATTTATTTAAATAAAAAATAAAATTTAAATTTTTATCAAAATATAAATTAAAAATTAAAATAAAAACATCTTAATTTCTAATAAAAATATGAATTAATATTAACATAAAATTAATAGCTAAATACACATTCAATCGTTTGAACAAAATAGATATAAGGCATCAATTTTTTATTTTTACTATATAAATATTCAATCTTTTAAAATAATGCAATTAAGTCAAATTTGTTAAAAAAATTAATTTTAGTTTATATTGCATATGTGATATATGATAACTCATAAAATTATTTATGTCATCTGTCACATAAAATATCTAAATTACAGTTAGTGTTATTTAACAAATTTAAATCTAATTACATTTTTTTGAAAAATAGAAGGGTTATTTAAAATAAAATAAGAGTTTAAAATTTTACAATAAAATAAAATGTTGAGATTTATATTGTGAAAAATATTGCAGGTATATTTTGTTATTAAATCACTAAATGATTGTTAAAAAAAATCACTAAGATATATTAAACAAAAGAAAATAGTTAATTTATTTTAAAATAATGCACTAAATATAATATTAAAAAACAATAATTTAAATCCTAAATTAATTTCTATAAACAAATATATTCTTTTATATTTTAATTTAAAAGAATTTATAATCAATTCTTTTAATAAACTTTTTTTTTGAGATATTCTTTTAATAAACTTTAATTGTGAAGCTTTGACATAAACACCTTTACATGACAAATGTGTATCCCACGCGATCGCCGGTTCGAACGCCTAACGAAAAAAACCGAACTCGCCCGAATCCAACCTTTACGTAACGTAACCCATCGAGAATCTCAGTTCTTAATCAGGCAGCTAGCCGAGCTCCCCACCCAACACTTCTCTCTCTTGGAGCCTATCGACTCAACGAGTCTATATATACTGCTGTGTTTTGTTCTTTAGTTTATCTCCTTCTGGAACCCACTACTACATTATTAAGTCAAGCAGCTTTTCATTGTAATACCCTTTCTTTACCTGTATTAATACTTCCCAACCCAAACCCACCTCAGGATTCTTCCTCAGTTCACTATAGCTTCATCGTTTTATTAGTTTTTGAAAATTGGGTTTTCTTTTTGGGGTTTGGATTTTGTCAACAAGAGTTATTTCAAGGAGTTATCATCTGTACTAAAGAGTTTTTGAGTTATGGGTTGATTTTGTTTGTTTGTTTTGTTTAGGATTTTGGAGGGCAAATCACGAGGAATCTGCCCGTATAGATATGTTTGAAGGTGGTGGAATCCTTTTTCTGGTGAGCCTTTTGATTTCATTGGAAGCTTTTTATTTTTGGGTCGAGAATGGAATCGTCAGAATTATCTGCAAAAAAGCTGTTCACTTTGTGCGATTTATCACTTTGGTCATGATTCCCGGGTCCAGTAGATTCTAGCTGACAATAAATAAGCTTCTTTTGATGTGGGGTTTTTAATTTGATTATGGATTATGTCGGTAAAGTTTTGTCCTGGCAATACAATGAATTAATAGATTCTATATAAAGCTTTAAACTTTTCTTTTGGCTATGGTGATTTTGAAATATAGCATTTACATGGATTGAAGAAGAAGAAAGAGGAAAAAGGGTGATTCAGAAAATGTCATCCAAGCTGACAAACAAGAGTAACTGTTCTAGGAGCAGTTCTGCTAGATCGAAGCAAAATGATCGTGCGGTTGCACAAACCCCAATAGATGCTAAGCTGCATGTGAACTTTGAAGAATCCAAGAGGCTTTTTGATTACTCCTCTTCTATTGATTTCAACATTTCCAGTTCAACTAGTAATGTTCCCTCTTCTACTGTGTCAGCTTACCTTCAAAAGATGCAAAGAGGAAGTCTAATTCAGCCATATGGTTGCTTGATTGCTGTTGATGAGCAAAGCTTAACTGTTATTGCTTATAGCGAAAATGCTCCAGAAATGTTGGACTTGGCACCTCATGCTGTTCCAAGCATAGAGCAGCAAGAGGCTCTGACTTTTGGAAGCGATGTGAGATCACTATTTAGCTCTCCAGGTTCGACAGCTTTGCAGAAAGCTGCTAATTTTGGGGAAGTTAATCTTCTCAACCCGATATTGGTTCATTGTAAAACGTCGGGCAAGCCTTTTTATGCTATTTTGCACAGGGTCGATGCTGGGTTAGTTATAGATCTGGAACCAGTTAACCCAGCTGATGTGCCGGTAACAGCTGCTGGGGCATTGAAGTCCTATAAGCTGGCAGCCAAAGCCATTTCAAGATTGCAGTCCTTGCCAAGTGGGAACATATCTCTATTATGTGATGTTTTAGTCAAGGAAGTTAGAGATTTAACAGGTTATGATAGGGTGATGGTTTATAAATTTCATGAAGATGAACATGGAGAAGTTGTTGCTGAAAGCCGTAGACCTGACTTGGAACCTTATCTAGGCTTACATTACCCAGCTACTGACATACCACAAGCCTCGAGATTCCTTTTTATGAAAAACAAAGTTAGAATGATATGTGATTGTTTTGCCCAACCAGTTAAGGTGATTCAAGACAAGGGGTTGGCTCAGCCATTAAGTCTTTGTGGATCCATGTTAAGATCTCCTCATGGGTGTCATGCGCAGTATATGGCAAATATGGGATCAATTGCATCTCTTGTGATGTCAGTGACTATCAATGATGATGATGATGATGAGATGGACAGTGAACAGGAGAAGGGAAGCAAATTATGGGGTTTAGTGGTTTGTCATCACAGTAGCCCCAGGTTTGTTCCATTTCCACTGAGATATGCTTGTGAATTTCTAATTCAAGTATTTGGTGTGCAAATTAATAAGGAAGTGGAGTTGGCTGCCCAAATGAGAGAGAAGCATATTCTGCAAACTCAGACTGTGCTTTGTGACATGCTTCTGAGAGATTCTCCAGTAGGAATTGTCACTCAATCTCCAAATGTCATGGATCTAGTTAAGTGTGATGGGGCTGCACTTTACTACAGACATAAATTTTGGGTCCTTGGTATTACCCCTACAGAGGCACAAATTAGAGATATAGCCGAGTGGCTACTTGAGTACCATGGTGGCAGTACAGGCTTAAGTACTGATAGCCTAATGGAAGCTGGCTATCCTGGTGCTTCAGTTCTTGGAGAGGCAGTTTGTGGGATGGCTGCAATTAGGATCACTGCAAAAGACTTCTTGTTTTGGTTCCGGTCCCATACAGCTAAAGAGATCAAGTGGGGTGGTGCAAAGCATGGTCCTGATGACAAGGATGATGGAAGAAAGATGCATCCAAGATCATCATTCAAGGCTTTTCTGGAGGTAGTCAAGTGGCGGAGCCTACCTTGGGAGGATGTAGAAATGGATGCAAGTCATTCCTTACAGCTGATATTGAGAGGATCCTTGCAAGATGAGGCTGCTGATGAGTCCAAAATGATTGTGAATGTACCATCCGTTGATAATAGGATTCAGAGGGTGGATGAACTGCGTATTGTCACTAATGAAATGGTCCGCCTGATTGAGACAGCTGCTGTCCCAATCTTTGCTGTTGATTCCTCTGGTAACATAAATGGATGGAACTCTAAAGCAGCAGAACTCACTGGCCTGACTGTTGAGCAAGCCATTGGCATGCCATTTGCTGATCTTGTCGAGGATGATGCAATTGATATTTTCAAAAATATGCTATCATTGGCCCTAGAAGGTGATAGTGGGATTTATCTATTGAACTTGCTGCTAATTAGATACTCTCTCTCTCTCTCTCTTTTTGAAAGTGTATGTAGAAATCATATGCATGTTTTGTGTTAACCGAGTAGCATATTTCTGCATCTGGATATTTTTGTTTCTTCCATATATGCCTGTGGGTAAACTGTGTCACTTACATTTGCATCCATTCTTTTAGATGTTTGTTTGGCAGCAACACAATTGTATATGGAGTGCATAACTAGATGCTATTTACTGGAGGCATATTTGTAGGTATATTGATCGAGTATTGGAATTAAAGTTTTCTATATTGTTCAGCCTGGTCATTTACTTGGTGCTATCATGCTGCCTAGCAGGTTGAATTTTTGGCGCTGCTTTCTGACCAATTTGCAGGCTGATTTGAATAAACCCAAAACTATGCATCTCCTTTGAAAAAGAAGGGAGTACAACTTGTTGAGTCATCTGATTGATGAAATATGGTTAGCATGTGTCTTTCTCTTTGATCCCTCAGTGATAGCCTGTCAAAGAAATGGACTAATGTTTATGAATCTTATATTCATTTTCTCTTATTTATGTAATTGAACATTTCCTTTGTAAGATTGTGCTAAATATCACCTTCTTATCTTTGTCTATTGAACCTTTTTTGTCATATCATCTTTCTTTTGCACTATTTTGGCATTTGGTGAATTTATGTTGGCTTTTCATGTTGATGTCAAAATGGCAGGTATAGAAGAACGAAGTGTTGAAATCAAGCTTAGGACTTTTGGGTGTCAGGAAAATAATGGCCCTATCATCTTGGTTGTTAATGCATGTTGTAGTCGAGACTTAAATGAAAATGTTGTTGGAGTTTGCTTTGTAGGGCAAGATCTAACAGGCCAAAAGACAGTCATGAACAAATACACCGGTATCCAAGGTGATTATGCTGGTATTGTGAGGAGCCCATCTGCTCTTATTCCCCCAATTTTTATGAATGACGAGCTTGGCCGATGCTTGGAGTGGAATGACGCAATGCAAAAGTTGTCTGGTATGAAGAGGGAAGAAGCCATTGATAGGATGCTTCTTGGAGAGGTTTTTACAGTGGACAATTTTGGTTGTCGGGTGAAGGATCATGACACCTTAACCAAACTCAGGATATTCTTCAATGGGATAACTGCTGGTGAGGATGCAGATAAATTATTGTTTGGGTTCTTTGATCGGCAGGGTAAATTTGTTGAAGCATTACTTTCTGCAAACAGAAGGACTGACGCTGAGGGAAAGATCACTGGCGTTTTGTGCTTTTTGCATGTAGCTAGCCCTGAGCTTCAATATGCTTTGCAGGTGCAGAGGATGTCTGAACAGGCAGCAGTCAGTAGCCTCAATAAGTTGGCTTACATCCGTCAGGAACTCAGAAAGCCTTTGAAGGGGATTGCGTTAATGCAGGATCTGATGGGTTCTTCTGATTTGAACATAGGGCAGAAACAGCTTCTGAGGACAAATGTAATGTGTCAGGAACAAATAACCAAGATTGTTGATGACACAGACATTGAAAGTATTGAGGAGTGGTACAATTTTTTAGCATGCTCATTGCCATTGTTGATCCTGTTGATACATAAAATTGGTTTTTATTTACAATTAATCTTTCATGGATTGAAGATTACATTTCTCATATTTGTATGCTGTGTTCATAATTTAACCCCCTTTTCTTTCTTTCTTCCTTTTTTTTAACAAAAGTTTACTCCATGTGACATCTACTTGCAGCTACATGGAATTGAACTCTGGGGAGTTTAACCTTGGTGAAGCCTTGGAAGCTGTCCTAAAACAAGTTATGATAATGAGCCAGGAGCGCCAAGTTCAGGTTATCCAAGATTTACCTGCTGAGGTGTCATACATGTACTTGTATGGAGACAATTTGAGGCTTCAACAAGTCCTTTCAGATTTTTTGACAAACGCACTCCTCTTTACTCCTGCTTTTGAGGAATCGTCAGTTGCATTCAGGGTAATTCCTCGAAAGGAACGTATTGGAAGGAATATGCACATTGTTTATCTTGAATTTCGGTAATCTCCATTTCCTTTGCCAAATGCCTTTTTTCTTTCCTTTCCTTTTCCTGCAGAACCAAAAAAAAAAAGGTGGGGGTAGGGGAGAGGCTAGAATAATAATAAAATTTAATACTTAGCAGCATAAGCACATAGTCTTTGACACAAAATTGACACAGAAAATTTGCATTTAACGGGTATGTGAAAATGAGAATCATATTTCTTTCCTTTCTTTCTGCTGGTTTGTAAAGATATTCCATTCAAAATTTGTGAAGCATATACTTATTCTGAAATATGGTGTATATTCCTTTTCCACCTTGGTATTATCCAACTTTTATCATGCATTTATCATACTTATGATATGAAGAAATAACAGTTTCAAATTAGTTTGAAATTTTTTCATGGTGAATTTTCAAATATTATTATTGACTCTCACACGCTACATGTTTCTATATCTCCTCAGTTAGATAAAAAATCAAATCAAGGCTGTTGACGTTGAGTGATTATACTGCAGGATTACTCATCCAGCGCCGGGTATCCCAGAAGACTTAATTCAGGAGATGTTTCACCATAGCCAGGGCGTCTCAAGGGAAGGTCTAGGCCTATACATCAGTCAGAAGCTTGTAAAGATTATGAATGGCACTGTACAGTATCTTAGAGAGGGGGAAAGATCATCCTTCATTGTTCTTGTAGAATTTCCACTGGCTCGTCATCTTGGCCACCATTGAAAACCTACGGCCATGGTAATATGATAAGAAGAGAAACTAACTTCCAGCATGAACTGTATCAGTGGCTTGTTGTCTCAACCAAACCATTGCCCTCGCAGCTCACGGTCAAGTTGCTGTCATTCTGAGTCTGGATGATAGTGGTTGCTGCTAAGCCTGTCAAAGAGCATTCTCCATTAGAAGTTCATGAAGCAGGTGAGAAGTTTGCAGCATAGCCGAGGCTTTTTCTAACTGAAAAAACCTTATAAATTAAGTTGAATAGTTTACAGCCTTCTTTTATATAGGACACTGAACGTATCTTTCTTGCGGCACAAACAATCCCTTCACCTGAGAGAATATCTAGTTGCTTGGGCCTATAGCGCCTTGTTGCAGCTTTCAGTGTGTAACCGTTCGAACTGAAGAAGGCATATACTGTACAGTGAAACCTCTAGATTATGATCCATTGACTCGAGAATAAACTATTTTCTAGCTATGGAGGACAACAGATTTAGAAGTCAAGAAGACCTCGATGGGTAATCATTCCTGCGCCTGAATTTATACGAGTTCTTCTCTAACCACTGCTAACATCTTCAAGGCCTTGGTACATCAGTTTATGCCCGAGTTTTCAGTGGTTCAAAGTTCCAGAAAACTCACGGTAAGAGTTCGCTTTTGTCAGTTCGAGGATCAAGCCAGCAACTCTCGCATTTCTTGACTTTGCTTTCTCATTTGCTGTTCTCTTCATTGATGGTATTCCTGTTAGTTGTGTTTTTGGTTTTCTGTTCTGCTTGTAAACAGCTGTCGCATTGTGTTTGTAAACGGCTGTAGGCCTGTTGGGTTCTGTTTGTAAACTGTTGTTTTTGTTCTGTCTGTAAACACCTGTAGCAGGCTGGTGTTTGTTCAATGAAAGCAGTTAATTCATGTGTCAGAAGAAATAAAGTTAAACTGCCGGAAAATGTGGCTGTTGTCTCTGCATTGAATCTTTACAAATCATTTTATTAACCTTAATTATGTTAACGTATACTTCTCGAACACTTCTAGTTTACATGTTTGTGCTTGTCTGAAGATGGCATGGATTTGGACATTTCCCAGCAGGCTGAAAAACATTGATATTTGAATGTTTACGAAGGCGCTCCATTAGAGCATGAACCAGAATCAGAAAGCCCGATTCTTAACTTCGACATGCTCCGATCTCTCTTCCCATCTACTCACATTCACAGGCGCGTTACCTACGATTCAACACTTGCTTTCACTTCCCTTGCCCCTTCAATTTTTACCCCAAAGCCGAGCAAACCCCAAAACCTCAATTCCCAAGTCAACCCATCTCTTCCTTCTCCAATTCCATTGGAAATCTTACTTGATCACTACAAATCATCTCAATATCAACTGTCCTCCCCGCCTTTTTCAGCTTCGAGTTTCGAGCTATACGAATCTTTGGTTGCTCGTTATAGGGATTCTCGTAGCTTAGCCGACGCAGAAGAGTTTCATTGGCGGGTTTTAAAACATGGCTTTGAAGGAGATTTGTTCTTGTCCAACTCCCTCATCAATGTTTATGTTCGAGCTGGTGATTTAGTGTCTGCACGAAAATTGTTCGATGAAATGCCTGAGAGGAATCCGGTTACGTGGGCTTGCTTGATTTCAGGGTATAGCCAAAATGGGATGCCCAATGAAGCGTGTAGAGTCTTTAAAGAGATGGTTTGTACGGATTTTTTGCCTACTCATTATGCCTTTGGTAGTGTTCTTAGAGCTTGTCAGGAGCTAGGATCCTGTGGGCTTCGATTCGGTTTGCAAATACACGGGTTGATTTCGAAATCTCGATATTCTTTTGATGTAGTTGTTTGTAATGTGCTGATATCAATGTATGGGAGTTGTTTGGGGAACATTGCTGATGCTCGTCGCGTTTTTGATGAAATACAGGTTAAAAATTCAATATCTTGGAACTCTATTATATCAGTTTATTCACAAAGTGGGGATGCAGTGTCTGCCTTCGAGCTGCTCTCAAAGATGCAAACAAACAGTATAGGGTTCAGTTTCAAGCCTAATGAATATACACTTGGGAGTTTGATAACTGCTGCTTGTTCTTCCATTGACTTTGGTTTCTGTTTGCTCGAGCAAATGCTTTGTACGATTGCAAAATCTGGGTTTATTTCAGATCTCTATGTGGGAAGTGCTTTGGTAAGTGGGTTTGCAAGGTTTGGCTTAACTAATTACGCTATGAATATTTTTGGTCAGATGAGTCCGAGAAATGCAGTCTCTATGAATGGTTTGATGGTTGGATTGGTAAGGCAGAAATGTGGTGAAGAAGCAGTTGAGGTTTTTATGAAGATGTCAAACTCGGCTGATATAAATTTCGATTCTTACATTATTCTGTTAAGTTCTTTTGCTGAATTTGCTGTGTTAGAGGAGGGTAGAAGAAAAGGCAGAGAGGTTCATGGATTTTTGATTCGTAAGGGCTTAAATGACACAGTGGTTGCAATTGGAAATGGGCTTATTAACATGTATGCAAAATGTGGTGATATTGCTGCTGCTAGTTCCGTTTTTCAACATATGGTTAATAAAGATTTGGTCTCTTGGAATACCATGATTTCTGGTCTTGACCAGAACAAGTGTTTTGAAGATGCTGTCACAAGCTTCTGTGCAATGGGAAAAACTGGATTAATGCCTTCAAATTACACTGTAATAAGTGCTTTGAGTTCATGTGCAAGCTTGGGCTGGAGCATGCTTGGACAACAAATACATGGTGAAGGTCTGAAATTGGGACTTGATTTGGAGGTTTCAGTTTCAAATGCTCTTCTTGCGTTATATGCCAGTATCGGATGTCTTTCTGAATGCAAGAAAATTTTCTCCTTGATGATGGACCATGATCAAGTTTCATGGAATTCTATGATTGGAGCATTAGCTGATTCGGAGTCTTCTGTTTCAGTAGCAGTTAAATACTTTTTGAACATGATGCGTAATGGATGGTTTCCTAACAGAATAACCATTATAAACATTCTTGCAGCAGTATCGTCTCTTTCACTCAGTAAATTGAGCCATCAGGTACACACTCTTGTAATTAAATACAATCTTGCAAATGACAGTTCTATTGAGAATGCGCTTTTGGCTTGTTATGGAAAATGCGGAGAGATGGATGAATGTGAGAAGATCTTTTCCAGGATGTCTGATAGAAGAGATGAAGTTAGTTGGAATTCCATGATTTCTGGGTATATACATAATGAGCTTTTGGATAAAGCTGTTAATTTAGTCTGGTTTATGATGCAGAGGGGTCAGAAACTGGATGGTTTCACCTTTGCCACCGTTCTAAGTGCCTGTGCTTCAGTTGCAACATTAGAGCGTGGCATGGAAGTTCATGCTTGTGCTATAAGAGCTTGTTTAGTATCTGATGTTGTAGTTGGAAGTGCAATTGTTGATATGTACTCAAAATGTGGAAGGATAGATTATGCTTCAAGATTTTTTAATATGATGTCAATAAGGAATGTTTACTCTTGGAATTCAATGATATCAGGCTATGCACGTCATGGACATGGAGACAAAGCTCTCAAGCTCTTTACGCGTATGAAGCTAGATGGTCAATTACCAGATCATGTAACCTTTGTTGGGGTCTTATCAGCTTGTAGCCATGTGGGATTGGTTGATGAAGGATTTTCTCATTTCAACTCTATGACGGAAGTGTATGGGTTGGCTCCCAAGATGGAGCACTTTTCATGTATGGTGGATCTCCTTGGGCGGGCTGGTGAACTTGATAAGATTGAAGATTTTATTAATAGCATGCCAATGAAGCCTAATGTTCTTATTTGGAGGACAGTCTTAGGGGCTTGCTGCCGAACAGACGATCACAAGACAGATTTGGGTAGGAAGGCTGCTGAGATGCTCTTTGACTTGGAACCACAAAATGCTGTGAACTATGTGCTTCTAGCTAACATGTATGCTTCTGGAGGAAAGTGGGAAGGTGTGGCAGAGGCTAGGGTGGCAATGAGAAGGGCAGCAGCAAAGAAAGAAGCTGGTTGTAGTTGGGTCACAATGAAAGACGGCATTCATGTTTTTGTAGCAGGTGATAAATCACACCCAGATAACGATTTGATCTATGCAAAACTCAAGGAACTTAACAGAAAAATGAGGGATGCTGGATATGTGCCAATGACAAGATTTGCATTGTATGACTTGGAACCAGAGAGTAAAGAGGAACTCCTTAGCCACCATAGTGAGAAACTTGCCATTGCTTTTGTTCTCATTCGCAATTCTGGATTACCAATTAGGATAATGAAAAACCTTCGGGTTTGTGGTGACTGCCACATGGCATTCAAGTATATATCAAAGATCATTGGCAGGCTAATCATACTACGGGATTCCAACAGATTTCATCATTTTAGTGATGGTAAGTGTTCGTGTGGGGATTACTGGTGACTGACTGCTCAGGCTTTGTTTGTCCCTGTGAGGGTTTGGCATTGCATGCCAAATCTCAACACTTACTCTGCCCGTGAAGGGTCCATAGCTGAGTTTGATATGTGCTGAATATGTAATAGTTTGGAGAGTTCAAAGTCTAGTTCAGTATGATCTAATCACTTGGACGGAATAAAACAGAGGTTTTGAGCTCCCTTCAGATAAGCAAAGCTCTACTTTCATGCATGGCATCCCAACGATTACAATACATTGGTGATTACCTACTTGCTGATACTGTGACAGCTGAGTTCAATTCTCTTTTGACACATTCTTGGGATGAGCAAGCTTCAACTGCATTTACTAGCCACAAATGATCACATCACCAGGTACCCTTTCTGCTCTGATGATTCAAGCTGTGCTTCTATGGCTGCCTACCTTCCTCTTCATACTCTTTTCCAGTCAAACCAGAGCTGGTGGCAATGAAAACAAGAAGTCCATTGCAACGCAGAAACACAATTCTTCCCAATGCTGAAACTAAAGAGCTGGTGGCACTGTTTAATGTTGTGAAGTAACAAAGCACCTAATCATTGGTTTTTCTACCAGAAGACAACAAATGAAATTGAATGAATGAGATAATTATGTATTATGGCACATGGACTTGGCAGCTGCACCTTGCTTAAATTCCACTCTCACTCTTTTTTAATTCTTTCTGCCTATAAATAATAAACTCAAATTTAACTTAACCGTGGTTACTCTTTTGTTATTTATAGACTGTCATGAGACAAGTAACACCAACTTAATTGAATACATTAATCAAAAAAATAATAATAAATATATACAAGTATATAAATAAAATTTTCCAATCAACTTTATGAAAATGCCACTCAAAAACTATTCCATAATTACTTAATTTGCTTTTCTTTTACCCTTTTTTTCAATTATTTTTTTCTTACACCTGCATATTAATTTAAGTCACGAGGAAGAAGGTAAGAACTTGATACTTGGTCATGGTATAATTCTCTATTCTTTTAACCCAACCGAAGTAACGAATCCTCAACGACCAAGATGAGGAAGTGGGCGCTTTTACCGCACTTTTTATAAGAAAAATACTATAAAACCTTAGAAGATTAGAAAGAAAAATCTAAACAAATACCGACCTCACGTTGCAGATTTTAGCATGAAAAACCCATTTTCAGTTTGTTCAACTTTTCAAGAACTCGAAAGGGCACAGTGCAAAGATTTGTTCTAACAATCTTTTCTTAACCCAAGTATCTGTATGATATAAACCCAACAGAAACCTTGTATACAAAGATATTACTGAACATTTCTTCAGTTTTTGCTTGATCAGTTGTAATTTTGCATGGCCATACACGTTACTCCTTGTTCTTCTTCATCTTCTTCTTCTTCACTTGCATTCTCTTCTGAACTCAATGTTTGCAAGCCAAGAAAATGTTGTTGCTCCAATTGGGTTTCTCAAGTTCGTCCAAGAATCCATACAAGAAACCATTTCCGGATCAAGTCCTCAAATGGGCATCCACTAAATGCGGTTTCTATGCAGGATGGTGAGTCATTGTGCTACAATTTTTGTTTTTCTTTCATGTTCTGTTTATCTGTATGCAATGAGTTGTCTTTGTGAATGAAACTCGTTTTACTTTAGATAATTTGTTTTCTGGTAATGATGTGATCTGGAATTGTGGAATGAAATATGCTTCTTTTAGCTTTCAAGATTGGAGATATATAGAAATACTTGACTTGACCAATGTTTGATTTCTGGGAAGTTTTAATGCTTTGTGCTAACATGATTTTGGAGGATAGTTATAAACTTGTCAAATAAAAAAGAATTCCAACATTTGTTAAAAGAATTGGATGCAATAGTTTCTTTTAACATGTTTGATACTAATGATATGCAGTGATGAAAATTTGGACATGTAATCCAAATTGCTATTTGAAAGCATGTTTTGGATTCTGGAAATGACGTGCTTTGGCATTCCAATCAGTCTTTTTCCTCATCTAGGAACTCCATTAGTTGTTTGGCAATCTTTTCTACATCAATTTTGTGCTTTTTTTAGTTTCTCAAGTTTGAGCCCTGAAGAACTCTTTGGATTAGGCATGGATGGAAGCCCTTTGGCCAAAGGAATCAAACCTGAAGAGAAAGAAGTTTTCTCAGACTCTCAGGAAGTACAGTCTACTCTCAGCATAACTGTTGTTGGAGCTTCAGGGGACCTTGCTAAGAAGAAAATATTTCCTGCACTCTTCGCTCTCTACTACGAAGATTGTCTTCCTCAGGTAATGCTCTTCATTTCGTCATAGAGTTTCACTCTCTGAAGATAGCATTGATTTTCTTCAACCACTGTCAAGATCATTTATATAGGGTAGAGAGCTATATTTGCAATGACTAGTGGGTTTGTATCTTTTCTTTTGTTTTCTCTTGGTATGCAGAACTTTATGGTTTTCGGTTATGCTCGTACTAAACTGACAGATGAGGAGCTCAGGAACATGATTAGTGGAACTTTAACTTGTAGAATTGATAAGAGGTATGATTAATATCATGCTAAAGTAATTTTGATATATCATTTGTTATCTAAATTCTTTGTCCGCCATTGTGTATGTTTATTATGTGGGATGACTTATAGGGAAAATTGTGAAGATAAAATGGAGCAGTTCTTGAAAAGATGCTTTTACCATTCCGGTCAGTATAATTCTGAGGACGATTTTGCGGGACTAGACAGGAAGCTGAAAGAGAAAGAGGTAACATGTTTGTTTGCGTTTTTACTCAGTTTTTTAAATACCTCATTGCAGTAAGTTCTCTATTTTTTGGGAATGGGATGAAACCGACTTAAGAATGTGAGAAATATCCTTCAGATTTATAGAAATTTTCTATAATAAAAGTTTATTCTTTTTTGCATGCTAAGTTTGATGTATTTATCTTATAATGGTCTCTGAAACTTATTTTTTGATAGGTTGAAGTATTGAATTTGGGTGAAAAAACGAACTATTGCAACAAGAACATCTAGCATTTTCTAACATTTTACTATTTTTCCACATCCAAATTATGATGCACCGTGGTCTTCATATTTAGAATGGTGCAATACAGAAAGGTTTTTCATGTTCATTATTGTCAGATTAATGACAGAAGAATTGGCTTTAGAAAAGATTGATTAAGATCTGATACTTGTATACAGAAGGTTAGACCGTTCTTTAACTTTTGAATGGTGGCCAATGCCCTCGTATGGTTATTGAAATAAAGCAAAATATTATCATCGGTTATTACCCATCGGAGATGTCCTTATTGAACCAAATGATGGAATTTGTTGTTTGTCTGCTTAACATGCAATGGATGCAAACTGACATTGAAATGGCTAGTCATTGATTCCATCTTAGAATTCTTCTTGTCCTAACATTGGAAAATTGCTTCTTTGCAGACCGGAAAACTGTCAAATAGGTTGTTTTACTTGTCAATACCTCCAAACATATTTGTGGCTGTGGTGAGATGTGCCAGCCTCAAAGCTTCTTCAGCAAATGGATGGACAAGGGTTATCGTTGAAAAGCCATTTGGCTGTGATTCAGAGTCCTCTGCTGAACTAACAAGATGTATGAAGCAATATCTAACTGAGGATCAGATATTCAGGTACATTTTGCTTTATAGATTTCAAATAGAAAACTAAAAATCAATAAAAGTAAAAGAACAGCTCAATTTTGAGTATGCTTTTTTAGGATTGACCATTACCTGGGCAAGGAGCTTGTTGAGAATCTCTCAGTGCTTCGATTCTCAAATCTTGTTTTTGAGCCTCTATGGTCAAGGAATTATATCCGCAATGTGCAGTTGATATTTTCTGAAGACTTTGGTACCGAAGGACGAGGGGGGTGAGTTGCGTACTCTTGCTGATTTTCCTTTTGTATTCAAATACATGGTTCTTTTCAAGGACTAAGATCACTCAAGTGTTCTTGTTAATGTCAGTTACTTTGATAATTATGGAATCATACGAGATATAATGCAAAATCATCTCCTGCAAATTCTGGCACTGTTTGCAATGGAGACTCCAGTCAGCTTAGATGCTGAGGACATTAGGAATGAAAAGGTATTGCGATTTCCTTTCACATGATCAGTACCACTCGAGAATGTGCTTTGACTTGCTGCATGATTGCTATTTATTTCATTGATTACTTTATATTTTTATTAATTTTCCTAAAACACTTTTTACATTTGGTATAACAGCTTGCTTGGCCCTTTTTCAGGTAAAGGTTCTGAGATCAATGAAACCACTGCAGCTTGAGGATGTCACCGTTGGTCAGTATAAGGGTCATGATAAGAGCGGTAGAAAATATCCAGGTTATACAGATGATCCAACTGTACCCAATAACAGTCTTACGCCTACATTTGCGGCTGCAGCTATGTTTATAAACAACGCTAGGTGGGATGGTGTCCCTTTTCTCATGAAGGCTGGCAAAGCTCTCCACAGGAAACGGTAAGTGGATACTGTTATTCATTGATTGTGTCTTCAGGGGCTACGCCTTGTAATCATCCCATAATGACTGGACTGAAAATTAGTTGTGTGATTGAAAATCCAGAGCGGAGATTCGAGTTCAGTTCAGACATGTTCCAGGTAATTTGTACAAGCGAAATTTTGGAACTGATTTAGACATGACAACAAATGAGCTTGTGCTGCGCGTGCAACCTGATGAAGCCATTTATCTGAAGATCAATAACAAAGTTCCTGGTCTTGGAATGAGATTGGATCGCAGTGACCTTAATTTGCTTTTTCGAGCAAGGTATGGGGACAATCAACTAGTTTTATTAACTGAATATGCTGCTTCAGTTCATTGTCCTGCATTAAACAGAGATATCGAGTGTATCATTGTTGAGCTTAATATCAAAACTGGAATGATCGGTCTATTAAAACAATCCTTGCTGCTATTAGTTTAGCTTTGATAGCATCTTAGACCAGACTCGTTCATAAAACTCATCTAGCTTTCCCTTAAAGTCACATAGATTTTACAACTGCCCTTGACAAAACAATGACTTCTTGCCTGTGAATGCGTTACGATTTCTGATATCTAACAGCCATCAACTTGAAAAATAAAGTAAAGATCATTTTGGACTAGTATGGTCTGAGAACTCATGCAAGTATTTCTCACCTTATTTCCTTTCAAGCTTTTGTTATGGTATTAATTTAAGACTTTGGTGGTAATGATCCGAAGGTATCCAAGGGAAATCCCAGATGCATACGAGAGATTGCTCTTGGATGCTATAGCAGGGGAGCGAAGGTTGTTCATTCGAAGCGACGAGCTTGATGCTGCCTGGTCACTGTTCACACCATTGTTGAAGGAACTGGAAGAAAGAAAGATTGTCCCAGAGCTCTACCCTTACGGGAGCAGAGGACCAGTTGGAGCACATTATCTTGCTGCCAAGTACAATGTTCGATGGGGTGACCTCAGCAGCGAAGACTCATAAGCATAATGATCCAAACCTTACTCATGAACCGTAGCAGAGCTCATCATCATGCTACCCACAGTTGTTTCTTTGTATTTTTTGAGTGGGTAATTTTCTTTGTTCTTGTTGGTTTGTGAGAATTTGGTTTAGAATAGATACATCTGCAAACAATTCATGTGAAAAATGACTTGGTTTTGAATCAATGAATAGATTTTGTTTAGTCTTATTAAGCAATTCATGCATAAAATCCATGTTTGTGTAGTGTAAAATACAAAAAATTTGTATGGACACATCGAACATAAAACTTTTTCAATAGCTTTTGCTACATGAACACAAATTTTAGCTCTTATTGCTCTTTGCATCGTATCTATAATTATCATATCTACACCGTAATTGGTAGGACCCGGTTGTGTACGTAGTAGTTCTGGTTATGGCAGAAGCAAGACTTAGACCCACCACTACAAACCTGAGCTTGAAAAAGAGAATGAGGCAACTTGTACTTTGCTTGCAAGGCAAAAGAGAGGATTGCTGCAAAAATCCAAGAGAAAACAAAACCCAGTTACAATTTCAAATATAACAACAAGAATTGTTCAAAAGAAAAGAAAAGAAAAAAATGGATTAAAAAGTGATGACTTGTTATTATTATTTTTTTCATCTGAGAATGGTTGATAAGACATAACTCATGACTCATAATAAGCATGCCTTTGCCATTCTTCCCTTCAGACTTGATTCGGCTCTAGTCAAAAAGAATGACTTTGTTCTTGGGTTGGCTCTGCAGGCTGACCTCGCCTGCCCTGGCCCCACTCTTCTCCCAATGTTCCTGTCACTCCGGTCCACCAGCCTCTTTGATTTGCTTGTTGCAGGCTTGCAGCTGACCTCATCCTTATGATTATAATACAATAAACTAAGGTGAAGAAAATATTAGACATTGAACTTCTTACTTAAAAAAGCACTTCACGAAAGTTTTAATATAATTCAATTTTAGTTTTTTAGTTTAAAAATTGATATTTTGATCCAAAATTTTAAATTTGACTATACAAAAAAATTGTTCTATTAAGTTACTATTACAAAAATCTATTAACATAAACATTTGTTATTCATGAAATATCCATAATACATTTTTTTGTATTAACAAATAAAAATCTTTTTTTTGATAAGCAACAAATAAAAATCGTACATAGAATTCTTTTTTAAAAAATTACTTAAAAATAATAAATAGTAACAACATTATTTTTTGATATTTGGGAATGTGATATTATTAATTAAATTTTATGAATTGACTGATATATGTTAAAATCATTTGTGATTTTGGACCAAAGTGTTAATTTTCAAAACTAATGAACTAGAGTTGAATTATAATAAAATTTTGAGGATCTTAGAGGAATTTACCCATTAATTAATAATATTCTATCTTTTGATTGAAGTTGTGAGGTGTAATTCTTACTAAACAATAGAGATGTGAACTTGCATGTTGCAATCTAAACTTTTCTCAAAACTTTCCTCCTTTGGTAAGATAGAATTATATGTTGAAAACTGCCTAAAAGCTTATCAAGTTACTAATACCAAACTGAATGCAGTAAAAATTATCTCGATACGGGTAAGAGTTCAATTCCACATATACCAAATTACTGCATTATTGAAGCATGCTCCAAATATTTTCTGTTGACTATCTTTGGACCTGCATGTGAGAGAGATACGAGTGAGGGTGAAAAAAAAAAGAAAAGAGAGAAAGAGGGATTACTATTCTAATCCCTTATTTGAAATTATGAAACTCAATGAGTTAGTTTCATATATATATATATGTATAGGTTGAGACTAATTCTTTGTATACCCATAAGATTTTATATGATGATGATTCGAACATGAAACATTTCGTTACTAATCATTTACAATGAAAAACTCAATGAAGTTGTACACCATTAAATTTATCTTTTAAGTTTATTTATTAATTTTTTATAATAATTTGAGTTGAAATCATAATTTTTTATTAAATTAAAAAAATTAATTGGAAGAGATTATATTGTAACCCAGTTTTGTCGTCCTCAATGCAATTAAACCAAATCACATAATTAACTCAGAAAGACGGTTACAAAGAAATGGCGTGTAGGCCCTAGTGTTAGGCTGTTAGCCAATCTCAGCTCAGGTCAGATTCACTCTTTTATATTTGATGGTACAATTCCTGTAATTAGTGTCATTTAATTATCTCTGGAATTCCCATTTCATGAACTGAAATCATTAATGAATCATTCACAGACCAAAAACAAATTACAGTGCACTTAATTTCCCTTAATTAAATCACTCCATTGTACTTGCATCCAATGGCTATGGAGGTAAACTGGCAAAGTCACAAGCAGCCCCCATGACTGGTTAAGAACAAATGCTCAGTTGGCAGTTTGGGAGGGCCAGAAGATTTCTGCTTCCCAGTGAGCTACCCAGCTAGCCTAGCCCCTAGCTGCAGCAGCTTGTTGAGATTGCTGTGAGCCTGTGACAACCTTTTTCAACCACAGTCGTTGAGTAAGGTCTGTTAACAAATCCGAGGTGGGTGCGCTTTGTACTGAATCAGATCCCTTCCGACCACGCCTTTCGTATATAAATATATATATATATTCGCTTTTCAAAGGTTTTTTTGGTTTTTCTTCCTCTTGTGAACATAAATGGCATTAATGGAAGTTAATAGGGAAAGCTGGACAAAAGAGAAAACGCCTAGGAAAGCACATGAAAACACTGTGGCAAATAGAAAAGTCCATCAGTTTCTCTTGTGAACTCCAAGCCACCCCTCGCCGTCTTTGCAGGGCGGGAAGCCTCTAAAGAAAATTAATAGTCTTACAAATACTTTCTTCATTAGATGTATGTATTCACGTATATAATGGATGGTGTATTCAGTATGTATGTATGTATAAGATATTGTAGCTTAAGATATGATTATGTTAATGTTAGATATAACACGCAAAAAAATACAATAGGAACCATAATTTACATTTAATGTATCATCATCGATTTTTTATATCAATAAATTAGAATAAGTTATATGAATTAATATATAAAATCAAAGACATCTATATGAACTTTCATTTTCCACATATTCTTATTAATCCAATACTTTCATATAACTTTAATACTTTCATATTTTTTTCGAATTACTTCATTCTAAGTCTTTTTTATCTTCTTCTAATACTGACCCTTCTTTATTCTTTCATAGTATCAACTCTCCTAACTGTAGTATTTTAAGATTTATGTCGAACATGTCTGAATTAATATAAATAACTTTTACACATTTTATTTTCAATAAATACTACTTCAACCATTTTGTGAATATCTTCACACAACTTATATTTAATGTATCCATATGAAATATTTATTTTTGATAAAAAAATATAAGTAAAATATTTATATTTCATATGACAAAAACATAATTTTTTTTTTGGTAAAAGACAAAAACATAGTTTTGTACTATAAGACAAACACGATAAATATCCATGGATCCCGACATCATCTTTTGGGTTCCTAAGTTCGTGTTTTTGTCTACTACTTTTTGTCCTTGTTTCTTTGTAGTTCACTTCTTTCTTTTCCTTTATAGCTTCACTTACGTATTATTGATGTCTTCTTCTTCATCATCATCGTCGTCGTCTTCTGAAGATGGCAATGGCTTTGGTGCAAGAAGAGGCGGTGATTTCGAAGGGCCATCTTTGACTCGTAGACGTGCCAGTAACGAAATCTGGCCAGGGCTTTTCGTTGAAGATCTTGTTGTCCGAGTTGCCATTGATGCTTCTCGTTCTCTTGGCCGCCTCGCCGCAGCTGCTGCACTTGCCAACTTGTTTCAGGTATGGTTTTTATTTTTTTATCTTCATCAATGCCCTTTTTTCTTCATGTTTTGGTTGATTTTAGAGGTGACAGAATTGGAGAATTCTTGATTGGGATTTTCTTTTTGACGCCAGTTTTGTCAACTTGGAATATCGTTAGTAAAATTGTAAATTTGTTGTTTTCATTTCAATCTTCATGCCATTGTCATGCCACAGCAAAATCACCGCAATAAAGTAGACAGGAAGTCCTGGAAAAGGACAATAATCTTTTTCCGGTCGAAGAATATCATTTTGAACCCTTGATAGTCAAGTGAAACCAGATTTGTAGCATAAATCATCAATGTTCTAACTCTAATTAAAATTATTAGTACTTGTTTTAGTTCAAATGATTATTACTATTACTATTAGTACTTACAAGAACTACATAATAAAACAACTACATTTCTATTAGTACTTGTTTTAGTTCAAATGATTATTACTATTGCTATTATTACTTACAAGAACTACATAATAAAACAACTACATTTCTATTCATATGATAATTATAAGCGAGATTGGTCTTGTAGTAAATATATTCAATGTGTAAAGATTTAAGGCTTTATGGAAATCAGTCAAAACACAGCAAGTGCAATGCCAAAACCAAAGCTGGAAACTGATGTCTCTTTGTCATCTCAGAAGATAAAGTCTTCTCAATTCTTGCTTAAGCTCAGAACCCAGTTGCTGACTTATTGTTTTGTTCTTTTCATGTGTGCATGGCTTTAGTCTAGACTCCCAGACATCTTCTTCCTGTAATAGACATTTCCCTTTTTCTTCTCCTGTTTTTGATGGTTACTGTTGTATTTATTTTCTGTCAGAACCCTAACACAATTTAATTCAAAGACTACTTGAGTCAGTAATAATAATAACTAATGTTTAGAAGAAAGCAAAGACACCCAGTCTTTCTACGATAATAGATCATTGTTGTTATGCATGTATAATGTGAAGATTCGTCCTTAACTTGCGAAGACTCACATTTAATTTATGAAGTATTATTCATTTTGATTTGAAAATCTATTTTTTTTAATTTCATAAGAAAAATTTTAGATCTTTACATAATTATAATACATCTTTACAATATTTTTTTTATTTTAGTCAAAATTTTTATAATATCTCGATATAAAATTGATTAGAGTGTTAGAATTGACATGTAAATTGATGGGGTCCCAAGAAATAAGTGAAGCCTACATGTATGTACTCTGGGCACTGACTGGTGCAGGTATGTGGGAAGTGGGAGTAAGAGGCAGGAGTCGAAAAAAGAACAGAAAAAAAAAAGGAACAGAAAAAGGTAGGCTGGGGAAAGGCTATTAGATTCTCTGCTTTTTGCGAGACAGGCCTTTGGCCAACCCTTTCTTGGAAATGAAAGAGATGGGCAAATATATTTCTAGTAGGCTTAAGCTAGGGAAGCACGCTTGAAAGTTGCTATCCTATGGACCACAACTAACAGTCCTTCGGCAAGATTTCACATTTAGCATGTAAATTGTATTTGTGTAATATAAAATAAAATATATTTATATTAAAATTTATATTGACACATTAAATATAATTTTTTATAAATTTTTGCTTATTCATATATATAATTTTTGTCAATTTAATCTGTGTTATTATTGTATTATTTGTGTCATTTAGCTTTCTTCAACTTGTCGTTTTTTTCGCTCTCTTTTTCTAGATTTTCCCATTTTGCTCATGGACCATGGTCTTCACAACACACAAAGCCATTCACCTCATTCTTGTTCATATTTTGAGCTTCTGAATCGCCTGGCCCCGATGATTCTTTGTCTTTTTGTTGCAGATAAAGTTAGTTTTCTGCTTTGTTCTCTTGTAGGTTGCCTCTCCTTCATGAAACCAAGAAACATGGATTAAAAGAACGAGAAAAGAAAAGGTTTGAAACCAAAGGATTTGAAAAGAGAAAGAGCTGTCGCACTCTCCCTGACAGTAGGATATGTGATTACTGATTATGTCTTTTTAGCTACAAGACAATTCGATTCAACACTGATATTTTGAGAAAATGAAAAAAAAAAAATTCCCCATTCTTCTTTCATTAAGAGCTCTGGCAGATTCTGACTCTGAACTCGAAAACAACCTTCTCTTTCTTTCTTTCTCTCTCTCACGTATTCTTCTGCTCTGCTCTTCTCTGGTGCCTAGCCTCTCTCCTATCGCCCTCTGCCTGCCTGCCCAGCTTCAACTCTTTCGTTATTAAAAGCCCTTTAAGCGGATAGCACGGCTGATGCCACTGTTAAAGCTTGAAAAGCGTATGCCGAAATCATGCCAAAACATTGCTTCCTGAATCGAAACCCTCTTTTCTATGCTGCTGCAGCTCTTTCTTCATTTGCTAGATCATTCCAAACTTTACTAAGCATTACATAACTTGTTTTCTAATTATAATTATAGAATATTCAACTGTAACTCGAAATTTTCATTTATTACATCATTTTCTGCGTAATCCATCAATTTCTTGGTGTTCTCGCTTCTTAGATTCCATTATTTCTGCTTTTTAAAAACCTTAAATTTTTGTACAGATTGGACGTTGGTGCATGCGATGAAAATTTGTACTTCGAGTTCTTTTGCTTTTTTATTTTTCCGACGTGGAATTTGTTTGCATGCAGGTTTGTTCCACTTGGCAAGCTGTCTCTCGCTCTGATCCACTGTGGCACCGTCTCACAAGAGTCGTATGGGGTCGGACCCACCGCATGCACGCTACGTGGCGTGAGGAATATTTGTACCGTCATC
Organism: Heritiera littoralis; assembly: GCA_031772115.1. NCBI lineage: Eukaryota > Viridiplantae > Streptophyta > Magnoliopsida > Malvales > Malvaceae > Heritiera > Heritiera littoralis. The sequence goes on along the minus strand of JAPDPK010000059.1, from coordinate 2,200,538 downwards.
GAACGGCTCAGAATTTTCGTGCTGGGAGAGCGCTTCATGTGATTCTCCACTTTGATCGCTCTAACGTGGAGATCCCAGATGGGCTGACGTGTCGTTGCCTCACCCTGTCTGATACCCACCTCGCTTGCGGCTTCGTTGATGGCACCGTCCGTCTCTTCGACCTTGCCAGGCGCCATCACGTCGGCACCTTCCACCCCCACCATCGAGACCGTTTGGGGCGCTTCTCACGCTCGGTGTCCGGCATTGTCATCACGGCTCCCAGGATTATTTTCGCCACCTTGGATGGCGACATCCATGTGGCGGTCATAGACGGGCAGCCCCATGCGCGTAGGGCTCACATGGGCAACGTCGTGGACGACGGTGCATTGGTGGACTTCACCGGCTGTGATAGCTGGTGGGTCGGCCTTTACGCAGGCGTACCTGGCCGCGCTTTCCACATTTGGGATGGTAACACTGAAGAGCTACTCTACGTGAACGCAACATTGACTGACCCAGAGGCCGTAATGGGATGGCACATGTTGACTGCGTTGACAGAAACCATAGGCCGAGTCAGGGTGACAAGCCAGGAATCAGCGGTGGCATGCACGAGTTTGAGGTATATGGTTTTGGACTTAAGAAACCCTGAGCTTCCATTGCACGACCAGGAGAGTAGGAGAGAGCTCATAGTCACTTCCTTGGACACCAATAGTGAGGCGTTCATTACGGTGGACAACCGTGGCAGGGCCACCGTGCGACGGGTGGACACGTTGGAGGAAGTCTGTAGGTTTAACACACGGCAGAGGAACGTAATGGCATGCATGAACTCAGGGTACGCGCTAATGTGCACCGCGGGTGTAATAAGGGCGTGGGACGTAGAGCAGGCAGGGCAACACAACCAACAGTTGTATAGTCTGAACGAGAACATCGGGGATGTTAATGCAATGGTGGCAGATGACAGACATGTGGCGGCAGCGGGTAGTGACACGTCGATACACCTATGGGATTTTGGTGCACAGTAGGCAAAAATGTACTTTGCTACTTTTGGATAGTGACAGAGGGAAAGAGAAAAGAGAAGGGAATGGTTTATTTGGTGTTTTTGGCTAAAATTTAACGAAGTGAAAAAACAGAAGAAAGGAAGATAAAGCCATTTGGTTTGTCCTTTCTACTTTGGAATTTAGGAGGAAACTGCCAAGAAGATCTTCTTCCTTTGTTATTTTTTACTAGTAATTTTGTGGGATGTACCATTTTCACATCTAAATTAATGAAGTATTTGCAACAGGCTAGTGTTATTAGTGACTGGAATGGGGTGGGATTAGATTTGTTCATTCCAGTATTTTTATAATGATATTTATTTTATGCCTAAATACGTGTAAAATATTAGAGTTATTGAGAATTTTTTTCGTCTCAACTATTGTTCGTCAAGATCTAGAGAAGGGTAATCAAGTCTAAAAGATTGTGGTTTTTATAAAAGAGAAACAAGATCAGAGGATATTGGAATTAGGATTTTAATGCATCAAGTAAAGAGATAAGAGAAATATTATTAGAGTTGAGTAAAACGGAGATTCAAAAGTTGAAAATGACTTGTTTGTCTTTGGCTTTTTCCTCTTAAACTAGTGTTTGAGTGTTGAGTCTTATCGCCTTGACATATTTACAAGATAACATATAAGCCAGTCAGTGTGACAATCACTCACAAAATTAGATCGTAAGAAATCATAGGCCTTAAGGTTGAACTGTTATTTATGAGTCCAAAATCTTTATGAGTTAAAGAAAAGTTATCTTGTTAGTTGGGATTCATATCAATAAGTTATACACAAAATAATTTTTTTTTATCAAATTTATATGTATTTTTTATAAAACTTTTAATTTATATTATTTTTGTGTTTTTTTTTGTCTTATTATTATACTTTGTTTAAAATTATTGGATTTAGAGGAAACAAGTCTGAAATCAAATTAAAAGAGAAAACAGGAGAAGTTGATTTTTTTTTTCTTTTGGAGAAGTAGAAGTTGAATGTTTTAAAATTGTGAATTGTGTTCCCCGAAAGGAAGTGTGAATCTTTATTGATAGTGGAAATTAAATGCATTTTTGTGGTCCAAAGATGTATCTTCATATATGTTTTATTTTTTATTTTACTACACAAATCTTAATTAATTAGAAAATAAACTTAAATTTTTTTAGGAATTAAAAGATTAAGAAAATTTAATTTATTTTGAGATTTTGGGATGATTATAATGTAAAAAATTTGTGACTCTAAAATTCAATGACTTTACTAAAAAAATACATTTAGATTTATTTGAATGAATTGAATGGTAAATTTTTAAAGAATGTATATTAGGGTTAATTCTACATTTTTCCTTCTAACTACATTTTTTTTTTCACTTTCATGCTTGCAAAATAAAAGGAGAAAAGTGAAGAGCAATGGAAAAGAAACACGTTAGTAAAAGGGTTTTAGAAGGAAACCGTTTTAAACATAAAAATATCCTTTTTTTCCCTATTATTTTAATTATTTCTTCTTATTTGTCTCATTTTTTTCTCTCATATTTTCCTTTTATGGTTTTCCGTGTTATCTCTCCATATTTTTCTAAGAGGAAACAGTAATTTTGTAATTAAAAAATAAATCTATTGGTAGACGAATAATCAACTTTTAATGTTTACTGTTTCCTTCCCCTATTGTGAAAGGGTCAACAAGTGTAAGTAAAAAAAAGAAAAGAATGGGTCATAGGCCAATTTTCTTTTTCCATGATGCTAGTTAGAAAGGGATGCTTTGTAAGAACCTGAGACGACTTCACTGGTAATGATCTGCCAATATTAGTTGCTTTTAAACAAGTGATTTTCGTTGATTCTGTCCACGAAGGATATTAAAAGAAAGAAAAACAAGTGGGAGGATGTCAATGTTAGTGCCTGCAATTCGATACAATGATATTACATAAAATGATTAAAAAGAGAGTTTGTATATGGTGCATTAACAGTGTATAGTTTCTATATACTATCAATGCATAAGAGGTTGACACCTCATCAATGGGCCCTTATGGACAAATTAAAAAAATTATTTATATTTGCATATAAGAGCCTATTGATGAGGTGTCAACCTCTGGTGCATTGATAGTGTATAAAAACTATACACTGTCAGTGCATCGTATATAAATCTTTAAAAAAATGTGAAAGTGATATAAATTAAAATTTAGTAAAATATATATACACATAAATTTTGTAAAAACTAAAAATAATGCTCTGTATTTAATGTATCGACATAAATTTTAACATAAAATAATGTAAAAAATTCGTGACTCTAAAATTAAATGACATTACTAAAAAAATACATTTAGATTTATTTGAATGAATTGAATGGTAAATTTTTAAAGAATGTATATTAGGGTTAATTCTACATTTTCCTTCTAACTACATTTTTTTTTTCACATTCATGCTTGTAAAATAAAAGGAGAAAAGTTGTAACATTCCAAATCCACAGTATAACATAATATTCACTTATAAATCACACTTACTTACCGGTTGGGCTGTCTGTGATGCTTAACAACTCCTAACACTTAATAAGAATGAGTACTCTTATTCTTTGTTACTAATATGGAAATAGAAATTATTAAATTCTTTTCTTAAAGTGTATATACATTCCCTTCTATTTAAAGTAGTACTGTACCACTTTACTGAATATATAAAAGAATACAACATACCTTCGATATCAAATCTCTGGAAGGTAATTCTCTGAGTCCAAAATCAATAATCTGTGGAGTGAAAAAAATAAAGAGTGAGCGACAAGGTGCTCAGTAAGGAAGGTGTATACTGCTTTATAAAAATAAAGACTATATCATTTATTTGTCTTACAATCAAACCCATTAGGAAGACAATGGATATAGTTAACATTAAACAAGATTCAATAAGTTGAGACTAGGCAACAAATAAATCATGCTCTCATTGTTCCCTCAGGAATACAAGTCGTCCGCTTTTGGGGTGCACCTGTATGCCATCGCCCCTCACGACTATCTCTGCTAGATCTATGACCATAATCTATAGGTGGTACTCAGGTCCACTTGCCAAGTGACCTCGAGACCGCTGATGACTTGGCGAGTCCATCAGCCTTGTGACGCCCTGAGGTGCACCCGTTGGTCCATCGACCCGAGCCATCGCCCCAGGCGGGTCACTCAACTACATGAATAGTAATGCATGAACTCAGGGCCTAAAGTCTCAAAATCACTTTTATATCTCATGAAAACCTTCATGGAATTATTTCACCTTTATTATAATTTTCTCAAAATGATTTAAATTCCAAAAAGGTTTTATAAGTAAAACAACCAAAAATTCTCATAAATTTTCGTATAAAAATACATAAAAATCTGCTCGCCCATTGCGGCTCGCCCATGGTCAGCTCGCCCATTACGGTGAACTAGTGTTCGCCCGCCAACCTTAGCATTAACAAGACAATTTAAACTGGCTCGCCCATGTCAGTTCGCCCATTAGACTGTTCCCATGGTCAACTCGCCCAATGCGGCACTACCATGGTCAACTCGCCCAGTTTATTAAAAACATAGTTTATTTTCTTTGACTCGCCCATAATTTTCTCAACAAAAGGGGTCGCCTGCCCCTAAAACATTATAAAAAGGTTCGCCCATCTGTGGCCCGCCCACCTTTATCAATTTGCCCTAAACCATATAAATGGGTTAGCTTTGTAGCTTGCTCGAGTTTATTAAAGTATAGTTCGCTCGTCCAAAACATCAAAAGGGTGCCAATAATTGGTTCGCCCGAAGTTTGTTGAAACACAGGTCGCCAGCCAAAACATCCAAAAGGTCGGGTTCTTGGCTCGCCCAAGTCAAAACAATTATTAACAAAATGCATGTCATAAACCCAAGCATTTTCTCAATATTTTCATAAAATTTAACTCCACAGGTCATGCATTCACTTTACACACATCTCCCTTACCTGGTCTTACGTGGCCTTGCTTCCCGATCGCCTTCCCGATAGCCTTCCCGATAGCTTTTATCGAGTCTTAATTCCCGGTTGCAAAATAATTTATTAAAACTATTAATTTTATTCTTTTCAAATATTTTCAGCACTTTGACGAGACTTAGTAATCTACTAACTCGCCCAAAAGAGTTCGCCATACGTTAATTGGCTTACACGGGTGAGCTCGCCCAACGTTACTCGTCATATATTAGCTTATTCGTGGAAGCTCACCCACAGTTCAATTCGCCATCATATATTGGCTTTAAATATGGGAGTTCGCCCAAAATTTCAACTCGCCATTCATAGTGGCTTATTCTTTGGAGCTCGCCCAACATGTGAGCTCGTCCCAAAATTCTACTTGCCGTCCTATGTTTGTGAGTTCGCCATTCTCGCCTCTTTGGGCGATCATTGGTCCTCGCCCATCCGGCTATTATTCTGATTATCCATAAAATGTTGGCGAATATTGTATCGCCGGTTCATGAAATCCATTGAACTCGCCTCAACCTTTGGGCGAGTACCCCTTGCTCGCCAATTTGGCAAGCTGTTTGCTAATCCCGTTCGCCCATCGTGTTTCTTATATATGCAAACAAGATTCAACTAAAAAAAGGCTATATTTATCTTTATTACGTTGTAAAACATAGAAATCTACCATTGAATATCAAGTGAACTATAGAAATATGGAACTTACCTTAACTAAGTTGCACTTCCAGAACAGAGTGCTTTTCTGCCTCCCTTAGCTCTTCAACACTGGAGAAAAGTTTTGGCTAACTAAAAGATAAAGTTTCATGGCTCATGTATGAGAGAAATAGAAGAACTAATGGTGAGCTTGCAGGCAAAACAGAATGGGCGAGAAGGATTTTGAAGAAGATGAAGTTTGCTAAATCAGTTTTCCTCATGTATTCCTTCTTATATAACCATTCTAATCCACTTAAAATTTACCATTTGTTTCTTATCCCGTTTTCTTTTATCATTTCACGTCTTTCATACATTAAAAACAGAAGAAAACTGCAGCAAAAGGAACGGTGGTGAAGTCCTTACTGCAATCCATTTTTGACTAACTTCACTTTGCCATTTATTGCCTAGCCCAATTTGTCAAGAGAAGCAAAGTGGCGTGAAGTCCACTATAGCTCCTTTCCTTGACTTTTCTCTCTTCTTTTATAACTCCCAGCCAATAAAATCACACATGTACACTAGTCAATTCTCTTTTCAATTCATGTACACCATATTATAAATTGTAGTTCTAATAACTTCCATAATAGAAAGTGAAATTTCACCTTCAATATTTATTTCCATTATCAATCATGTACAATTATGGTATATAGTATAATAAAATTCAGGTCTTACAAAAGTGAAGGGCAATGGAAAAGAAACACGTTAGTAAAAGGGTTTTAGAATGAAACCTTTTTAAACATAAAAATATCCTTTTTTTCCTATTATTTTAATTATTTCTTCTTATTTGTCTCATTTTTTCTCTCATTTTTTTCTTTTATGGTTTTCTGTGTTATTTCTCCATATTTTTCTAAGAGGAAACAGTAATTTTGTAATTAAAAAATAAATCTATTGGCAGACGAAAAATCAACTTTTAATGTTTACTGTTTCCTTCCCATATTGTGAAAGGGTCAACAAGTGTAAGTAAAAAAAAAAAAAAGAATGGGTCATAAGCCAATTTTCTTTTTCCATGATGCTAGTTAGAAAGGGATGCTTTTTAAGAACCTGAGACAACTTCACTGGTAATGATATGCCAATATTAGTTGCTTAAACAAGTGATTTTCGTTGATTCTGTCCACGAAGGATATTAAAAGAAAGAAAAACAAGTGGGAGGATGTCAATGTTAGTGCCTGCAATTATATATAATGATATTACATAAAATGATTAAAAAAAAAGTTTGTATATGATGCATTGACAGTGTATAGTTTCTATACACTATCAATGTATAAGAGATTGACACCTCATCAATAGATCCTTATGGGCAAATTAAAAAAAATTATTTATATTTACATATAAGAGCCTATTGACAAGATGTCAATCTCTGATGCATTGATAGTGTATAGAAACTATACATTATTAGTGCATCATATATAAATCCTTAAAAAAATGTGAAAGTGATATAAATTAAAATTTAGTAAAATATATATACATATAAATTTTGTAAAAACTAAAAATAATGCTCTGTATTTAATGTATCGACATAAATTTTAACATAAAATTTTTGTGTTTTATATTGTACGTAAACACAAATCATCGGGATTTAACTGCAATATTCACTATTTTCTGATCATTCCTTCATTCCTTGCCTATCCGTTGACCAGCAGCACCCTTTATTCTTGTCTCTTTGTTTCTACTTCTATTTGCAATTTTGGTGTGGACTTTGTATATAAGGGAGGTTAATGTATGTTTTTTCTAGTGTAAACTTTGTATCCCGGGGAGGTTAAAGTAAGCTTTTTAAATAAATTAATACCATCTGAGGGAGGTTTATGTAAGTTTTTTCCAGTGTAGTCCTTTTATCCGAGGAAGGTTAGAGTAAGCTTTTAAATAAATTAATAGGAAAGTCGAAAGCTATCAACAACAAGAGATATTTTGATGGCTATTTGGGATAGACTAACTTCAAAACAAACGAACCATCGGATTAAAACTCCTCAAACGTAAAGAACGGTGAAAGGTTATTGAAGTTTGTACTATGAAACATTTTTGATGCTTAAATCAACAAATAACTAAAGATAAGAAAGAGTCTGAACACACGGATTATAATAATATTCTTAAAAGAGTATCCTGTATGCCGGTGTTAAGTTTTTTTATATAGTCTTACCTAATCATGTTTGAAAATACATAAATTTATGTATTCATGCATGACTTTGTTGATAATTAAGATCTTATCCAATAAAAATTATATTCAATCAGACTACCTACAAAATTTCTAGAACCCTCGTATTACCACAAAATTTTGTTAGGTGATCACTACGGCATTCAATCATGTTCAGGTGTATGCTTTTCTTATTCTCTCTATGCCTTCTTACTCGTACAGCTTCTGTCATTCAAACAGCATGCCACGATTCTGAGCGCTGGGCATTATTGCAGCTCAAGAAAAGCTTCCTTATCCGTGAGTTTGCCTCCACCAAGCCTTCTGCTTATCCAAAGGTCCAACAATGGAAACCTAACAAAGAAGGATATGGCGACTGCTGCGCATGGGATGGCGTTGAGTGTGATGACAACACTGGCCATGTGATAGGACTTGATCTGAGTAGCAGCTTCTTATATGGTTCTATCGACGCCAATAGCAGTCTTTTCCACCTCGACCACCTTAGAAGCCTCAATCTCTCCGACAACAACTTCAATGGCTCTAAAATACCTCCAATCTTGGGAAACTTATCTTCTCTGACATCTCTTTCTTTAGAGGACTGCAGTTTGCATGGTGAACTTCCTCTCACAGTTTTCCAATTGCCGAATCTGCGAGTTCTTGATCTGCGGAACAACCCATATCTTACAGGAAAGTTTCCAGAATTTAATAAAAGTAGCCTTATTGAAGTACTGATGCTAGCCAATACAAGTTTCTCTGGTGAGCTACCGGAATCCATCGGAACTCTTAATTTCTTGTCACACTTTGATATTAGATCATGTTATTTTTCAGGGCAGCTACCATCTTCCATTGGTGAACTTACAAAACTCAAGTACATGGATCTCTATGTTAACAATTTTTCTGGACAAATCCCTTCTTCTTTGGCCAACCTTACCCAACTCACTTATCTGTCACTCTCCTATAACAGTTTTAGTCCCGGGACTTTATCTTGGCTTGGCAAGCAAACCAAATTAAGAATACTGGGTCTAGTACAGGCTAATTTACATGGTGAAATCTCATCTTCTTTGGGAAATCTGACCCAGCTTACTGGTTTGGACCTTGCTTATAATCAGTTAACTGGGCAGATTCCAGCTTGGTTAGGAAACCTTAGACAGCTTACAATTTTGAGTCTTGCTGCCAATCAACTAGTGAGTCCGATTCCAGCTTGGTTGGGAAACCTTACCCGGCTAACCTCCTTGGATCTTGGTCAAAACAAATTACAAGGTCAAATCCCAGAATCAATTTTTAACCTTGTAAATCTTAGAACACTTTACCTACATATAAATAACTTGAATGGCACTTTGAAATTGGAGTCATTTCTAAATCTTAAAAATCTTATTGAACTCCAACTATCAGGTAATTATTTGTCACTGCTTACCAACATCACCATCAATGGTACTGTTCCAAAGTTTAGAAATTTGGGGTTGGCATATTGCAACTTACCTGAGTTTCCTAAGTTTCTTCATGAACAAGATGAGTTGGAGATTTTGGAACTTGCTGGAAACAAAATTCATGGCCAAATTCCTAGATGGGTATGGGAAATGAGCAAAGAAAGTCTTTCTTATTTAGGTTTGGCTAACAACTTTCTAACAGGTTTCGATCAACCTATTCTTCCTTTGACAAATTTAGGCATATTGCACCTTGAATCTAACAAGTTGCAAGGATCCATCCCAGTTCCCTCACCTTCCATCTTCTATTACACTGTCTCAAACAACTCTCTAACCGGAGAATTCTCACCGTTATTGTGTAATCTACCATCGCTTGCTTTCCTTGACTTGTCAAGTAACAACTTTCACGGCATGCTTCCACAATGCTTGGCAAATTTGAGTGAATCACTTATGGTATTGAATCTAAGAAACAACAACTTTGTTGGTCCTATTCCTCAATTATGCATGAAAAGATGCAAATTAAGGATGATTGACCTCAATCAAAACCAGTTTCAAGGGCAGTTACCCAGATCATTAGCCAATTGTGACATGATAGAGACTCTTAACGTGGGAAATAATCAATTAATTGATACCTTCCCCTTTTGGCTAGGCAAGCTTCCTGGGCTGAGGATGCTCATATTACGAGGCAATCAATTCTATGGTACAATAGAAGAACAGAGAGAAAATTTGGAATTTCCCAAACTACAAATCATTGACTTATCCTTCAATAAATTTACAGGTAACTTACCGTCTCAGCAATTTCAAAACTGGGTTGCCATGAAAGTTGTTGATGCTGCTAAGTTGAGTTACTTGCAAGCAAGTGGTGCTTTGAAAACACAAAACTACAATTGGGATAACTATTTTTCTTACTCTGTGACAATAACAAGCAAAGGCATGAAGACAGACTATCAGAGGATTCAAGAATTTTTGGTGGCTATTGATTTCTCAAGCAACAATTTTGAAGGATGTATTCCTGAGAACATTGGGAATCTGAAGGCACTTCTGCTGCTCAACCTTTCGAACAATGTTCTCTCTTGTCACATCCCACCATCCTTGGGAAACTTGTCAAATCTTGAATCTTTGGACCTTTCACATAACAACCTTTCTGGAAATATCCCCACAGAACTACTGCAGCTCACATTTTTGGGGTTTTTAAATGTCTCTGATAACTATCTCATGGGACAGATACCTCAAGGAAGCCAGTTTGGTACGTTTGAAAATAACTCATTTGGCAACAATCCAGGATTGTGCGGGAAACCATTGTCCAAGACATGTACAAAATTTCGAGTTGCACCACCATCATTGTCCTTGGAAGAAGATCAAGGCCGGGAATCCTTGCTTGAATTTGGTTGGAAAATCATCTTAATGGGATATGGGACCGGTCTGGTGATTGGACTATCAATTGGTTACTTATATGCCCCGGATAAAAATGAGTGCTTCATGAAATGTCTTAGAATGTTGCAGCAAAAAAGAAGGGCAACTCGGAGGAGGAACTAATGCTTTAAATAACTCACCTTGTCTTCATGTTTGTGTTGTAGCAGATCAGTGAATCTGCTTTGTTTCCTTTTTATATTATGAGCTATGGTTTTTACAGGAGTTAAGACTAAATAAAAGTTCACTTCATGTAAACTTCTATACCATTTGTTTAAAACCCCTTTCCAAGCCTCTGCATGATTATATTGTGATTTGTTTTCTCTTGTATTTGAATGTGTGTTGGACATGAATCTCTCAATTGTAGGACTTGGTGGTCCAAATTTTTATCTTCGTAAATGTTTTATTTATTTTACTATTCAAATCATAATTAATTAGAAAGTAAACTTATTTTTTTTCTAGGAGTTAAAGATTAAAAAAATGTTGATTTGTTTCAAGATTTTTAGATGAATATAAATATAATGTAAAAAAAATCGTGACTCCAAAATTAAATGACACTTTATTTAGCAAAATGCACATGAAGGAATATATGCTGTAATTATCAAAATTGGATACAAATTACACGTTGTTAGTGCATCATGCTAATGATTTCCAAGTATATTTCAATTAGAACCTAAGTAAAAGATTTCTTATATTCTTTCAAGTCAGAGCTTCTCAATTAAAATAAATCAAATATTTTAAATTATTAATTTGGCTAAATTGTATTAACGTGGATCTTATCCATGGGTTGAGCCTTGGACAAGAAGTTTGAAGTCCAAAATGACTCAAATTTGAAATATTATTTTATTATTAAGAATTAGTATTATTTTCATTTTAATATTAAAAAATATTAATAAAAATAATATTTTAAATATTTTAATAATATTTTGAATAATAAGAAATTTAAATGGAGAGATTGGATGGGCCTCGAGCAAATTTTTGAAACCATCAATCAAGCTAGATTTGGTTTGATCGGACTCATAAACACCTCTTAATATATGTAAGATAAAAACTACTAAACATGTGAACTTCTTTTAGAGAAGATTTAATTTATTTTCATTAGGAAGTGCAGAAAACATTGGCGTTCTTTTGAGAAAGAGTTGTATTTAATATAATAACATTGTCATCAAATCAGATAATTAAAGGGCCAATAAGCTAAAGTCCTATTGGACCCTACCAAGCCCAAACTATTTGCTCTGTTCAGTCTTCCCTGCCAAGTCCGAAACAGCCAAGCAGAGTTTACCTTTGTTTTGTTGTTTCCTTAGCATTTCCAGGTGTAGATGGGTTCTTTTGTTGTGGAGAGGAAACATTGCAAATCAGTAGAACGGGGTGTGCCGAGAGGCGGCGGAGAGGAAGATTGGAGCAGACCCTGAAGAATGAGTGCAGCGGCAGGTGGCGGTAGAAGGCTGAGCAAGGCTGAGAACAAGACTGTGTAGAGAAAATAGTGCAGAGAGGGTTTGGGAGAGTTTATGAATTAGCTTATTTGCCCCCCCAAAAAGCCCTTTCAATGGTAACAAGAACCTATATATATAGGAATAGAGAATGGGAGTTACATATCATAATAATGAGGATTGGCGGTTACAAAGCATTAATGCTTTGTCTAATGGAAGTTATACTTTGGGAGAAAGTGTATTGAAAGAAATAGGGAAGAGCACTCATACTTCAGAGAAAGGTTAAGAGAAGAACTCTTAACTATCTCCATATCTGATCCACCAAGCCAAACTCTCCAGGACATCCCAATAGTGAAGTTAACTCAAGAACCCTGCCCTATTCCGGAGTTATCTTCACTTCTTCTTGAAAGTGCTGTTCTATAAATGGGTTATTTTGAGAACAGGTTGTTCTGTAAAGAGTTGTTCCGAGTAGAGCTGTTCTGAGAAGAGCTATTCTGTGAGTGAATTCTTCTAGAAGTAATGAGCTCTTCTGATAAGAGATTGTTCTTGTGCAGAAGCTCTTCTGAAGAAGTTATTCTTGTGAAGTATTTATTCTAAGAAGAGGTTATCTTTCACTATAGTATGAAATAAATATTAGTTTCCAAAATTAAGTATCTACATTTTGCCCCCTGCATGGGAATTCTTAGTATAAGAAATTCTCATGCATTAGTACTATAAAGGGTTTTTGGAAAAACAATATTTTTATTAAAACTTATTGTCTTGTATTGAAATTGTTTAAGTTAGACTTATTATTGCCCCCTGTATAAATTTTAATGATGAATGAAATTTTCTTAACAGAATAATGAATGAAATTTTCTTAGCCAAATAATTGTTTGGCATAATTTTTTATTTTTATTTATTATTATTATTATTATTTTTTTTAGCAAAATAATTTTTTGTTTTGCTGTACAGTTGCCTGATGGAATAGTTGCTTATGTTGTGTTGCCCCCTGCATAGAAATTTCTAAAGAAAAGAAATATTCTATGCATAGATTGAGAACAAATGAGAACAATTTAGAAGGAGTGTTTCTTTAGAAGTTTGGAAATAAGTAAAAAAAAAGCATTTTTCTAAAATTTTTTGGTACAAGTGAGAATAGCGTTTCTATAAAATTTTGAGAATGAATAAAAAAAAGTTTTTCTTGAAAATTTTGGGAATAAGTAAGAAGTGTTTCTCTAAAATTTTGGGAACAAGTGAGTAATTTTTTTTTTTCTTAAAATTTTTGGAATAAGAAAGAAGTGTTTTCCTGAAATTGTGGAATAGCTAGAGGTTTTTCCCAAAAATTTTGGGAATAAATAAGAATGTTTCCCTAAAATTTTGGGAATAGATAGGGAGCTTTTCCTAAAAATTTTGGAAATAGGTAAAAGCTTTTCTCTAAAATTTTGAGAACAACTAGAAGTTTTTCCCTAAAATTTTGGGAACAGGTAAAAAGCTTTTTCTTAAAATTTTCGGAATAACTAGAAGCTTTTCCCTAAAATTTTGGGAACAGGTGAAAAGTGTTTCCCTAAAATATTAGGAACATGTGAGAAGCTTTTCCTTAATATTTTGTAATAGCTAAAAGCTTTTTCCTAAAATTTTGGGAACAGATGAAAAGTGTTTCCCTAAAATTTTGGGAATAGATAGGGAGCTTTTCATAAAAAAATTTGGAAATAGGTAAAAGCTTTTCTCTAAAATTTTGAGAACAACTAGAAGCTTTTTCTTAAAATTTTGGGAACAGGTAAAAAGCTTTTTCTTAAAATTTTTGGAATAGCTGAAGCTTTTCCCTAAAATTTTGGGAATAGGTGAAGTTTTTCTCTAAAATTTTGGGAACAGCTAGAAGCTTTTCCCTAAAATTTTGAGAACAGGTTGTAAAGTGCTTCCCTAAAATTTTGGGAACAAGTGAGTAAAGGTTTTTTTTTTTTTAAATTTGGAATAAGAAATAAGTGTTTTCTTGAAATTTTGAGAATAGGTAATGAGCGTTTCCTCAAAATTTTAAGAACAGGTAAAAGTGTTTCCCTAAAATTTTGGGAATAGGTAAGAAGCTTTTCTATAAAATTTTGGGAACAGGTGAGAAGCTTTTCCTCAAAATTTTGGATTAGTTAGAAGCTTTTCCTTAAGTTTTTGGAAACAGGTAAAGCATTTTTCGAAAACTTTTGGGAACAAGTAGAAGCTTTTTTCTAAAATTTTGGGAATAGGTGAGAAGCTTTTCCCTAAAATTTTGGAAATAGGTGAGAATCTTTTCCTAAAATTTTGGGAATAAGTGTATGCTTTTCTCTAAAATTTTAGGAACAGGTGGGAAGTGTTTCTCTAAAATTTTGGGAATAGGTAGAAAGTTTTTTCCTTAAAATTTTGAGAACATGTAAAAGCTTTTCTCTAAAATTTTGGGAACAGTTAGAAGCTTTTCCTTAAAATTTTTTTTTTTGGAATAGCTAGAAGCTTTTCCCTAAAATTTTGAGAACAGGTAAGAAGTGTTTCCTTAAAATTTTGGGAACAGGTGAGAAGCTTTTCTCAATATTTTGTAATAGCTAGAAACTTTTTCCTAAAATTTTGGGAACAGGTGAAAAGTGTTTCCCTAAAATTTTGGGAACAGGTGAGAAGCTTTTCCTCAATATTTTGTAATAGCTAGAAGCTTTTTTTCTAAAATTTTGGAAACATGTGAAAAGTGTTTCCCTAAAATTTTGGGAACAGCCAAAAGCTTTTCCTTAAAATATTGAGAATAGGTGAATAAAAACTATTCTTCAAAAATTTGGGAAGAAGTCTCTATTTAATTAAATTTTTTTTTGTTTCACCATGGTATGTCTCTATTTAATTTAGACAGTGTTGTAATTGAATAAGATATAATAATGATAATATATAAAAGAGAAGAAAAAAAAAGGTTATAATATATATTTTTTTGTGTGGCTCGTAGGAATACTAATGTGATTCACAATACTTCTTCTTGTAACTATAGTTTCTTGTAACTATAGTACTATTTTGTAACTATAAAACATTATAATACTATAAGACATTATTACTTGGTGTAGCTCACGGGTACTATTCTCGTGAGCTACCTCTTTCCTTTTTTTTTTTAAGAACACATATTTTATATTTGATTCTTTTCTTCTTTTTTTTTATTTCTATATGGAAAGTAAGTATTTGTAATTAAGAGTATCTATGATTCAGAATATTTGTAATTAAAATCTTGATTCCTAAAGTCTTATAAATATGAAAGTTTCTCTTAAAAATTTTCTGACATCAAAAAACTAGAGAGCAATAGTTTCTTTTCATTCTTTTGGATTTTAGTTTGAAGAAGTAAGTGTTCTTCATCTTTCTTTTTTTTTTTATTTGTATTTGTGTTATTCATAAAAAAAAAATTAACAAGCATTTGTTCAATGAAGTCAATTTTTTTTTAATCTACGTTTTGCTGTTCTTTTTTTTTAATTTGTTTGATTTTTTTTTCACAATGTGCAGGAACAGTGCTGTTACTGTGCGCGGATACTGTTCATGCGTACTGTTTCTGTGCAAGAACTGTTACTGTGCGCAAGTACTGTTCCTGTACGTGGGTACTGTTCATGCATGACTTTTACTGTACACTGGCACTGTTCATACGCCAATAAAATGCAAATAGATATATATTTTTATTTTTATTATTTTTTTTAAGACGAGAAAACAGTAATTTAATTAAATTTTTTTTATGGTTCGTCTCATTATATATATGTGTGTGTGTATATATATATATCTTCATGAATATTTATACTTATCTGAGTTGTGTTGTTGATGTCTTGTAGATATTCTCCGATGACGAAGATTCAATACGGTCAACCTTCTCTTGCTGCTCGAGCTCCTGTAAAGAAAAGAAAAAATAGTACTTCTGAAGATTTTTGTATTGAAGCTCCTGTTGACAAGAAGATGCGCCTTCGTATTGGAAAAGGTCGTGCGCTTCCTTCTGTTCCTGAAGATTGGTCAGATCAGATCATTAGGGAAGGAGGAGAAGATCGTTTCTGGAGAGAGGTTCGTGGTAGACGAATTGCTTCTTATCCTGATCCTCCAGTTGGCCATTCTTGGCTCAGTATTATTCCTGAAGCATCAACTTTCAGAACTCATATTCCAGGCGAGTCTATTCTGAAATTTAGGTTTGAACGAGGAGAATTCCCATTGTCTTTAACTAAGCTTGGTTCTAATTCTCAACCTGTTCAAGGTTGGGAAGATTGGGTGAATAAGGTAATGAAGAATCCTGCTCATGTAAAGGTTCTATCTTCAGCGGGAGTACTTGATGCTATACTGGTTTCCTCAAAACTTCGTATTCGTAGAGAAGGAAGAATGGATGTGTGGCGTGCTATTTTGGCACGATGGAGTACTTTTTCTCTTACCTTGATTACTGCTTGGGGAGAATTCACTTTTACTCTTGAGGATGTGCGTGTTCTTCTTGAACTTCCTTGCCTTGGGAGACATAATATTTGTTCCATCAAATTGTCTGAAGATGAAGAGAGGACTCGTAGTTTCTTCTATGACTTGCTCAAGCATCAAAAAGAGAAATCTAAGGCTGCCCGTTTCTCTAATTGGATTGGATTATTTTTTCATAAATTCAAACCTAGAAAAGGTGAAAGTAGTTCTCCTGATCTTCCAGATTCTGAGCATGAGTTAGAAGCACTACTAATAATGTGGTTAGCCAGGCATGTCTTCCCAGGATGTCCAGATGATGGTATTAGTCCAGCTCTTATTCCAATAGCTATTAAAATTGCTAAAGGTATGCGCTTTTCTCTGGCCCCTTTCTATTTGGGTTCTCTTTATAGAAGGTTGGATTTGTATTCTTCCAAGACTGAAGAATCAGCTGGTCGGTATAGAATTCTTACGTACATTGATGTTTCTTTCATTCAAATGTGTTTATGGGAGAGATTTAGTACCTGTGCTCCTATACCTAATCAAAGTCCTCAGCCTGTGACTTATTCTGGACCTCTTTCTAAGAATAATTACAGAGCTTGGGCTTGGCATAATCAGAGTGCAAGGAGATGTGTTCTTGAGGTGTTGGATATGATGAAGGAATTCACTTGGCGTCCTTACTTGCGTAAGAAGAATGGGTATGGTAATCCAGATTCCTATTATGGTGTTCAGAATCAATCTCGTTCTTCTTCATTAAGTAAGGAAGAGATTGAGTTTTACTTGTGGACTAATCCTGTCATCTTACCCTCTATGATAGAAAGTACCTATGCAGGCTTGGATAGAGATTCTCGTTCTGTTGAAGTATATTCAATGTGTAGAGTTGCTCGTCAATTTGGATATGATCAAATGATTCCACGTGCCCCTTTTAGTTGTTTGGATGAAGACTTCTTTTCTTGTGTTTCTGATTTTCTTTTTGATGAGGTTCAGAAGAAGCGTAAGGAGATCAAACTTTGGGTTGTACCAGCTTCTGATAGGCGTAGCTATTATAGTTCAGGATGGCTAGCTTATTGGGGTCAGTGTATTTCTGATTGGAAAGCTCTTTGTATACCTCTTCCTGATCTTAGAAAACGCCTTACTCTTGTTGATGTTACTCAAAGTGACAGATCATTGCGTTTGATCCCTTCATGTTCAAGAAGAAAAGGAAAAGAATATGTTGATCAGATAGATGAGGAGTTTTCTGATATCATTGCTTCACGTACTAGACATGGAAAAGTAAGTTGTTCTTGTTCTCTTTTTCTTTCTTGTTCTTCTTTACTATCTCTTTTGATGTCATTTTCTCATCTTCCCCTACTTTTTTTTTAGGGTAAATCAATTCGAAAGGAGCAATTTGTTAATGATGATGAGACATCTTGTGATGATGACAATGAATCTGGTGACGAGCATTCAATGAATTCTGAAGAGTCTGATGATGATGCCTTTTCTGGAGCTGATGATGTTCAACTAGAGAATTCTACTTCTCTATTCGACATAAGTGCTGATGATTTCTTTAATGGAATTGAGGAAGATATTCAGAGTGATGAAGTTGCTATCTTGGAAGATGTTCCAAATTTTCAACATGTTCCTAATACTGATCCTGTTCCAAGTGTTGAACTTGTTCAGGCTGACATAGCTATTCCTGTTCCAAATGTTGATCCTGTTCCAAGTACTCAACCTGTTCCAAGTGTTCAACTTGTTCAGACTGACACTGTTATCGCTACAACTGCTCTTGATGTTATTTCTTCCCCCCCAGTGTCAGAGAACAGGGAAGCTACTAATACCCTTGATTCTTTTGGAACATATTCTGGAAATGTTACAGCTAGAGTTGATTTTCATGGTTTCTCTGTTCAGTCTCAGTATGTGAAGCATTTGGAGGTCATCTATCAGAAAGGGGGTGAATTTTGGGATTCTTGTATCTTCCAAAGTGAAGATTTTATTTCCTATATACTGGATGGGTTAGGGAAAGCCTTGTTGGTTGCTGATGTTCCAGTGTCTTCTATTTCTTTAGAGAAATTACAGTTGATGTTGCGACTTATGGATGATGCAGTAAAGGCTGGTTTTAGGCTTGATTGTATTGACATTTGCATTTCCAAAGCTAAAGCCTTCCTTTCCATTGATGTTGAGAAGAAGAAGGTAGGAGAACAGTTAAAAGAAATAGAAGTGAAGATTGCCTCACTAAAGAATCATCAAGCTGAGTTGCTGCAGAAGTTAGATTCTTTTTCAGAGTTTAGCAGTAGTTATTCTTCTCTTTGGAGCTATGTAGCTAATTAGATATTTGTTTTCTTTTATTGCAATTCTGTTTTAATATTTCTTTGTTTTAGGATTTTTTTGATCTCTTGCAATAATATTGGTACTTTCATTGCTTTATTTATCAACAATAAATCTTGCTTTTCTTTTTTTTTTTGGATTGTCATTGACATGGCTTTACAGGCTGAAATGAATGTACATCATTACATCTACTTTGAAGTTTGAACTCTAAGAATTTCTTTGCTCAGAGCAGTGCTTTTTTTTCTTTTATTTAAGGAGGTTCTGCCATTCTAACTTGTTCTACTAGTTTTGCCTAACAACAAGCTACATGTGCTACAGCCTCTTGTTGTGTGTTGCTTACGAGATTAATCCTGCAAGCTACCAGGATTATTCCTGCAAGCTCCTGTTAAGAAGTATTTTATTATTATTTTTTTTTGAAAGAAGAAGAAGAAGAAGAAGACTACTGCATATGCTTATGAATAGATACTTATCTGGATAATGCTTTCGATTTCTTATAGGTATTCTCCACACATTGTGGCAGTAATCAATTATGAACATTCTTCTTGTGTTGCCTGTACTCCTGCAAATAAGAGAAAAGATTCTTTTGTAGTAAATTAGCAGAAGTGACGTGAGGAGTCGTAGTATTCAACTTTTCTTAAGTGAAGTGGTGTAAGATCACAAAGTTCAACTCATCTAATGGAAGAA
The DNA here is from genome assembly GCA_031772115.1 of Heritiera littoralis. Taxonomy (NCBI): domain Eukaryota; kingdom Viridiplantae; phylum Streptophyta; class Magnoliopsida; order Malvales; family Malvaceae; genus Heritiera; species Heritiera littoralis. The sequence continues at coordinate 2,181,182 of JAPDPK010000059.1, read as the reverse complement.
TTTTTGCATATGAAATTAATGGAAGTGATGCAAGATCACAACGATTGAATTCTCTTTAGAGAATAGTTTGTATGTATATATGCGACCAAGGAGAACCTTTCTCAACTTTACATCAAGGAGAGATTATCTCTCAACTTAATATTAAGGAGATTGATTCAATCCTTTTAGATAAGCGTTAAAGCTGCGGTCAATATATGATTTGCAAGTCTCTCAGCCAAAATATGAGCGATAAAGCTGCGGTTGGATTATAAGTAGTAAAGCATAGCCAAGATATGAGCGATAAAGCTGCGGCTATAAGTACAAGCGATAGAGTTGTGGCCAAATAATAAGCGATAGAGCTGCGACCAATGAGTAAATCTCAATTTCATATTGGGGAGAAGAGTTCTCAACCCAAAAAGAAAGTGATCAAACTCCAATATATATTAAGGAGATAATATATCTCAACTTAAAACAGCGAAAGTAGATTCAACACAATACTTTGGATTAGACTTTTCTTCTGTTGTTGGTAGTTGTGAAACATAAGGTGGATTTACATTTCTCTAATCCATTCTTGGAAAAGTGCTTTCACTCTGTCCAATGGAACTAAGAATGGTGGAAAGTCAGCATCACCATCTTGTCTTCTTCTTAGATTATCTCTTCCAAGATGCATGTTAGGATGAGAAGATCCTCTTTTTTTTTTCTTTCTTTGAATTGCATTCACTATAGGAGCATTCCTTTGAGTAAGACAATTATCTTCTCCTTGCTTAAGAACTATATTATTAGTTCCTCTTGCAGCTTCAAGTAAAGTAGCAAAGGTTGGAAGAGGTAGATTTTCTAGGTAAACTCTACACTCATCAAGCATATTTTGGATACATACTTTCACCAATTCTTTCTCATCAAGTGAGTCTTGAATGTCTAACATTCTTTCTCTAAGACGTTGGATATACTCCATGAGATCTTCACGTGAATTTTGATGCTCTCTCCCTAGATCAATAAGAGTAACTTTCTCTCGAGTAGAGAAGAACTTTTCTCCAAACATCTTATACATCTAGCTCCAAGATTCTATAGAGCCATGAATAAGATTAACATATTAGCTGTACACTTTTTAGTAGGAGACTTGGAAAATTCCTTTAACTTCAAATCCTCATCCAGTTTAGTTACACCAAGAGTTTTTATAAATTTCATGACATGCTCATGAGTATCTCTAGTCTTGCAATTGAATTGCTTAAACTTAGGACTAGCGTAGTCCTTGGAATGTGGCTTCGCAGCCACACTAGCAGGGTAAGGCAACTTGAGATCAAATTCGGAAAAACTCAAACTCTTGTTCTTCTCTTCCAACAACCTTTGAAGCTCTTCTTTTGTCACAAAGCCTTGAGTTGTGGATGAAGGAAGAGTCACAATAGAAGTTCCAACAGTAGTGGCGTTATTTGCACCAATGTTTTCAACACCTCCAAGAACAGGTGCATCAGTTGAGTTTCCCCGTTGCCAGTAGAAGTGTTCTCATTCCTGGCAGTAGCAGGGGTGACAGATTGAACTTGAGAAGTTGTGGCGTTGGAAGGTGTGAGTTGGGAGATAGTGTCTTCCAACTTTTCCATTCTTTCTTGAGAAGCTTGGATCATCTTCATCAACTCTTGAATGTAGACAGGGGCCTGAGCATCCTGATTTCCAGTAGAGCTCTCCATGTTTTCCGACAAAGTTAAAGTTGAAGATGTTCTACTCAATGCAATCGCTCCTCCCCAGTGGAGTCGCCAAAATGTAGATGGGTTCTTTTGTTGTGGAGAGGAAAAGTTGCAAACCAGTAGAACGGGGTGTGCCGGGAGGCGGCAGAGAGGAAGATTGGAGCAGACCCTGAAGAATGAGTGCAGCGGCAGGTGGCGGTAGAAGGCTGAGCAAGGCTGAGAACAAGGCTGTGTAGAGAAAATAGTGCAGAGAGGGTTTGGGAGAGTTTATGGATTAGCTTATTTGCCCCCCCAAAAAGCCCTTTCAATGGTAACAAGAACCCATATATATAGGAATAGAGAATGGGAGTTACATATCATAATAATGAGGATTGGCGGTTACAAAGCATTAATGCTTTGTCTAATGAAAGTTATACTTTGGGAGAAAGTGTATTGAAAGAAATAGGGAAGAGCACTCATACTTCAGAGAAAGGTTAAGAGAAGAACTCTTAACTATCGCCATATCTGATCCACCAAGCCAAACTCTCCAGGACATCCCAATAGTGAAGTTAACTCAAGAACCCTGCCCTATTCCGGAGTTATCTCCACTTCTTCTTGAAAGTGCTGTTCTATAAACGGGTTATTTTGAGAACAGGTTGTTCTGTAAAGAGTTGTTCCGAGTAGAGCTGTTCTGAGAAGAGCTATTCTGTGAGTGAATTCTTCTAGAAGTAATGAGCTCTTCTGATAAGAGATTGTTCTTGTGCAGAAGCTCTTCTGAAGAAGTTATTCTTGTGAAGTATTTATTCTAAGAAGAGGTTATCTTTCACTATAGTATGAAATAAATATTAGTTTCCAAAATTAAGTATCTACACCAGGAAATGGTGATGACTCATGACTGATGAGACTTTCTGTTTGGGCAAATCATTTGGTACAAGGTGGAATTGCTCAACAGTCAATTCATCCTTTCCTTTTGGTGGACTAAACCGGACTCATTTCCCAGGCTTATGGTTCAGTCAGAGTCTGGATTGGTGCAACTGATGATTGAACAAAACCAAAGGGAAACTTGGAGGAGAAAGAGGAACTAAATCACTAATGCTTTTAATAACTCACGTTGTCTTTTGTATTCGTGTTGTGCCAATATCAATGAATCTGCTGTGTTTCCTTTCTATATTATGAGCTATGGTTTGTACAACTCGTGAGAGTTAAGACTACATAAAATTTCAAACAATCTCAAAATTTTCGGTCGAACTTTCAAGGAATAAAGGAATATTTATTTGAGAGTAATGAACTTTGAGCGATTGAGTTGTGATCATGCCATCAGTGCTTTTATTTGTTACATCTAAACATTCTCAAATAATAATCATCAAACTGGCGATAAATGCTTAGCAACATTGAACTATAATGAACAAGTTGAGAGTTACAAAAGCTAGCACAAGTTAAAAAAAAACAGAAATTAGACCTAAAGTTCACGTACAAGAAATTGAAGTAATAATAATGCTCGCAAGGCCAATACTAAGACAACAACAACAATAAACAGAGAGTTTTTACACAAACTAAGGTAAGAACATCAAAACTTAAGGAACCACTCTGTTTTCCATTCTATGTTTCGCTAATAAAGTGGTTTAATACACATGACAGCCAATATTTATTCTACCACTTTAGTTTAGTTTAGACTAAAGCGTCTTTTATGCATCATTCACTACTACTATCATTGCAACAGTTAGACAAAGAGTGCTAACTGTCTATTGTATTCCTTAACTTCATTTTGATTTTTTAGTTCAGTTATGCCATACGAATCATATGCTTTAGGGCACAATTGACATGGACAATAAAATTGCAATCTGGCTTAGAGCAATAACAACTTCTATGCTCAAAGTTCACTTCTTGATAATAGTTTTTACTGTCCCAAGTTCTAGAATCATGTTGATGAAGGCAAAAAGAAAATTTTGCGGTAGATGGGATGGTGATGTATATTGATTCTAATAATGTGTGGCAACGAAATGCATTTCGTATGAACTTGGAGGTTATGTAGAGCATATATAGGAAACATTATTCTCATAGGTGACAAACGCAACGCAAGTGAATGAGTTTGGTCTAAACTGAAAAGTAAATGGGTGTTCATGATGATTTTTATCTTCATTCTTCAATAATGGGAGATGCCCAAGCATATTCACTGTGAATGTTAACATTGCAAAGAGAACAACGATAACAAAGTCCCCGATGCTTTCGCATAGGTTGCAGTCACGTCGGATACTCTCAAACTTAAAGCATAAGCTTGTGTTTTTGGTGGTAAGGGTGATTGATTTTAATGGGTAATTCAACGCATTTTTTATTAAAGAAAATCTTACAACGAAAACAAACGTATGAATCATCAATTACTTTGTTTGAACAATCATGGTGAAAACAATCAGAAAAAGTGAAAACACGTCTTTTAAATTTTTTTTGTAATTTTTGTTGTAAAATATCTAAAAAGTCAAGTTCAATTCACAATAAACACAAAATTTTAGATTTTTTTCTTTTTAAAAGTTAAAACAACCTTATAAGTCATTTCTTCAAAATATTGTTATTGAAATCATTCCTTACTTGTTGATTGCTATAATTGACTTAGTGTGAAATATTTTTATCATACTTTTTTTTATTTACTTTGGTATATAGTTATTATTGCTTTCATTTGTAATCAATTGTCGTGTTATTTGATGGGGGTTAAATCATCACTTGTTATTAATTGTTTGTAACCAAAATATTTGATTCTTTTTATGTGTTATTGACATGTTTGATGTTTGGCTAAAGAGAGATTTTGAGTTATATTTTTTGTTAATTTTTTTGAGTTTGGAGTTGCTTATGTCATATATATTTATTTATTTCTCTGACCTCTTCAAATTGTGTGTCGAAAAGGAAGAATTGATTTTGATTGAAACCAAGTGCTAATAAATTAATATATTAGCAACTCTGTTAATGAAAAAGAAAAATGAAGATATGCCAAAACATATTTTGTGATTTTCATAAGTTTCATTTTTAATAATAATTTTTCACTTTCATGCACCAAATGTATATTTCAAAATTCAAAAAATAAAAAATATTTTCAAAAAATAAAAACAAAAATTTTTTTTTTCTAAAACCAAAGCAAGTCTGCAAAAAAACTTTTCTTTCTTCGTCATGCAATGATGGCACATGAAGAACAAAAGAGTGTTCACAATGGAAAGGATGATGCAAAGCTAATTAGTAATGACTTCCACTGTCTCACGATTCCAATAAGTCTATTCCAGACTTAGGAGATGATTCCAAGCTAAAAAGACTTTGGACTTTCCTATATTACCCATTATCATCTTTCTACCTTAATGACATCTGAACTAACTTCTTCGTGGGGCTATGGATCAAGACACAAATTTTGCTGTTTCTGGCATTGACTTGACTATCAATTTTCATGCAATAAGCTAACTGGCACAGTTAATTTCATAAACATGAAAATGTGAGGTTGATCATTCAAATAAAAGTCAGCAAGAGGGTGTCAACAAAGAAAAGTCAGCAAAAAACTTTTCTTTCTTCGTTGGCACATGAAGAGCAAGAGGGTGTCCACAAAGAAAATGATAACTCAAAACTAAATAGTAATGACTACTACTACTTATCTTACGATTCCAGCAAGTCTATTTTCCTACTTTAATGGCACTTGAACCAATTTTTCTTCGTGGGGCTTTAATTTGGTTTTTATTATTAATTAAGACACTGATCAAGACATAAAATTTGTTGTTTTTTAGCACTGACATGATTTTAATTTTCATGCAATGCGCTGGTTGGTGTTAATTTCATAATCATGAAAACGATAGTTTGAATCTTTGGTCATTCAAATAAAAACAAAAATCTTTTTCATTTTTAAAAAATGAACATATTTGTTTTGAATATATATTGTGTATGTTAATTAAGTTTTACTAAATCGTAGCTTAATGTTTTTGTCTCTAAACTCCAAAGCATTTTATTAAGTACAAATTATATTAATTAAATTAAAAAAATTCCTCTTTATTTTTTTTATTACAAAAGAAATATTAAAAGAGTAGGAATAGAGATGTTTAGATTCAAATCCAAAACTTATAATATGCTACAACTCATCTTTAACCACTAAGTTAAATGGTTGTTGGCTTTTATCTTTGCATATTAGAAGAGAATCCTAAAACCATTTTATATTATTACATACCTATACAAATCTAATAGCTAATGTTACAACTCCGTGAAATTCAAAGACCAATGCACAATTGACAAAATATTAACAAATTCTATTGGATTAAAATTAACAAAAAAATTTTTTTTTTTGGACTTTTGAGTTCCGTGTTTTGCCGATCATCATTGTCCTACTTTAGTGACACTTGCCCCAACTTCTTCTTCGTGGGGCTATGGCTTTTATTATTAACTAAATTTAAACTCGTACTATACGTGATAATAATTTTAATTTATAATAATTTTTTAAAATAGAATAAAATTATAAAAATATTAGTTTGAAATTCATGTTGAACAATGCATTAAAAAATTTAGATGCATATAGAATATACAAAATTAAAAAAATTGAAATCAAGTATTAATTAGAAAAATTATAGAAAAATTAAAAATAAAAAATCTTAAATATTAAATAAATGAATTAATTAAACAGCTACAATCTTAATGAAACAATTCTTACTACATTAGTCATTAATAGATTATTGATTAATGTTTCATATCTGAAACGGTTTATTTTTAAAATTAAAGTTAAAATTTAAATGATTCCAAAATAATCTTATAAAATTCATTAGAGTTGAAAACTCTATTTTTTAGGGTTTTGAGAAAAAAAGCCTTTATTTATAATAGTCTCAAATATAAAACATAAGTAAAGTAAAAATGAACAACGAAGGCTTAGTTTACTAGTTGTTACCCTTTATTGAGAGGGATTAGGTCCAAAATGTGAATTTCCTTCTCCCCTTTACTTAGTTCTGAACTAAAAAAAGAAAAGTAAAAGTGTAAATAATCCCTATGAACCAAAAAAAGAAGTAACAATGTAAATAAAAATAAAATTATTATTTGAGCTTTGTAAATTTTAAATTAATTCAAAATAATTAAATACAATATTTAAGATAATGCATGCTTCAAAAGAATAGATAATCTATAAAGATATTTTCTTTATTTTTTACCAAAGAAAATGATGAGAGAAATTAATAAACAAAGAAAATGATGAGAGAAATTAATAAACAAAATAATTGAACAAATAATATGAAAAAGGAATGGAATGAAAATTGGAAAAAAAATGAAAGTTTAATTCAATGTTAAAATATTTAGACTTAGATATCCACTTTTGATTTTCTGATTAAAGATTTAAAACTTTAAAATAGTTCTAATTAAAATATATGAATAATTTTTTTAATTTAAAAATGACATAATAAGTGGTAAAAGAAAAACTAAATTTTGAGATAAATTTTATTTGATTTAAATTAAAACAAAACGGTTGAAATTTGTTTTTTTAAATTTTAAATATTTTAAAATTAAAATAATTAATTAATTGAAGGGGATTATATTAGAGAAAATTAAAAGTAATTTATTATTCAAAGAGTCAAAAAGTTAAGTAATTCAAGTAAGATATTTTGTTTTTAACCAAAAACTTGGGGTTTTATATATTTATATAATATAAGATTATTTAAAAAATGAATCTTATTAAAATTATAAGTGTAAAACTTCAATGATTGGGTGACTCTTAGTGGGCATTTTATTATTCAACTATATATGTAAAAAAATTTCAACTTATCATACATGTCACGTGCTTATATGAAATTTGTATGTGTTTTCTCTTTAAAAAGTGCATTCAAGAAAAAAATTTATACAAAGATTAATTATTTTTGTAAATATGTTTATATATATTATAGAAAATCTGTAAAGAAACGAATAAATGATATGTGGTTTTTCTTTAATTTTAAATTGTAAGTTTATATATGATGCACTGATAATTTATAATTTTTATACACTAGCAGTTAACCATAAAATGTGTCACCTCATATACAAATTCTTAAAAATAGATACTCAAAGTTTTAAATTTATTTTTAAGAGTCTATGCACTTTTTGGCTTTACTCATTAATAATATATTATCTTTTAGTTGATTGAAAGTGTATAAAACTATACATTGTCAATACATTATATATAAACTGTTTATATATATATATATATATATAGAGAGAGAGAGAGAGAGAGAGAGAGAGAGAGAGAGAGAGAGAGAGAGAGACCTAGATGTCTATCTTTTAGAAATTGTAATATATAATGATTTAAAGAGATAATCGATTGGGATTTATTTTATAATTTTAATGTATATATAAATTTCTATCTTCTAGAAAATTGAAAGAATTTTTTTTTATTTTAAGATATTACACTTGAAACATTTAGATAATCCATATAGGATGTTTTATTTGTAGCAAAAAAAATTTTTGAATTTTATATATTTTTATGATATTGAGACTCTGATCAATACATAAATTTTGTTGTTTTCTAGGAATGACTTGACTCTCAATTTTCATGCTAGCTAACGAGTTAATTTCATAAACATGAAAATGAGTGTTTGATCATTCAAATAAAAACAACAATAAAAAAAAATGAACATATTTGAATGGATTGCATCTATGTATGTTAATTGTGCTAAATCGTGTCTTGCTCTTTTTATCTCTAAACTTCAAAGCATCTTTATAAGTATAAAATACATTAATTAAATTAAAATAATATCCCTATCTTTACATTTTAAAAGAGAATCCAAAAATTATTTATATTCTTCACCTACCTGTACAAATCTAATTGCAAATATTACAACTACACGAAATTCAAAGACGAATGCATAATTGACCAAATAAATTCTATTTGATTAAAATTAACTTCAAAAATAATTTTTTTTGGACTTTTGAGTTCCCTATTTTACTTGTCATCCTATTCCTACTTCAATGACACCTAAACCAATTTCTTCTTCGTGGGGCTATATAAGAATTTTATTACTAATTAACACATTGATCAAGACATATATTTTATTGCTTTTTAGTATTGACTTGACTCTCAACTTTCATGCAATGTGCTAATTGGCGAAATTAGTTTTGTTGACACCTAATTTTGTCCCATTTTGTTATTATTATTATTATTACATATATTTGTATTTGTTTTCATTTTTATTATTATTATTTATTTTATTATTATTATTATTATTATCATTTATGTTACTATTATTAGTTTTATATTATTATTATTATTAATTTTTAGTTTTTATCTTTTTATTTTTATTTTCTTTGTTTTTCTGTCCAATCAGTCCATCACCCTGTCCCCGCCGATCCCCTACTTCCCAGGCCATCCCATCGCCGGCCAGCTAGTCTACCAGCCACCCCTGCCATAGCCTCCCTCTCGAGGCTGTCTATCAACCCCATATACCAGTCCCCCTACAAAGGCTTCTGAGGAGCCTCAGATCAAAAGGGGGGAACCCACCAGCAGCCTCAATCTTCACTCAAAAAAAACCGGAGCATCATCTTCACCATCCTCGGCTCACCAAACCCCCATCACCACACACCACCATTCCCTGCCCAGAACCAATCCCAAACAGCCCCAACACCAAAACACCACCACCGAGACACTGCCTTTCATCATTCTAACCACCACACACCACCGTCATCTCCAAGCCTCCAACCCCGAGCCACCAGACACCATCATCGAAGCCAAAAAAAAAAAAACCAAACCCGTGAACAAAAACCAGATCCGAGACCTCTTTGATACCTGCAAAAAAAAACAAAAAAACAAAAACAAACAACAACCACAGACTTCCCAAATCATCAAACAACCAAAAAAACAGAAAATCATAAAAAAAAAGGAAAAGGCTTTCGGTAAGTTTAGATCCACGGGGTTAGGATTTTCTTTTGGAGAAACGGAAGCCAGATTCGGGCTTAGGGGGTTAAGAAGCTTCGGAAAGCCGCGTTTTTTTTAGGTTTTTGGCCACCGGCGACGGCGGCCGGCGGAGGTAGACGGCGGCCGAAAATCGCCCGGTCGAGAATCGGGAGAAGGAGAGAAGGCTGAGGGAAGGTTTTTTTTGAGAAAATAGGAAAAATGAAAGAATAAAAAAAAGCAAGGCTTTTATAGCTTTTAAAAAAAAAGGCCGCAGGATCCGCGCGTGGACCCGGACCCAACCCGGGTCCGCGCTCCTGACCCGCGAGGAGAAGACCCCTGCCGCTCCATCGCCGACCCGACCCGGACCAGCGAAGATCCGACCCGCTTCAAGCCCAGCCAAGTCAGCCACTTGAACCTACTTTTGGGCTTGATTTTTTGGGTCGTTCTCTAAGGTTTTCCTTTGGGTTTAAGCCTCATTTTAGGTATATTTTTCTTAATTTAGTAATTTTGTATTATTATTATTATTATTATTATTATTGTTGTTGTTGTTGTTGTTGTTGTTGTTGTTGTTGTTGTTGTTGTTGTTATTATTATTATTATTATTAATGCATGTTGCAAAATAAGAAATTGAAAATTTTTCTTTTACTTGTATTTTCATTAATTATTGTTGATTAGAAAATGTATAATATATATATATATATATATATATATATATATAAAGAAAAAGGAAATCAAAGAAAATTTAATTAAATAAAATTTGCCCGATGATGAGATGTCATGAAACTCACAAGTAGTGATTTCTTGACTGATCCTTAGGTGAGAAGAGTCATACTAAATGTTACTAGAGTATTGGGATATTTAGTATGATTTTTCAATAATTTAAATTTTTATTAAAAAATAAAAATAAATAAGTTTTTTTAAAAGAAAATAGAAAAAGGAAATAATAATAAAATTTAAATTTAATTAAATAAACAATGTCCAATGATGGGATGTTATGAAACTCACAAGTAGTGATTTCTTGACTGATCCCTAGGTGAGAGAAGTTCACTAAGTGTTTCCAGAGTATTGGGATACTTAGTGCAATTTTTCAATAATAAAATTTTTATTTAAAATAAATAAAGAAATATTTATATATAAAAAAATTAATTAAAAAATTCATTTGCATCATTCATAATCTGTTTGCATCATATGCATTCATAATAATTTTCGAAGCGAGTGTGAATCTTCCGATGATGAGATTCTATAGAACTCACAAGTAGTGATTCTTAAGAAATCTCTAGGTGAGGAAAATTATTCCAAATGTTACCAGAGGATTGGGATATTTGATTTAATTTTTCAATACAAAAAGGTTCACATTCACTTTTGAAAAATAAAATTTAACTTTTTAAAATAAAACAAAATGATTTTTACAAATAAAAAAAATAACTTTGAATAAAAAGAATAAAACTGATTGCAATAAAATAAGAATTATTTTTAAATGTTAAATTAAGATCATTTCATTAAAATCAAAGGATAACACATGATTATTATAGTACCGTTTTTTAACGGGCATTGTGGGGGTGCTAATCCTTCCCCATGCGTAACCGTACCCCCGAACCCAATTTTTGTTTCGCAGACCAAAAGATTATCTTTTTAATAAAACTTAATTAATTTTGAGATTTTGTTGAAAAGATAAACGTTTTCAGGTGGCCAATAACACCTAGACAAAAAAGATTGGTGGCGACTCCCTTTTGTTTTTAAACGTTTTTTTTTCAAAAATCGTCGAGTGCGAAGCCGTTACGACAGCTTGGTGACTCCGCTGGGGACGCTTTTTGAGGGTCAAGCCATTTATTAGTCATGTGTTATCCTAAGTTTTAATTTAATGGTCTTAATTAATATTTAAACTTAATTTCTTTAATTTTAAATAATTTGTTGCATTTGTGTGAATAAGTTATTATGTTTATTTTATAGCATTCTTTATTTGTATATATTATTCTTAATAAATTGTTGGGATAGAATAAGGATTATGGTTTGATAAATATTCCCTCATACACACACTTGCACTTGCATTTACATGACATGAGCTCTATACCCGGGTTCCGTCCTTTTTAGGAGGGAGTAGAGTACCTTTGCTCTCGTGAGGTAATCACCTCCGCAATGGCAATCGAAATACTCCCACTCAAATTAAATCTTACTAGTCTAGTGTGGACGACAGTGAGGTATAATTTGGGAACCTTTAGATCTTCATATCCCAACCCAGCATGTAAAAGGCCCTAAGAAGCCGAGCCTTAGATAGAGCCATGCCCAATTTTAGTAGAAATTATCCCGAAATTAGGACACAAGAGGGAACATTATTTGACCCCATTTCTCGTATCAATAATAAAGGTACTATGGATTTTGGTTTGAATTGTCCATAATTAAAGTCTTAGAAATTTTTCTTGTTTTTCAAAAAAGGATTTTTCAAAAAAATAATAATAATAATAAAATTGTGGAAAGAGATTTTGTAGAATAAAAAGAAAGAAATCTAAGTTTTAATGAAAAAAGAAAGTGTGAGAAAAATAATAAAACAAACTTTTTCTTTCAAAATAATGAGAATAATTATTCTTAAAAAAAAAAGGAGGGATTTCTTTCAAAAATATGAACATAAAAATGGAAATAAATGGAAAAATAGGAAGAGAGTTGACCTTTTTTCTAAATAAAGGTAAAATAGAGTCAACAAAATCTTTACTTGATTTTTTATCCCTTTTTCTGAATAATTTAAAGAATAAGTTGACAAGAAAAAATGAAGAAAAAACTATTTTTATTTTATTTTTGGGTTGTATAGGAGTTTTAATGAAAATATAAAAACAGAAAAAAAAATTTTTCCTTTTCTTGATTATCTCATAAAAAAAAAATTGAACAAAAAGATGTCAACAAAAAAATTGTCCTTGAATTTGTGTGGAAAAGAATTCAAAAAAAAATATAGTTTGATTTGGAATAAAAATGAAATAAAGTTAATTTTCGAAAAAAGAATCGATAGGGGATGTGAATTTTAGGAAAAATAGAAAATAAAAAAAAATTTTAGTGATAAAAGAAAAAGTTTGATTTGGGATAAAAATAAAATAAAATTAATTTTTGAAAAAAAGAATAGAATAGGAAATGTAAACTTTATTTTTTTAGAAAAAAATAAAAAAAATTGTTTGGTGATCAGAGAGAAATGATTTCTAGAAAAATGAAGAAGAATGCTCAGGTTTAGTTAGGAATTCCATCTTTCTTGCACGATTGGATTAAGGGATAATAAGATTAGTGTCTAGGTATTGTGAATACAAATATTCGTTTTTCTCAAACATGTTAGGGACATATATCATTTTAATTCATTTCATCATCATTGTGTATACATATATTGATAATTATGTCATGTGCATTTTAGAATCATGAAGGTTAGGTGAAATAAAATAGAATTTGATCTTCATTGTAATTGCATTTTGCATAAATTGCATTTTGTTTAAACATGGCTTTCAACAATGTCTTGTTATTGTGTCATGTCTTGAACATTTTACATAGCATTTCATGGTTAATAATGTTTCTTCTCACCAAAAATTAAAAAAAAAAAACAAAAAGAAGAGAGTTTTTGAAACAATTTTGATATGGTTTAAGATTACTCTTCAACTTCTCTTACTTGTTTCGGACTTAACATCTTAAGTTAATAAGTGAATGTGTTAAGTAAGGGGCAAATTTTAGTTTAAACTATAGTATGCATTTTACATTGTTGCATCACATTTCGTAGATAAATATTTGAGAAACTAGACTAAGTCTTTTATAATTTTGAATTTGTTTATTCTTTCAATTTTCTTTTTTATCAAATTTATGTACATGTGCTATTGATTAATTTTTTTCGTTGAAATTATTCCTCCCTAAGATTTGGTTAAAGTGAAGACCTAAACACCTAACATGTAAAATCAAGAAACTTAGAGAAAAGTCAAAAAAAAAAAAAGAAGAAAAATTGTTCCATTTCATAGACTTCTATCATAGATGTCATTTGCATACATATACAAATAACATGATTTTCATAAAATTCACATCATATACTTGTTATACTTCAGTAAATATGTCAATACTTTTCATTTTTTGAAAAAAAAAAGAAAAAATTTGTTTGTTCCAAATTTTTTTTTTGAAAGAAATAAGATAAGGTTTTTCTAATTAGAAAATTGTGGTAATAAGGTTCAATGCCTCTCGACCATCAAAGATTACAAAGCAATTCAGGACTCTCACTAGCTTAGACCATGGAAGAAGGACAGGCTAGCCGAATGGAGAAAATAGAAAAGGCTCAAGAAGAGATGAAGGGGCAATTGGCTGCAATGCTGGAGATGATGACTAAAATGAATAGAGGAAAAGAACCAGTACAGGAAGCAACTACTCAAGAAAGGTGGGCACAAGAAGGTGAACATTCATATCCACATAGTCCCATTCCACCCCAAGTCCATACTTCACAACATATGTCGTTTTTGAGGCATGACATTCCAAACCCCAGCAGGAACCCATCAGACCCAATCAATGTCCATGATTCAGATAATTCTAGAGAACAAGAGAAATTGAAGATGGGTGTATCAACAGCGAAAGAGAATTTAAAGCCGCAAACAAAGTTTGATCTCCTTGAAGAAAGATTACGAGCTATCGAAGGGATGAATTTATATGGTTCTTTGGATGCAAGCGAGCTTTGTTTGGTACCAGGTGTAGTTATCTCACCAAAGTTCAAGGTTCCAGAATTTGAAAGGTATGATGGGACCAAATGCCCGACAACTCATATCAATATGTATTGTCAGAAAATGGCTGCCTATGCTCAGAATGATGAATTATTGGTGCATATATTTCAAGACAGTCTTACCAGATCAGCTGCCAGGTGGTACACCCAACTAGAACCGAGACCCTCAAAACTCAGAACCTAAACCCTAAACCAAAAATCGATCTTCAAGCACCTGCAAGAAAAAACAACAACAATACAAAACCACAACAGCTAAGCCATCAACCACAAAAAAAAGAAAACAAAAAAAATCAAAAAAGGGAGAGGAGGCTTCGGTAAAGCCAGATCTACGGGGTTAGGGCCATTTTTTGGGAAAACGAAGGTCAGAAACGGAAAGAGGGTGTGGAGAGCTTTTGAAAAAGGGTTTCTTTTTTTGATTTTTGGCGGCCGGAGGTGATCCCAGCGGCAGCCGGAAATCGCCCCGGCGGAGAGCTTTGGGAAGCTCTGAAAATTTTTTTTAAGAAAAGGGAAGAAATGATTTAGAAAAAAAAAGGGTGGCCTTTTATAGAGCAGCTAAACGGTGCGTTTTGAAGACAGACGACCCGCGCCTGTGCCCGACCCGGAACCCGGGATCCGCGCACTCGGCTGACGACCCGACTCCATAGCTGTTGGCGACCCGCGTGCTGACCCGATCGACCCACTCCTGACCCGCGTTTCCGGCCCAATTTCGAATGCTTTGGGCTTTGGTTTTTTTTGCGCTGGTTTAGAAAGACTATTTGGGCTCCAAGCCCAAATCCGAATTTGGGGTAAAATTTTACTAACTTTTTATTTATTTATTTATATATTTATTTGTTTATTTATCCATGCCATTTATTAAAAAATATATATGTTATGAAAATAAAAAACTGAAAAAATAAAAATAAAAAAATAAAAAAATAAAAAATGAAATAAAATAAATAAAAGAAATATATATAAAAAAACAAATAATAAATTTAATTAAATGAATTCCGATGATGGGATGTTATGAAACTCACAAGTAGTGATTTCTTGACTGATCCCTAGGTGAGAAGAGTTGTACTAAATGTTACCAGAGTATTGGGATATTTAGTATGATTTTTCAATAATTTAAATTTTTATTAAAAAATAAAAATAAAAATAAATAAGTTTTTTTAAAAGAAAATAAGAAAAGAAAATAAATAATAAAATTTAAATTTAAGTAAACAAATCGTCCGATGATGGGATGCTACGGGAGTCACAAGTAGTGATTCTTAGCTGATCCCTAGGTGAGAAGAGTCGTACTAAATATTGTCAAAAGTATTGAGGTATTTAGCATGATTTTTCAATAATTTAATTTTTTGTTAAAAATAAAAATAAGTTTTTAAAAAGAAAATTAATAATAAATTTTTAAATTTAATGAAATTCTTTCAAGGATGGGATGTCATGAGACTCACAAGTAGTGATTTCTTGACTGATCCCTAGGTGAGAGGAATTAGCTAAATGTTACCAGAGTATTGGGATATTTAGCCAAATTTATCAATATCAAGAGTTTCATTAATAAAATAAATTTCTTTTAAGTTCCACGTGCATCATGTACTATCTGTTTGCATCATATGCACTCATAATAATTTTTGAAGCAAGTGTGAATTTTCCGAGGATGAGATTCTGTAGAAGTCACAAGTAGTGATTCTTAAGAAATCTCTAGGTGAGGAAAATTATTTCAAATGCTACCAAAAGTATTGGAGTATTTGATTTAATTTTTCAATACAAAAAGGTTCACATTCACTTTTGAAAAATAAAATTTAACTTTTTAAAATAAAACAAAATGATTTTTTACAAAAAATGACTTTGAATAAAAAGAATAAAATTGATTGTAATAAAAATAAAAATTATTTTTAAATATTTAATTCAAGACCATTTTATTAAAACAAAAAGGATAACACATGATTATTATAGTACCGTTTTTTAACGGGCGTCGTGGGGGTGCTAATCCTTCCCCACGCGTAACCGTACCCCCGAACCCAATTTTTGTTTCGCAGACCAAAAGATTATCTTTTTAATAAAACTTAATTAATTTTGAGATTTTGTTGAAAAGAAAAACGTTTTCAGGTGGCCAATCACACCTAGACAAAAAAGATTGGTGGCGACTCCCTTTTGTTTTTAAACGTTTTTTTTTCAAAAATCGTCGAGCGCGAAGCCGTTACGACAAGAACGATACCCCTGCGCTTCACATGGGGTCTTTTTTTTCTTAGAAAAACTATATATTAAATGAAAATGATAATATTTAATATATTAATCAATCATCTTATTTAATTTTCATTGTTATATTTTTTTAAAATAAAAAATTAAATTTTAACAAAAAATTAGAAAATTAAACAAACCAAAATAAAAAAACTTACAAAATTTTTTTAATTTTTATTTAATTTGACCTTAATTTGTTAGTCTCGATATAAATTTAAATTAAACTAATACTAATCCGCTACTGCTACTTTTTCTTTTTATTTATTGTAGTCTCTAAGTTTTTAATTCGTAGAATTATGTTTTATAATTTTTTGTGTTTATTTGTGTTTAAGTTTAAAAAAATGATTTTTGGAATTTTTTCTTTGTATTATAATTTATTTTTTTTGAATTTTTATATTATTTGTAATATTTATTAGATTTGTATAGTTTTTGTAATTTTTAAAATTTGATAATAATAAAAATAAAAATGAAATTATGATTTAATTTGAATTTTTTGGATATTTGGTATTTGAATTTTAGTATTTTATTTTTTTGCAAACAAAATTTTTTGGGCATTTGATTTGGATTTTTTAAAAAATTTAGTACTTATTTTTGAATATTTGTTTTTTTTTGTTACATGAATATTTGATTTACTTCATTAAAAAAATTCTTTTTTTTTGTATTTCAACTTTGGAAAAAATAATAAAATTTGTAAAAGAAAATATTGTGAATATTTGATTTAATTCTTTTTATTTTTTTAATTTGAACTTTTAATTGTCTCTCTTTTCTATTCATACTAAGCTCATATTTCTTTTTCGTATTTTTAGTATTTTAAAATTAAAAAAATTTTAAAAGTAAATATTTTAATTTGAATTAAAAATATCACATATGAAACTAAAAACTACCCTATGAATAAATTGATTTTTGATATTTTAATTTCAAGAAAAAATTAAAAATAATTATAAAAATTAAAAATAATTGCCTCTAAAAGCAATAAAATACCATGTGACAGCTAATCACCTATTAAGTAGATAATTTTTATATCTATTAGTATTTTAATTCACGTAGTGCCTTGATTTTTATCAAACAAAATAATATAAAATTGTGAAAAAAAACTATATAAAAATAATATTATCAAGCCAACTTAAATGAAAAAGTAAAAAAAAAAAAAAAGACAAATGTCAAATTGACATCAATGGGATTCTTTTTATTATAGGTTATTGATGTTTAATGCATGCAGCAATGTGAACTAATCTGTCGCCTTTTTATGACTTTTGAAAAAAGCAGCAAAGACCCATTTACATTAATGCCATTCATGAATCATGATGTACTTTTTTAAAGCAATACGCAAGGTCAAGAGATACGAATTATTATCTCATCTATTGATATAGGAGTTCAATAAGTGACACATCTAATATATATATATATATATATATATATATATATATATATATATTATATTATATTACAAGGTATATAATAAATATGGTAAGAATGTTTACATGAATATTTATTTGGATATACTTTTTGAATGATATGTAAGTATCTATTAATTTATGTGTAAGTCAAACAAACAATAAATATTAAACGTTTCGACATTTATACCCTAAAATTTCTTTAAGTCCTAAAATTTTTCAAAATTTTCAATAAAATTATCTTAAAATAATTTTAAATGCTATCCAATCCAAAAATACCAAAAAAATATAATTTTAATATTATATTTTTGAAAAACTAAATAAAATATTAATTGATATCTATTTTATTATAAAATAAATAATTTTAATTTTAATTTATTTAAAAAATATTTTATCAACTAAACTAAAAAGTATAAAATAAGTTATTAATATCATTATGTTATTTAAATATTTAAAATTATTGTATTTATAAATAAATAAATAAAATTTATATATAAAACATATAAATTTACAAATATATATGTTTACATACATATTTAAATAGATAAAATTAATTCGCACATTAAATGCTTTCAGATAAAAAATAAATACCTCTATGTTATAATATATATATATATATATATGTGTGTGTGTGTGTGTGTGTGTGTGTGTGTGTGTAAAAGAATGCATATTTATGTTGTGTGTGTGTATATAATGCATATTTATAATAATGATTATTTAGATTAATAATAAAAATATATCTCAAAATGTTACTCTAACACTTGAATATTATTAAAATATATCTGTATTTGAAATTTTATTGATATGCTTTATAATATTATTTATAATATGTTTTCTTTTTCTATTCTTTCTAATATTTGTTTATTTTATGTTTTGGATTTTATAATTTTTAATTAAATATTTACTTCTTTTATGATTGGATATATTTATTATATTTTATATATATATATATATATATATATATATATATATGTATTCTATATAGAATTATTATCCGATACACTGTCATTGAAGTTTTTAGACTACATGAGCAAGACTAATATGGTGATACATACTCTTTATGAATATAAATAAATAAATAAATAAACAAAACAAAATGTATGTGTCATCATTTTAACACCATTTGTGAAGTTTAAATATCTTATTAACATTGTATTAGATAATAATTCTTTTATATATTTTAAACATATCAATTAAATAATATTATTCTAAATATTTATAAATTTACTTAATTAAAATTAATTTGTGTTTCACACGAGTAAAAGCTAGTAAACAAATATGTTTGTATAATTTTTGAATTTTACTGTCAGTAAATGAGATAATGATCTATTAAAAAATGAATAATTATTTGATACATTGTTAGTGAAGTTTTTTTTAAAAATATGTTTGTATAGTTTTTGAATTTTACTGTCAGTAAATGAGATAATGATCTATTAAAAAAATGAATAATTATCTGATACATTGTTAGTGAAGTTTTTTTTACTTCAAAAGCGGAGTTAGGATAATGATACATGTCTTTTAAAAATAGGTTTAATAGCCAAATATACCATCAAACTTTTGCATAAAATGGAATTAAGTCCTGTTTTCTCACATGGAAATTAATTTATAAACTTTTATTTTACTGTAAATAAATTCTCAATCTTTTGAAATCATGCAATTAAGTTCAGATATGTTAAATGACACTAACTGCTGTTAGAACATCCTACGTGAAAGTGAGGTTGATAGTTTAGTTGATTGCCACGTGTGCAATACTAATGAAAGTTAGTGTCATTTAACAGATTTAGACTTAATTGCATTATTTTGAATGGTTAAGGGTTTATTTATAGTAAAACAAAAGTTTATGAACTGATTTTCATACGATAAAAATATTGAGGGCTTAATTCCATTTTATACAAAAGGTTGAGGGTATATTTGGTTATTAAGCCTTAAAAAATTAAGAAAATAAAAAATAAATGAAATAGTATATATGTTATCATCCTAATCCACCATGTGGAGTAAAAAACTTCACTGATGGTGTATTAGATATTAATTCTTAAAGAATAGTATTTGTCAATTTGAAATTACAGCCAGAGTTCTAAACCAAATGCCATACATACATGACATCTATCTCCTAATTGCTCTATTAGCTTGACGTGATTTATTATGGAATCTAGAATAGGGGGCGTTGTTTTAACCAAATTAACTAACTGAATCGAAATTTAAATGAGTTAATTGATAGGTTAAAATTTAACCAAAATATAAACAAATCTAAAATAAAATTAAAAATGTGATGCACTGGATTTGCCGGTTTCAAGCCGGAGGGGCCCAGCCGCATCACTCAAGGTTTTATCGGGAATAAATTCCCAATTCGCGTCCGCTGTTACTCGAACCCTTGACATCCAAGCGATTCGAGTAACGACTAACCATTGGACAATGGTTAGTCATGACTTGACACTTACAAGTGGTAAGGGGTTCAAGTCATGGCGGACGCGAATTGGGAATTTATTCCCGATAAAACCTTGAGTGATGCGGCTGGGCCCCTCCGGCTTGAGACCGGCAAATCCAGTGCATCACAGAGAGGACAATACGGATGCGTGATGCGGCTGGGCCCCTCCGGCTTGAAACCGGCAAATCCAGTGCATCACAATAAAACGCGCGTTTTATTGTGATGCACTGGATTTGCCGGTTTCAAGCCGAAGGGGCCCAGCCGCATCACGCATCCGTATTGTCCTCTCTGTGATGCACTGGATTTGCCGGTTTCAAGCCGGAGGGGCCCAGCCGCATCACGCACGGATTTATCGGGAATAAATCCCCAATTCGCGTCTGCCATGACTTGAACCCCTTACCACTTGTAAGTGTCAGTCATGACTTGACACTTACAAGTGGTAAGGGGTTCAAGTCATGGCGGACGCGAATTGGGAATTTATTCCCGATAAAACCTTGAGTGATGCGGCTGGGCCCCTCCGGCTAGAGACCGGCAAATCCAGTGCATCACAGAGAGGACAATACGGATGCGTGATGCGGCTGGGCCCCTCCGGCTTGAAACCGGCAAATCCAGTGCATCACAAAAAATATAAAAATCTAATATTATTTTTAATATTTAAAATTTAGATGAGCTTTTATTTTAATCTAATATTATGGTATTTGAATATTTTATTGAATGCTATTATTTAGTTTGTTTCAAATATTAGAAATTAATAATAAAACTTAAATGTATATTATTATTTTAGTTAATTAACCAAATTAATCAAATTTAATTCGATTAATTAACCGAATTAATTAAATTTAATTCGATTCAATTTAGTTTGGAATTAAACTTTTGATTCGACTAACGAAACAAAAATAAACTAATTCCGTTAAAAGCATTAGTGATTTAGTTCCTCTTCCTCCAACTTTCCCTTCGTTTTAGTTGCATCCTTCCAAAATATTAATCATCAGTGGCACCAAGCCAGACTCCGGCTGAACCATAAGCCTGGGAAATGAGTCCGGTTTAGTCCACCAAAAGGAAATGATGAATTGACTCTTGAGCAATTCCACCTCTGTACCAAATGCATTTCTCAAACAAAATTCTCATCAGCCATCGCCATTTCCGCTAAATGCGCATGGAAACAACAAAACAAAGGTAAACTCGGCTCGGGTTTTTCGGGCTTGGAAGAGAAGAGAGACAGGCACGCTGCATCGAAACTGGACTCGTTAGTAAACTGTTTGGGCTTGGTATGGTCCAATAGGATTTGCCTTTGGGTCAATTTAATACGATTTGGTTTTCAATTCCTCTGAAGCCCAAATTTCAAGGCCAGTAGCCCTATTTACTAAAGAACGCTAACGTTTTCAATATTTCCTGTTCAAAATAAATTTACATGTCTTTTCTGAAGAGAAGTCACATGTTTAAATGTTTTTACCGAACAAAAACTTAGAAGTGTTTACGAGCCGAAGTCTAACCTGATGGATACTTTTAAATTTGTTGCTATTCAAAATACTGTTAAAATTATAAAAAATTATTTTTATATAAATATTTTAAATTTGAAATTAAATAAAAACAATTCTCAATAATAAAATAATATTTCAAATCGAGTTTTTTTAGATGTGAAAATTCTATCCGGGGCTAAAAGCATTTGATTTATTTTAATTGAGGAGCTTTTTTTTTTTTGATAAAAAATTGAGAAGCTTTGACTTTAAAGGATATAAGAAATCATTATTTAGGTTTTAATTGAAATATGCTTAAAAATCATTAGCATGGTGTACTAACAATGTTTAATTGCATCCAATTTTGGTAAGTACAACTTATATTCTTTTATGTTTATTTTGCTAAATGGAGTGTCATTCAATTTTGGAGTGACGAATTTTTTACATTACATTCATCTCAAATCTCAATATAAATCAACTTTTTTTTTTTAAATCTTTTAATTCCTAGAAAAAAATGTTTATTTTCTTATTAATTGAGATTTGCATAGTAAAATAAATAAAACATTTATGAAGATACGAATTTGGACCACCAGGTCTTACCGTTAAGAGATTCATGACCAACACACATTCAAATACAAAAGAAAACAAAGCACAATATAGTCATGCAAGGGCCTTGAAAGTGGTTTTAAACTAATGGTATAAAAGTTTATAAGAAGTGAGCTTTTTGCAGTTTTAACTCCCACGAGTTGTACAAATTAAACATAGCTCATAATAGACAGGAAACAGAGCAGATTCATTGATGCTACAACACAAATATGAAAGACAAGATGAGTTATTAAAAGCATTAGTTCCTCCTCCAAGCTGCCCTTCGTTTTTGTTGCAGCCTTCTAACACATTTCATGAACCACTCATTTTTATTGGGGGTATATATGTAACCAATTGATAGTCCAATCACCAGACCGCTTCCATATCCCGGTAGGATGATTTTCCAGCAAAATTCAAACAAGGGTTCCCAGCCTTGATCTTCTTCTGAGGACAATGGTGTTGGCGAAACTTGAAAACTTGCACATGTCTTTGACAATGGTTTCCCGCACAATCCTGGATTGCTACCAAATGAGTTGTTTTCAAATGTAGAAAACTGATTTTCTTGAGGTATCTCTCCCGTGAGATGGTTATGAGAGACATTTAAAAACTCAAGAAATGTGAGCTGTTGTAGTTCTGTGGGGATATTTCCAAAGAAGCTATTATGAGAAAGGTCCAACGATTCAAGATTTGATAAGTTCCCTAGGGATGGTGGAATTTGACAAGAGAGAATATTGTTGGAAAGGTTGAGCAGCCGAAGTGCCTTTAGATTCCCAATGTTCTCAGGAATGCATCCTTCAAAACTGTTGCTTGAGAAATCAATGGCCACCAAGAATTCTTGAATCTTCTCATAGTATGTCTCCTTGCCTTTGCTTGTTATTGTCACAGAGTAAGGAGAATAGTAATACCATCCGTAGTGTGGTGTTACCAAACTACTATTTGCTTGTAAGTAGCTCAGTTCAGCAGTATCATCAACAACTTTCATGGCAACCCAGTTTTGGAATTGCTGAGACAATAAGTTACCTGTAAATTTATTGAGGGATAAGTCAATGATTTGTAAATTAGGAAATTCAA
The DNA here is from genome assembly GCA_031772115.1 of Heritiera littoralis. Lineage (NCBI taxonomy): Eukaryota > Viridiplantae > Streptophyta > Magnoliopsida > Malvales > Malvaceae > Heritiera > Heritiera littoralis. The sequence continues at coordinate 2,157,818 of JAPDPK010000059.1, read as the reverse complement.
AATTTCCTCTTTGTTCTTCTATTGTACCATGAAATTGATTGCCTCGTAATATGAGTATCCTCAACTCTGGAAGCATGCCCAGCCAGATGGGGAAGGTATCTTTTAACTGATTATTTCCCATATTAAGAGCCTCTACCTTGCCACAATTGGCTAATGATCTAGGTAGCTGCCCTTGAAACTGATTTTGATTCAGGTCAATCATCCTTAATTTGCTTCCTTTCATGCATAATTGAGGAATAGGACCAACAAAGTTGTTGTTTCTTAGATTCAATACCTCAAGTGATTTACTCAGATTAACCAAGCATTGGGGAAGCAAGCTGCTAAAGTTGTTACTTGACAAGTCAAGGAAAGCAAGCGATGACAGATTACATAGTAAAGGTGAGAATTCTCCTGTTAGGGAGTTGTTTGAGATATCATAATGGGAGATGGATGGTGGTGGAATTGGGATGGATCCTTGCAACTTGTTAGAATCAAGGAACAACCCGATTAAATTTGTTAAGGGAAAAATGGGTTGGTCGAAACCTGTTAGATAATTTTCAGACAAACCTAAATAGGAAAGAGTGTCATTGCTCATCTCCCATACCCATTTAGGTATTTGGCCATGAATTTTGTTCCCAGAAAGTTCCAAAATCTCCAGCTTATCTTGTTCATGAAGAAAATCAGGAAACTCAAGTAAGTTGCAATAATTCAAAATCAAAGTGTTGAACTTTGGAACAGTACCATTGATGGTGACGTTGGTAAGCAGTGACAAATGACTATCAGATAGTTGGAGTTCATAAAGATTTTTAAGATTTAGAAATGACTCCAATTTCAAAGTGCCATTCAAGTCATTTGAAAATAGGTAAAGTGACATAAGATTCACAAGGTTAAAAATTGATTCTGGGATTTGACCTTGTAATTTGTTTTGACCAAGATTCAGATAGGCTAGCTGGGTAAGGTTTCCCAGCCAAGAGGGAATCTGCCCCGTTAATTGATTAAAAGCAAGATTTAAACTAGTAACCTGTGTCATATTTCTCAGAGAAGATGAGATTTCACCATGTAAATTAGCTTGCACGAGATCCAGTTCTATTAATTTGGCTTTCATACCAATCCAAGAAAAAGTCCCAGGACCAAAACTATTTTGGGAGAGTGACAGATAAGTGAGTTGGGTAAGGTTGGCCAAAGAAGAAGGGATTTGTCCAGAAAAAAGGTTATATGAGAGGTCCACGTACTTGAGTTTTGCAAGTTCTCCAATCGAAGATGGAAGCGGCCCTGAAAAATAACAAAATCTAATTAATACGAAAGTGCGCTACAAGAAATTGAGAGTTCTAATTGATTCTGTGGGGAGGAAGTTCACCATGCAAATTGCAGACCCCCAAAGAAAGAGATATTAGAGAAGATAAGTTTCCCAAGATTTGAGGTACCGTAGAAGATATGTTCACCCAATCAAGATGAACTTCCTTGAGGTTGGTCAATTTCTCAACTAAGTTTCTTAGCCCCGGACTCCGGAGCTCTAATTCGTTGCTGGAGAGATCAAGTATCACCAACTTTGAAAGCTTTAGAACTTCTAATGGGATTTGACCTAAAAACGAAGAATCAGAGAGGTCCAACTGTGTCAGCCTTGAAAGATTCTCAATTGCAGCAGGAATTCTAGAATCATTGAAGTCGTTGTCGGAGAGATTGAGCCTTCTAAGGTGACTGAGGCGGAAAAGACTGTTATTGGCGTCGATGGAACCATACAAGAAGCTGCTACTCAGATTAAGCCCGATCACATGGCCAGTTTTGTCATCACACTCAATGCCATCCCATTCACAGCAGTCGCTATTTCCTTCTTTATCAGGTTTCCACTGTTGGACCTTCGGATAAGCAGAAGGCTCGCCGGAGGCAGACTCATTGATAAGGAAGCTTTTCTTGAACTGCAACAAAGCCAAACGCTCAGAGTCGTGGCATGGTGTCCGAATGGGAGAAGCTGTACGAATAAGAAGGCATAGAGAGAATAAGAAAAGCATACACCTGAACATAGTGAATGCCGTAGTGATTACCCAACAAAATGTGTGGTTTGTTTTTGCTATTCTATGATGATAAACAAGCAGTGCCGAAAATTTATAGCCAAAAAGGGCAGGCATCAAAAAAGCATGTCCCACAACTTTTTTCCTTTCCCCTTTTTTGGGGTTATAGACGTTTAAAGCTTAGATTTTTTTTTCTAGTTTCTTTTTTACGTTATGAATTTGCTTTCAGCTTTAATTATAGTTTATTTGTGAATTCCATTTCAGCTAGATAAGCTGCAAGTTTATTAGCCTTTTATATTTCAACCGTATATTATTAGCATTTGAGCATATGTATTGTTTGTACTTTTATTTATCTTTTTTTTTTATTTATGTTTGTGAGTTTTTTTTTTAGATTTATTGTTAAATATTTGGAACCTAATCCCTCATATTTGAATTGAGGAAGTTGTGGCAGGAACAAGACAAAGAAAGCTGCATGAAAGTTGAGTCAAGAACACTGTTGCAGAACACTGATTATGTGGTTTTCTTAAAGAATTGATCTGTGTCACTGTGTGTTTTTCCCAATTCTTAGTTGTAGTTCAGAGTCAGACTCCTTAGGGTTCGCTTGATTAGTTCACTTATGAGTAAACCTTGCCATAATTGCTCACTGAACATTAAAGCAGAACACTGATGAATGCACTAGCATTGTTCAATATCTAGGTTGACTGGGAACTTCAGCAACCCTAGTCAAACCAAAAGTTATATTCAGTGATCAAATGGTAGAAACTACTTGATCACCACTGAAGTTGTCTCGGGTTCTTACAAAGCATCCCATTCTAACTAGCAGCATGCAAAAAGAAATTGGTTTGAGGTTTAGCTTATGATCATTTTCTTTTGACAGCAAAAATACTCTAGATTTTTCAAAGCCAGTAAAAGCCTATTTTAGGAACGAGGAAATCATATTAAAAAAAAAAAGGAAAGAAAGTGACAACTACTTTTTGATATTCTTGATTTGAGGTGTAGAGCTTACAAACATTTTCATTTTGACAGCAAAAATATCTAAAATTTTCAAAGTTGCTATAAGCCTATTTGAGGACCGAGGAACTCAATTTTTTAGTAAAAAAGAGATAACATTGTTTTATTTTTAATTAGACAAAAATAAATTATTACATAAACTTAACATTGAAAGAGATAGAAAAAAAAATATAATTTAAAATTTCCATCGAGATAAAGAACATTGATACAATTAACATATTAGTGTCGGATACTATAGAGTCTACATTGTACTCTATCCTTAATGAATAGCAAGATGGCAGTACTACTAGGAATGTAAACGGGTCGGATACCCGCTAAATTTGAGATACCCGAACTCGAACCCGATTAATATGTATAATACCCGAACCCGATCAATTACCCAATTATTTTAATATATGTATAATCCATTTTACAGTCATTCTACTTTCAAGTATCTTTTTATTTCCTTCCATCATAACGGCATAGATAAAAACATTCCAAGCTTTTTTGAGAATTATAGAAAAAAATTGAAGTTAATTTTAATTGAAAAGATTTTATTTTATCAATCATATATGCATTGATCATTAAATCCCTCAGAGTTTTTTTTTTGTGTAAGTACATGTATCTTCATCCATTTTATAGTTTAAAATTAATTCTGTTTGGACCAAGAATGATAAATGGTAAAACTGCAATTAAATTTGTTTAGTGAACATGTAGGTGAAAAATATATATGATTTTTGGATTCTCTTCTAAAATGTAAAGATAAAGAGGAAGATTTTTTTTATTTAATTAATGTATTTTATACCTAATGTAATGCTTTAGAGTTTAGAGACAAAATGAGTAAAGGTAATATTTAGCAAAACATAATTAACATATGTAGTATGTATTCATTCAAATATATTCAATTTCTTTTAAAGATTATTGTTTTTATTTGAATGATCAAATTCTCATTTTCATGTTTATGAAACTAACTTCGCCAATTAGCGCACTGCATGAAAATTGAGAGTCAAATCAATACTAGAAAACAACAAAATTAATGTATTGATCAGTGTCTTAATTGGCAATAAAAATAATAGCCCCACGAAGAAAAAGTTGGTTCAAGTGTCATTCAAGTAGAAAATGATGATGGGTAAATTAGGGAAGTCCAAAGTCTTTTTAGCTTGGAATCATCTCATGAGTCTAGAATAGACTTGTTGGAATTGTGAGATAAATGGAAGTCGTTACTAGTTAGCTTTCAACCATCCTTTTCATTTTGAACACCCTTTTGTTCTTTATTTGCCATTACTGCATGCATGACGAAGGAAGAAAAGATCTTTGCAGACTTTTCTTTGGTTTTAGAAAATATTTTTAATTTTTTAATTTAATTTTTTAAAAATATTTTTTATTTTCTATTTTTTGAATTTTGAAAAATACGTTAGGTACATGAAAATGAAAAATTATTTTTAAAAATGAAACTTACAAAAATGTGTTATCTTCATTTTTCTTTTTCATTAACGGGGCTGTTACATGATATTTCTAACATAACAATGCGCAACTACACTTATACGTTAATTTAGTAGCACTTGATTTCAATCAAAATTAGTATTTTCTTTTCAATGTACAATTGAAGAGGTCAGAAAAATAATGATATATATTTATAGGACATAAACTCAAAGAAATTAATAAAAAATATAATTCAAAATTTCTAATTAGCCAAACATCAAACATGTCAATGGCACATGAAAAGAATCAAATATTTTGGTTATAAGCAATTGATAACAAGTGAAGATTAATTCAACACTATCAAGTAACACAAAAATTGATTGCAAACGAAAGCAGCAATAACCCTATACCCACGTAAATTAAAAAAAAAAAAAAGAAAGGTATGATAGAAATATTCCATACGAAGTCAATCATAGCAACCAACAAGTAAGGAATGGTTTCTGTAGATACCTAATTTTATTCGGACTTGACAATTTTGAAATTTAAAAGATTAAATTTTTTGAAATGAAATTGATATAAATTTAATTAAAATGTATTTTCGTAATTTAAAGTTCGATAAAATTTGTGTAAATTTGAGTCATGTAAATTTTGTTAGATTTGTGAACTCAAAAGTTCAATTTAAGTTAAGTTATATTATAGTCCAAATTTGTTATTTTTTCACCTCTATTTTCTAATTCTGTTTTAGTTTAATTGTTGTAAATTTAATCTGTATTCATAAAAGAAAAGTAAAAAAAAAAAAGAAAAGAAAAAAATAAAGCTAGTGCCGTGTTTCTGTCACACCTCCTCTCCCAACTACAGGTTACTGCTTGCTGCCAGCCTTCTGTCAGCCACTCTAATGGCAGCACAAAAAACGTTGCCATCAGATCGTGATCCCTGAAAATCAGGGATCTCATCGACATTAACCAAAAAAAATGGAAAATGAATTCTTCTTAAAAGGACTACAGAGGCAAGAAGCAAAATTGACAAGGGGTCAGCCATTCACTCTTTTCTTCCTGCTCGACAATAGGGGTTTCTCTCCTCTTGGTATTCCAGTTCTCGTTCAGCTAAAACAGCCCCAACACAGCCACTGCCATCAGTTACCATCACTATTTTCAGCCCCCCCCCTTCCACCAGTGAGAGTCAAAAAACCGAGGGCCACCATTCTCGCCGCTGCTATTGCCTATCCATCGCCACCACCGAGCTACCCGAAAACCATTCTGCCTACCATCCGCACGACCACTTACCTTCAACCCCAACACGGTTCCTTTGAATGACCACCAATGGAGCTATAACCAAAAAATGAATTCCTAAGTTATAATCCCAACCTATGTTCGAAACCACTAAGCAAAAAAAAAATAGAAAAGAAAAAAAAAACAGTCAACACATCCCCGATCAAGAAAAGCAAACAGAAAAATACCAAAGATAAGATCAGTTTCAATGGTCTTGTCATTTTTGGAGCAAAAGATTTGAAGTTCAGAAGTAGATCTGAGATATCTCATTAAGTTTTAGTGGTTTTTAATTTAATAAACAGAAAAGAAGGGCTAAGGGAACTGTTTTCGGTGTCTTGGACTCATTCATCGGCGGCGGGGATGTTGGAAGCAACGGTTAGCAGGAAAGGGTGGTCGGCTGTTTGAATGAGGAGGAATAGAGAGGAATTATAGCTGTTTGAGAGAACAGCAGTTTTTTTTTTTTTTGCTTTAAGAGGAAAGCACCCCTAAGGTTAACCAGAGGCTAAGGCGGTTTGAGCAATTAAAACCAAGGCGAGGAAGTGTCTTTGCCGTAAGATACTTCGGTAATATCTGCATTAATAGGTTCTTTTATTACTTATTTAATATACTTGACTTTTTTGTTTTCTTACTTCTTATTTGTCATTTAATGGCTTTGATTTGATTTGTCTGTTTAATGATGAGCTTGTTTCTACTTCTTGTTTCATACATGTGTCTCTTCACATTGGATTTGCAATCTTTGAAAATAGATTTGTTTGGTATGTTTGAAATGAAAAACTGATTTGTAATAAATTATAAAACAGATTTACAAAATAAAAAATTACTGAATTGAATTGCAGATAGTAAATTATTTGATGAATTAAATAATAATTATAAAATCTATAATTAAATAATATTGTTCGATGATGGGATGTCATGAAACTCACAAGTAGTGATTTCTTGACTGATCCCTAAGTGAGAAGAGTTCACTAAGTGTTACCAGAGTATTGGGATATTTAGTGCAATTTTTCAATAATAAGAATTTTTATTTAAAATAAATAAGGAAATATTTATATAAAAAATCAAAAATTCATTTGCATCATATATTATCAGTTCGCATCATATGCATTCATAATAATTTTTGAAGCGAGTGTGAATCTTCCGAGGATGAGATTCTATAGAACTCACAAGTAGTGATTCTTAAGAAATCTCTAGATGAGGAAAATTATTTCAAATGTTACCAGAGTATCGGGATATTTGATTTAATTTTTTTCAATACAAATAGGTTCACATTCACTTTAGAAAAATAAAATTTAACTTTTTAAAATAAAACAAAATGATTTTTACAAATAAAAAAATGACTTTGAATAAAAAGAATAAAATTGATTGCAATAAAATATGAATTATTTTTAAATATTAATTCAAGACCATTTTATTAAAATTAAAAGATAACACATGATTATTATGGTACCGTTTTTTAACGGGCGTCGTGGGGGTGCTAATCCTTCCCCACGCGTAACCGTACTCCCGAACCCGATTTTTGTTTTCGCAGACCAAAAATTGTCTTTTTAATAAAACTTAATTAATTTTGAGATTTTGTTAAAAAGATAAATATTTTAGGTGGCCAATCACACCTAGTCAAAAAGATTGGTGGCGACTCCCATTTGTTTTTAAAATGTTTTTCAAAATCGTCGAGCACGAAGCCGTTATGATAGTTTCAATAACAATATTGTGAATAAATGACTTACAAGATTGTTTTAACTTTTACAAAAAAAATATCTTGTGTTTATTGTGAATCAAACATGAGTTTTTAGGTATTTTACAACAAAATACAAATTAAAAAAAATTTCGTGTTTTCACTTTTTCTAATTGTCCTCAATATTTTCTTTGAAAATTAGTGAAAACAACCTTTTTTGTTCTCCAATTTTGACTCATTTTCATTCTCATTGTCCAAAAACTTGTTTTCTATTTTTTTAACCAAACATGTTTTCCCCCTCATTATCTATTTGTTGTAAGATTTTCCTTCATAAAAAAACTAGTTTTTACTCGTGTGATGCACGAATTAGTTGTAATTATTTAAATTTATAAATATATAAAAAATAATGTTATTTAGTTTATTTGTTTAAAGTATAGATAAAATGTCTAAAATAATCAATATATCTAATTATAAAAGAATTAAATATTTAATTAAAAATTATAAAATTCAAAACATAAAATAAACAAATATTAAGAAGAATAAAAAATAAAAACATTTCATATATAATATTATTGAGCACTTCACAAAATGTTAAAATAGAATTTAAAAGTATATTTTAACAATTTCAAGTGTTATAGTAACATTTTTAGGCTTATTATAATTATTAACCTAAATAATCATTATTATAAATATGCTCTTTTACATACATAAAATATAAATATGCATTCTTTTATAAATATATATATAATTATAACATAAAAATATTTATACTTATATATGAAAGCATAATAACTTGTATAATGAACGAATTAATTTTGTTTATTTAAATATGTATGTAACATATATATATTTATAAATTTACATGTTTTACGCATAAATTTTATTTGTTTAGAAAAATAACAATTTTAAATATTTAAATAATATACATGATATTAATGACTTAGTTTTATACTTTTCAATTTAGATAGTAAAATATTTTTTAAATAAATTAAAATTAAAATTATTTATTTTATAATATTAATAGATATCAATTAATATTTTATAGAAATTTTCAAATAGATAATATTAAAATTATGTTTGTTTTTAAATATTTTTGGATTAGATAATATTTAGAATTGATTTAATATATTCTTTTTTTTAAATATTCAAAAATTATAGGAATTAAATAAATTTTAGGAAAGTGGAAAAGTAGAGAAATTAATACTTATTATTCTTTCATAAAAAAATACTTATTATTCTTTTTGACTTAGGTAGACATGAAATTAATGATACTTACATGCCATTCAAATAGAATATCCATGTAAGCATATGTGTAGGCATCTTACCAAATTTGTTATGTACCTTGTAATTTAATATGTATATTAGATAAGAATTTTTTTAGAAAATAATAATTTTAAATATTTAAATAGTCTACATGATGTTGATGGCATATTTCTATACTTTTAAGTTTAGACAATAAAATATCTTTAAATAAATTAAAAATATTTAGTTTATAATATAAATAGATATCAATTAATATTTTATTAAATTTTCAATTAGATATTATTAAAATTATATGTTTTTAAATATTTTTGGATTAGATAGTATTTAAATTTAATTTAAGAAATTTTTTTAAAAAAAAAGAGAAATTCTAGGGATTAGAGAAATTTTTAGGGAAATGAAAAAGTAAAGAAGTTAATACTTATTATTCCTTTTGACTTAGGTGGACATAAAATTAATGTTGCTTACATGTCATTTAAAGAGACTGTCCACGTAAACGTCTATGTAAGCAGCTTACCAAATTTGTTATGTAGTTTGTAATATAATATATATATATATATATATATATATATATATATATATATATATATCTTAGATTCTAGGGATTAGAAAAATTTTAGGAAAATGAAAAAGTAAAGAAGTTAATACTTATTATTCCTTTTTACTTAGGTAGACATAAAATTAATGTTGCTTACATGTCATTTAAAGAGACTGTCCACGTAAACGTCTATGTAAGCAGCTTACCAAATTTGTTATGTAGTTTGTAATATAATATATATATTAGATATATTAGATGTGTTGAATTACCCATTGAAATCAATCACCTTTACCGCCGAAAACAACGTCTTATACTCTTATTCTTAAGTTTGAGAGTGTATAGGGTGATTACAATCGATGTGAAAGTAAGCAATGTAGGTTCAAACGCCAATCCTTAGGCCTGCCTCCGTCGTGCTCCAATCTCTCCATGAAAACTATATAATCCACCATTTTTAAATTTCTTTCTTTATCTAAACGGCATAGATAAAAACATTCCAAGCTATTTCGAGAAGTATAGAAAAAATTTAAAGTTAATTTTAATTGAAAAGAATTTATTTTATCAATCATATATGCATTGATCATTAAAACCCTCAGAGTTGTCGCAACTGCAATTAGATTTGTTTAGTCAACCTGTGGGTGAAAAATATATATGATTTTTGTATTCTCTTCTAAAATGTAAAGATAAAGAGGAAGATTTTTTTCATTTAATTAATGCATTTTATACTTAATATAATGCTTTGGAGTTTAGAGACAAAATGAGTAAGGTAATATTTAGCAAAACAAAATTAACATACAAAGTATGTATTCGATTCAAATATGTTTAATTTCTTTTAAAGATTATTGTTTTTATTTGAATGATTTGACTCTCATTTTCATGACTAACTTCGCCAATTAGCGTATTGCATGAAAATTGAGTCAAGTCAATACTAAAAAACAACTAAATTTATGTCTTGATCAGTGTTTTAGTTAGCAATAAAAATCATATATAGTCTCACGAAGAAAAAATTGGTTTAGGCGTCATTGAAGTAGAAAATGATGATGGGTAAATCAGGAAAGTCCAAAGTCTTTTTAGCTTGGAATCATCTCATGAGTCTAAAATAGACTCGTTGGAATCGCGAGATAAGTGGAAGTCATTACCATTTAGTTTTCATCCATCCTTTTCATTTTGAACACCCTTTTGTTTTTTATTTGCCATTTCAGCATGCATGACGAAGGAAGAAAAAGTTTTTGCAGACTTTTCTTTGGTTTTAGAAAATATTTTTCATTTTTTTATTTATATTTTTTAAAAATAATTTTCATTTTCTATTTTTTGAATTTTGAAAAATACGTTGGCTGCATGAAAATAAAAAATTATTTTTAAAAAAATGTGTTATCTTCATTTTTTTTTCATTAACGGAGCTATTACATAATATTTCTAACATAACAATGTGCAACTACGCTTATATGTTAATTTATTAGCACTTGATTTCAATCAAAATTAATTCTTTCTTTTCAACATACAATTGAAGAGGTCAGAAAAATAACAATATATTTATAGGACATAAAGAAATTAATAAAAAATATAACTCAAAATTTCTCATTAGCCAAACATCAAACATGTCGATGGCACATGAAAAGAATCAAATATTTTTGTTATAAGAAACTGATAACAACTGAAGATTTAACCTTATCAAGTAACACAAGAATTGATTACAAATGAAAGCAACAACAACCCTATACCAACGTAAATTAAAAAAAAAGTTATGATAGAAATATTCCATATCAAGCCATATCAAGACAATCATAGCAACTAACAAGTAAGGAATCGTTTCAATAACAATATTGTAAATAAATGACTTATAAGGTTGTTTTAACTTAAAAAAAAAAAACCCAAATCTTGTGTTTATTGTGAATCAAATTTGAGTTTTCAGGTATTTTACAACAAAATACAAATTTTTTAAAGAAATCTCGTGCTTTCACTTTTTCTAGTTGTTCTCAGTTTTTTTTTTTTTAAATAATGAAAACAAATTTTTTATTCTCTAATTTTGGTTCATTTTCATTCTCATTGTCCAAAAACTTATTTCTATTTTTTTAACCAAACATGTTTTCTCCTTTTTATCTATTTATTGTAAGATTTTTTTTTTCATAAGAAATGTGTTGAATTACCCACTGAAATCAATCTCCTTTACCACCGAAAACACCAACTTATTCTTAAGCTTGAAAGTATCTAGAGTGATTACAATCTACGCGAAAGTAAGCATCGGGGACTTTGGGGATTTTATTATTGTTGTTCTCTTTGCAATGTTAACATTCACAGTGAATGTGCTTGGCCACCACCCATTATTGAAGATAAACATCATCATGAAATTCACTCTGCAATTTAGATTAAACTCATTCACTTGTGGTGCGTGTGGCACCCATGGGAATAAGGTTCCCTATATATGTTCTACACGCAACCTTCAAGTTTATAAGAAATGCATTTCATCGTCATGCATCATTAGAATCAATCTACATCACCATCCCATCTACCACAATTTATTTTTTTTTACCATAATTTATTTTTATTTTATTTTTTCTGACCAACAAAGTGTTGTTTGGACTGTGTTATTATATGCATTCTTGATTTGAGGTGTAGAGCTTATAAACATTATCTTTTTATCGCAAAAACATTCTAAAATTTTCGAAGGAACTAAAAGTCTAATTAAGGAATGAGGAAATCAATTTTTTAATAAAAAAGAGATAAAATTGATTTTTTTTAATTAACGTAATTTTTGTTAGATGTGTGGGGTCCAGCCCACATTAGTTATTAGAGTCCTACTTTGAGTCTTTTAGGGATTTGTTTTTTTCTTTATATAAAGTGTTGCATAAACAATTTGTAGAGATAGAGTGAGAAGTCTATTTTGGTGAGAGGCGACACAAAGGAGAAAAAGTAAGCTTTAGGCTTTGTGATATTTTTCTTGTTTCATAGAGAGAGCAAGGGGAGAGATAAGCTTGTATAACAATTGAGTATTCTTTGGGTAGATTATCTTGGTGAATCCAAAGAGGTAAACTTTATTGTTTTTAGTCCAATTGTTGAAACCCTGAGCTTTGGGCAAAAAGCCTAGGGTATTAAAACTTTGTAATTTGCTTATTTCTCATAGTGAAATTTTATTAGGTTTGCCCCGCGGTTTTTCTCTCTACATGGAGAGTTTTCCACGTTAAATTTTGGTGTCGTTTTATTTACGTTTTATTGCATGCGTATTATTTGTGACTTGGTAGCTTGATTTATTATTATTATTGGCTTGGGATATTGCTGTTGATTGTTGTGGGTATTGTTATTGTGACATCGCTTCCGCGTATTTGTCGTTTGAGGCCCAACAACTGGTATCAAGAGCTTAGGTTAGTGCTTCGGGATCATGGGAGGAGATACAGGATCCATGATAAAATTGACAGCTTCAAATTATTCAATTTGGAAGCCAATGATGGAAGATCATCTATACTGCAAAGATCTGTATGAGCCAATATTAGGTGATTCTGCTAAGCCAACAGATATGAAAGATGATGAATGGAAAAAGTTAGATAGGAAGACTTTGGGAACCATTAGAAGATGGGTAGACATTAGTGTTTTTCATCATGTTGAGCAAGAGACAAGTACTTCCCGTGTTTGGAAAAACTTAGCATCACTATATGAGAGAAAGACCTCCTTGAATAAAGTTATGCTTGTTAAGAAGCTTGCTACTTTACAGTATAAGGAGGGAAGATCTATCTCTGAGCATTTGAATGACTTTCAAGATCTGTTCAATCGGATGACCACTATGAAACTACAAATGGATGATGAGATGAAAGCATTGTTTCTTCTGGGCTCATTGCCAGACAGCTGGGAGACATTAGTTGTGATTGTTCTTAACTCAGCTCCTAACGGCACGGTGACCTTGGAGATGGTAAAAGTGTGATGCCCCGAGGTGCACCGCTGGTCCACCGACCCAAGCCACCGCCCAAGGCGGGTCACTCATCCGTATTGTCCGCTTTGGGGTGCACCCGCAAGCCACCGCCCCTCACGGCTTTCTCGGAGTTGTCTCAATGGTACAAGGTGTGTAAGAACTAGGTACCTAAGGGTCCTGAGTTCGAACCCCTAGGGACACGAATTGGAGTTGTGGCCTAAGGGCACTCTCCGAGAAAGCCATGAGGGGCGGTGGCCTGTGGGTGCACTCCAAAGCGGACAATACGGATGAGTGACCCACCTGGGGCGGTGGCTTAGGTCGGTGGACCGGCTGGTGTACCCCGGGGCTTCACAAAAATATGCACATTTTTTGTAAGGCCCTGACCCGTCCGCTGTCCGCCATTACTTATCCATACTATTCTCTTTGGCGAGCTCACATGGCCCCCTCAAGGTTTTGTCATGAGGCCCAGCCCGTTCACTGGGTCACTCACAACTCACGTCCGGAGCAACTTGAACACTTGACTTCCTCAAGTGTCAAGTCACTCCTAACCAGACAATTGGTTAGGAGTGACTTGACACTTGAGGAAGTCAAGGGTTCAAGTCGCTTCGGACGCGAATTATGAGTGACCCAGTGAACGGGCTAGGCCTCACGATAAAACCTTGAGGGGGCATGTGGGCTCGCCAAAGAGGATAGTACGAAGAGTAATGGCAGACAGCGGACGGGCCGGGGCCTTACAAAAAGACAATATGTTTAATGAAGAAGCAAGACGAAAGGAGACAAACTTTGGGAATGAAGCTCTTGTCACAGAGAACAGGGGCAGAACTAAAGAAAGAGGTCAGGATTCTAGAGGACGCAGTAAGTCCAAGAACAGACATAAGTCCGGAGATAGGGTGAAGTGCTTTCATTGTGGCAAACTTGGTCACATAAAGCGGAACTGTAGGATCTTGAAGCAAGAACGGAAATATGAGAAAAGTAAGAATAACTTATATGATGAAAATGTTACAACGATGAATTCTGATAGTGAAACGGTTTCTTTGATTTGTACACATGGTGAGTGTAATCATGTAGGGGATTCTAGCATAGAGTGGATAGTTGACACCGGAGCGTCCTATCATTGTGTTCCCAATAAGGAATTGTTTTCAACCTATAAAGTAGGTGATTTTGGTTATACCAAGATGGGAAACAACAGTATGTCACAGATTGCTAGGATTGGTGATATAGTGGTATAAACAAGCACTAGTTGTACATTGACTTTGAGGGATTTCAGACACATTCCAGATCTGAGGATGAACTTGCATGCAGTGAATATCCTTGATAAGGAAGGATATGAGAGTCAACAGAAAAATGGGCGGTGGAAGCTTCTCAAAGGGTCTTTGATAGTTGCTGTCGTAACGGCTTCGCGCTCGACGAATTTTTGAAAAACGTTTAAAAACAAAAGGAGTCGCCACCAATCTTTTTTTGTCTAGGTGTGATTGGTCACCTAAAAATATTTATCTTTTTAACAAAATCTCAAATTAATTAAGTTTTATTAAAAAGACAATTTCTTTGGTCTGCAAAAACAAAAATCGGGTTCAGGAGTACGGTTACGCGTGAGGAAGGATTAGCACCCCACGACGCCCGTTAAAAAACGGTACCATAATAATCATGTGTTATTCTTTAATTTTAATAAAATGGTCTTGATTTAATATTTAAAACAATTCCTATTTTATTGCAATCAATTTTATTCAAGATCATTTTTTATTTGTAAATTTATTTTGGTTTATTTTAAAAGGTTAAACTTTATTTTTCGAAAGTAAATGTGAACCTGTTTGTATTGAATAATTAAATCAAATAGTCCAATACTTTTGGCAGCATTCGAAATAATTTTTCTCACCTAGGGATTTCTTAAGAATCACTACTTGTGACTTCTATAGAATCTCATCCTCGGAAAATTCACACTTGCTTCGAAAATTATTATGAATGCACATGATGCAAACAAATAAAAATGATGCAAATGAATTTTTTAATTTTGAATTTCATTATTTATTTGTTTATTTATTTATTTATATTTCTTTGTTTTTTTTTTTAAAAAAACTTATTCATTTTCTTTTTTTAATAAAATTTAAATTATTGAAAAATCGTGCTAAATATTCCAATACTTTTGGCAACATTTAGTACAACTCTTCTCACCTAGGGATCAGCTAGGAATCACTACTTGTGACTTCCGTAGCATCCCATCATCGGAAAATTTTTACTTAATTTTAATTTTATTATAAATTTTAAAATTTAAATTATTGAAAAATCATACTAAATACTTCAATACTTTTGACAATAATTAGTACGACCTTTCTCACCTAGGAATCAGCTAGGAATCACTACTTGTGACTTTTGTAACATCCCATCATCGGACTTCATTTAATTTAATTTAAATTTTATTATTTATTTCCTTTTTCTATTTTCTTTTAAAAAATTATTTATTTTTATGTTTAACAAAAAATTAATTTATTGAAAAATCATACTAAATATTCCAATACTTTTGGCAACATTTAGTACGACTCCACTCACCTAAGGATCAGTTAAGGAATCACTACTTGTGACTTCCATAACATCCCATCATCGGACTTTATTAATTTTGAAATTTAAACTTTATTGTTAGTTTCCTTTAAAAAAAGGACTTATTTTATTTTCATTTTAATAAAAATAAAAATTATTGAAAAATCATACTAAATATTCCAATACTTTTGGCAACAATTAGTATGACTCTTCTCACCTAAGGATCAGCTAGGAATCACTACTTGTGACTTCCATAGCATCCCATCATCGGACTTTATTACTTAATTTTAATTTTATTATTAATTTTAAAAATTCAATTTTATTTTCAAAAATTTAAATTATTGAAAAATCATACTAAATACCTCAATACTTTTGACAATATTTAGTACGACCCTTCTCACCTAGGGATCAGCTAGGAATCACTACTTGTGACTTCCGTAACATCCCATCATCGGACTATTGTTTAATTATTAAATTTCATTATTTATTTTTCTTTGTTTTTTTTTATATTTTTCATACATTTTCTAATCAATAATAATTAATGAAAATACAAATAAAAGAAAATTTTTCAAAAACTTTTATTTTACAACATGCATTAATAATAATAAAATAATAATAATAATAATAATAATAATAATAATAATTATTATTATTATTATTATTATTATTATTATTATAATTTAATTTTTTTCCTTTTTTTCCTTTTTTTCTTTTTTTTAGTTTTTTAATTTTTTTTAATTTTTAATTTTTAATTTTCTAATTAAAATTTTCTCTTTTTCCTTTTTTACAAAATAAATAAACACTAAATAAATAAATAAATACTCAAAAAAATAATTACCCAAATGAGTTTGGGCTAAGAGCCCAAAGAAAACCACTTCAAATGGCTCAAAAGAAGCTGGAGTGGGCCAAACACGCTGGGCCCAGAAACGGAATGGGCTGGCACGGATGCGGGTAGCGGACCGGGTCGCGCAGATGGGGTCGGGTCGGTGGGTCGCGCGGATCTTTTCTCCTTTGGCCGGCCGGGCGCGCGGATCCCGAGTCGGATCCGGGTCGCGCGCGGGTCCTCCTTTTTTTTTTTGCTATAAAATCTACCCCTTTTTTTTCAATTCATTTTTCCTTTCTTTTTACCAAAAATTCCAGAGCCTTTGAGGTTCTTTGGCTGGGGCGATTTCCGGCCGCCGTCGCCGGTGGCCAAACCTTGAAAGCCTTCGACTTTCCGAAAGCTTTCCGCCTCCTCTTTCCGTTTCTAGCTTCGGATTTCTCGAAAAAAATCTCCTAACCCCGTAGATCTGCTAGGAACCGAAAGCCTCCTTCCCCTTTTTGTTTTTGTTTTTGTTTTTATGGTTTCGGATGTGTTTGTGGTTGCTGGTTTTGTGTTGGTTGTTTGTTGTTGTTTTTTTTCTTTTGCAGGTGGGTGTGTGTTTAAATGTAGGGCTATTTTGGGATTTGGGTCTCGGTGGTTTTGGTTTTGGCGAGTGAGGGTCGAGGTGAGGTTACGGGTGTTGGGGTTTTTGACTGGTGATGGTGGTGGTAATGGTAGTGAGATTGCTTGGCTGAGATTTTCTGGGTGATTTCGGGTGGCTGTTGAGCCGTGGGGTTTGGGTGTCGGGTGGTAATTGGTTGGTGGGAGCTGCGGTGATGCTCGGTGGTGAGGAAGTGAGGTCGAATGATGGGGCTCGGTTGAGGTTGTTGTGTGGACTAGGATCGGTGATAGGGAGTGGCCTCAATGCTGGTGTCTCTCCGTTTCTGATGGAAGATCAAAATGGGTTGGGGTCTTGTGGTGTCGAGCAAGAAGAAAATCAAAATGGCCGCCCCCCATTGAAATGGTGGTTGAATGAGGGTTTTTAGAGGGACTGGTATAGGGTTTGCTGAGACAGGATGGGGTAGAGTAGCTGGTGACCGGCGGATGGGATGGTTTGGCAGGAGGAAGGCCGGCGGTTATGGGGAAGGAAACCCCATTCAATGCTGATGGAACTTAGACAAAAAATAATAACAATAATAATAATAATAATAATAATAATAATAATAATAATAATAATAATAACAATAATAACAATAATAATAATAATAATAATAATAATAATAATAATAATAATAATAATAATAATAATAATAAAAACAAAACAAAACAAATAACAAAACAAATATATAATAATAATAATATGACAAAATTAGGTGTCAACAGCTGCCCCTCTTTGTTCATTGCTGAGGATCAGGAATAGAGCAAAGACAATAGACACACTAATTTTGTCCGGCTCATAACCTAATCTCTTTCTTTTTTCTTTTCTTTCTCTTTTTTTTATTTTCATTCATTTTTTCATTTTTTTTTGGAATGTGCTCCTCTTGCAGCAGAGGCAATGAAACTTTAAATTTCTCTTTCTTCCTCTTTTTTTTTTGGAAAAGCTCCTCTTGCAGCAGAGGCAATGAAACTTTAAAGTTCTTTTCTGGAAATGTGCTCCTCTTGCAGCAGAGGCTATGAAACTTAAAATTTTGCCTGAAATGTGCTCCCCTTGCAACAGAGGCAATGAAATTTTAAATTCCCCCTTTTTTTCTTTTCTTTTTTTTTTGAAATGTACGCCTCTTGCAGCAGAGGCAATGAAACTTTAAAATTCCTCCTCCTTTTTTTTCTTTTTTTTTCTCTTTTTTGAAATGTGCTCCTCTTGCAGCAGAGGCGATGAAACTTTAAAATTCTTCCTCTTTTTTTTTCTTTTTTTTCTTTTTTGAAATGTGCTCCTCTTGCAGCAGAGGCGATGAAACTTTACAATTCTTCATGAAAAGCTCCTCTTGCAGCAGAGGCGATGAAACTTTAAATTTTTCTGAGAATGTGCTCCTCTTGCAGCAGAGGCGAGGAAACTTTAAATTCTTTTTCGGAAACGTGCTCCTCTTTCAGCAGAGGCGATGAAACTTTAAATTCTCTTTCTGAAATGTGCTCCTCTTGTAGCAGAGGCGATGAAACTTTAAATTCTTTTCTGAAAATGTGCTCCTCTTGCAGCAGAGGCGATGAAACTTTAAAGAGATATGATTGCGCCCAGAGGGCTTGGAAATCATTTCCTACCTTGAAAATCACGCATCCACTTAATTAGGTTCAAAATTTTGGTGCCAGTTGAACTGGGCTTAAAATCTCATCTCATAATATGCCGATTTCGATGGGCTTTATACCACACAACGGTGCCAACTACATCGGGCTTAAACATCATCTAGGTGCCAGCTACGTTGGGCTTAAATTCATCTTGGGTGCCAACTTTACTGGGCTTAAATTCATCTCGAATCATGTGCCGATTTCATTGGGCTTAATACCACACAACGGTGCTAACTACATCGGGCTTAAACATCATTTAGGTGCCAACTACGTTGGGCTTAAATTCATCTTGGGTGCCAACTTTATTGGGCTTAACAATTTCATCTCATTATGTGCCGATTTCATTGGCAACGGTGCCAACTACATCGGGCTTAAACATCATTTAGGTGCCAGCTACGTTGGGCTTAAGTTCATCTTAGGTGCCAACTTTACTGGGCTTGGACTTTTAATGGTACCAGCTACGTTGGGCTTAAGTTCATCTGGGTGCCAACTTTACTGGGCTTAAATCTCATCTCATTATATGCCGATTTCGCTGGGCTTAATACCACACAACGGTGCTGACTACATCGGGCTTAAAATCTTATCTAAGTGCCAACTTTATTGGGCTTAAACTTTCAACTGTGCCAACTACATTGGGCTTAAACATCATCTAAGTGCCAGCTACGTTGAGCTTTAAATTCATCTTGGGTGCCAACTTTACTGGGCTTAACAATCTCCTCTAATTATGTGCCGATTTCATTGGGCTTACTACCACAAAACGGTTCCAACTACATCGGGCTTAGACATCATCTAGGTGCCAGCTACGTTGGGCTTAAATTCATCTTGGGTGCCAACTTTCCTGGGCTTAAATTTTCATTTTGTAATGTGCCGATTTCGCTGGACTTAATACCACAAAACGGTGCCCACTACATCGGGCTTAACCTCATCTAGGTGCCAGCTACGTTGGGCTTAAACATCTTGAGTGCCAACTTTACTGGGCTTAAACATCTATCCAATATCAAGATTATTTTTTGAAGATTCTTGATTCTGCAGTTTCCTTTATCAATTCTTTACTATCTTATCTCAAGTTTTTTTTTTAATTCTCAAAATTTTGGAACTTTCCTTTTTATCTCTCATATTCTCAAAATCTCATTAAACTCATCTCATTTTCTTTTTTTGTTTGACTCTTATTCTCCTTGTTAGTTCTTTCCTTTGTTCTCTTAAAATAAAAGAAGTATCTCCCTCTCTTTTTTTTTGGGCTACATTCTGATAATCTTGTCATTTTCAAAAAGAAACTCCTCTCTTTCCCACAAACTTTTCTTTTCCTTTTTTCAATTTTCATTTTCTTTTCTCATACACAAAGCTCCTATCTTCCCTTTCTCTTCCCTTTCTCTTTTTTTTTTCAACATTGACAAATGCAATGATTGATGATGCAAATGCAATTTTATTTCAGTGAATGATCAGTTATTGTGATGCCCATGCAAACAACTTTTGTCCAAATGCAAATTCAAATGTCTTATGAAAATGCCAATTTGCGCTATAAAGATGCAAACACAATGATCCAAGAATTTTCTATTTGATCCTTTTGTCAACAAAATTCTTTATTCCTTGAAGTCCTATTCTTCTTTAGGAGTTGCCCTAGTCATCACATTCCTTTTTACTATTATTTGAAACACCATCAAAATTTTCCTTAATGAGAATTGCCCCAAGAAGGCACAAGAAGTTCATTGCCCCACCATAATTATCAAATTTCTCCCTCATTTTTCACTGGGAATACTAAAAAAAAATCAAACAAAATTGCCCCAAATAAATCTCAAGGAGCTTATTATTTCCTGTAAAACAACCTTTACATTTCTCATTTGAGGGATATAAATGATTTCATTATCCAAAAATGTTTATCCAGTCAAAACTTTTCAATTTTACAGATTACCTCATACTCTAGTCAAAGGAAGTTGAACCTAAGACCCACAATTATACAATATATTTGACATTCAACTCTCTTAAAAATTGGTGATCACTATTTGGATGCATATGGAGGAAAATGGTAAGTTATTCTCATCAACTCAATTGAGTGAGTTCACACACCAAGGTTTTGGTTTGGAAAGGATAGCTGCCATTTGATGAAAAAAGGGATGGGTGTCCCTTCATCTAGGCTCACAAAAGAAAGTGTAAATTATTTTAAAAACACTAGATTCCTTGAAATGATTTTTTTTGGTGAAAAGATCCATTTCAAAGTGCAATAAAAAATGACACTCTTTTAATTTTCAAATGAGGTATTTTGATATTTGTCAGGACTAGCTACGATGGGTTCTAATTTTTGGCATGTTATTTTGGGAGGAGACAAAAGCTTCAATCTTGGTACCAATCCTTTTAATGGCTCTCAAAAAGGCATTCTTGGATATCTTGATGATTTGGGATGCCCATTGGTCGCTTCAAAACGACTTTCTTGATGCCGTTTCTGTTGTGGCATTAACAACACCATGAATGAATTCAAAGAGTTCTCACTTTTGCTCTAGACTGCTCCTTTCGGAGTTTTCACCCTAAAGCCTCATTCTTTCATTTTGTTTTTTTTTTGTGATTGTTTCATCATGCACTTAAAAATTCAAAATTCATTTGAAAGGAGTGTAAGAGTTATCAAAGGATAATATTGGCAAAAAAAATAAGATAAGTGCCTCATAGATTTTATGACTCTTCAAGGAACAATCTCTTCAGTTTAAGTATCCACGCTTGATCGAAATGGACTTTCTAAGGTATGTAATGTAGGCCAAGGTTTGAGGTTTTGAAAGAATGGATAAAAAGGCCCAAAAATGTGTTTAAAGGTGATCAAACCAATGATCATTTAATATGATTGAAGGTCACTTTAAGACTTTTCTTTCACAATCAAGTCTCACCTTTCATCATTTTATTTCTCCATTTTTCTTTTTTTCTTCTTGTTTTGGTCCGAAATTATTGGAAATCAATTTAATTCAAACTTGCCCCTCATCATAATAATCTTCTTTTTTCATCTAGAAACTAGGGCTGGATCATTCATGTTCTTCGAAAAGATCTTTCTTTTTTTTTTTTTTGCACTTGCCCCTCAATGTGGAGGGTGATCCTTGACTAGGGTTAATTTAGAAAAAGTTCATCAAGCTCAAAGGGGTCAGCAAATGGATAAATTTATAAATTTTTGAATGGATGACGAAAGATGGCCATTTGTCATTTCAAACATGGCCGCTTAAATTGAAGAGTTATTCCTTGAATCAAAAGAGTAAAAAATCTTATTTTTATGTTTTCTTTTTTTCATTTATTCATTTTCTTTTTTTGGATTAGGCTTCCTGGAATTTTTTGCTTTTTCTTCTTTTTCTTTTTTTTGAAAGGACTTTTCTTTTATTGTTTGGAATCATCCGAATATCTTAAGTGCATGATGTCACAATCAATTCTCTTTGCATTTTTTTCTTTTCTTTTTTTCTTTTTCTTTTTTTTTTTAGAATGACTTGCACCCCATGCATCAATCTTTCCATGGCAATGATGCAAATCCATAGATGATGCCTCATAGACCAATGAATATCACGTTGGAACATTTCATTTTGACCATATGTTGCTCGTAGTATCTCTACCGAGAGAAAAGGGAAGAAATACTATGGTATTTGGGATGTTTTAAAGGCTTAAGGTACTTTGTTTACCTTATCTTTTGTTTGCGTGCTTCAAGCAACAGGTCGAAAAGACTGGCCAAGGAATTTAGGACCCATGGTTTCTCAAAGAAGTTTGGATGATTTTAGCATAAACTTGACAATTATTAAACTACCAAAGTTCAAATCTAAAAGAGTGTCATTTATTTGATCATTAAGGAATCCTGACGAAAAGGTTTTAACAAACAAATCATTTTATTAGCCTAGATAAGGGTCATCTTTCCTCAAAATCTCACCATGACTAAGTGAAAAATGAAGGTCCATGAAGTTCCAACTTGTGATTTTGAAAGAAAGAAATTGTTCGAAAAGAATGTATTTGCTGGAATAATGATCACCAATTCTCTAGAGACTTTGTTATGTCCTCTTCTTTTATTTTTTCTTTTTGTTGGCAACGATAAGGCTCTTATTTTCAAAAGAAATGCCCAGTTACCATTTTTTCATTTTTTTTTGAACCTTAAAAGCACAATTTAAAAGAAATCTAAAAATTTCAAATATAAATATTTACAAATTCATGAAATACTTGGTCAAATCCAATTCACATCCTTAGAAGTGATGTTGAAATGAAAAATATGTACAAAGCATAGACAAAAGTTTCCCATTGCAACACATGTTATCCCTTGAACCATTGATCCTTAAGTCTTTCTCCCTTGATGATGATAGCCACAGACAAGTTCCCTGAATTTCGTTGGATCTGCATCGATCAAAGCTTGCACCTTATCCTTAAATTCAGTACAATTTTCAATGGAATGTCCTTCAATCCCATCATGGTAGTCACATTTGGTGTTTGGGTCATACCATTTTGGGTAAGGAGGTTTTCTAGGTTTGGCATGAACAGTGGAAATCTTGTAACTTTGGACAAGGAGTGGGAACAAGTCTGTATAGGACATTGGGATTGAATGGTACAATTTAGCCCTTTTTCTCATCTTGGTCTCAGGATAGTCAAGATCAATCTCATGGTCATTCGGTAAAATGCGCTTTTGAGGCAGAGAGGCTTGTGCACAGGCGATTGAGGTGTTAGGATAACGTTGCTGTGACAACTTGTGGGAATAGGATACCGGAGGGTAAGGATAAAAGGATTGTAGCGAAGGGTGAGAATGACTGTTGAAGGGTCCTTGCATCATATTGATTTTTCTCTTGTTTGATCGTTCAATAGCTGCTTCTTGAACTTGCTCACTAAAGATGTCCCATCCCTTCTCACCATAATTCCTTATACTAGTATCTGCAATCTTCCCTTTTCTTATCCCATCTTCAATTCTACCCACAGAAAACAACAAATCTGCAAAATCTGAAAAAATATTGCCAATTAACTTGTCATAATATGGAGAAGGGAGAGTATATACAAACAGAGAGTTCATTTCTCTATTTGTAAGTGGTGGTCGAACTTGTGATGCCAATTCTTTCCACCTAAGAGCATATTCTTTGTAGCTTTCATTGAAGTTCTTTCTCATGCCTTGGAGGGTTAAACGATCTGGAGCTATCTCCATCAAATGTTTATATTGCTCTAAAAATGCTCGAGACAGATCCCTCCATGTATGAATTTGGCCTCTTTTCAACTTAAAATACCAATTAGCTGCTGCCCCAATCAAACTATCTTGAAATACGTGAATAAGCAGCTTTTCATCATGAGCATGCCCAATCATCTTGTGACAATATGTGGCTAAATGTGTTTTAGGGCATTTGGTCCCATCATACTTTTCAAATTCTGGGACTTTGAATTTTGGTGGGATAACCACATCAAGCACCAAGCAATACTCCTTTGGATTATGAAGTTCATTCCTTCCTTCAATTACTTGAATTCTTTCTTCCAAGAGGTTATAACTTCTTTCTGTGACTGGACCCCAACCACTTTTGATGGATTTTCATTTGAAGCTCTTAACTCAAGGACACCAATAGGATTGGAAAAATTTGCCTCTCGACCAAGAATTGACTGAAAATTCACATTACCAGAGCTTTGCCCCTGGAAGTTCCCTTTTGGGTTGTCATGCGCTTGAACTTGATTGTTTCCTTGCACAAGACTCCCTTTCATAGTCTCCTTCACTTCTAGGATACCCTTAATTTCTTGCATCATTCGAGAAAGCTGTTCCTTTATCTCATTTTGGTCTTGTTCCACTTTGTCCATTCGGGTTACTTGATCATCTTCCATGTTGAACCACTTTATAAAGACAAGAATCAACCTTCCAAGGGAATTTAACAAAATGTTAAGATTGTTGGACTCTTTTGAACATAGGCCTAATCAACATTATGCGTACATGTCAATGGATGCATTAATGCAATGATGGATGGTGTGAGATGACATAAAATGCAAAACAGGTTTACTAAATTTATTTTCATATGCACATTGCCCAAATGATTATCAAAAAATGACACCTCTCTTTTTATTTGCAATTGTACTCATTATTGTCACTAGGCTACTCTCTTAACCCTTTTTTTCCTTTCTTCTTTTTTCCATCATTTATAGGCTATAAAGTTTTACATCTTTTCTACTCTTTCTTTCTTTCTTTTTTTCTTTTTTCTTTTTTTTTTCTTTTTTTTTCTTCTTCCTTTCTTCTAACCTAATGAATTTTCTCCTAAAATCAAGATCTCTTCCAAAAAAAATTTTTCATTTTTATGCCATTCTCTTTTTTTTTTTAAGGAACACCTTCTCCCTTTTAATCCCTCTCATTTTACCTTTTTTTTTTTTTGCCCTTATCTCAAGGGAAAATTTTTCACAAGCATTTTTGCATTTTTATTATACTTCTTGTGCAATCAAAAATATTTTACACATCAAACTATTCTTTGAAAATTCTATACTGGCAAATCAATTATTCATCTTTTTTCTTCAATATTTATTTGGACTTCAAAAAGAAAGAAAAAAAGGAAAGAAGAAAAAGAGAAAAAACAAAAAAATTTATTCCTTCTCTCATTTTATTCTAACTCTTTTTTTTCAAGAGAGCTTAATTAATTTTCTACTCAATCCCTTTTACTCTTTTTTTTTATGCCTTTATCTTAAGGAATTTTTCCAAGAATAATAAAGAATAAAGAATTTGTTTTTTTTTGTTTGAATTAAAAAAAACTTAATTGAATTTCTTTTTATTATTTTGAAAGAGACAAAAATCTTATTTTTCTCAACCGTTTTTTTTAACAAATTATTTCATTTTTTATTTTAAAAAGAAAAGTTTGTGTTTTTTATGATTTCATATTTTCTTTTAAAGGAAAAAGTGAAAGGAATTAAAACCCTTTTTTTTTTTTTTGCTTTTGTAGATAAGAAAAACATCTTGTAACCAAATATACATAAACCTCTTTTTCCTCCTTACTTTAGAGAACATTTTTATTAGTTCCTATTTTTAAGGACTTATTTTCAAAAAATAAAAAATTTCCTCTTTTATACAAGAAAGAGGAATTATTCACATTTTTAAAAGAAAAATTATACATTTATTCCATCATTTTCATCACATCTTTATTTTTTCAAAAATAAGTGGATTTTTTTTTTACAAGATCTTTTATAGAGAAAATATACATTTTTCATTTTTATTTTACAAAATTCCCTTTTTTAGAAAAAATCAAAGACTTAAATTATATACAATTCAAATCAAAATCGATTGTACCTTTATTATTGACATGAGAAAAATGGGTCAAATAGTGTTCCCTCGTGTCCTAATTTCGAGATAATTTTTACAAAAATTGGACATGACTCTACCTAAGGCTGGCATCTTAGGTTCCTTTATATGCTGAGCTTGGTTTTCAAAATCTAAAGGTTCCCAAATTATACCTCACTGTCATCCACACTGGACTAGTAGATTTAATTTGAGTGAGAGTATTTCGCTTGCCATTGCGGAGGTGATTACCTCACGAGAGCAAAGGTACTCTACTTCCTCCTAAGAAGGACGAAACTCGGGTATAGAGCTCATGTGATGCAAATGCAAGTGTAAGTAGAGGTGGCAAATGGACGGGTCGGATCGGGTTTGGGTTGGATCATTTTGGATCGGATCATTATGGGTTAAGGAAAAATCGGATCATTTCGGATTCGGATCATTTCGGGTTCGGATAAGGTCGGGTTTGGGTCAAGGAAAAATCAGACTATTTCGGGTTTGGATCATTTCGGGTTCGGATAAGGTCGGGTTCGGATCAAGGAAAAATTAGTCTATTTCGGGTTCGAATCATTTCGGGTTCGGATAAGGTCGGGTTTGGGTCGTTGACTTTTTTAGTCAATTCGCGTTGGTCGGATTTGGATTCGGGTTGGTTGGATTTGGATTCGGGTCGATTGGATAGATTTATTGGATTAAACTTTGGTCATCTTGATGTGATTTATTTGGTATGAAAATCAACTGAAACCGTATTTCTAAGAATTACAAAACTCATGGAAATAAAATTTTCTTCTTACATGACCTAGAGTACAATTGGGATTAAAATAATCAAAATATTTTATAATCTGTGTAATAGTTTTCTCTATAATATATTTACCAATATTCATAAATTAATTACATTTTTTTCATTTTATTTTTATTATCTACAATAATTAATAACTTTTGAATAAAGTGATTTAATAATCCCCACTAAATATCATAAAATAGTATTATATATCTCTTTAATTTATTTTTATTTTTTATAGAATAATTGGAGATGATATAGCTTCTGTACTCTATTATAAATTAGCCATTAAATAATTATACATTAGGTTCAAATAAATGCAATATAAAAGTGAATATTTAAATTTAACTAGATTAAAAAAATATATAACACTCATATTATTGAAAAAATTATATTTTTACTATATTAAAATACTTTGATATTTAATTTTAACATTAAAATTTTTATTGATAATATTAAATTTAAGTTTGAATCTTTTCAGGTTTGGGTAATTTTGGATTCGGATCAATTTGGATTCAGGTCAATTTGGGTTCAGATCAATTCGAGTTTGGATCAATTCGGGTTCGGGTTAATCTAAATTCGGATGAATTTGAATTTGGATTCGGATCAGTTCGGGTTCGGATCCGGTCGGGTTTGGATCCGGTCGGGTTTGGATCAATGTAAATTCGGATAAATTTGGTTTCGGATCAATTCGGATTCGGATAGGGTTGGATTTGAGTTGTTGACTTTTTTAGTCAAATCGGATCGGACGGGTTTGGATTCGGGTTAATTGGGCGGATTTTTCGGGTCGGGTCAACTTTTGCCACCTCTAAGTGTAAGTGTGTGCATGAGGGAACATGTCAAACTCAAATTAAATTATTATCTCTATCCTAAATGCCTCAACAATTTATTAACAAGTATATACAAATATAAAACATAAAATAAATAACATAAAATGCAAATGCAAACCAAATTATTTTCAAAATCCAAGTGAATTAAGTTTAAATATCAATCAAGACTATTAAATTAAAACTTTGGATAACACATGATTAATGCATGGCTTGACCCTCAAAAAGCGTCCCCAGTGGAGTCGCCAAGCTGTCGTAACGGCTTCGCGCTCGACGAATTTTTGAAAAACGTTTAAAAACAAAAGGAGTCGCTACCAATCTTTTTTTGTCTAGGTGTGATTGGTCACCTAAAAATATTTATCTTTTTAACAAAATCTCAAAATTAATTAAGTTTTATTAAAAAAACAATTTCTTTGGTCTGCGAAAACAAAAATCGGGTTCGGGAGTACGGTTACGCGTGAGGAAGGATTAGCACCCCCACGACGCCCATTAAAAAATGGTACCATAATAATCATGTGTTATCCTTTAATTTTAATAAAATGGTCTTGATTTAATATTTAAAAACAATTCTTATTTTATTGCAATCAATTTTATTCAAGATCATTTTTTATTTGTAAATTTATTTTGGTTTATTTTAAAAGGTTAAACTTTATTTTTCGAAAGTAAATGTGAACATTTTTGTATTGAATAATTAAATCAAATACTTCAATACTTTTGGCAGCATTCGAAATAATTTTTCTCACCTAGGGATTTCTTAAGAATCACTACTTGTGACTTCTATAGAATCTCATCCTCGGAAAATTCACACTTGCTTCGAAAATTATTATGAATGCACATGATGCAAACAAATAAAAATGATGCAAATGAATTTTTAATTTTTAATTTCATTATTTATTTGTTTATTTATTTATTTATATTTCTTTGTTTTTTTAAAAAACTTATTCATTTTCTTTTTTAATAAAATTTAAATTATTGAAAAATCGTGCTAAATATTCCAATACTTTTGGCAACATTTAGTACAACTCTTCTCACCTAGGATCAGCTAAGAATCACTACTTGTGACTTCCGTAGCATCCCATCATCGGAAAATTTTTACTTAATTTTAATTTTATTATAAATTTTAAAATTTCAATTTTTATTTTCAAAAATTTAAATTATTGAAAAATCATTCTAAATACTTCAATACATTTGACAATATTTAGTACGACCCTTCTCACCTAGGGATCAGCTAGGAATCACTACTTGTGACTTCCGTAACATCCCATCATCGGACTTCATTTAATTTTATTTAAATTTTATTATTTATTTCCTTTTTCTATTTTCTTTTAAAAAATTATTTATTTTTATGTTTAACAAAAAATTAATTTATTGAAAAATCATACTAAATATTCCAATACTTTTGGCAACATTTAGTACGACTCCTCTCACCTAAGGATCAGTTAAGGAATCACTACTTGTGACTTCCATAACATCCCATCATCGGACTTTATTAATTTTGAAATTTAAACTTTATTGTTAATTTCCTTTAAAAAAAGGACTTATTTTATTTTCATTTTAATAAAAATAAAAATTATTGAAAAATCATACTAAATATTCCAATACTTTTGGCAACAATTAGTATGACTCTTCTCACCTAGGGATCAGCTAGGAATCATTACTTGTGACTTCCATAGCATCCCATCATCGGACTTTATTACTTAATTTTAATTTTATTATTAATTTTAAAAATTCAATTTTATTTTCAAAAATTTAAATTATTGAAAAATCATACTAAATACCTCAATACTTTTGACAATATTTAGTACGACCCTTCTCACCTAGGGATCAGCTAGGAATCACTACTTGTGACTTCCGTAACATCCCATCATCGGACTATTGTTTAATTATTAAATTTCATTATTTATTTTTCTTTTTTTTTTATATTTTTCATACATTTTCTAATCAATAATAATTAATGAAAATACAAATAAAAGAAAATTTTTCAAAAACTTTTATTTTACAACATGCATTAATAATAATAATAATAATAATAATAATTATTATTATTATTATTATTATTATTATTATTATTATTATTATTATTATATTATATTATTTAATTTTTTTTCCTTTTTTTCTTTTTTTTTAGTTTTTTAATTTTTTTAATTTTTAATTTTTAATTTTCTAATTAAAATTTTCTCTTTTTCCTTTTTTACAAAATAAATAAACACTAAATAAATAAATAAATAATCAAAAAAATAATTACCCAAATGAGTTTGGGCTAAGAGCCCAAAGAAAACCACTTCAAACGGCCCAAAAGAAGCTGGAGTGGGCCGAACACGCTAGGCCCAGAAACGGAATGGGCTGGCATGGATGCGGGTAGCGAACCGAGTCGCGCGGATCGGGTCGGGTCGGTGGGTCGCGTGGATCTTCCCTCCTTTGGCCGGCCGGGCGCGCGGATCTCGGGTCGGATCCGGGTGGCGCTCGGGTCTTCCTTTTTTTTTTTTTGCTATAAAATCTACCCCTTTTTTTTCAATTCATTTTTCCTTTCTTTTTACCAAAAATTCCAGAGCCTTTGAGGTTCTCTGGCTAGGGCGATTTCCGGCCGTCGCTGGGGTCGCCTCCGGCCGCCGTCGCCGGTGGCCAAACCTTGAAAGCCTTCGACTTTCCGAAAGCTTTCCGCCTCCTCTTTCCGTTTCCAGCTTCGGATTTCTCGAAAAAATCTCCTAACCCCGTAGATCTGCTAGGAACCGAAAGCCTCCGTCCCCTTTTTGTTTTTTTTTTTATGGTTTCGGATGTGTTTGTGGTTGCTGGTTTTGTGTTGGTTGTTTGTTGTTGTTTTTTTCTTTTGCAGGTGGGTGTGTGTTTAAATGTAGGGCTATTTTGGGATTTGGGTCTCGGTGGTTTTGGTTTTGGCGAGTGAGGGTCGAGGTGAGGTTACGGGTGTTGGGGTTTTCGACTGGTGATGGTGGTGGTAATGGTAGTGAGATTGCTTGGCTGAGATTTTCTGGGTGATTTCGGGTGGCTGTTGAGCCGTGGGGTTTGGGTGTTGGGTGGTAATTGGTTGGTGGGAGCTGCGGTGATGCTCGGTGGTGAGGAAGTGAGGTCGAATGATGGGGCTCGGTTGAGGTTGTTGTGTGGACTAGGATCGGTGATAGGGAGTGGCCTCAATGCTGGTGTCTCTCCGTTTCTGATGGAAGATCAAAATGGGTTGGGGTCTTGTGGTGTCGAGCAAGAAGAAAATCAAAATGGCCGCCCCCCATTGAAATGGTGGTTGAATGAGGGTTTTTAAAGGGACTGGTATAGGGTTTGCTGAGACAGGATGGGGTAGAGTAGCTGGTGACCGGCGGATGGGATGGTTTGGCAGGAGGAAGGCTGGCGGTTATGGGGAAGGAAACCCCATCAATGCTGATGGAACTTAGACAAAAAATAATAATAACAGCAACAACAACAACAACAACAACAACAACAACAATAATAATAATAATAATAATAATAATAATAAATAATAATAAATAATAATAATAATAATAACAGATAATAATAATAATAATAATAATAAAATAAAAACAAAACAAATAACTGTAGCTGTCGTAACGATTTTCGTCCGGGGACTCGATCGCTAGACGATTTTGGAAAAAAACACAAAATGGAGTCGCCACCAATCTTTTTTGGATAGGTGTGATTGGCCACCTAAAATCATTTATTTTTTCAATAAAATCTTAAAATTAATTAAGGTTTATCAAAAAAAAAATAATTTTTGGTCTGCGAAAACAAAGTTTGGGTTCGGGAGTTCGGTTACGCGTGGGGAAGGATTAGCACCCCCACAGCGCCCGTTAGAAAACGGTACCACTTAATCATGTATTATCTTTTGATCTTAATAAAATGGTCTTAATTAAACATTTAAAAAGAAATTCATTTATTTTGAAATCAATTTGTTATTTGCTTATTATTTGAAACATTAAATTTTATTTTTATTTATGTTAAATTTATTTTTTATTTGAAATAAATGAGAATCTTTTGTATTGAAAATTATTCTGAAGAACCCCAATACTTTTGGTAGCATTTCGGATAATTTCCTCACCTAGAGATTTCGTAAGAATCGCTACTTGCGATTTCTATAGAATCCCATCCTTGGGAGATTCACACTTATTTTGAAATTTCATGGATGCAAATGATGCAATCAAAATATAGATGATGCACATGAGAAATCCATTTTATTATTTTTTAATTCATTTATACTTATATTATTATTTTGTAATTTATTTATATTTATAAAATCTTGTTTTTATTGAAAAATCATACTAAATATTCCAATACGCTGGTAACATTTAGCATATTTCTCTCACCTAGAGATCAGTTAGGAATCACTACTTGTGAATTCCGTAACATCTCATCATCGGAAAATCTTTAAAACTTATACTTTTTATTTAATTTTTAATTGTTTTATTATCATTTATTTCCGAAGTTTAATTGTAACAATTTTGTATTCTTGTTTACTTATTTGTTTAAAATTTTTATTTATTTTTAATATTAATTTATTTCATAAATTAAAATCTTAATATCGAGCTAAAATTACTTGAATACCCCAATACGCTGGTAATATTCAAATATTTCATTTCGACCCTAAGGACTATCAAAGAATCACTACTTGTGATTTCTACGAAATCCTATCATCGGAGATCCTTTTATATTTAAGATGTGTATTTATTTATTTATTTTAATTCCTAAATTTTTACCTATTTAAAAGCCTCTTTTTTTATTTCTATTCACTTACTATTTTCATATTTACCTATTTTTTATATTATTATTTTTATTACCATCTTTATATTTATTTTTTTTTATACTAAGAAATCTTATTAATATTTTCTTTATATCGGAATAAAATCATTTAAATGTCCCAATACGCTGGTGACATTAAAGATTTTGTTTCGATCCTAAGGATTATCAAAGAATCGCTACTTGCGATTTCTAAGGAATCCTATCATCGGAAATTAGTTTATATTTATGTTTATTTATTTATCTTAAAATTTATATTTATTTATATCAACATTTAAATTTATTTAGTTTTACCATTTCTTACTTATTTTGTTTTTTTATATATTTTTATCGAGATAAAATCGATTAGATGTCCCAATACGCTGGTAACATCTAATGTTTTTTTTTCTCGATCCTAAAGATTATCGAAGAATCACTACTTGTGATTTCTTTGAAATCTTATCATCGGAATAATCCATATTTATCTTTGATAATTAATTAATATTTTTATTTTATTTAATTTTATCTTATCTATCAATTCTTAATTATCTTACATATTTACAATTATTAAATCAATTTAAATTATTATTAAACTACCCAACTATTAAATTATCAACTTATTATTATCATACATTTAACTATCAAAACATTAAGTGATTAACAAATAACAATTAATTATTCATTAACTAATTAATCAAATAAATCCTATTAAATAAACTAATGAATTAATATAGTAAAACGAAACTTACCTGCAACAACTCACGTTCTTGTCTTTATTGGGCTTTCTTTCTTTTCTTTTCCAGCTGCAGTTCACCTTCTTTTCTTTATATGGATGAGTTACAGCAGCAGCTCTCTTGGTGTGCAACGGGTATTCTTTCTCTCCTCTTCAATTTTGCTTATATGACCAAAACGATGTGTTTTGATCTTCTTCC
This sequence comes from Heritiera littoralis, assembly GCA_031772115.1. Lineage (NCBI taxonomy): Eukaryota > Viridiplantae > Streptophyta > Magnoliopsida > Malvales > Malvaceae > Heritiera > Heritiera littoralis. The sequence continues at coordinate 2,124,681 of JAPDPK010000059.1, read as the reverse complement.
TTCTTTTCTCTATTCACGTTGAGTCAGGGTAGGACCGAATGGTATCCACGACAAGACAAAACCTTTCAAGCTGCAGCAATGGTGATGATGCACGGTGCAGTGTCAGAGATGATGCAACAGGGTGTGGAGCGACGCAGCAGAACGAATGTGCACAGAGGCGCGCGAGCAGACCAGCAATGAAATGGTTAGTGCACAGGCCAGTGGTTCGGCTGGGCTTTGTGCAGCGGACAGGAGTGGAGAAGTAGCAAAGTCTGTTGCGGCAAGCAGTGAGCGAAAGAGCTTGAGCAAGGAGCGATGCAAGTGCTCTACCCGATAACAACAAGGTTCGATGCAGTAGACAACAGTGGATGGGTGCAGAGGGCAACGTATTGCATGACCAAGGGAGGTGACGCGTAAACAGAGCAAGGGATGGTAACAAATGCGTGGACTGGAAAAGAGAGCAAGATTGCCACAGCAGGGTAAGGGGTTAGTACGCAGGCCAAGATTGATCCAAGCACACAGTAGCAGCTAGACTGGGTTGAAGCGATGGGAACGGCAGCCACAAAGCATGAAGGAAGATGATAGTGCGTGGCCAAAAACAATGGCAGAAGGGTTGGCTGTAAGGGTCTTCACGTTGGAACGGTGCAGTGAAGGAGGCAAGCAGGGTTGGCGTGGAGCAGCGGAAGAGAAGATGCAATGCAGAACTTGTTGGGACGTCCAGCAATGATTTAGACAGAGCAGCAGTAAAGCAGGGCGTGGGTTGTAGGCGTTCAGTGGTGGTCTTCTGTTTGACGTAGGGAAGAGATGATAATGTAAGTGGCTCGGGTCAGGATGATGACTGTGATGACGGTGGTCTGAGGTAGGGTGGCTCGGGTGAAAGAAAAAAAAGCAGTAGCCAAGTTTTCTAGGGTTTTTTCTCCTCTAGGTTTTTTTTTAGGTCCGTTTTTTTTTGTGTAAAAAGTCTCCTCTTCTTTAAAACCTAGCCGACCCCCATCTTATGCAATGGCTTTAGATGGCCACTTAAAGAAAATCCTTTAATTTTGATTTTTCTTTCCTTTTCTTTGCAATTTTTATTTCATTAAATTTTTGTGATTGATTTTCTTGACAAATTACATCCCTAAGTTTAAGTAATTGACTTGGGTATTAATTCATTCCAGTTTTGCCGTTAATTTCATTTATTTGTGGTAACAAAAATCAACATTGGTCAACCCATGATATGCAAATGATATATATGGTGTTCACACGGGAGATTTTAGGGTTTGACCAAAATTTATTTCATTTCATTTTTTTTATTTTTTAATTTAATTTTTAAAAAAAAAAAAATTACCCGGACAAAATTCGATGTCTACAGCGGCCCCTCTTTGCACATTGCTGAGAATCAGGAATAGGGCAAAGACTTTAGACAACAATTTTGGCTGAAGTCATTTTTTTTATTTTTTTTGGGAAAATTTAATTTTGATTCTTGAAAATAATACCTTGACTCCATACCAAGGCTCGACCCATGAGAACAATGGATTCGATTTGAAATACGTAATATCTTGACTCCCTATCAAGACTCAATCTACTTGGAAGGAGTGAATTTGACTTTGAAACACAACATCTTGACTCCATACCAAGGCTCGATCAACTCTGAAAAAATGAATCCGACTTTGAAACATAATACCTTGACTCCCTACCAAGGCTCGATCCATTTTAGAAAAATGAATTTGATTTTGAAACACATGATACCTTGACTCCCTACCAAGGCTCGATCCACTGTGAAAAAGTGAATTCGACTTTAAAACATAATACCTTGACTCCCTACCAAGGCTTGATCCACTGTGAAAAAGTGAATTCAATTTTGAAACATGATACCTTGACTCCTTACCAAGGCTCGATCCACTTCGAAAAAGTGAATTCGATTTTGAAACACATGATACCTTGACTCCCTACCAAGGCTCGATCCACTTCGAAAAAGTGAATTCGATTTCGAAACACATGATACCTTGACTCCCTACCAAGGCTCGATCCACTTCGAAAAAGTGAATTCGATTTCGAAACACATGATACCTTGACTCTCTACCAAGGATCAATTTAATTTGAAGAATGGATTTGATAGAAAAAAGTTTTTTTTTTTCTTTAGAGAAATTCACATATTTGGAGCAAAGAAAAAAAATCCATGATCCACAAAAATTTTGAGATTCGCATCTAGAAAAACTTGAAGATTTACATCCTAAGAGATTCACATCTAAACTTGAAGATTCATATTGAGTTTCACATCTTGACTTGAAAGTTCACATTCTAAGAGTTTCTCATCTTGACTTGGAGATTCACATCCTAAGAGTTTCCCATCTTGACTCAGGGATTCACATCTCAAGAGTTTCACATTTTGACTCAAAGATTCGCATTCTAAGAAACTCACATCTTAAATGTAAGATTCACATCCTGACTGGAAGATTCGCATTCTAAGAGTTTCTCATCTTGACTTAAAAGTTCACATTCTAAGAGTTTCGCATCTTGACTCAAAGATTCGCATTCTAAGAGATTTACACCTTAGCTGGAAGATTTGTATTCTAAGAGATTCACATCTTGACTAGAAGATTCACATTCTAAGAGATTCACATCTTGAGTGTTCATTGGTTTTGTAAATCAAATATAGAAGATCTAAGCCTTATCATGCATCAATTTTACAATGAAGCCAACTAAATCTCATTTACTCATAAGCTAATTTCATTGGGCTTGAAACCACCTAACAATGCCAGTGACATTAGACTTAAACTCTTGTTATGACTGCACCATTTTTCTTTAAAGAAAATTTTCTTACTCTTTAAGGAACAACTAACCCCATTGCATTCCTTATTCATTCATTTCTTTTTTTTTTCTTTTTATTTTTTCAATGATGCAAATGCAAAATGCAAAATGCATGCCCTAAAAAAAAGTCTATCACAATGATGATAATGCAAATGCTTTCTTGAAATATGCCCCAATGTAATAGTTAAAAACCATGATGCATATGTCTTTTAAAATGATGTGAATGCCTAAATGATAGAAGTCTCCTTTTTCTAAAAATTTCTCTCTTTTTTTCAGTGTCGAAAATCCATGGCTTTCTTCATTAGGATCGTTTCTTCTTCTCACAAGATTCTCTTCTTTATTTCCCATCTCGTTCGTAGAAGCACATATGTCAGCTACATTCAACACTCTTGCTCTCTTTTTGTATATGGCCCTTGGTCATCTTTAGAATCTTTTCCAAAGTAATGCCAAAGATTTTTATGTATAATTGTCATTTATTTATTAACATTCCAATTCCATGACAAATGCAGTTTAGTCACCAGTTTCCTCAATCCATTTTGGGAAAGTATGAACATTAGAAAGCTTGGGAGAATAAGGAAATGTAGGAACAAACTTAATAAAGTATAATAAGAAATTGGACAATTCAAAGTGGATAACAATGATAGGTTCTCAATTAAGAAACTGGATAATTTAAAGCAAATGACAATGATCGGTTCTCAATGAAAAATCAGACAATTTTGACAAACTAGTCAGGATTCTTTGAAAAATCTATTCAATTGACATTCTCTATCAAATTGAGTTGCCCCTACACCATGAGATTCTCAAATGATTCTGGTTCTCCTTATGTCAAACCATCTTCCCAAATCTTCAACTAGATTATCAATCTTTTAACTCAAACCGCCTTTTCAGGTTTTCAATTTGAGCCTCCCCCTTTTATCCTTCTTTTCTTTCTTTTCTTCTTTTTTTGTCTGTCCTTTCTTTTTTTTCATTTTCTCATTCATTCTCTTTTTTTTTCTCAACTTCACTAATATCCCAACAAACTAATCGCAATCTTGTTGTTTCTTGATGGCATCATAAGTATGTCCAAGTTCAATGCATGATTCTCTAATTTCAAGTATTCACATTTGATCAAAATGGACTTTTAAGGCACGTAATGTAGGCTCTAGTGATGGGTTATGAAAAAAATGGATATAATCAGGTCCAAATTTTTTTAAGGGTTAAAACCAAAGGATCATTTATCATCATGCAAAGCATACTCGCCACTTTGCCTCAATTGATTTTTACTTTCATCATTTTCTCTTCTTCTTCCATTTTTCTTTTTCTTTTTTTTTTTTACAACTTTTCATTTTCACCCATCCTCTTCATTTTTTTTTTACAAGAGGACTCAAACATCAAAGGGTATTTTCTCTTGAGATTTTTCATGACTCATGACCTGAATTTCTTCATTTGTCAACAGGTTTTTCCCAAAATTTGCCCATCGATGTGAAGGGTGATCCTTTGTGGGTTTGTTTTGAAAAAACATAATAGGCTCAATAGGGGTGGCAAATGGATAATTTTACTCATGCACGAAGGATAGATCAAAGATGGCCATTTCTCATCTCAAATGTAAATACTCTTATTGAAGAACATTTATTGAACAAGAACAACACAATGGATACAAGAGCTTCACTTCTTTCTCATTTCATGCGATTTTGACTTCTCTTGATAGGAGCTATCTCTTTATTGCTTCAACAATTTTAGCAATTTAAGGGACAAGAATGATCACTGATTTTGCCAATAGAAATAGAATTTTCAAAATAAAATCCCAGACTAACGTCATAATTGACTGCTCATTCATTTTTTGGGAAGTTAAGTGTGGCTAAAATACAAAGAGATGAAAGCAAAGATTTGTATGGAAGAGGATATGTAGTGCAAATACATCTGTCATTTTATTCAAATGATAATAGATAAACTAACTCGTGCATAAAAATTTCCCCAAAGCTTATAGGCGTAAGCATTTAAGGAATTTCATTACTTTAGAATAACTCAAAAGTGACAAACTTTGGCCTTCCCTCATAGAACACTTGTCCTCCAAAATCTATGCCTTTTTGTAGCGACAGGTTCCCACCAACATTTTACTTTTCCTTCTCATCAAAATTTAACAAGCCAGCATTGATCAAACTCTGCACCTTGTATTTAAAAGCAGGGCAAGTCTCTATGGAGTGGCCTACATTCCCACAATGATAGTCACATCGAGCAGTGGCATCATACCATTTAGGATATGGAGGTTTTAATGGTTCCAAATAAACAGGTGCAACAAGATTATCTCTCACCAATTGTGGAAATAACTCTGTATAGGTTATAGGAATCGAGTTTACAGAGATTCTCCCTTGATTGTTCATCGCCCCTTTTTTACTACCCACTGGTTTGTTTGATTGAGTTGAGACTTGAAAGTTTGATTGCCAACTTGGGCGATAAACAAAAGGACTATGGGTAGTGCTGTCTATAGTTGGATAATAAGGATATGAGTGATGTGTAATACAGGGTTCAAAAGGAATGAAACTCCTTGGTGGTTGATCTTCAATGGCAACAACTTGTGTTTCTCCGTCCTTCCTCTTATTTGTCCCAACTCTATTTGAAGCAGAAGCATCCTCAATTTTACTACTCTTAATAGCATTCTCTATCATTTCTCCAGAAATTACCAAGTCAGCAAAATTTTTTGTAGCATTCCCCACAAGCCTATCATAATACAATGATGGCAAAGTATTAACAAACAACACTGTGGTTTCCTTCTCAGTAAGGGGAGGCTGCACTTGAGATGCGATGCCCCTCCACCTATTGGCATACTCCTTGAAACTTTCAGAAGGCTTCATTTCCATATTCTGCAAAGACAATCTATCTGGTGCCATGTCAATCATATGCTTATACTGGGACAAGAAGGCTTTTGCCAGGTCATTCCACTTGCGAACATGACTTTGATCTAGCTGATTGTACCACTTTGTTACTATTCCAGTTAAGCTATCTTGGAAGCAATGAATGAGCAACTTATCATTATTCGTATACCCAGACATTTTTCGACAAAACATAGTGATGTGAGTTACTGGGCATGTGGTCCCATCGTATCTCTCAAATTCAGGTACTTTAAATTTCGGTGGAATTACTAGGTCTGGGACCAAACTAAGCTCATTAGCATCTATATTTCCAAAGAAATCCATTCCTTCGATTGCCCTTAACCTTTCATCCAACAGTTCATATTTTTGTTGTGACTCGCCACTTTCTTTCCTCAACTTTTCTTGCTCCATGGGATCATGTAAATTTGAAACAAAAATAGGATCAACAGGGCTAGATCTCGAGTGCTGTCCTCGATCTGGTTGTTGATTCACAAAAACATGAGCTGGGGGATAAGCTCTTTGGGAAGTTTGAGTTTGAGGTGCTATAAACTCCGATGGGTACAGTAGATTCTCTCTCATAGGTTGAGGCTCATTTCCTGATCCTTCCGTGACCTCTTTGCCTTTCATCAAAGTCATCATCATCTCCATCATCTTCGACATTTGCTTCTGAGATTCTTCTTGAGATTTAGCTAGCTCTTGTTGAATTCTTTCCATCTTTTCCATTCGCTCAACATGTTCATTTTCCATGGCTTTGGCCTTTGATTGAGTACTATAACGATGTCGAATAAGTGGTTCAGAATGCGGTGGCTTCTTTATTTTGGCACCTCTGACATTTGTTTACCGCAATTTAGAGCATATTATTGTTTGAAATTGTGCCATAAAAGAAAAGACTATTAAAATCATCCCAATACGCTGGTGAGGATTTTAAAAATCTTAACTTTTTACTTCCAAGATTTGATGTCATTACTTATGATCACCAAAAATTTTCATAAGTGGGCACAAGATGAAATGTATGTATGCATGCTAAATGTATGTATGTGCATGAAATTCAATAGCTATTGTACATGTGATGAGATGCATATATCAAGTTTAAAATCTTACAAAAACACCCTTTTTTTTTTAATATGCATACTATTGAAATCACAAATAAAATTGAATGAGAAGGTTTTTATTTTTTTCACAATTTCAATATTCACTTTATTATATTTCCCATGAAGGTGTTACATAAAAGTATTCATTCATGTGCCATAATTTAAGGTAACCCCCACAAAAGGTTGGTATGGCTCTAGCTAAGGTTAGTTTCTCTATGGCTCAGTACATGCTTGGTTTAAGTCTCTAAAGGGTAAAAGGTTCTCAAATTGTTCCTTACTGACGTCCACACTAGACTAGTAAGGCACCCCAATCCTCACCCATGACAGGCTACAAACGGAAAGGGTTCAACTTGAGTGAGAGTATTTCGCTTGCCATTGCGGAGGTTATCACCTCACGAGAGCAAAGGTACTATACTCTCTCCTAAAAGGGACAAACCCGGGTGTAGGGTTGATGTATGCAATGAATATGTCATGTATGCAAAGGAACAAAATTTAAAGTGCATCCCAGCAAAATGCAAATGATAACGATGATTCACACATTTTTTGTTCGTATTTTTTGTTTGTATTTTTTTGTTTTTTTTTAATTATTTTTTATGAAAAATTTTATTAAATATTTATTAAGACCATTAACTAAGATTTTGGATAAAACATGATTAATCATGGTTCGACTCTCTAATCTCCCCAGCGGAGTCGCCAAGCTGTCGTAACGATTTTCGTCCGGGGACTCGATCGCTAGACGATTTTGGAAAAAAACACAAAATGGAGTCGCCACCAATCTTTTTTGGATAGGTGTGATTGGCCACCTAAAATCATTTATTTTTTCAATAAAATCTTAAAATTAATTAAGGTTTATCAAAAAAAAATAATTTTTGGTCTGCGAAAACAAAGTTTGGGTTCGGGAGTTCGGTTACGCGTGGGGAAGGATTAGCACCCCCACAGCGCCCGTTAGAAAACGGTACCACTTAATCATGTATTATCTTTTGATCTTAATAAAATGGTCTTAATTAAACATTTAAAAAGAAATTCATTTATTTTGAAATCAATTTGTTATTTGCTTATTATTTGAAACATTAAATTTTATTTTTATTTATGTTAAATTTATTTTTTATTTGAAATAAATGAGAATCTTTTGTATTGAAAATTATTCTGAAGAACCCCAATACTTTTGGTAGCATTTCGGATAATTTCCTCACCTAGAGATTTCGTAAGAATCGCTACTTGCGATTTCTATAGAATCCCATCCTTGGGAGATTCACACTTATTTTGAAATTTCATGGATGCAAATGATGCAATCAAAATATAGATGATGCACATGAGAAATCCATTTTATTATTTTTTAATTCATTTATACTTATATTATTATTTTGTAATTTATTTATATTTATAAAATCTTGTTTTTATTGAAAAATCATACTAAATATTCCAATACGCTGGTAACATTTAGCATATTTCTCTCACCTAGAGATCAGTTAGGAATCACTACTTGTGAATTCCGTAACATCTCATCATCGGAAAATCTTTAAAACTTATACTTTTTATTTAATTTTTAATTGTTTTATTATCATTTATTTCCGAAGTTTAATTGTAACAATTTTGTATTCTTGTTTACTTATTTGTTTAAAATTTTTATTTATTTTTAATATTAATTTATTTCATAAATTAAAATCTTAATATCGAGCTAAAATTACTTGAATACCCCAATACGCTGGTAATATTCAAATATTTCATTTCGACCCTAAGGACTATCAAAGAATCACTACTTGTGATTTCTACGAAATCCTATCATCGGAGATCCTTTTATATTTAAGATGTGTATTTATTTATTTATTTTAATTCCTAAATTTTTACCTATTTAAAAGCCTCTTTTTTTATTTCTATTCACTTACTATTTTCATATTTACCTATTTTTTATATTATTATTTTTATTACCATCTTTATATTTATTTTTTTTTATACTAAGAAATCTTATTAATATTTTCTTTATATCGGAATAAAATCATTTAAATGTCCCAATACGCTGGTGACATTAAAGATTTTGTTTCGATCCTAAGGATTATCAAAGAATCGCTACTTGCGATTTCTAAGGAATCCTATCATCGGAAATTAGTTTATATTTATGTTTATTTATTTATCTTAAAATTTATATTTATTTATATCAACATTTAAATTTATTTAGTTTTACCATTTCTTACTTATTTTGTTTTTTTATATATTTTTATCGAGATAAAATCGATTAGATGTCCCAATACGCTGGTAACATCTAATGTTTTTTTTTCTCGATCCTAAAGATTATCGAAGAATCACTACTTGTGATTTCTTTGAAATCTTATCATCGGAATAATCCATATTTATCTTTGATAATTAATTAATATTTTTATTTTATTTAATTTTATCTTATCTATCAATTCTTAATTATCTTACATATTTACAATTATTAAATCAATTTAAATTATTATTAAACTACCCAACTATTAAATTATCAACTTATTATTATCATACATTTAACTATCAAAACATTAAGTGATTAACAAATAACAATTAATTATTCATTAACTAATTAATCAAATAAATCCTATTAAATAAACTAATGAATTAATATAGTAAAACGAAACTTACCTGCAACAACTCACGTTCTTGTCTTTATTGGGCTTTCTTTCTTTTCTTTTCCAGCTGCAGTTCACCTTCTTTTCTTTATATGGATGAGTTACAGCAGCAGCTCTCTTGGTGTGCAACGGGTATTCTTTCTCTCCTCTTCAATTTTGCTTATATGACCAAAACGATGTGTTTTGATCTTCTTCCTTCTTTTCTCTATTCACGTTGAGTCAGGGTAGGACCGAATGGTATCCACGACAAGACAAAACCTTTCAAGCTGCAGCAATGGTGATGATGCACGGTGCAGTGTCAGAGATGATGCAACAGGGTGTGGAGCGACGCAGCAGAACGAATGTGCACAGAGGCGCGCGAGCAGACCAGCAATGAAATGGTTAGTGCACAGGCCAGTGTTCGGCTGGGCTTTGTGCAGCGGACAGGAGTGGAGAAGTAGCAAAGTCTGTTGCGGCAAGCAGTGAGCGAAAGAGCTTGAGCAAGGAGCGATGCAAGTGCTCTACCCGATAACAGCAAGGTTCGATGCAGTAGACAACAGTGGATGGGTGCAGAGGGCAACGTATTGCATGACCAAGGGAGGTGACGCGTAAACAGAGCAAGGGATGGTAACAAATGCGTGGACTGGAAAAGAGAGCAAGATTGCCACAGCAGGGTAAGGGGTTAGTACGCAGGCCAAGATTGATCCAAGCACACAGTAGCAGCTAGACTGGGTTGAAGCGATGGGAACGGCAGCCACAAAGCATGAAGGAAGATGATAGTGCGTGGCCAAAAACAATGGCAGAAGGGTTGGCTGTAAGGGTCTTCACGTTGGAACGGTGCAGTGAAGGAGGCAAGAAGGGTTGGCGTGGAGCAGCGGAAGAGAAGATGCAATGCAGAACTTGTTGGGACGTCCAGCAATGATTTAGACAGAGCAGCAGTAAAGCAGGGCGTGGGTTGTAGGCGTTCAGTGGTGGTCTTCTGTTTGACGTAGGGAAGAGATGATAATGTAAGTGGCTCGGGTCAGGATGATGACTGTGATGACGGTGGTCTGAGGTAGGGTGGCTCGGGTGAAAGAAAAAAAAGCAGTAGCCAAGTTTTCTAGGGTTTTTTCTCCTCTAGGTTTTTTTTTAGTCCGTTTTTTTTTTTTGTAAAAAGTCTTCTCCTCTTCTTTAAAACCTAGCCGACCCCCATCTTATGCAATGCTTTCGATGGCCACTTAAAAAATCCTTAATTTTGATTTTTCTTTCTTTTCCTTTTCTTTGCAATTTTTATTTCATAATTTTTGTGATTGATTTTCTTGACAAATTACATCCCTAAGTTTAAGTAATTGACTTGGGTAATTAATTCATTCCATTTTTGCCGTTAATTTTCATTTATTTGTGTAACAAAAATCAACATTGGTCAACCCATGAATATGCAAATGATATATATGGTGTTCACACGGGAGATTTTAGGGTTTGACCAAAATTTATTTCATTTCATTTTTTTTATTTTTTAATTTAATTTTTTAAAAAAAAAAAATTACCCGGACAAAATTCGATGTCTACAGTAGACACCTAATTTTGTCCGGAATTATAAATATATTTGGATTGAATCTCTTTTAGTCTTAGTAATTTGAGATTAAAATTTGCTGCTCGAATTTATCGTGTGTTTGAATTAATTTCGAATAATTTGACTTCGATACCGAGTTGAATTTAAAGCTTAAATTAATTCAAGTATCATGAATATCAATTTTTGTCTTTCAAGATCGATTCTCAAATTTGTTCTAAATAATTGATTGGGTTGAAGCTCAAAATCCAATGGCCCAAATTAATTGAAGTTGGGTTGTTAGATTTAAAGATCTAAGCCCACATGTTTTATTTTATTTTATTAATTTAAAATTAAAATAGAAATAAAAAAATTAGTATTTCAAATATTTAATTTTTTAGATAATTTGTAACAAAAAATATTAAATAAAAAATATAAAATAATGAAAAAAAAAGGGCTAGTGCTGGTGTCGGTGCCGACACCAGCAAAGAAGGCTGTCGGCCACCCTAAAAATAACCCTGTCATCCCACCAGCTCTATTGACAAATACCATCTGCATTTAAAATGTAACGACCCGTTACCACATTTTTTACCTTATTTTACGCAACTTAATCCGGTTGGGCTGTCTGTGATACTTCACTTTACACTTAATGTTAAACAATTTCATATAATAATTAATATTATATACATCCCCTATCTTACTCTATAAGTAAGTAGTACTGTACACATGTCTAAATACAGAAAATAATTGATCATACCTCATAAATCTCAGTCGGTAGTCGTAATCCACAAATGTCGGATCTCACAATCATCAAAACCTGAAATGTTAATATTGGGGAGTGAGCAAACCACGGCTCAGTAAGAGAGTTATATGTCACACTTGATATTCAGCTATCTATATGCTGAAAATATTTTTTATTTTCATTTTTTATTCATTTTCTTTAAAATCTTCCTAACTGGCTCTAGGCTCACATGTAGGAAGGATACTACAGTCGGCTAGGGATCCAGATAGAATAAGGTAGGTATTTTAGAATACCATACTTGTTCCGGAACCTAGAAGCAACTGTAGAGAATATTAGTTTCGTTGTTTTCAAAACGATATAATTTTCGTTTTTCCACAGAGTAAACCACTTATTTCTTTTTACTTCAGTATACTTTAAAACACGTGGCAGTTCAGAAATAAAAACAGTGGTTTACTTCTCTTCTCTTTCTCTTCTCTTCTCTTCAGTACAATAAAAACAGTACAGTACAGTGATTTGTAAATATCCAATCATAGGATAATTTCTTCTTTGATTATCTCTATCTTAGAAATAATTCTTATGTTATTCTTTTAGAATAAACATTTATTTCTCTTTTCAAATCAGTAATCGTATCGTACTAAAGCCTCGTAAGAAATGCATTTAAAATAGTCATAGTATCGATATATGCAGAAAACAAATGCCATAATAATGCATTTCATACTTTAAATCATTGTATGAATTCTTTAATGCATATATCTAAAATTCATACTTGTTTCAAACATACATCATACTTTAAAACTTAACATCATAATTAATAAAACTTATCATACAGTTCATGGAGACTAGGCAGAATCATATAGCCAGTATGCGGTCATGACACTTACTTCTTCCTCCGAAGAGGGAACATAATACCTATGGCCATGGTATGGGCTGTAGACCTGATCAGAGTCGTACAGCAAACATATACATACACCACGAAGGACCAACATACCCACAAAGGATGTAATCATACACAATGTGGGCGAGAACATGCACGACGTGGTTAAACTTATGCCACAATGTGGCAGACATGACAGGCAATAACATAAACTATAGGAAGGCCTTAGTCTCAAAACTTACTTACATACAATTGATATAAAATAGTAAGGATCGGGCGTGCCAGGGTCTAAGTTAACCTGGGGGGTGCCACTCCGATACCTTTTTCGGAAAACATATACTTAAATCATACAACTGATATAAAATATTAAGGACCGGGCGTGCCAGGGTCTAAGTTAGCCTGGGGGGTACCACTCCGATACCTTTTTCGGAAAACATACTTATAGCATTATTGAAAAATATGCATAGAAATCATAAGGTTCGTTTAGCTAATTATCAAAAGACTATGGGAATTAATTTCGAAACGAAATTCATGCTTCAAACATTTATTTATAAATTGCGATGAAGACAGTTTGCAAAATCATCACTGAAAATATAAAAGGGCAAAACTGTCCTTTTTCCACCATAAAACACATATGTATGCTTTTCTGTGCATTTAACCGAAAACATGATTTTATAATTTATGAACATAAAATATTTATTTTCTAACTTTAAATTCCCATCACCATGTTTTCTTCTAAAAACACGTGTAGAGACCTCTAGTCTCGAAAACATAGTTGTTCATCATTTCTTAACCTTTATGGAATTTTCATAATTAATTATTTCCATAATTAAAACTATAAAGATTTTATATGAAATCCAGTGAATATTTAAGATTATTTATAAAAATATTCACTTCAGTCTCTTTTTCATTTTTTTCTCGTTTCACGTGAAATATCACCTACAGAATGAAATTTCGGTGATTTCCTTTTTACCATTCACGAAAACATGAATATTTTAAAATCAATTATCATTATATTCATGTTTTATGAAATTTACTTAATTTCTCGATTTTCGTACCTAAAAATCGTTTCACGTGAAATCAAATCATTTATTATGATTTTCGGTGATTTTCGGTAAATTTTAGTAATTATTCGATAATTTTTCGGCAGTATAACGGCTGCCGATTTGGCTAGCCTCCTGCACGAAAAATACAATTTATATTTTTCAACTGGTATTTCACCACAATTTGAAACCGATAAATCATCACAAATTTCAAAACTAATCATTATAAATTGCATTTATAAATTAAATGCATAATTTAAATCATGTGGCCGAATATCCTTACAGGCGGCACATGTCTCCCTTACCTGTTTCGGGTCGGCGACTGCATCTTGAAGGTCGCGCCCGTGTTCACCTCGCCCGATTCCATCGGCTCGGTCATCGAGGGAATTTTCTGGAATTTAAATTCTAAAATTTAGAATTTTTTTTTTTCATAATTATTTAAATAAATAAATTATTTAAATAATTTACTATTTTTCTGGATTTCTTACCGATTCTCGTATTTTTCGAGATTTCCCGTAATTTTCGAATTCTCAGGAATTTTCCAAATTCCCGGAATTCTCCAAATTCCCGGAATTCCTTTTTCCCTTTCTTCTTTTTCCTTTTTCCTTTTCTTTTTCTCTTTCTTTTTTTTTCTTTTTTTTTTCTTTTCTTTTTCTTTTTTTTCTTTTCCCTTGGTCTGACCGGTTCAGACCAGTCAGACCGGCTCCCCTTCCTCACCGCCGGTTCTCCTCCGGTGGCCGGTTCTCCGGCGGTTCGGTGGCTCAGCAGCTGGCCGACGTCGAGACGAAGCTGCCGGTGGCCTCAGCTCGGCCTGGATCGACGGCACGGCGGCGGATCTACTCGGTTTTGCCTCGGTTTCTTCTCCTCCTCCGTTGGCCTTCCTCCGCCGTTCACCGCGCCTCGGGTGGCCTCTATCCTCTTCCTCTTCCTCCGGCGATGCTTCGGTGGCAGTGGCGGTGGCCAATTCCGCCGGCACCGCCAGATCCTCTTTCTTTTTCTTTTCCGGCTTCCGCCGGTTTCTGCCTCTTTTCCGTTCGTTTCGCTTCATCTTTCCGTCACCGGCCTCCTCGCTTCACTTCGCCGGCATCATCTCCTCCCTTCCTCTCTCTTCTCATCGCCGGCGGCGGCAGCTCTGCTGCCGGCGGCCTCTAGCTGGGAAGGGATCGGGCTCTGTCCCGATTCCTTCCTATCTCCTTTTTTTTTTGTTTTAATTTTATTATATACATATTATACTATATATATTATACTATATATAATTTTATATATAGTATAGTACTATATATATGTATTATATACAAAAATATGTATATATATTATATATTACAAATATATATATCTAATATATATATATTATATATACATATATACTTTAAAATAGAATAACATTTATATATATATATTTATATAATGAAATAATACAATATATATTGTATGTACAATATATATATATATATATATTTTCTTCCTCTTTTTCTTATTTAATTTGGATTTCCATTTATCCAAATTAATTTCCTCCATATAATTTATCAATTCCTTAACTTCATTATTTACGGAATTTCCAACAATATTCCATCTTGTAAATAATTCCTTTATTTACTTTAATTTATCTCTTGCATTTAAAATTAAATTTCCGAATAAGTAATATAAAAATTTAGAAATTTGCGGTTATCACATTCTCCCCACCTTAAGAAATTCGGTCCTCCGAATTTAACTTAGGTTAAAGGTGGCATTGTTTCGTATACTCATCATTCTTGTCCTCTTAATCATCTTTTAATTAATACTGCCAATATGCCATTAGCCTCGGAATCATTTTCACTATATATCATTTCTCATCATATTTTTATACTTCCTGTGAAATGCTTATCAATTAGGAGTTATCCATTTCCACTCCTTTTCATATCACATATTATTCAGACTGTTCATCATCTATTTTCTCAATTAGTGCCAAGTCGATATAGTTTGGTAACTATCACTTACCGATTTAAATCAATAGTATGTAATGGTCCAGTAGCTTTCACATCTTGTGCATCCGCTCACTCAACATATCATAGAGCGTTTTTGTATTACGCTCAAACATTTTTACATCATGTACGGAGTGGTGCTGTCTATAAATTTGGAATCTCAGAGCCTTTTGCTATTTCCCATAACATATAGCTACTCAGAGATTCTCATCACATATAGAGCTCACTGGAACTTCACATACATTCTCATCATTTCATAATCATATTTCGATTATGGCACTATAGACTTCAAGAGCCTGAAAATGGATAAGTGATTCCATCTAGACTATCAGTCTATAATCACTTCCATAGCATCATCTCTTTTAGATCCCTCATTATCCACAATATTCATTTTCTTCACATTTACTTTAACAAATGCTGCCACACATTCGTAGACTTTACTATTTACCATCTTTTACCATAATTGAATCAGGAGACAACCATTTTCTCTCCATATCGTCTTTCCATGTAATCTCATCATTACATCTCTTATTCTTATGGTATACTCTATATCACTTAGGTTTTAGAATATACCTGAAAATATACTCATTTGATAATTTAGATTCCATAATGGCATAATCAAATTATAATTTAATCTTCTCATTATTTAGCTTCATCCTTGAATCTATTATTATCAATTTAATCACCTCATTATCCATATAAATCCATTACTTCCATCATTTCGAGTTGGTACATATATATCCTTTTTGTTCCATTTACATAACTGGCAGTAAAATGTAAATCACTTCTTTACTCTTTTGAGTATAATTACTTTTCCTCTATCGAGTTTGACTCGATCTTACATTTAACCATAATCATGTGATAACCACAAGAATCACTTTTAGTTTTAAATTCGGGAACTACTTCATATTGGTGTTCCCTTTACATCATGTACCTTACTCTTATGACATATTCATCTTTTCTTTCATCATCATTTCAATCACTTTTCTTTAGTGATAACATATTCCACTATTACCTCTTTTAACATCTTGTATGCCATCTTTATATTTACTCATCCACTTTAACTTCTTTAATTAGCAGTCACATCTATAGAGCAGCTAACCCAAAACTCTTCTATAGACTGGCAATAATATTTAGCTAGACTCATTACTTTCGTATCTCAATCATTATCTCTATATCATCGATAGGTTCATTGTCATCTGTCATTTCGAGATTATCTATCTCAGAAAGAGACACTGTCTAGCCACATCTCTTAGTTGCCAATCTTAACTTATAAATTACAGTCTTTAAGAGTTTAAGGGTTATACCACAATGCTGCTCATTTTTCATTTGTACTTTAGACTTTATCAGTATTTCATCAATTTACTCATGTATGGATTCTTTAGGCTTATATACCTCACAAGGCAATTCATTAACCTCATAACCTCAATAGGAACTCGTAAAATTCACTCCGAGTTCTAATCATCATCTTATGGACATCCATCTCCAATCTTTATCTAAGGACGCTTTATACCGAGACTAGTCTTATAAACTCCTCATGCATATCGAATCAGATCCATAAAACGTCTATTCCATCATGTAGATGAATATTTGTTCTTCAAAAGAACTTTATTAATGATAGGAAATTAATACATCCTTTTTATTCATCTACTTTTCAATGTCATCTGTGCTTCTCTCACTAACACTTATACAAATAACTTATCCACAATTTACGTTATCTGTATTTCCATCAATCACACCTTATACACGTGCACTTCATTATGCTTTCATTTTCCAGAGTGGATTTCTTAAGCTTTCGGATTCTCCTAAGTTCTCCGATATAAGCTTAGAATCAGATTTCATATTCAAAATCAAGTCCATGTTATCTCGATTCCTCCAATTTATATAATTCTAGAAGTTCTATCGGAATTCAAATCCGATGCTTTCTTTAATCACACATTTCTTATTAATTCGGACATTTCATCCTCATGCCATTAATAATTCCATTACTATTAATGGATTCAAGATTAACTTGATTTCATCATTATTCAGAACTTTGCCCAACATAGGGGCAATTTTGTCATTTCGACATTCATTTCTTTCTCCTCAGTATACATTTGAATCATGAACTGATCATCTATATGCTGATAGTATCCTTCCTGATACTTATACCAGCAATTTAGATCTCATTCGATTTCGATAGAGAAGTTCACTAAAATCCACAATTGGATTATTTTGCATGAAATGCAGCTTTACATCATCAATTTCTTTGTCAAATCAATCAATTCCAACTTCTGTTGGTCTATTCTGACTCCCGGTAAAATTTCGAAGGCAGGGGTATTTTGGTCATTTTTGTCCAAAAATTTTCTCTCTCTTCAAATTACCCTTAATCGGTGATCTTAAAGTCTATTTAATGATGATATGTCATTCCTCTCCTTATATCATCACTTTCGGGTCTCAGTTCGATTCAGACCGTAAAGTACTGGTGGGGCCCTCACCGAGTCCTTTCGGTTCCTTACCGAACAGGCCTTCATTTAGATTATAAGAATCACCAACTTTCCGGTAATTTCTGAGCCTATTTTCTTCTTTAACATTTTCAATTTATACTTTCTCACTCCCTTTAAATTATTTTACTCCATTTACAATCATTTATTTTCTCTATGTATTCAGACAACACAGTACTACCGGGGATGTTTAACACTTTTCCTTCCAAAAGTATTCACAGACATCAGGCCAACCATGCTCTGATACCATTAAATCTGTAACGACCCGTTACCACATTTTTTACCTTATTTTACGCAACTTAATCCGGTTGGGCTGTCTGTGATACTTCACTTTACACTTAATGTTAAACAATTTCATATAATAATTAATATTATATACATCCCCTATCTTACTCTATAAGTAAGTAGTACTGTACACATGTCTAAATACAGAAAATAATTGATCATACCTCATAAATCTCAGTCGGTAGTCGTAATCCACAAATGTCGGATCTCACAATCATCAAAACCTGAAATGTTAATATTGGGGAGTGAGCAAACCACGGCTCAGTAAGAGAGTTATATGTCACACTTGATATTCAGCTATCTATATGCTGAAAATATTTTTTTATTTTCATTTTTTATTCATTTTCTTTAAAATCTTCCTAACTGGCTCTAGGCTCACATGTAGGAAGGATACTACAGTCGGCTAGGGATCCAGATAGAATAAGGTAGGTATTTTAGAATACCATACTTGTTCCGGAACCTAGAAGCAACTGTAGAGAATATTAGTTTCGTTGTTTTCAAAACGATATAATTTTCGTTTTTCCACAGAGTAAACCACTTATTTCTTTTTACTTCAGTATACTTTAAAACACGTGGCAGTTCAGAAATAAAAACAGTGGTTTACTTCTCTTCTCTTTCTCTTCTCTTCTCTTCAGTACAATAAAAACAGTACAGTACAGTGATTTGTAAATATCCAATCATAGGATAATTTCTTCTTTGATTATCTCTATCTTAGAAATAATTCTTATGTTATTCTTTTAGAATAAACATTTATTTCTCTTTTCAAATCAGTAATCGTATCGTACTAAAGCCTCGTAAGAAATGCATTTAAAATAGTCATAGTATCGATATATGCAGAAAACAAATGCCATAATAATGCATTTCATACTTTAAATCATTGTATGAATTCTTTAATGCATATATCTAAAATTCATACTTGTTTCAAACATACATCATACTTTAAAACTTAACATCATAATTAATAAAACTTATCATACAGTTCATGGAGACTAGGCAGAATCATATAGCCAGTATGCGGTCATGACACTTACTTCTTCCTCCGAAGAGGGAACATAATACCTATGGCCATGGTATGGGCTGTAGACCTGATCAGAGTCGTACAGCAAACATATACATACACCACGAAGGACCAACATACCCACAAAGGATGTAATCATACACAATGTGGGCGAGAACATGCACGACGTGGTTAAACTTATGCCACAATGTGGCAGACATGACAGGCAATAACATAAACTATAGGAAGGCCTTAGTCTCAAAACTTACTTACATACAATTGATATAAAATAGTAAGGATCGGGCGTGCCAGGGTCTAAGTTAACCTGGGGGGTGCCACTCCGATACCTTTTTCGGAAAACATATACTTAAATCATACAACTGATATAAAATATTAAGGACCGGGCGTGCCAGGGTCTAAGTTAGCCTGGGGGGTACCACTCCGATACCTTTTTCGGAAAACATACTTATAGCATTATTGAAAAATATGCATAGAAATCATAAGGTTCGTTTAGCTAATTATCAAAAGACTATGGGAATTAATTTCGAAACGAAATTCATGCTTCAAACATTTATTTATAAATTGCGATGAAGACAGTTTGCAAAATCATCACTGAAAATATAAAAGGGCAAAACTGTCCTTTTTCCACCATAAAACACATATGTATGCTTTTCTGTGCATTTAACCGAAAACATGATTTTATAATTTATGAACATAAAATATTTATTTTCTAACTTTAAATTCCCATCACCATGTTTTCTTCTAAAAACACGTGTAGAGACCTCTAGTCTCGAAAACATAGTTGTTCATCATTTCTTAACCTTTATGGAATTTTCATAATTAATTATTTCCATAATTAAAACTATAAAGATTTTATATGAAATCCAGTGAATATTTAAGATTATTTATAAAAATATTCACTTCAGTCTCTTTTTTTTTTTTTCTCGTTTCACGTGAAATATCACCTACAGAATGAAATTTCGGTGATTTCCTTTTTACCATTCACGAAAACATGAATATTTTAAAATCAATTATCATTATATTCATGTTTTATGAAATTTACTTAATTTCTCGATTTTCGTACCTAAAAATCGTTTCACGTGAAATCAAATCATTTATTATGATTTTCGGTGATTTTCGGTAAATTTTAGTAATTATTCGATAATTTTTCGGCAGTATAACGGCTGCCGATTTGGCTAGCCTCCTGCACGAAAAATACAATTTATATTTTTCAACTGGTATTTCACCACAATTTGAAACCGATAAATCATCACAAATTTCAAAACTAATCATTATAAATTGCATTTATAAATTAAATGCATAATTTAAATCATGTGGCCGAATATCCTTACAGGCGGCACATGTCTCCCTTACCTGTTTCGGGTCGGCGACTGCATCTTGAAGGTCGCGCCCGTGTTCACCTCGCCCGATTCCATCGGCTCGGTCATCGAGGGAATTTTCTGGAATTTAAATTCTAAAATTTAGAATTTTTTTTTTTCATAATTATTTAAATAAATAAATTATTTAAATAATTTACTATTTTTCTGGATTTCTTACCGATTCTCGTATTTTTCGAGATTTCCCGTAATTTTCGAATTCTCAGGAATTTTCCAAATTCCCGGAATTCTCCAAATTCCCGGAATTCCTTTTTCCCTTTCTTCTTTTTCCTTTTTCCTTTTTCCTTTCTTTTTCTCTTTCTTTTTTTTTCTTTTTCTTTTTCTTTTCTTTTTCTTTTTTTCTTTTCCCTTGGTCTGACCGGTTCAGACCAGTCAGACCGGCTCCCCTTCCTCACCGCCGGTTCTCCTCCGGTGGCCGGTTCTCCGGCGGTTCGGTGGCTCAGCAGCTGGCCGACGTCGAGACGAAGCTGCCGGTGGCCTCAGCTCGGCCTGGATCGACGGCACGGCGGCGGATCTACTCGGTTTTGCCTCGGTTTCTTCTCCTCCTCCGTTGGCCTTCCTCCGCCGTTCACCGCGCCTCGGGTGGCCTCTATCCTCTTCCTCTTCCTCCGGCGATGCTTCGGTGGCAGTGGCGGTGGCCAATTCCGCCGGCACCGCCAGATCCTCTTTCTTTTTCTTTTCCGGCTTCCGCCGGTTTCTGCCTCTTTTCCGTTCGTTTCGCTTCATCTTTCCGTCACCGGCCTCCTCGCTTCACTTCGCCGGCATCATCTCCTCCCTTCCTCTCTCTTCTCATCGCCGGCGGCGGCAGCTCTGCTGCCGGCGGCCTCTAGCTGGGAAGGGATCGGGCTCTGTCCCGATTCCTTCCTATCTCCTTTTTTTTTTGTTTTAATTTTATTATATACATATTATACTATATATATTATACTATATATAATTTTATATATAGTATAGTACTATATATATGTATTATATACAAAAATATGTATATATATTATATATTACAAATATATATATCTAATATATATATATATTATATATACATATATACTTTAAAATAGAATAACATTTATATATATATATTTATATAATGAAATAATACAATATATATTGTATGTACAATATATATATATATATATTTTCTTCCTCTTTTTCTTATTTAATTTGGATTTCCATTTATCCAAATTAATTTCCTCCATATAATTTATCAATTCCTTAACTTCATTATTTACGGAATTTCCAACAATATTCCATCTTGTAAATAATTCCTTTATTTACTTTAATTTATCTCTTGCATTTAAAATTAAATTTTCGAATAAGTAATATAAAAATTTAGAAATTTGCGGTTATCACATAAAACTTATTTACATGTTGATTATAATCTCTGAATTTCAAAGATTTACTCCGTTTTCATTGACTAAATACACACCGAAAGTTGCTCGAGGAGAGGAAGAAACAAGGAAGAACACCGGTTTCAAAAACCATGGCCTCAAGATCCTGCAGATTTTCTTCTCCAACCTTTGCCTACACGAAAAAAGCCACCATTTTCAAGCTAGCATTTAAAGAGTACCTAGAAAAGAGCCAACTTTTTTCTGAAAATCGTCTACAAAAAAGATTATAATCTTGGATCTCAGGGATTTTATCTGACTTTTTGGACAACAAACACCTATAAAATGGTTGAAGACGAAGACAAAAAAAAACGGAGGGAAAAAACACAGAGAAAGACACAGAGACAGTAAGGAGAGACGGAAATGGAGAGAAAAAAAAAAACTTGAGAGAAAACCCATGGAGAATTGTTTTCTGCCAACCACCCGAGCTTCACCTCTGTCTTCCATCACCAAAGCCCACACATTCTGTCAAACATCCATTACATTCAACATTGGTTCAAAGTTCCCGAATATCCAAATGCAAATTTGAACCACAAATCATAAAGCCTATTCAAAGAAAAATAGAAAAAAAAAAAGAAGGGGAAATCAGTAGCTGTAAGTACAACAGAATCGGTGGTGCGTGGCTCCCACAACTGTAGATCTAATGCTGCTTGGAGAAAGGCTACACAGCAAGAAAAGGTGCTATCTGATCAGTGGCTGCCTGCGAAGAAGAAAGGAGAGATCCGAGCAAAAATAAGAAAAAGCAAAAAAAAAACGAAAGAAAAAGGAGGAAAAATTTTACTCGAGCCAACATTGTGAGTATCCTGCCTTTATCGATTGCCTTCTATTTTTTCCGTTGCTTTGAATGTTCCTTAATGGCTTTTTCTGATGAAATATTGCTTTGTTAGATGTGATAACGTGGGCTAGGGCTTAATAATAATTTTGGCCTGTTATGTGTTTTAACATAAGGCAATGGATTTAAATAGGCTTAGTTTATTTGGAGTAGTATTTTCATTTTGGGCTTGATAAAAATGAGTGGATTTTGCTGCCCATTATTTTTTTAAAAAATATATATATAATTGGGCTACATTTATTTGGGCTTTTTAAGTACATTTTGGAAATTAGGCTTATCATGTGTTGTGACTTGTTTTTTTAATTGATGTTTACGGTACATGTGCTTTTTAAATACTAATTTTTAACCAAAAAAAAAAAAGAGAAACGATTTTGGCACTCCAAATATAGGTGACTATTTCAGATTAAAAAAAATAAAAGAAAAATATAGGTGACTATTAATTTAATAAACACTAGCTTACAACTTAATATAGATTTTCTAGCAGGAATAAATTTACAAATAAAAAAAATTTTAAAGAAAATTGTAAAAGAAAGCTTTTGAATAATAATAATAATAATAATAATAATAATAATAATTTACTAGTATACAATGTTTTAAAACTTTAAAGTGAAAGATGAGCATGTTTTAAATTTGATCAAAGTGTTGGAAAATTCGGAACAAAATTAATGACTTCAATCTTCTACATTCGATCAAAGCGTTGAAGGATGTAGAAAAATTTTCGCTATAATCTATAAGGATTAAATAAAAAATATAGTGAATTAGTCTAACTCAAAATTAAAGAAAATGATAATAATGAATAATCGTTAAATAAAAAATGTAAATATTCTGGAATATGTTTTATGTATTAAAAATAACAATAAAGAACGAAAATTTAATAGTAAATTTAAATTAAATATTTAATTAATCCGATGACGGAGCCTCTTTAGGGAAACGAGTGTGTTTCCTTAAAAACTCTTGAGGTGAGGAAATTTTCTTAAGCACTTGATCAAAGTGTTGGAGGGTACTTTAGGGAATTTTTCAATATTTAAATAATTAAAAAAATACAAAATAAATTATCAAAAAACTATGAAGATAAATTTTTTAATAAAATAAAAATCCGACAATAGAGCTTATTTACAAGGATGAGTGTGTCCCATGAATTTAAAAAATTTACTTATATATTTGATCAAAATGTTGGAGAAATATTAAAGAAACCTTCAATATTTAAATAAATTAATAATCAAATAGCAACTTATGCAAAATTAATAAATTAAAATTAAATGATAAATTTTAACTATTTTTTTATAAAACATTTAATTAATCCGACGATGGAGCCTCTTCATGAGGACAAGTGTGTCCTGTGAATACTCTTGAGGTACAAAATATTCTTAGGAATTCGATCAAAGTGTTGGAGAATGTCCTAAGAAAAATGTTAATATTTAAAATTGAATATTAAATAATAAAAGAAAATTTTAATTAAGCATAAAAGACCATTTAAATTAAGATTGCTTAAGATAAAACAAGATTAATTGGTACCATCCATTGGACAGGCGTTGTGGGGGTGCTAATACCTTCCTCACACGTAACCGTACTCCCGAATTCAAATTTCGAAACGTAGATCAATAGACTTATCCTTAGTTTTGAATATGTGGCCAATCACACCTAGGTTAAAATTGATTGGTGGCGACTCCATAACTTTATGTCAATGATTAGGTCCCCGGACAAAAATTGTTACGACAATAACAAAACAAATATATAATAATAATAATATGACAAAATTAGGTGTCAACAGTTGCAAAAGGAAAGTTGTGTTGCACTATGTACAAGACTTGGATGAAGTTGACAGGCAGTCAGGTAAATGCCGTTGAGGATGATGCTTCAGCAAATTTGTGGCACAAGAGGCTGGCACACATGACTAAGAAAGGGTTAAAGATTTTGGTGAGGCAGTCCCTCATTCCCTTAGCCAAAGGTATTTCTCTTAACTCATGTGATTATTGTTTATTTGGTAAGCATCGTAAAGTTTCTTTTAGGAAGATTTCTAAAAGAAAAAAAATAAACTTGAGTTAATTCATTCTGATGTATGTGGTCTAATAGAAGTAGAGTCATCGGGTGGTAATAGATATTTTGTTACTTTTATTGATGATGCTTCACAAAAAACTTGGGTGTATATGTTGAGAAACAAAAGTCAGGTATTGCAGTATTTTCAAAAATTTCATGCAATGGTGGAAAGGATGACAGGATTATCCTTAAAATGTATTCGTACAGATAGTGGTGGTGAATACACATCGAAAGACTTTGAAGCCTACTGTTCAAAGCATGGGATCAGGCATGAAAGGACAGAACCTGGGACACCACAACATAATGGTGTTGCTGAAAGGATGAATCGCACCATTATAGAGAGAGTCAGATGCATGCTGAGGATGGCAAAATTGCCTAAAGCATTCTGGGGTGAAGTAGTTAATACAGCCTGCTATTTGCTTAATAGATCACCATTAGTGCCATTGGGCTTTGACATTCCAGAAAGGGTATGGATAGGGAAGAAAGTTTCATATTCACATTTGAAGGTCTTTGGTTGTGCGGCATTCGTGCATGTGCCAAAGGAGCAGAGGTCAAAGCTAGATAGTAAGGTTACTCCATGTGTTTTTGTTGGGTATGGTGATGAAGAATATGGTTACAGGCTATGGGATCCAAAGAAGAAAAAGACAATTAGAAGCAGGGATGTGGTTTTCCATGAAAATGAGTTTATCACAGACTTTGAGAAAAATGAAAAGACTACACGGGTTACGGTTGAGTATGATGACTCAACACCTGCAGGGATTCTACCTAGAGATGCCACAAATGGTGGAAATGCATAAGATGTAGAACTTGGGATACATATGAACCAGCCACAGTAGGTGATGGGATAGATACTGATAACGACATTGCACAGCCAGATGCAGTGGGTTTTGAGCAAGGGGAGCAACCCTCTCAACCATGGAGTATTGAGCAGGGGGAGCCAACCCCGATATGAAGAAGTGTAGAGTCTCAGGTCAGAAGATCTACCAGAGAGCATCGACCATCTACCAAGTATCCCAGTTTAGAATATATTTTGGTCACAAGTGACAGGGAGCCAGAGAGCTTCCAAGATGTGCATGATACTCCAGATAGGGAGTGTTGGTTAGAAGCAATGAAAGAGGAAATGTATTCATTGCATAAAAATGGCACTTATGACCTTTTTAAGCTTCCGAAAGGGAGAAGACCTGTAAGACCTGATTCTACAATACTGTAGACTCTAATTTCATAAAATCGATAATGGAAATTAAATAAATAATTGAATATTGATTTCCACTTGGGTGAAAAGCTCCTTAACTTGAGTTGTAAATGGAGCAATTTCGGTGAAATAATGTATGGGCGAGTATATGGGACAGTTCGCCTGTTATGGACGAGCAAGGTTGGACGATCGCCAATGGTGATGGTGAGTTGGATGATGGCAAGGGCGAATAGG
The DNA here is from genome assembly GCA_031772115.1 of Heritiera littoralis. Taxonomy (NCBI): domain Eukaryota; kingdom Viridiplantae; phylum Streptophyta; class Magnoliopsida; order Malvales; family Malvaceae; genus Heritiera; species Heritiera littoralis. Next base: position 2,098,400 of record JAPDPK010000059.1, on the reverse strand, counting down.
TGAGTTGGATGATGGCAAGGGCGAATAGGTGAGTTCACCATGTCTCTTGGTTAGGATGATCGCCCGAATGGGCGAGGGCTTGTGATCGCCCATATGAATGAAGTAAATGTGATAGCCAACTTGTGGTATAAATCATAGCAAACTGGCGAGAAGAGCAATAACCGTTGATCGCCAACAATGTGACAATTTCTGTGATCGCCAAACCTAAATGTAATAGCCAAGAAAAGGAAATCATCTCGTAATTTCCAAATATTGAGTTGGCGAATTGAAATTAAGTTGGCGAGCTGAGGTCTCAAGACGAGGAGGCGAACTGGAATCAGCTTGTGTGGACAAAATGGAAATAAAAGCTGACGATATGGGAAATAGATTCAAATCATTTTGCAGCCAAAATTGACTTTGTAAGTCATACGGTTGAAGATAATAAATAGAGAAAAGTTAAAGTCAATAAAGGAATTAACCTTATTGGACAAGAAATAAAACAAAGTCAATAGAAGCAGAAAAAGGCGTGTGGAAGGGAGACTTTCACGCCATCTTGAGTTGCAGTTTTTCTTCATGCATTAAATGAATTATTAACCCATGAAATGATGAAGGAAATGAGATAAGGCCAAGTGATGAGTTCTGATTGGATTAGCGTGGCTATATAAGAAGAAACATTTGAGGAAAACCGATTTAGCAAACTTCATCCTCTTCACTAAAACCATTCTACTGCAAGTTATGCTCTGTTTCTTCCATTTCTCTGCCATGTTTGATCTACTAAACTTCATCCTTAAGCTGGCTAAACATGTAAATCTGCTTGCAAACCTTTCCTCCTTAGTTTGATGAGCTAAAGGAATAAGCAAAGTAAGGCTAACGTGAGACAGAAAGCAAGCTGTTCTGGAAGTGCAGTTGGTTAAGGTGAGTTTCCATATTCTACAGTTATTTTGGTATTTGAGGATATAGTTTGATGTTTTACAAAGTAATGAACATAGAAATAGCCTTGTTTTAGTTAAATCTTGCTAGAATATACCAGAAATTAGAACAAGGTATAGTCTGGAAAATAATTGAGCATGAACAAGGAAAGAAATAGAAATAGAAATAGTGTAGAAATGAAGATAAATGGGCAAGCTCAGCCATCATTGGCGAGCTAAATAATGTGAAGTGTGATTGTGGGCGAGGTCGCAACATGTTAAGTCATTGGCGAGCCCACCTTAGAATAAAAAGCCATGTAAGGCAAACTCCATGCACAGGCATGGCGAGTTGAAAAGTTGGGCGAACTCCACTTGTAAGGGAATTGGACAATGACGAACTGACTTGTGGGCGAGCTCCCACTTGTAAACCGTTTGATGAATGGCGAGCTCTTGTGGGCGAGCTAGTGAGAACTCTTGTGGGCGAGCTATTTGTTTATTAAATCTCGCAAAGTGTTGGAAATATTGAAAAGGAAAATATTAATAGAAATTATAAATTATTTTGCAGCTAGGAATTATGGACTCGGTGAATGCGATTAAGAAGGCGAGCAGGAAGCAAGGCTTCGTTAGACCAGGTAAGGGAGATGTGGGTGAAGTGAATGCATGTCCCGTGAAGTAAATTTCATGGAAATTATTGAGAAATTGTTTTGTTTTATGACATGCATTGTCTTGATAATGGTTTTGATTTGGGCGAGCTAAAAGCTGACCCTTATGATATGATTGGGTGAACTGTTATGGAGGGCGAGCCAAACCTTTTATCATTTTGGGCAAGGAACCCTTTTATGTTCTTTTGGGCGAGTGACCTTGTTTTAAATAGAATCCGGGCAAGCCACAGATGGGCGAACCCTTTTATAAATGCATTTGGGCGGGTGATCCCCTTTTGTTGATAAAATGATGGGCGAGCTCATGAGGGCTAGCCAATTTTACTTAATGTTTTAAAAGTGGCGGGCGAATACTTGTTCACCCCTTTTCAAGTTGACCATGGGCGAGCCGAACTAGGCGAGCTGACCATGGCGAACAGATTTCATTGGTAATTTCTTAACGAAAAATAAACAAATTTTAATATCTTTATAAATAGAAAATATAAAACTTTTTGGGCGAGTTGACCATGGGCGAACTACCTATGGCGAGCCAGTTTAACTCGGGCCTTTCTCACATGGAATTCAGTGAGATTGCGGGCTGTTTTTAAAACCTTTTTGGAAAGAAAATCATTTTGGGAAAATGATGAATTTATGAAATAATTCCTTAAAGGTTTTCATGAGATATAAAGTGATTTTGAGACTTTAGGCCCCTAGTTTCATGCATTGTTATGAGTTATGAGGCTGATGGACCCGCCAAGTCATCAGCAGGTCTCGAGGTCACCTAGCAAGTGGACCCGAGGACCACCTATAGATTATGGCCATAGATCTAGCAGAGATAGTCGTGAGGGGCGATGGCCTAAGGGTGCACCCCAATAGCGGTAGATTCCGTTCTCGCAAGGGGAAGGGGGAACGATGATAGTATGATTTATTCGAAGGGTGATGCCTAGTCTCAACTTATTGATTTCTGTTTAATTACATAATATTTTAAACTATTGAGCAAAGTATTTGAATGGTGTATTGAGAGTGTTGGTTACTATAACCACTGTTTTCCTATCGATATGATTTTAGGAAAAACAAATAGTTTATGGTATATAGTTTTGGTTTTATAAAGCAGCATATGTTTCCTTTACTGAGCATATAATCGCTCACCTTTTGTTTTAACTCCACAAATAAAAGACACGAAGTTAGAAGTTTATATCCTAATTGGATATAGCTGCATACAAAGCACAGAGGCAAGTTAAGTTAAACGTGACAAGTACAGTCTCTTCTCTTTTACATTTCAGACATAAGTATACAGTACTACTTTAGTAAACAAAGATAATAGGGGATGTCAGATGTAAGGAAATATGAAAAGAATTTTCATATTCTAAATAAATGTTTATCATTTATTACTGTAACTGTTGAATGTTAGTAGCATCGCAGACAGCCCAACCAGAAAAGTTGTATAGAAATATGTGAAAATGTGGTAACGGGCTGTTACAAGACCATTGAAGAACAAATAGGTGTTCAAGCTGAAAAAGAATGGTGACAAGCTAGTGAGATACAAGGCTCGATTGGTGGTAAAAGGCTTTGGTCAAAAACCAGGCATTAATTTTGATGAGATTTTTTCTCCTGTTGTGAAGATAAGTTCCATTCGAGTGGTATTGGGATTAGTAGCTAGTTTGAATCTTAAGCTTGAGCAACTTGATGTGAAGACTGCATTCTTGCATGGTGACTTGCAAGAAGAGATTTATATGGATCAGCCCGAGGGTTTTGAAGTGAAAGGGAAGGAGCATATGGTTTGCAAATTGAAGAAGAGCTTGTATGGCTTGAAGCAAGCTCCTAGGCAATGGTACAAGAAGTTTGATTCTTTTATGGTAAGCCAAAACTATAAATGAACGGTAGTAGACCCTTGTGTGTATGTGAGAAAATTCCCAGATGGTGACTTCATTATTCTCTTGTTATATGTTGATGATATGCTGATTATAGGGCAAGATGCTCGTATGATTCGTAGGTTGAAAGAGGCATTGTCTAAGTCCTTTGACATGAAGGATTTAGGTCCAGCAAAGCAGATTTTGGGTATGGATATCATTTGTGATAGGAAAGTTGGGAAGCTGTGGTTGTCACAGGGAAAGTATGTTGAACAGGTGCTAGTGAGATTCAACATGTAGAATGCTAAGTCAATTAGCACACCTCTTGCTAATCATTTTCACTTGAGTAAGCAGTCTTGTTCGGTGACTAAGGAAGAAAAGGATGCTATGTCTAATGTTCCTTACTCATCTGTAGTTGGTTCTTTGATGTATCTTATGGTTTGCATGTGACATCCTCATCACTACCCATTTACATATAAACTTTTTCCTTCCTTACATATATTTTAGTTAGGCTTGTCCGTTAATGTCACTCTTTCTTCTTCTTCTTATACTTTATCCATTATCATTATTTAGAATGATATAAATTTTCTCGTGAAATATATTTTGCATTTACATATACTTCAAATACATCAGGATCTCATATACTTACATATCCTATATCCCCCAATGGTCTAATCTACAATAATGTACTGTACAATAGTCGAACTATGCGGCATCAAAATTATACCTTCAAAAGTTGGGAAGCGTATCTCGAAGGTATGCTATATGATCCCAAAACTGAGCTCCTCTATCTGGAGCAGAATCTACTTCAAGTAATCTGAATGAAAAATGATTGTAAAGGGGTGAGTTTACGCTCAGTAAGAAACATATGTAAAAGAGCGTCTTATGCCTCTATATACAGTTTTCCTGCTTGGCTCTATGATGTCATGTATGTCTTTCATCAAATACATTTAAGTTCTTCAAATAGCATATACATATAACGCAAGTAAATCATATATTTTCATACTTTACTTCAAATACTTTCATATATAAATAACTTCACATGCTTCAAATACTTCAAGTAACTGGGAGACATATAATTCCAACAGAAACATGCATCCTGCCAACCTCATATGGGGAAGTCCAGTAAGGAGGTCAAGTATCCCCTATAAGAAGTATGACAATTAAGTGGCGTCATAGTTATCAGAATCGTATGATACGCGATACGTATCGTACGATTCGGTTCGATTCAGTATAAATTCGATACGTATCTATACAAAGAATCGTTTTATCATGAATCGGTAGCGTATCTATCCATACACAAGCAAATCGATACGTATCGTACGATACACCGATTCACTTCGATACTCTTTAGAGTAACAATGGGCCAGGCCCAAAAAAATCTGATTTGGCCTAATTAACTAAAAATGCAATTTTAATAGTTTTTTAACCTAAAAAACACTTAAAAACATATTTTCTATATAATTTAATCTGAAAATATTGAAAAAAAATAAACTTTTAGTTAGAAAATTAAAAATTAAAAATATATAAAAATATTATTTAAAAATATATACTATTAATGAAGATGTTAAGTGTTTGAAAAAAATCATACTTTTTTATTTTTATCATATACTTACTTAATCCTATTAATATGTATAATATTTTTAATATTTTATTTATCTTACATGTGTATATATTATTTATAATTAATTTTAAAGTTATTTACCGTATTTTACCATACGATACGATACTCGATCCTTAAAAATAAAATTTCGATTCACGATACGTATCTCGATTTAATAACTATGAGTGGCATACCCATAATTGGGTCAGGAATCCACCCTAAGCCAAACAAGTAATATAGACAAATTGGCCAATGTCGGTGGCTACAGTAAACACTAGTCAGGTGACAGTTGTAGCACTGAGGACCGGACTTAGGCTCCTCAGCCAAGTAAACATAAACAAGTAATATGCATGACCACTATAGGTGTTCATAGTCTCCAAAACATATATCATTTATTTCCTTGGAAATACAATTGAGCTTATTTAATTTAAGCTTTAAAATTTCATTTTCAAACATGGCAGTCGACTGGTCTTTATGGGCAGTCGGCTGCTAATGCATATATTGATTTATCGAAATTATTTCCTTTAAAAATTTTGATATTTAAAAATCTGAAAACACGTGGGGCAGTCAACTGGTCCCAAATAGCAGTTGACTGGTTTTGAAATAGAATGTTTTTCAAGAAATGGCAGTCGACTGGTCATATAGCAGTCGACTGTTTTTGAAATAGAATGCTTATGGAAGAAAAGCAGTCAACTGGCATCCTTAACAGTCGACTGGTTTGAAACAGAGGGCTTTCTGGGAGAATAGCAGTCGACTGGCTTACATAGCAGTCGACCGATTTGTCTCGGTTTTCAAAAAACTACGCTTTGGTTGTCTCTAGGCAGTCGGCTGCTCCTAGCCTAATTGGTACTAGGAGTAAGACCCGAAATGTAACTTTTCCTGCATAAAAATCCAGCTTGTACTTCTCTCCAAACCACATAAAAATACATTAAAACATGTGGACATAGCCACCTTACGTCCGTTACATAAATTCTTTACCTTGATTAGCCAAAATCCAATAGCTTGCAGCAATCAACAACTTTCCTTTCACCTTTTCAAGCTGCATAATTCATAGCAAATCAAACCTTTAAGAAATTTATATAACCATACTACACCATCTCTACACAACTCCAAACCATGCACGAAATTGCAAGAATCAATCTCTACTCTTACCTTTACCAATGACTCCAAATTTCAGAAATTGAGATCTCCTCCACCACTTGGATTCAACTCACCAAACTTCGGATATAGCTTAACCTGATGAAAAGGATCGTTTTTCGTTTAAGGACTTCGTTGATTCGATGGAAGGACAAGGTAGTTTGTCAAGGGAGTTAAGATGGAAAACTTAGAGAAATTGAAGAGGAGTAATGGTTGCTGGTCTTTTTTGCTGGAAAAGATGGCATTAATTGCCATTAATGTGTATTTATCCATTTTACTAACTCAACATCTTTGACCATTTAATTCTTCTTAGTCTCCTTAATATCTTAGCCCTTGACTTTTGATTTATTGACTATTTAATTAATCTTATTCCATCCATATCCCACATACCTCATTGTATTAAATTTCCTGATATTTATTCTTTTCTCATACTCTAATATTCCTACAATATCATAATTTATTTCTTGACTAATTGGCTATCCATTTCAATACTACTTCTATGTTCCTTACATCATTTGTACCTTAATTCTCATATTCATTTAAATCATTTCAGATTACAACACTTTACAATTATGGAGGAATTACATGAAATTGGGGATTTCACATTGCACACGGCCTGATATTGCTCATGCAGTTGGTATAGTGAGCAGATTTCTTTCCAATCCAGGAAAGACTCATTGGGAAGTGGTGAAGTGGATCTTCAGATACTTGAGGGGTACTTCTAAGATGTGTTTGAGTTTTGGGACTACAAAACCAGTTCTTGAAGGATTTACTGATGCAAACATGGCAGGTGATCTTGATGGTAAGAAATCTACTTCATGGTACATATTTACTTTTGCAGGGGGAGCTGTATCTTGGCAGTCCAAACTACAAAAGTGTGTTGCCTTGTCTACTACAGAGGCTGAGTATAATGCAGCAACCGAAGCAGGCAAAGAAATGCTTTGGATGAAGAGATTTCTTCTTGAATTGGGGTTAAGTTAAAAAGAGTATGTGGTATTTTGTGACAACCAGAGTGCTTTGGATTTGAGTAGGAACACCATGTACCATGCCAGAATGAAGCACATTGATGTTCGGTACCATTGGTTGCGCTCAGTGATTGACGAGCAACAGATGCAGTTGAAGAAGATTCACACAGATAAGAACAGCTGATATGTTGACGAAGACACTTCCCAGAAATAAACTTAAGTTGTGTAGTGACTTAGCCAGGATGAACACTTTGGCCAAGGTGAACTCCAAGTGATAGGTCGTAGTGATGGATCTCCTCCTAATGGGGCTGGAGGGGGAGATTGTTAGATGTGTGGGGTCTAGCCCACATTAGTTATTAAAGTCCTACTTGAAATCTGTTAGAGATTTGTTTTTTCTCTGTATAAAGTGTTGCATAAACAATTTGTAGAGATAGAGTGAGAAGTCTATTTTGGTGAGAGATGACACAAGGGAAAAAAGTAAGCTTTAGGCTTTGTGATATTTTTCTTGTTCCATAGAGAGAGCAAGGGAAGAGATAAGCTTGTATAACAATTGGGTATTCTTTGGGTAGATTATCTTGGTGAATCTAAAGAGGTAAACTTTATTGTTTTTAGACCAATTGTTGAAACCCTAAGCTTTGGGCAAAAAGCCTAGGGTATTGAAACTTTGTAATTTGTTTATTTCTCATAGTGAAATTTTATTCGGTTTGCCCCGTGGTTTTCTCTCTACATGGAGAGTTTTTCACGTTAAATTTTGGTGTCGTTTTATTTACATTTTATTGCCTGCGTATTATTTGTGGCTTGGTAGCTTGATTTATTATTATTATTGGCTTGGGATATTGCTGTTGATTGTTGTGGGTATTGTTATTGAGACATTGCTTCTGCGTATTTGTCATTTGAGGCCCAACAATTTTATTCATTTAAAAAGAGCTGGTACAAAAATAAATTTTTACAAAATCTTAACAATGAAAGAGATGGAGAATATAAAAAAATTAATTTCAAAATTTTCATCAAGATTCCAATTTCGATAAAAGAGCCTATTGATACAATTGACATGTTAGTGTTGGATGCTATAGAGTCTAATAATACTACAGCCATTCTACTTCCAAAAAATCTTTTTATTTCCTAAATGGCATAGATAAAAACATTCCAAGCTGTTTTGAGAATTAAGAGAAAAAATTGGTTAATTTTAATTGAAAATAATATATTTTATCAATTATGCATTGATCTTTAAATCCGTAGATTTGTAGCATAGCAACTCAAGTATATTTGTTTAGTGAACATGTAGGTGAAGAATATAAATGATTTTTGGATTCTCTTCTAAAATGCAAGGATAAAGGGGAATATTTTTTTAATTTAATTAATGAAATTGATATTTAATAAAATGCTTTGGAGTGTAAAGAAAAAAAGAGCAAGGTAATATTTAGCAAAACATAATTAATTAACGTACACAGTAACAGTATGTATTTAATTCAAATATGTTCAATTTCTTTTAAAGATTTTAGTTTTTATTTGAATGATCAAACTCTTATTTTCATGTTTATGAATTTAACTCTGCCAATTAGCTTCAGAAACAACAAAATTTATGTCTTGTTCCATAGCCACACGAAGAAGAAGTTAGCTCAGATGTCATTAAAGTAGGAAAATGATAATGGGAAAAACAGAAAAGTCCAAAGTTTTTTTAGCTTGGAATCATCTCCTGAGTCTGGAATAGATTTGCTGGAATTGTGAGATAATGGAAGTCATTAATTGCTATTTAGCTTGGAATCATCTCTTGAGTCTGGAATATATTTGCTGGAATCGTGAGATAATAACATTTATAGCCAAAAGGGAAGGTATCAAAAAAGCATGTCCCACAACTTTTTTTCTATGCCCTTTTTCGGGGTTATTGACGTTTAAAGCTTAGATTTTTTTCTTCAAATTTCTTTTTTACGTTATGAATTTGCTTTTAGCTTTAATTATAGTTTATTTATGAATTCCATTTCAGTTAGATAAGCTGGAAGTTTATTAGCCTTCTATATTTCAACCGTATATTATTTTCTTTTTGCTTGACCTTTCAACCGTATATTATTAGCATTTGAGTATTTGTATTGTTTGTACTTTTATTTATTCTTTTTTTTCTGATTTATGTTTGTGATTTTTTTTCTGGGGGATTTATTATTAAATATTTAGAACCTAATTCCTCATATTTGAATTGAGGAAATTGTGGCAGGAACAAGACAAAGAAAGCTGTATGAAAGTTGAAGCAGAGTCAAGAACACTGTTGCAGAACACTGATTATCTGGTTTTCTTAAAGAATTGATCTGTGTCACTGTGTGTTTTTCCCAATTCTTAGTTGTAGTTCAGATTCCTTAGGGTTCACTTGATTAGTTCACTTATGAGTAAACCTTGCCATAATTGCTCACTGAACATTAAAGCGGAACACTGATGAATGCACTAGCATTGTTCAATATCTAGGCTGACAGGGAACTTCAGCAACCCTTGTCAAACCAAAAGTTATATTCAATGATCAAATGGTACAAACTACCTGATCACCACTGAAGTTGTCGCGGGTTCTTACAAAGCATCCCATTCTAACTAGCAGCATGCAAAAAGAAATTGGTTTGAAGTTTAGCTTATAATCATTTACTTTTGACAGCAAAAGTACTCTAGATTTTTATTTCCTTCCATCTAAACAGCATAGATAAAAACATTCCAAGCTATTTTGAGCATTATAGAAAAAAATTGAAGTTAACTTTAATTGAAAAGAATTTATTTTATCAATCATATATGCATTAATCATTAAATCCCTTAGAGTTGTAGCAACTGCAATTAGATTTGTTTAGTTAACATGTAGGTGAAAAATATATATGATTTTTGGATGCTCTTCTAAAATGTAAATATAAAGAGGAAGATTTTTATTCATTTAATTAATGTATTTTATACCTAATATAATGCTTTGGAGTTCAGAGACAAAATGAGTGAGGTAATATTTAGCAAAACATAATTAACATAAAAAGTATGTATTCTTTTCAAATATGTTCAATTTCTTTTAAAGATTTTTGTTTTTATTTGAATGATCTGACTCTCATTTTCATGACTAACTTCGCCAATTAGCGTATTGCATGGAAATTGAGTCAACACTAAAAATTAACAAAACTTATGTCTTGATCGATCAGTGTCTTAATTAACAATAAAAATCATATATGGCCCCAGGAAGAAGAAATTGGTTTAGGTGTCATTGAAGTAGAAAAAAAATGAGTAGAATAGGGAACTCAAAAGTCCATAAAAATTTATTTTTGAAGTTGATTTTAATCCAACTAGAATTTATTTTGTCAATTATGCATTTTTCATTGAATTTCGTGGAGTTGTAATACTTGAAATTAGACTTGTATAGGTAGGTGAAGAATTAATACTATTAAAAGTGGTGCATTTTAAGCCTTCTGATGAAGCCACGTTGCTGCTCTCTTTACCGGCCACGCTCATGTCTTTGCTCGCTGCTTTATTGGCCGCGTTCATGCCTTTGCATGCTGCCACGTAGCCAGCTTATGCTTTATGGCTCCATATTCGCAGCTTCTTCATTAAACGCTTCTTTTTGGGTGCCACGTCTCCCGTTTTGAGCACTGTGTCAAGCACAATTATTTGTGAAGTTTTTACAGCTTCTCTATTTCTTTCTCTTATTGCATTTTGCATCTATTTTGTTTTTCTGTTTTGTTGAATTGAACCCTTCTTTTTTATTGCGGGTGGGGTCCATCGATGGTTGTCAAATATTTCTTTTACCCTTCTTTTCTTGGCTTTGCTCATGTATTTCTTTGTAAATGCATTTTGCAACCCATGTCTGATTACGTCGTTCTGCTTATCCAAGCTTTAAAGGAACCGTCTTTTCTATCTGCATTTCTTTGTTGTGGGTCCCATTTTCTCCCTAAAGAAACTTTTCTTTTTGGCATGTCTGTGTACTTTTGTTTTCTTTTCCCAAATGTGCTTTTAATTTGCTCTTTTTTTTTCTCTTTTCTTTCGCCTACTCCCACTCTTCTTTGCCGCCATTTATCGCTTCTGTTCAGACATCATGGATGATTGTACTTGAAGAAAAAGAAACACAAAACACCCACTCTCTCTTTATTTTTCATTTTTCTTTACCATTTCTCTGGAACATGTCGAAGTTTATGAATAGGCAAAGTGAAAGAAAAAAAGAAAGGGGAAGAGAGGGAAAGCTTCCAGAGAAAAGAAACAAAATAAAAAAGTTCTTGTGGTGAACGTAATAGGTATGTAGGTAAGTGGTGGGTTTTTGATATTTTTAGTTTTTTTCCTGTTAACACAATATTTACTTTTGTTTGAGTGAGAAATCAAGTTGGTGGTGAGATGATTGCCCGAATTAAAGCAGATGAACTGAGATTAAGAGATAATCTACAACTTCTCCTTATCTCCCTTTTTCTTTATCACTCTCTTATCTTCTCTATTTTTCTGATTCCTTGATCGACAAGCTATTTTTCCCTTCCTTTTTTATTGTCGCCTCTCCCTATTCTTTTTTCCTTTATTTTCTCTCTTTTATCTCAAATTATGTTATGAGTTTTGATAATTTGATATGGGTTATTTGAGTTTGCCATCGTTTGGTGACAGGATAGTTGGGGAAGATGGCGACTGACGATGGTATTACAACCTTTACCATTCTATGCTGTCTGATGGCCACTTCTACGTCCAACATCCTACCATCTAAGTGGTATTGCATATTAGTTCCATTTTTTTCATTTCTTTCTATTTTTTGGTTACTATATGGAGATTTAATTAGGTGCGGTGATGAGCAGACATATCCATGTGGAGGCTTGGTTTTAGAGGTGCTCAGTGGGAAATTTGATGGTTGGGACTTGGGAGCGGGTTTTGCCTTGCCTGGTACTATTTTATTTTTCTATAATTCCATTAGTTTTAATAAAAATAAAAAAGACAAATATACATCCATTTGTACTCTTGCTGCTTTTCAATTTTTGGAGTCTCCTTTCTTATGAAGTTATCACGAACAAGTAATATGCAGTAATTTGAATTACTTATCTCTTCTGTGTTTGGGTTATTTCTTATTGTTTAGGTGAGACTTATTATCCTTATGTTTATTTTCGAATTTGTGTCAAGTACTATAATATTTTTTGTTCACTGAAACTTGAAATATTAATTTCGCTTTACAGCCGTATGTAATTATGTTTTCTCTGAAGTTGATTGTGACTGTAAGGGTGTTAATTAGCAGATTGTAATTGGCAGGACTTCTTCATCTTTAATTGCTTGGTTAATGTGGATTTGAATAAATGATAGAAGGTATTTTTGCGACATGTTTGTCAAGATTAGCTTAGCACATATGCTTGGACAAGTCAAAATGGAAGTGATTTTGGACATCAACTTTCGGCTGACTAGGATATGACTTTAGCAACAAGTTTCTAGAAATCTAAGGAGAATAACAGTAACTATCGAGGAGATTAGGTATGTTGCTTGATCTGTTATTTTATCTTTTGCATTGTTAATTGCATGTCTTAAATCAACTGATTTCTTTGATTACTTCTAGAAGATATGTTTTGCAAAGAGAAACATTTTTTTCGTTGGTAAAATGCTACCAACAAACTTGATTAATATATACAATACCTCTTTTACATGCTTCTGTGATTGGCACTTTGTATAAGCTCTTTTGGCTGTTTGGGTTACTCAAGATAAAGTAATGACATGTGTTTTATGTTGGTTATATTTGAATATATTGTATTGCAATCGATTTGTAAATTCTCTTGCAAAAAAGCCAAACTCTGTTTTTGGATAAATTTGGTTATTAGAAATTGTGTCCATTAGAAATAAGATAAAAGCAGCCAAAGGAGAAGGTTGAACTTGATTTTTGACCTTCCTAGAAAAAGATTGAAGAAAAGAATACATTTTGTAAATACATTAAACTCATAATGAAGTCTTTGGCTTAAAATTTTAGCATCTTGCAATTTCAATTTTTAGGTCTATAATTTTTTCGATAAATCAATGTAATGAGGTATATATTTGCTTATATAACTTGCCATACTCTTAGAGAGTGAGGTTTAAATTCATTATTTGCTCAGGTAAATGCATCACCGCAAGATAGGCTAATAACACACTTTACAAGTAATGAAAAACACACTTTACAAGTAATGATTTTCATCCTTAACATTTTTTTTAATGTATTGCTAACATTTGGTGTAACTAGAATGTTAAATATAGCTAAGTAGCAAGGGGCATATCAATTCCTTTTTCGAAGACTTGATGGTTGGGAGCGCGTGTTGCCTTGCTTGGTTTTAGAGTGTTGATTTAAGCTTTTGCTCTAATAAGCTTCATCAAGAAAAAAAAAGTACTAGGAGATAGAAATTAAAAATTAGTATTTTGGGCCATTGGTACTTCGAATTCAATAGTTAAATTTTTTATTTCTCTCTTTTTTTTAAAAAAAATAAAATATTAGATTATGTTTCAATATGGTTTGAGATTGATAGAATCTTTAAATTGCTAGAACATGATATACGTACTTGCCATGGAACAAAAACATCAAAAGTAAAAGAAACCCAAGTATGATAAAGAGACAAAGAGAAATGCAATCCTCTCTGATTCCCTGCATATTGTTTGCTGCCCTCCTTTTATGGAATGGTAGCATTCTTTTGCAACATTTTAAAAAAATTTTTAATTGTTTTTCTCAATGAATTTTTTATTTTATTTTTTGTATTTTTTATGATGATATTAAACTTGGGTTATTCTTGAAAGTATAGAAATATTGTAATTTGATCAAAAGAAGTGAGAGGCAAGTATCCATTTGTTATTCCTTAATTTAGGTTCTTTCTTGGTAAAGTCAAGTGAACACAGTTAGATATAACTTTTAAGGATTTTATTTGTTTGATGTTTGTTTGGTCTTTATCATTGTAGTAACCTAGGAGATTCAACTATTGATGTGAAAATCTCACCAACTATTTGAAATGAAAATCTTAAAGACCTCTGTACAATATTGTCGATGTTTCAATTTGATTTCTGAGTTAGCTTAAGTTAGCATGGTAATTTGTTTGTAGTTTATAAATGTTTGTTATTTTGTAGATTCTTATCTGAAGATGTGTCTTTCCAAAACTATGTTATAGCATTTGTGCAGAGAAAAATTCAAAAGAGCATTGTTGAATAAGGTCTAAAACTACTTTGTTATTATTTCGATTTCATTTTATGACATTAACGTATTATGTTATAAATATTACATTTCTTTTTATAGTTTTAAATATTGAAAATCTTTTTCATGTCTCTCTTATTGATAGGTCACCATATATTATCATTGTTCTCAAATATTTGTGGAGGTAATTATAACATATATATGTTATATTTTCTAAGGAATATGTTCTGTTTTGTTGTCATGCTTTTTTCTTGACATAGTCTATTTATTTTTATTTAATGTACGATATATAAGGTTGTTGTAAGATTTATTTGACATTTCTTTTCCGAATATAATTTAGATAAAGTATAATACACATGCTGGCTTTGTTTAATTATTTGTTGAAAATGATTCAAACATGTATTTAGGACCAAACCCTTCATTTTGAATCCTCTTATTTGTAATGTTTGCTAATAAACCAAGTATGGTTGCAATTGAGTTGGTGAATGAGCCTCTTGCATTAGGTGTTACTTTAGGGGCCCTTAAAATTTATGATTTTACATCATATATGCTCTCAAGTTTATAAGATTTCAAAAAAAAAGATTTTTTTAACCATTCCACTAACATTTGCATCAATGCTGAAAAAGTTTAACTAAAAATTGGATTTGAGCCCAAATCCACCTATATGCCTCCCTTCAGTTGGCTCCCTTTCACAATGCGAGCCCTTCGCTACTTCTGCTCACTTTCTTCTTGGTTGTCTGCAAGACTGATATATTGTTTTTTTTTTCTAAGGACCAAACCCTTCAATTTGAATCGTCTTATTTGTAATGTTTGCCAATAAACCAAGTATGGTTGCAATTGAGTTGGTGAATGAGCCTTTTGCATTAGGTGTGACTTTAGGAGCCCTTAAAATTTATTGTTTTACATCATATATGCTCTCAAGTTTATAAGATTTCAAAAAAAATCAAAAAGAGATTTTTTTAAACCATTCCACTAACATTTGCATCAATGCTGAAAAAGTTTAACTAAAAATTGGATTTGAGCCCAAATCCACGTGTGCCTCCCATCAATTGACCCCTTTTCACAATGCGAGCCCGCTTGCTACTTCTACTCACTTTTTACTTGGTTGTCTGCAAGACTGATATATTGTTTTTTTTCTCAAGTTGCTATAGTTATTTTGATTGAATGTTACATTTTCTCTATGGAGATCTGTGTTTAAGGTACCGGCTTACCTCTTTGATTTTGTTTTTATGCCATAAAGTGGGTGCTCTTGGGTTAATGTCTACATTTCTATTTAAGTTTTTAGTTGAGTGGGTCAAAATAGGTTGTTCATGCCTACCTTTCTCCCTTATTCCTTTTTTTTAAATCATTATTATAATTGAGTAGGCAAAACAAAGTATAACATGAGTTATTTTGGTATTTGTTTGATAGCTATAGAAATAACGAAAGAAAAAAAAATATGAAAGAGCAAGAAAGAGAAAGAGAAGCTACTTGGTTTTCTCCTCCTGAATCACAGACCTTTGGCGTTTGCCACTCTCCTCCATCTTGCCTCTGTCCCTTAACGCCCTTATGCCTTCGAGCTTCTCTTCTTTACTCTTTATTGCCTCCATAAGGCTTGCTTCTTTTGTTTATGTTTTTGCTATCTTCATTTTTTTTGTATATGTTATTTGAGCTTGAATTGTGTTGCTTCTGGGTGAAAAGCAGTTTGAGCTTCTTTGCACTGATGCAGACAAGATTTAGAGGCAATTGCAAGAAGTGGCGATTGGTAATTATTGCTATTTTGTTGCTGTTGCGCTTGCATTGCTTGCGATAAAAGAGGAAGTGTTTTCTATCGATAAGTATCACAAATCTTTCGTAATTAACTTTCTTTTTAAATTCAAATTTCATGTTAACATTGATTATATTGTTAAAAATTAAACTTTTTTATGTATGGGCCTTTGAAAGGCTTTAGCATTTTGCTCTTCTCATGGCTACTTTAGTTCTCCACACACAACGAACTTCACTCTGCATCTCTCTTCGTTTGGAAATCTTAAAGTTTTTCATTTCTTCATTTTGGGTATTTTGGGTTTCACACTCTCACAATTTTAATCGTCTTTTGCCTTTAAGGGTCAATGCTTTTTTGCTTGATATGGGCATTCAGTATTGACCCAAACAAATCAAAAGCCATTATACTTTTATCTTTGACAACATAATTTAAATCTGGTTTGAGCATTTCTAGATGCAACATTAAGTAAGCATATTAAATTCCAAAACCTGTTTAGCTGGCAAGCAATTATGTTGCAAGGGATCTTTTATTTGTTTATGTAATTACAAAACATCATTTTCTTGATTTTGACATGCTAGAATGGCTCAATAAATTCAATTTCTCACAAATGTGCAAGGAATGGAAATTATGATGAAGTTATTAATTTAAAAAAGCCTTTGTTTACAAACTCTTAACATTTCCCAAGTGAGTTAGTTCTGTTATTTCTTTATGTTATCTTCTTTGTGAATATAACTGATTGAGATTTGTTTTCTCCTCATTGAAAAAGTACTTCTTAGTCAATCACCAACTACAGAAAATAGGCAGATGACCCAATATATTCTCTCTTGACTTCTCCAAAAGCTTCTCTTAATAATCAAGTATTTATTTGGAAGTGATTCAACAAATTCAGAAATTGATTTTATTTTTTTAGTCAAGTATGTGGTTCATGTATTGTAGCTACCAAATGCGCTCAAATTGTTGGATATTTATGCCAAATAAAAGTGTTTTGTGAGAATGAAATGCCATCGTAACTTTGCCAAGTTTATCAATTTCCATCCCCACCCTTTTCATCATTGGGGATCACATAAGAACTTAAAATATATGCAATCATTACTTGAGGAACTTTTGCGTTTCCAAATATTATGTGGATTATTTGATTACCACATATATCGAATATGAAACAATTTGAAATATCATTATAACAACATTTTAAAATTATAATACATGAGGACATGTATTAAGCTTTTCTATTGTACTCTTTAACTTTATACATTAATTCTTACTTTAAATATTTTTTCTGCAACATAGTTAATTGTGACTAAAAAAATACACGTTTTTGATTATTTACTTCCCTCTTTCCATTTTGTTGTGATTGTAGTTTACAGCTAATCATCATGATTTAAATTTTGAGGGTTAGTTTTTAGTTTGGATTAAATGTGAACAAATAGGTCAGTTCATTTACATTTCTTTGTTTCAAAAGTTTGATGGTTTGAATCTTCTTTGGATATTCCGTTTGGAAACTAATTTTCTTTCTCTATACCGAAAGATAATACGTTTATTTAGAATATAAGGTTGTATGCATGTTTATCAATTGCCTGAAGTGGCGAAGTTCAAATGTTTCAGCTTTGCTGTACTTTATGACAAAGAAATCATTTCAGTTGATTTTTTTAATCTTCTATTTAATAGCCCTTCTAAGAGGGTTTTTCTTTTTTTTTTTTGTGCTTTGTAGGTTCTGTTAAGATTACCTCAACTTGCTTGTCATGGAATATGCTACTGGACGAGAACTTTTTGAAGTAATATGCTATGTTAGTAGATTTAGTGAGGCTTAGGTATATTTTATTAGCATTTTCTCTTCTTCAAAGGTTAATTACTGTTTTATTGAATTTCAACAAAAATGTAACTTCCTGCATTGAGAAGAAATCATTTCGTTACTTTTTTATTCCCCTTTTTGCATAGATACAACCTGCTGTATCTGCATTGATGCAATCTAGGTTTTAGTTGATTCTTTTAAAAGCCTTTTGGAAGTTACACACTGTTTTCATTTATGTGCATGTCTGTATCTGGATCATACCTTTGTTAGACCTATCTCAAAGCCAAGTTTATTCTTCTTTTGACGTTACTTATTTTGCCTGCATTGCTTTATTGTCCGTTTGTTCTCCTATTTTTGTCTAATTTAGTTTATAGCTGTTTTTATTCTTGGTTAACTATTTTGGGCTTTTTAAGCATAACAATTTTGTTGTTTTCTTGTTTTGCTAATTGGTTTGAGGGAAGAACCTTGCATGCTTATAACGAACAAAACTTTTTGACAAATTCATAATTATTTGATACATGTTTTTTTCCCATTAATCGTCATTTCTTATTCCTAGGCCAAAAGATTTTGAATTTGGAGGAAGTCGGCTGCTCCAATTCTCTACTTTGATGATATTTCTCCTCAAAATGACAATATGTGATTCTTAGCAGGGATTTTTGAGTAAAACATTAAGAAATCTATTTGGCTTAATTACTTGAATTATCTACTTTTGCTATATTAGTGTTTTGTCATGCCCAAACAAATAATCTAATGAACCTCAGCAACATCTTCAATTTTTACATATATATATATATATATATATATATTGATGACAGCTTTTGAATCTGAAGTTATTTCATAATCTATGCTAGACTTGCAACTTATTGTAAGCAGTGAAGGATTATTAAATGCAGTTTCAGCTCAAAATGACAACCCTCCATATAACTCACTCGACTATTCAACTCCACTGATGGAGTACCTAAAGAAATCGATACTTAGCCAAGTTTCTTGGCAACTTAATACTGCTTCTTAATCCTTTAAGTTGTGATAGTTCTTTGTTCTGTATGTGAAACAAAAAATTTATTGATAAATTATAGAAGGTTAAAAATAAAACATTATATGACAGCTTATCTTTTTGTTATTTGCTCTCCTATACTTAGTAGGTTATAAATTATTGTGTATCTTGTATTTAACTTATTAGAAAACTTTAAATTTTTATATTTAAACCGTATCTATGCGATTTTTAATATTATTTTTATATTTACATTGTCAACTAGATCGATCTAATGGATTTGCTAGGTTTGATCAGAATTGCATTTTTTTTATATAAATTTTGCGACATTTATATTAAATGTTTAAAAATTATGGGTATTTTGTTAAAACAAATATTTGAACTATGTAAGAAGATCGCGGCAAAGCGCGAGGTCTACCTAGTATAAATAATTTTTGGGTTCTCTTTCAGAACGTAAAGATAAAGAGGGATATTATTTTAATTTAATTAATGTAATTTATACTTAATAAAATGCTTTGAAGTGTTGAGACAAAAAGAGTTAGGTACGATTTAGCATAATTAATTAACATACACAGTACGTCTTCTCAAAAAAAACATACATAGTATGTATTCGATTCAAGTATGTTCAATTTCTTTTAAAGTTTCTGTTTTTATCAGAACGATCAGAATCTCTTTTTCATGTTTATGAAACTAACTTCGACAATTAACGCATTACATCAAATTTGAGAGTCAAGTCAATACTAAAAAACAACAAAATTTATGTCTTGATCAGTGTCTTAATTAGTAAAAAAAATCATACATAGCCCCACGAACAAGAATTTGGTTTACGTGTTATTGAAGTAGGAAAACGATGCTGAGAAAAATGGGGAACTCAAAAGTCCAAAAAAAAATTATTTTTGAAGTTAATTTTAATCCAATAGAATTTATTTTGTCAATTATGCGTTTGTCATTGAATTTCGTGGAGTTGTAATATTTGCAATTGGATTTTGTACAGGTAGGTGAAAAATATAAATAACTTTTGGATTCTCTTTCAAAATGTTAAGATAAAGAGGGATATTATTTAATTTAATTAATGTAACTTATACTTAATAAAAATGCTTTGAAGTTTAGAGACAAAAAGAGTAAGGCACGATTTAGCACAATTAACATACACAATAAATTTCTTTTAAAGATTTTGGTTTTATTTGAATGATCAGAATCTTATTTTCATATTTATGAAACTTGTCGTAACGGCTTCGCGCTCGACGATTTTTGAAAAAAAAACGTTTAAAAACAAAAGGGAGTCGCCACCAATTTTTTTTGTCTAAGTGTGATTGGCCACATGAAAATGTTTATCTTTTCAACAAAATCTCAAAATTAATTAAGTTTTATTAAAAAGATAATCTTTTGGTCTGCGAAACAAAAATTGGATTCGGGGGTACGGTTACGCATGGGGAAGGATTAGCACCCCTACGACGCCCGTTAAAAAACGGTACCATAATAATCATGTGTTATCCTTTGATTTTAATGAAATGATCTTAATTTAACATTTAAAAATAATTCTTATTTTATTGCAATCAGTTTTATTCTTTTTATTCAAAGTTATTTTTTTTATTTGTAAAAATCATTTTGTTTTATTTTAAAAAGTTAAATTTTATTTTTCAAAAGTGAATGTGAACCTTTTTGTATTGCGGCACTGCCCGTTTATCATCATAGAACAGCAAAACCAAACCACAAATTTTCCTGGGTGATCAATACGGCATTCATTGATCATGTTCAGGTGTTTGCTTTTCTTATTCCCTCTATGCCTTCTTATTCGTACAGCTTCCCCCATTCGGACACCATGCCACGACTCTGAGCGTTGGCTTTGTTGCAGCTCAGAAAAGCTTCCTTATCGATCAGTCTGACTTTGTCTCTAGTGAGCCTTATGCTTATCCAAAGGTCCAACAGTGGAAACCTAATAAAGAAGGAAATGGCGATTGCTGCGCATGGGATGGTGTTGAGTGTGATGACAACACTGGCCATGTGATAGGACTTGATCTCAGTAGCAGTTTCTTGTATGGTTCTATCGACGCCAATAGCAGTCTTTTTCACCTCGTCCACCTTAGAAGCCTCAATCTCTCTGACAACAACTTCAATGGCTCTAGAATTCCTGTTGCAATTGCGAACCTTTCAAGGCTATCAAAGTTGGACCTCTCTTTTTCTTCGTTTTCAGGTCAAATCCCATCACAAGTTCTAAAGCTCTCAAAGTTGGTGATACTTCATCTATCCGGGAATGAATTAGAGCTCCAAAGTCCAGGACTAAGAAACCTAGTTGAGAAACTAACCAACCTCAAGGAACTCCATCTTAGTTGGGTGAACATATCTTCTACGGTACCTGAAATCTTGGGAAACTTATCTTCTCTGATATTTCTTGCTTTACAGGACTGCAGCTTGCATGGTGAATTTCCTCCCACAATTTTTCAGTTGTCAAACCTTCAAGTTCTTAATCTGCGGAACAACCCATATCTTAGAGGAAAGTTTCCAGAATTTAATAAAAGTAGCCTTGTTGAAGTACTGCTGCTAGCCAATGCAAGCTTCTCTGGTGAGCTACCGGAATCAATTAGAACTCTTAATTCCCTGTCATACTTTGATATTAGCTTTTGTTATTTTTCCGGGCCGCTACCATCTTCGATTGGTGAACTTACAAAACTCAAGTACATGGACCTCTCATATAATCTTTTTTCTGGGCAAATCCCTTCTTCTTTGTTCAACCGTACCCAACTCACTGATCTGTTACTCTCTCATAATAGTTTTAGTCCTGGGACTTTATCTTGGCTTGGTATGCAAACCAAATTAACAGTACTGGATCTAGAACAAACTAATTTACATGGTGAAATCTCATCTTCTCTGGGAAATCTGACCCAGCTTACTTTTTTGAATCTTAGTGCCAATCACCTAATGAGTCCGATTCCATTGTGGTTGGGAAACCTTACCCAGCTAATTGCTCTAGATCTTGGTCAAAACAAATTACAAGGTCAAATTCCAGAATCAATTTTTAACGTTGTAAATCTTACAACACTTGACCTAGATGAAAATGACTTGATTGGCACTTTGAAATTTGAGTCATTTCTAAATCTTAACAATCTGTATCAACTCCAACTATCACATAATTATTTGTCACTGCTTACCAACATCACCATCAATGGTAGTGTTCCAAAGTTCATCAATTTGGGGCTGAGAACTTGCAACTTAACTGAGTTTCCTGATTTTCTTCATGAACAAGATGAGTGGGAGATTTTGGGACTTAGTGGGAACAAAATTCATGGCCATATACCTAAATGGGTATGGGAAATGAGCAAAGAAAGTCTTTCCTATTTAGGTTTGGCTAACAACTTTCTAACAGGTTTCGACCAACCTATTTTTCCCTTGACAAATTTACGCATCTTGGAGCTTGATTCTAACAAGTTGCAAGGATCCATCCCAATTCCACCACCTTCCATCTTCCATTACTCTGTCTCAAACAACTCCTTAACAGGGGAATTCCCACCATTTCTGTGTAATTTATCATCGCTTGCTTTCCTTGATTTGTCAAGTAACAACTTTAGCGGCCTGCTTCCACAATGCTTGGCTAATCTGAGTGAATCACTTCTGGTATTGGATCTAAGAAACAACAACTTTGTTGGCCCTATTCCTCAATTATGCATGAAAAGAAGCAAATTAAAGATGATTGACCTGAATCAAAATCAGTTTCAAGGGTAGCTACCAAGATCATTAGCCAATTGCGATATGGTAGAGACTCTTATCATGGGAAATAATCAATTAATTGATACCTTCCCCTTTTGGCTGGGCAAGCTTCCAGAGTTGAGGATACTCATATTACGAGGCAATCAATTTCATGGTACAATAGAAGAACAGAGAGGAAATTTTGAATTTCCCAAGTTGCAAATCATTGACTTATCCTTCAATGGATTTATAGGTAACTTGCCGTCTCAGCAATTCCAAAACTGGGTTGCCATGAAAGTTGTTGATGCTACTAAGTTGAGTTACTTACAAGCAAATAGTAGTTTGACAGCACGAAACATCAGCTGGGATAAATATTTTCCTTACTCTATGACAATAGCAAGCAAAGGCACGGAGAGAAACTATGAGATGATTCAAGAATTCTTGGTGGCCATTGATTTCTCAAGCAACAGTTTTGAAGGATGCATTCCTGAGAATATTGGGAATCTAAAGGCACTTCGGCTGCTCAATCTATCCAACAACGTTCTCTCTTGTAACATCCCACCATCCCTAGGGAACTTATCAAATCTTGAATCGTTGGACCTTTCTCATAACAGCCTTTCTGGTGAGAATATTGGGAATCTAAAGGCACTTCGGCTGCTCAATCTATCCAACAACGTTCTCTCTTGTAACATCCCACCATCCCTAGGGAACTTATCAAATCTTGAATCGTTGGACCTTTCTCATAACAGCCTTTCTGGAAAAATCCCCACGAAACTACTACAGCTCACATTTCTTGAGTTTTTAAATGTCTCTCGTAACTATCTCACGGGACAGATACCTCAAGGAAAACAACTTGCTACATTTGAAAACAACTCATTTGGTAGCAATCCAGGATTGTGCGGGAAACCACTGTCAAAGAAATGCACAAGTTTTCAAGTTTCACCACCACCATTGTCCTCAAAAGAAGATCAAGGCCAAGAGCCCTTGCTTGAATTTGGTTGGAAAATCGTCTTACTGGGATATGGAAGTGGTCTGGTGATTGGACTATCAATTGGTTACATATATACCCCGACTAAAAATGAGTGGTTCATGAAATGTCTTAGAAAGCTGCAACAAAAACGAAGAGCAACTTGGAGGAGGAACTAATGCTTTTAATAACTCATCTTGTCTTTCATATTTATGTTGTAGCATCAATGAATCTGCTCTGTTTCCTTTCTATTTTATGAGCTATGGTTTGTATAACTCGTGGGAGTTAAGACTAAATAAAAGTTCACTTCACATAAACTTCTATACCATTAGTTTAAAGTCCCCTTTCCAGGCCTCTGCATGACTATATTCTGCTTCGTTTTCTCTTGAGTGCATTAGCAATGTCTTTGTGGAGCAGAGTCTGCGATCAGCCAAGCACTCATCAATTCTCTCTTTGGTGTAAGTTCACATACTCTTCCTAATCTCATTCTTCTTTTCAATTTTTTTCACTTGATTTTGGACTTTTTGTTTGATGAAGCTTTTCGCCTCCAAAAATTAGCCAAAAGGGATAAGGCTTTTTCTCGTACTTATAAACACACAATCATTTTCACAATTGTAATGTAAACATATTTAGAGGAATGCTTTTGTATCCAACGAATAGAGAGATATTAGTAACACGATTCTGATATTAGTATTGAGTGTTATTTGATTTTATCACACTTATAAACACACTGACGTAGGAAAACCAACACTTTTACAATTACCTGGTTGGTATTACTTGACTTTTATTTTTCGTATTTTCTTTTATGGTATACTTTATCTACTGTGGTTTTAACTTTTTCTATACTTATTTAAAGCTCCTTTGTGGATTTAGATGCATTATACAATTCTTTAGTAGTATGTTGAATAGGTCAAAGAGATTGGCGTACATTTGCAAAGAAATTAAGCACTTTCATTTTTCATTATTGCAAGTGAATATGGAAAAGTGCAACTTAAATACCAGCATTTTTTAAGTTTTTGTGACAAAAAACAATATGTTACTAATGAAAGTAATTGGAGTTAAAACTCAAATTTTTTTATAGTTTTTAGGTGATCAAGTAGTTTGTATAATTTGATCATTGTAACTTTTAGTTTGACAAGGGTTGGTGAATTCCCCGGTCAGCCTAGAAATTGAACAATGTTAGTGCATTCATCAGTGTTCTGCTTTAATGTTCAGTGAGCAATTCTGGCAGACTTTAGTCATAAGCGAACTAATCAACTGTTTCTAATGAATTTGAGTTAGAACTTCAAGATTTGGGAAAACCAAATATTGAGAACCAGATCATCAGAGTTCTACAGCAATGTTCTTGACTCTGCTTCTACTTTCATACAGCTTTCTTTGTCTTGTTCCTGCCAAATTTTCCTCAATTCAAATCTGGGGATTAGATGTGTTCCAAGATATTGAGATATTGAGATATTAATACTAAAAAATACAGTTGTTCAGAACATTGAAAAAACAAAATAATTCAGAGATTAACAGACTTAATTTCAAGTAAAATAGAGTTTTCACATGTATAAAAATTAAAAGTTGTATTTTTTTTCATCCCTATTATAAATGATATTAGACAAAATTCTAGTTTTAAATCTATTCATAATGTGGATTTGAAGACAAAATAATTCCACTGTACTTCAGAATTTTGCTTAATCTACTCTTTACTGCTGGATTTTGGTCTAAATCAAAGAAATATTGCTCTTAATTTCTTGAACCCTGAACACTATATCTTGTCACATTAGTGCCCAACCAACCAAGCATGATGAAGACTAGTCACGTGACTGATTCTCTGGAACCTTGAGCAGAATTTGGAGAGAAATTGGCTTGAACAAAAGTGGGAAAATGAAAAAGAAAAAGAAGACGACTAAGAAAAGGTGCCCCATGTCAGAGTTTATCAAACAGTGAAGTTTGTCAGTATGTTAATATCAGTTTGTAAGTTGGATTAGAAGTTTCCTACAAAAGGAACGCTTAAAACAAGGAAAGTTCAACAAATCTCTGATGTTTTGGAAGAACAAAAATCAGAAAGAAAATGTACACCCATTTCTAGTTAAAATCTTAAGACAATGAGTACTCCAGATTCCATGATGGATTACTTCAAGCTAAGAGGGCAGTTAGGTTAGCATTTGATTTAGAACCATGGCTGTAATTCCATTGTTTGTTTTTCCAGGTCCTATTCTGTTTACCTTTTATCTGCTTGTTTGTTTTCTTTACATTGTTTTCCACCATTCAAATGTGCCTCCATGGGTTCAATGCAATGTTCCAAATTAACAATTACTATTGACCTTGCTTGTTACTCTAAAAAATTACATTTTTAATGGCAAAAATGCAGATGGGTCCTCCCTGCAAAAGCTACAGAGAGAACCTGACCAGATGGATAGCTTCAAACAGATAAATCTGGCTTGGGTTTTTTTAACTTGGGTAGAAAAGTTCTGCTTTTGTATGGGAATTGTTACCTAAGACTTGTTCTTGTCCTAAATCTTGTAAATGACACAATTACCAAGACACAAAGAGCAAGTGAACAACAGCTAAGAAGCCAAAAAGTACTAGTCCTCTCTGCATATCTCTCTACTTCTAACATTATTAACCCACTTTCGGTCTCTGCCTAACCAAATGGTTGAATCATAGAATTTTTATTATATAGTTCATGCAATTCAAGATTTACCAATCTTACCCAACTCACTTATCTGTCTCTCTCATAATGGTTTTAGTCCTGGGACTTTATCTTGGCTTGGTAAGCTAACCAAATTAACAACACTGCATCTAATGCAGGCTAATTTACAAGGTGAAATCTCATGTTCTCTAACAAATCTGACCCAGCTTACTACTTTGAACCTTCATACCAATCAATTAACTGGGCAGATTCCATCTTGTTTGGGAAACCTTACCCAGCTAACCACTTTGGATCTTAGTAAAAACAAATTACAAGGTCAAATCCCACAATCAATTTTTAACCTTGTAAATCTTGCAACACTTTACCTAGACACAAATGACTTGAATGGCACTTCGAAATTGGAATCATTTCTAAATCTGAACAATCTGAATGAATTCCAACTTTCCGATAATTATTTGTCATTGCTTACCAACATCACCATCAATGGAACTCTTCCGAAGTTCAACAATTTGGGGCTGGAATCTAGCAACTTAACTGAGTTTCCTGATTTCTTCATGAACAAGATGAGTTGGAGATTTTGAACCTTTCTGGAAACAAAATTCACGGCCAAATACCTAAATGGGTATGGGAGATGAGCAAAGAGAGTCTTTCAGCTTTAGAATTATCTAACAACTTTCTAACAGGTTTCGACGAACCTATTCTTCGCTTGATAATTTTAGGCATATTGCTCCTTGATTCTAACAAGTTGCAAGGATCCATCCCAATTCCACAACCTTTCACCTTCCATCTTCCATTACTCCGTCTCAAGCAACTCCCTAACAGGGGAATTCTCACCCTTACTATGTAATCTGTCACCCCTTCCTCTCTTTGACTTGTCAAGTAACAACTTTAGCGGCTTGCTTCCACAATGCTTGGTCAATCTAAGTGAATCACTTGTGGTATTGAATCTAAGAAACAACAACTTTGTTGGTCCTATTCCTCAATTATGCATGAAAAGAAGCGAATTAAGAATGATTGACCTCAATCAAAACCAGTTTCAAGGGCAGCTACCAAGATCATTAGCCAATTGTGAAATGGTGGAGAATCTTAATATGGGAAATAATCAATTAATTGATACCTTCCCCTTTCGGTTGGGCAAGCTTCCAGAGTTGAGGATACTTATATTACGAGGCAATCAATTTCATGGTACAATAGAAGAACAGAGAGGCAATTTTGAATTTCCCAAGCTGCAAATCGTTGACTTGTCCTTCAATAGATTTACAGGTAATTTGCCGTCTCAACAATTCCAAAACTGGATTGCCATGAAAGTTGTTGATGTCGCTAACTTGGGTTACTTGCAAGCAACAAGTGATTACTGTAGCTCTCCGTGACAATAACAAGCAAAGGCATGGAGATAGACTATAAAAGGATTATAGAATTCTTTGTGGCCATTGATTTCTCGAGCAATAGTTTTGAAGGATGCATTCCTGAGAACATTGGGAATCTAAAGGCACTTCCACTGCCCAACCTTTCCAACAACATTCTCTCTTGTCACATTCCACCATCCTTGGGGAACTTATCAAATTTCGAATCGTTGGATCTGTCTCATAACAACCTCTCCGGAAAGATCCCCACAGATTTACTACAGGTCACATTTCTTGAGTTTTTAAATGTCTCTCATAACTATCTCACAGGACAGATACCTCAAGGAAAACAATTTGCTATATTTGAAAACAACTCATTTGGTAGCAATCCAGGATTGTGCGAGAAACCATTGTCAAAGACATGTACAAGGTTTCAAGTTCACCACCACCATTGTCCTCAAAAGAAGATCAAGGCCAGGAATCCTTGCTTGAATTTGGTTGGCAAATCATCCTGCTGGGATATGGAAGCGGTCTGGTGATTGGACAATCAATTGGTTACATATATACGCCAAATAAAAACGAGTGGTTCATGAAATGTGTTAGAAGGCTGCAACAAAAACGAAGGGCAACTTTGAGGAGGAACTAATGCTTTTAATAACTCACCTTGTCTTTCATATTTGTGTTGTAGCATCAATGACCCCGCTTTGTTTCCTTGCCATACTACGAGGAGCTATGGTTTGTAACTTTGTATAATTCGTCGAAGTTAAGACTTCATATAAACTTCTATACCATTAGTTTAAAGTCCCCTTTCCAGGCCTCTGCATGACTATATTCTGCTTTGTTTTCTATTGTATGTAAATGTGTGCAGGGCATGAATCTCTCAATAATATAACTTGGTTGTCCAAATTGGTACCTTCATAAATGTTATATTTATTTATTTTACCACGCAAATCTCAATTAATTACGAAATAAACTTATATTTCTTCTAGGAATTAAGAGATTAAAAAAATGATTTATTTTGAGATTTTAAGATGAATATAATAACGTAAAAAAATTTGTGATACCAAAATTAAATGACACTGTTAAGCAAATGTACGTGAAGGAATATAAGCTATAATTACCAAAATTGGATCAATTAAACACTGTTAGTACTGCGTGCTAATGATTTTTAAGTATATTTCAATTACCTAAAGTAAAAGATCTCTTATATTCTTTCAAGTCTAAGCTTCTCAATTAAAATAAATCAAATATTTTGAATTATTAATTTAGCCAAATTATATTAATGTGGATCTTATCCACGGGTTGAACCTTGGACAAGAAATTTCAATTCCAAAACGACTCAGATTTGAAATATTATTTTATTGTTAAGAATTAGTTTTTATTTTAATATTAAAAATATTAATATAAAAATAATTTTAAATATTTTAATAATATTTTGATAATATTTTAATATAAAAATACTTTTTAATAATATTTTGAGTAGTAAGAAATTTAAATGGAGGGATTCGATAGGCTTTGAGCAAAATTTTGAAACCATCAATCAGGCTAGATTTGTTTTGATTCGGAGATAAAAACTTTTTTTTTAGAGAAAATGTAATTTATTTTATTTAGGAAATTTAGAAATCATTAGTGTTCTTTTGAGAAAAAATTTATATATAATATATTAACTAGGGCATTAAATCATATAATGATATTTCATTAATTAGTGAATTAGTAATATTTGTTTTCAGGGTTTTTCTATTTTAAAATTAATGAATTAATAAAATGACATACTATAATTCACTGATAATGTATCATATATATATATGTGTATATATAAATACATAGAGAAAGACTCCACTTACACATGGGTAAAACTAATAAATTTTACACCTTTTTTAACCCTTAAATCAAAATTAAGGGACGGCACAGATTAAAACACTCTTTTTTACAATCTTCCTACTTCACTGTTCCTGTCTCTGTTTCTCTACCGTTTCTTTAACATTTTCTTCTTGTCGTCTCTCTTTGCACTTCCTTCTCTATTTCGGTTCTTATCTCACACCGAACTGCAATCCTTCTTCATCTTTCTTTCTTTTCGCATACCCAAATATCTCACGGTAGACAGCATTTCTTTAATGTTTTCTTCTGACCGTCATGGTGGGATTTGGCGGCTATGACAGTATCTCTCTCCTTGAGGAATCAAGCTCCACTGAAGATTCCAGTCTTTTTTTGGTATTCACAGCATTCTATAATTCACGACTTGCCCAAAATTCCTGGTGTAACCTTAAGCATGGCAGCACCCTTTTTCGCTCTATTTAGCAAGTGAGAGAAATATGTTACAAGTGAGGATGAGAAATCTGTGTTAATTGGTGTCAAGTCACCAAAGATGATTAAATTATAGCGGAGAAGCTCTTGCTGGTGTGGTGTTTGTTTTTTTGCCAATAAGGAAGCTTTGCTGTAATGTTGCTGTAAATGATGGCCAATGTGCAAGGAAGACATTACCTCAATCTATGATGACGATTTCATTAATGTGAAGAAGACAAAATAAAATGCAAAAGCTTACTAGTAAAAGTAGTAAGCACAAATACAATCTCGTATTCTTGTCCAACCTTGACTTGCGAAGGAACCAGCATAATGCCTTAGCCTTTTCAAGTACGATTTCATTGAGTCTGTCATTGTAGAGTAGACATACTTTGCATTTGGCCACGGCTTAGGAATTAAGTTGTACTAGTTTGAAGCATGTGACTCCTGACTCCTCGCAAATTGCTTCAATCTTTGAAGCCAAAGATTGATTTAGAGAAATTATATCCAGCAGTACTGATATTTCGATCAGTGATTAGTCCTTTTTTATGATCAAAAACAGAGATGAAAGTGTGAGAGAAGGCAGTGTGATCGAGGGAGAGAGAGAGAGACAATCAGAAACAGAGAAGGTGACATTAAAGGAAAACAGAGTCGGTAGACAGAAACGGTAGAAAGAAAACGTGAAAGAATAAACAGAACAGTCCTAAGAGATGGAGTTTTAATCTGAGCCATCCCTTAATTTTGATGTAAGAGTTAAAAAAGTGTGTAAAACTTATCAGATATATATATATATACACACACACTAACTCTCTAAGGAGTAGCAAATGTTTTTTTGCAAATAGGGCTAATACAAATCCAAATTATATTAAATGGGATAATAAGCTAAAATCCTATTGGACCATACCAAGCCCAAGCCATTTGCTCTCTTCAGTCCTCCCTGCCAACTGCCAAGTCCGAAAAACCCAAGCGCAGTTTTTTTTTTGGTTATAAAACCCAAGCAGAGTTTACTTCGTTTTTTTTTTTTTGTTACAAGGCAGAGTTTATTTTTGTTTTGTTGTTTCCATGCGCATTTAGCGGAAACGGCGATGACTGTCGAGACTTTTGCTTGAGAAAAGCATTTGGTAGAAGGTAGAATTGCTCAAGAGTCAATTCCTCATTTCCTTTTAGTGGACTGAACCGGACTCATTTCCCAGGCTTATGGTCCAGCCAGCGTCCGGCCTGGTGCAACTGATGATTAATATCTTAAAGCGATGCAACAAAAACGGAATGAATTTGGTTGGAATATCATCCTGCTAGGAATAGGATATGGAAGCGGTCCGGTGATTGGACTATCAATTTAAAAACAAAAAGTACATAAGAGAAAGCCTAAAAGTATATAAACTTTTAAAAATAAATTTAAAAACTTTATTAATATTTATTTTTAAGAACTTATACTTGAAGTATCATCTTATAATGAACTGACAGTGTATAGAAATTATACACTGTCATACACTGTCAGTGCATCATATATAAATTCTTCAATAAATAATATCTTTCTTTTTTAGTCTTATATTTAATTGTGGGTTATATATCGGAAGAGTTTTGAAAAATCACCTCTTTAGGTAGATTTTCAAGGAAGGAATTTGATCTTAAAGTCTCTCCTAAAATTCTTTTTAAATTTAGAAATTCTTCAAATTTTTTTGGCAAACAAAGAAATTGGTTTTTAGACTTTTGAATATCTTAATTGAAATGAAATCTATCTCCGAAATTCCTTTTCAACACACATCCAATCGTTTCCACAACTAACATAGAATTATCAAGCTGGTATTACTTGAGTTTTATTTTTCGTATTTTCTTTTATGGTATGCTTTATCCGCTGTGGTTTTAATTTTTTTTTCTACACTTATTTAAAGCTCCTTTATGAATTTAGATGCATTATACAATCCTTTAGTAGAATGTTGAATAGGCTAAAGAGATCGGCATACATTAGCAAAGAAATTAAACACTTTCGTTATTGCAAGTGTATATATAAAAGTGCAACTTAAATACCAGCATTTTTTAAGTTTTTGTTACAAAAAACAATATGTTACTGATGAAAATAACCGTAGTTAAAACTCAAATTTTTTATAGTTTTTAGGTGATCAGGTAGTTTGTATAATTTGATCATTGTAATTTAACTTTTAGTTTGACAAGGGTTGGTGAAATTGCCGTCAGCCTAGAATTTGAACAATGTTACTGCATTCATCAGTCTTCTGCTTTAATGTTCAGTGAGCAATTCTGGCAGACTTTAGTCATAAGCGAACTAATCAACTGTTTCTAATGAATCTGAATTAGAACTTCAAGAATTGGGAAAACCAAATATTAAGAATGTTATTGACTCTGCTTCTACTTTCATACAACTTTCTTTGTCTTACTCCTGCCACAATTTCCTCAATTCAAATCAGGGAGATTAGATGTATTCCAAGATATTGAGATATTAATATTCGAACATATAACTGTTCAGAACGCTGAAAAAGTGTAGATGGGTTCTTTTGTGATGGAGAGGAAACGTTGCAAACCAGTAGAACGGGATGTGTCGGGAGGCGGCGGAGAGGAAGACTGGAGCAGACCCTGAAGAATGAGTGTAGCGGCAGGTGGCGGTAGAAGGCTGAGCAAGGCTGAGAACAAGGCTGTGTAGAGAAAACAGTGCAGAGAGGAATGTAGGAGAGTTTATGGATTAGCTGAATTGCCAAAAGTCCCTTCACTGATAACAAGAACCTCTATATATAGGAGTAGAGGATGGGAGTTACATATCTTTGGTATTAATGATGTAATAATGAGAATTGACGGTTACAAAGCATTAATGCTTTGTCTAGTGGGAGTTACGTTTTTAGGAGAAGGTGTACTGAAAGAAATAGGGAAGAGCACTCATATTTCAGAGAAAGGTTAAGAGAAGAACTCTTAACTACCTCCATATCTGATCCACCAAGCCAAACTCTCCAGGACATCCCAATAGTGAAGTTAACTCAAGAACCCTGCCCTATTCCGGAGTTATCTTCACTTCTTCAGAAAAGCTTCTTTTCCATAAATGAGTTGTTCTGTGAATATGATGTTCTGTAAAGAGTTGTTCCGAGCAAAGTTGTTCTGAGAAGAGCTATTCTGCGAATGAGTTCTTTTAAGAGTAATGAGCTCTTCTGATAAGAGGTTGTTCTTGTATAGAAGCTTTTCTGAAGAAGTTATTCTTGTGAAGTATTATTATGAGAAGAGGTTGTCTTTCACTTATAGTATTGAAGCAAATATTAGTTTTTCCAAAATCAAGTATCTACATTTTGCCCCCTGCATGGGAAATCTTAGTATAAGAAGTTCTCATGCACTAGTATTATAAAGGATCTTTGGAAAAAATGATATTCTTATTAAAACTTATTGTCTTGTATTGAAATTGTTTAAGTTAGACTCATCATTGCCCATGTATGAATTTTAATGATGAATGAAATTTTCTTAACAGAATAAAAATGAATTTTTTTTTTTTTAGCATAACAAAATAATTTTGTCTGGCAATATAGTTACTTGATGGAGCAATTGGTTATGTTGAGTTGCCCCCTGCATAGAAATTTCAAAAGAAAAGAAATATTCTATGCATAGATTGAGAACAAATGAGAACAATTTAGAAGTAGTGTTTCTTTAGAGTTTTGAAAAAAATTGGAACAAGTGAGAATAACCTTTCTATAAAATTTTGAGAATAAGAAGAATGTTTCTTGAAAATTTTGGGAATAAGTGAGAAGCTTTTCCCTAAAATTTTGGGAATAAGTGAGAGTGTTTTCCTAAAATTTTGGGAACAGGTATAAGTTTTTCTCTAAGATTTTAGGAACAGGTGATAAGTGTCTCTCTAAAATTTTGGAATAGGTAGGAAGTTTTTTTTTTTTTCTTAAAATTTTGAGAACAGATGAAAGCTTTTCTCTAAAATTTTGGAATAGTCAGAGGTTTTTCTCGAAAATTTTGAGGATAGATAGGAATGTTTTCCTAAAATTTTGGGAACAGATAGGGAGCTTTTCCTTAAGAAGTGTTTCCTTAAAATTTTGGGAACAGCTAAAAGCTTTTCTCTAAAATTTTGGGAACAGTTAGAAGCTTTTCCCTAAAATTTTGAGAACAGGTAAAAAGCTTTTCCCTAAAATTTTGGGAACAGGTAAAAAGCTTTTCCTTAAAATTTTGAGAATAGGTAAAAGTTTTTCTCTAAAATTTTGGGAACAGCTAGAAGCTTTTCCCTAAAATTTTGAGAACATGTTGTAGAGTGTTTCCCTAAAATTTTGGGAATAGGTAAGAGTGTTTCTCTAAAATTTTGGAACAGCTTAAGCTTTTCCCTAAAATATTTTGGGAACAGGTAAGAGCATTTCTCTAAAATTTTGGGAACAGCTAAAAGCTTTTTTCCTAAAATTTTGGGAACAGGTAATAAAATTTTGGGAATAGGTAAGAGCTTTTCTCTAAAATTTTGGAACAGCTTAAGCTTTTCCCTAAATTTTTTTTTTGGGAACAGGTAAGAGCGTTTCTCTAAAATTTTGGGAATAGGTAAGAGTGTTTCTCTAAAATTTTGGAACAGCTTAAGCTTTTCCCTAAAATTTTTTGGGAACAGGTAAGAGCGTTTCTCTAAAATTTTGGGAATAGGTAAGAGTGTTTCTCTAAAATTTTGGAACAGCTTAAGCTTTTCCCTAAAATTTTTTTGGGAACAGGTAATAAAATTTTGGGAACAGATAAGAAGTATATTCCTAAGATTTGTTTTATTTCAAAAAAAAAAAGAAATAATATATATTTTTTAACTTGTGAAACTGTTTCCAAGAGATGCAGTTTTGCATCTCGCAATACACTGTTTTACAAGTCAATGTTTAGTTTAAAGGGCTTGCCACTTGACTCCTAAGCTTCAAGTTGGAAGTTCCTTATTTGAAATTTAACATTTCAATTATAAACCACAATTATAAAGGACGTAGGAAGTTTCTGACTTTAACTTTAATATTTCAATTATAAACTACAATTATAAAAGACATAAACTTCGATTGTGATTTAAGAATTTAATAAACACATATTTTTCTTTAATGTAAATTTAGAAGCTTGTTGAAAAATTCATTACCACGTGTTTTTTCAATTGTAACAATTTTTTTTTGATTAAATTAATGTTACTTTTCAAATCTTTGAAAGGAAGAGATCATGTGTATATATAAATTTATTTAACTTTCCTTTTAAAAGATTGTGCAAGTAAAAACAAATATTTATAATTAAAGAAGATTTGATTCTGAATATTTATCATTAAAATATTGATACTCTAAGTCTTATAAATATTAAGGTTCTCTTCAAAGTTTTCTCACATCAAAAGACAAAATTAGATAGTAATAGTATTGTTCTATTCTTTTTGATTCTTTGAAGAAGCAAGTTTTCATTCTTTTGGTTTTTGAAGAAGTAAGTATAATTATTATTATTATTTTTTAAATATATATGTATATATAATTTGGAAATTGTTAATCGATGTAGATGTATAATGTTCTGTAGCTATTGTTAATTTGTTAATTGAAAATATGTAGGAAGCTTTTAAATTGAAGTTTAATTGGTTGTTGAATATATATGGTACTATAATGATTACTTTACATGTTTTAAAAGTAAATCGTTTGTATTATATAATTCTTTTTTTAATAATAGTGTATGTAATATATTCTTATATGTAAGATGTCCTCTGAATATATTTTGTAAAATATATTTATCATGGTTTTGTTATAGTGTAGCAATAAAGCTTGCTGTGCGGTAAAAGTACTATTGCGTAGTGTTAGTATTTGCTGCACAGCAAAGCTTGCTACGCAGGAACTTGCTGTGCATGTCTACTGCCTGCAGTAATTTTTGCTGCGCAAATTTCTTGTGTGTAGCATTTTATATTATTTTTTTTATTTTTTATTTTTTAGAAAATAACTATTGTTAAATATTCATGAACAGATACTTATCTGACTTGTGTTGTTGATTTCTTGCAGATATTCTCCAATGACGAGGGTTCAATACGGGCAACCTTCTCTTGCTGCTCGAGCTCCTGTAAAGAAAAGAAAAAATAGTACTTCTGAAGATTCTAATGTCGAAGCTCCTGTTGACAAGAAAATGCGTCTTCGTATTGGAAAAGGTCGTGCGCTTCCTTCTGTTCCTGAAGATTGGTCAGATCAGATTATTAAGGAAGGAGGAGAAGATCATTTCTGGAGAGATGTTCGTGGTAGACGAATTGCTTCTTATCCTGATCCTCCCGTTGGCCATTCTTGGTTAAGTATTAGTCCTGAAGCATCAGCTTTCAGAACTTATATTCCAGGCGAGTCTATTCTGAAATTTAGGTTTGAACGAGGAGAATTCCCATTGTCTTTAACTAAATTTGGTTCTAATTCTCAACCTGTTCAAGGTTGGGAAGATTGGGTGAATAAGGTAATGAAGAATCATGCTCATGTAAAGGTTCTATCTTCGGCAGGAGTACTTGATGCTATACTGGTTTCCTCAAAACTTCGTATTCGTAGAGATGGAAGAATGGATGTATGGCGTGCTATTTTAGCACGATGGAGTACTTTTTCTCATACTATGATTACTGCTTGGGGAGAATTCACTTTTACTCTTGAGGATGTACGTGTTCTTCTTGAACTTCCTTGTCTGGGAAGACATAATGTTTGTTCCATCAAATTGTCTGAAGAAGATAAGACTCGTAGTTTCTTCTATGACTTGCTCAAGCATCAAAAAGAGAAATCTAAGGCTGCCCGTTTCTCTAATTGGATTGGATTATTTTTTCATAAATTCAAACCTAGAAAAGGTGAAAGTAGTTCTCTGATCTTCCAGATTCTGAGCATGAGTTAGAAGCACTACTAATAATGTGGTTAGCCAGGCATGTCTTCCCAGGATGTCCAGATGATGGTATTAGTCCAGCTGTTATTCCAATAGCTATTAAAATTGCTAAAGGTATGCGCTTTTCTCTAGCCCCTTTCTATTTGGGTTCTCTTTATAGAAGGTTGGATTTGTTTTCTTCCAAGACTGAAGAATCAGCTGGTCGGTATAGAATTCTTACGTACATTGATGTTTCTTTCATTCAAATGTGTTTATGGGAGAGATTTAGTACTTGTGCTCCTATACCTAATCAAAGTCCTCAACCTGTGACTTCTTCTGGACCTCTTTCTAAGAATAATTATAGAGCTTGGGCTTGGCATAATCAGAGTGCGAGGAGATGTGTTCTTGAGGTGTTGGATGCGATGAAGGAATTCACTTGGCGTCCTTACTTGCGTAAGAAGAATGGGTATGGTAATCCAGATTCCTATTATGGTGTTCAGAATCAACCTCGTTCTTCTTCATTAAGTAAGAAAGAGATTGAGTTTTACTTGTGGACTAATCCTTCATCTTACCCTCTATGATAGAAAGTACCTATGCAGGCTTGGATAGAGATTCTCGTTCTGTTGAAGTATACTCAATGTGCAGAGTTGCTCGTCAATTTGGATATGATCAAATGATTCCACGTGCCCCTTTTAGTCCTTTGGATGAAGACTTCTCTTCTTGTGTTTCTGATTTTCTTTTTGATGAGATTCAGAAGAAACGTAAGGAGATCAAACTTTGGGTTGTACCAGCTTCTGATAGGCGCAGCTATTATAGTTCAGGGTGGCTAGCTTATTGGGGTCAATGTATTTCTGATTGGAAAGCTTTTTGTGTACCTCTTCCTGATCTTAGAAAACGCCTTTCTCTTGTTGATGTTACTCAAAGTGACATATCGTTACGTTTGATCCCTTCATGTTCAAGAAGAAAAGGAAAAGAATGTGTTGATCAGATAGATGAGGAGTCTACTGCTATTGTTGCTTCACGTACTAGACATGGAAAAGTAAGTTGTTCTTGTTCTCTTTTTCTTTCTTGTTCTTCCTTCTTATCTCTTTTGATGTCATTTTCTCATCTTCCCCCACTTTTTTTTTAGGGTAAATCAGTTCGAAAGGAGCAATTTGTTAATGATGATGAGACTTCTTGTGATGATGACGATGAATCTGGTGACGAGCATTTTATGAATTCTGAAGAGTCTGATGATGATGCATTTTCTGGAGCTGATGATGTTCAACTAGAGAATTCTACTTCTCTATTTGACATAAGTGCTGATGATTTCTTTAATGGAATTGAGGAAGATATTCAGAGTGATGAAGTTGCTATCTTGGAAGATGTTCCAAATGCTCAACATGCTCTTGATACTGATCCTGTTCCGAGTGTTGAACCTGTTCAGGCTGACATTGTTATTCCTGTTCCAAATGTTGATCCTGTTCCAAGTGCTCAACCTGTTCAGACTGACACTGTTATTGCTACAGCTACTCTTGATGTTGTTTCTTCTCCCCCAGTGTCAGAGAACAGGGAAATTATTAGTACCCTTGATATTTTTGGAACATATTCTGGAAATGCAACAGCGAAGGTTGATTTTCATGGTTTTTCTGTTCAGTCTCAGTATGTGAAGCATTTGGAGATCATTTATCAAAAAGGGGGTGAATTTTGGGATTCTTGTATCTTCCAAAGTGAAGATTTTATTTCCTACATACTGGATGGGTTAGGGAAAGCCTTGTTGATTGCTGATGTTCCAGTGTCTTCTATTTCTTCAGAGAAATTACAGTTAATGTTGCGACTTATGGATGATGCAGTAAAGGCTGGTTTTAGGCTAGATTGTATTGACATTTGCATTTCCAAAGCCAAAGCCTTCCTTTCCATTGGTGTGGAAAAGAATAAAGTAGAACAAGAGTTAAAAGAAATAGAAGAGAAGATTACCTTACTGAAGAATCATCAAGCTGAGTTGCAGCAGAAGTTATATTCTTTTTCAGAGTTCAGTAGCAGTAATTCTTCTCTTTGGAGCTATGTAGCTAATTAGATATTTGTTTTCTTTTGTTGCATTTCTGTTTCAATATTTCTTCATTTTGGAACTTTTCTGATCTTTTCCAATTATATTGGTACTTTTATTCCTCCATTTATCAGTAGCAAATCTTGCTTTGCTTTTCTTTCGTAAAGAAAATTGTATGTTCATGTATGCGACCAAGGAGAACCGTTCTCAACTTTACATCAAGGAGAGACTATCTCTCAACTCGATATATAGGAGATTGATTCAATCCTTCTAGAAAAGCATATAGCTGCGGTCATTGTATAATAATTCTTAGCCAAGTATGAGCGATAAAGCTGCGGCTAGATTGTAAGTAATAAAAAATAGCCAAAATATGAGCGATTAAGCTGCGGCTATTAGTGAAACAAACTTCTCATTTATTAAACTCCATTACGGAGAGAAGTAGAAGCAATGAACTTGACTTATTATTGAATAACATAAGCTTGACAAGAGAGTGGAAGTATGAGTCTCATACATGGAATTTTTTGATGTATTGAAAGTTGATGGGTGCTGTGATAGCATTGTTCCTTGGATTCATCAACTTACAA
The DNA here is from genome assembly GCA_031772115.1 of Heritiera littoralis. Taxonomy (NCBI): domain Eukaryota; kingdom Viridiplantae; phylum Streptophyta; class Magnoliopsida; order Malvales; family Malvaceae; genus Heritiera; species Heritiera littoralis. Next base: position 2,059,380 of record JAPDPK010000059.1, on the reverse strand, counting down.
TAGCCACTGTCATTCACTTCATGTACAATATATGGACCTTCCCATTTTGGACTGAACTTAGAGGATGGAGTTCCTCTTCTAATGTGTTCTACAGCACGAAGTACCAAATCACCTTCTTCAAAATTTCTTCTTTTCACTAATTTGTCATAAGCTCTACTCAATCTCCTTTGGTAAACTGATAAATTCTTCTTCGCCTTATCTCTCCTTTCTTCTAATGCTTCTAGTTCTATCATCCGCAAAGCATCATTATCCAGTTCAGCATCTAGAGCTAACCTTGCAGAAGGAACTAGTATTTCAGCTGGAAGAACAGCTTCCGTTCCATACACCAATGAAAATGAAGTTGCTTTTGTTGGCCCACGCTTCGAAGTTCTATATGCCCATAATGCCACTGGAAGAGCTTCACACCATAATTTTGGTTCTTCATGAACCATTCTACTAAGTATCTTTAATAAAGTCTTATTGGTGGCTTCAGCTTGACCATTTCCCTTTGGGTAATAAGGAGAAGACTTCACATGATCAACATCATAAAATGCAAGCAATTCTCTCACATTGGAATTGATAAATGGGGTTCCATTATCCGAGAGAATCCTTTTGGGTATCCCAAAATGGCAAATGATATTTTCTTTGATGAAGTTTGCCACCGCTGGTCCTGTTGCATTCTTCAAGGGAATAGCTTCTACCCATTTTGTGAAACACTCCGTTGCTGCCAATATCCATATGTAGCCTTTGGAAGGTGGACTTATGGGACCAATTAAATCAAATGCCCAAGTATGAAAAGGCCATGGAGTTGTTATGCTATGTAGTTCCACTGCTGGCGCATGTATAGCATTGCCATGAACTTGGCAAGGGTAGCACTTCTTCGCGTGATTCATAGCATCTGCTTCCATAGTAGGCCAGTAGTATCCAATATCTAAGAGCTTCTGATAGAGCTTCCTGCCTCCTTCATGTTCTCCACTACTCCCACCATGTACTTCTTCCAACAGAGGATGCATATCAGCTGGAGAAACACATTTCAATGGCTTTCCTGAAAATGAGATTCGGAATAGATCATCTCCATTCATAAAAAACCTTTGAATTCTTCTTTTCAACTGTCTTGCATCATGATAATTGGTTGGAAGAACTCCATTCTTTAGATAATCAATATAAGGCCTACGCCAATCTCCAGCACTTCCAATAAAATTACATTCTTTAACATCTGAAGGTTCAGAACACTTACTGCATGATTTCTGAATTTGCAAAGTATCCTTAGACATGGTTGGCCAAAAGTATCCAGCTCTTTGAAGTAGGCGATGTAAGGGAGGTCCTTCTTCACCACACCATTGCTCATGTGCTGCGCTTAATCTTTCTTGAGCTTCATGCTTAGAAACACACCTTGCTAATACTCCATTAGCACTTCTATGGTATAGAACACCTTGGATTAAGAGGAAGTGTTTCAGATTCGGAATACTAGCAGAAGTAGGCTTGAGCAACTGCTCAATGATAGGTGAACGCCAATCTTCATCTTCTTTATACTCAAGAGATTGAAATAATTCACTAGTTGTACATGGTACAGTTCTTCTAACAACAGACATAGTGATACTTTCATTCTCTTCTGGAATCTGAATTTTGGAAGCTAAAGTAGCAAGTGCATCTGCATACCGATTTGTAGATCTTGGGCTATGCTCACATCTTACATTCTTAAACTTCTTCCACAAAGATTGAACAAGTGTTCTGTAAGAAGCTAACATCTGTTCTTTCAAAGCAAATTCACCATTAGCTTGTTTAATTATAAGATTAGAATCTCCATGAATACAAAGATTTTTAATTCCAATGGAGTCAGCTATGAACAAACCCAGAATAAGTGCTTCATACTCAGCCTGATTATTGGTGCATGGAAAATCCAATTTGAAGGCAAAGGAGATAGGTTCTCTACTCGATTCTAGGGAGTTTAACTCTAAACCAGGAATCAAGGAGTATCCTTCTCTTCTTGACTCTTCATCCAAGGAGATGTTGTTTCTACTCAAATGAGAGGAGGTCAACTCTAAACTCTCTATCGAGGAATTAACTTCTCTACTTGGTGGAATCAAAACTATGCCAACACCTCCCCCAGAAGTTGTGGAAGAACCATCAAAATATAAATTCCATTCCCCTTCTTCTATGTTCACTGAACAAACTTCTTCATGAAATTCATTCGGAATAGAATAATGTATTTCTTCTTCATGTTGGGATGGAAAATGTGCTAGCAAATCTGAGAGTGCTTGAGACTTGATAGCTTTTGGCTGGACAATTGATATATCAAACTCTCCAAGCAAAAGAAGCCATTTTGCTATTCTTCCAGATAAAGCTGGTCTAGAGAGCAAATATTTGATAGGATCTGACTTAGTCATCACCACAAGTTTATGAGACAAAAAGTAGTGACGCAACTTCTGAGTAGCAAAGACCAATGCGAGACAATGTTTCTCCATCGGTGAATAATTTAACTCACTCCCATGTAAACACCTACTCAAGTAATACACAGGTCGTTCTTGCTCTTCCACTTCTTGTACTAGTAAAGCACCAATAGAATGTGGAGTAGAAGTGAGATATAATATCATTGGCTGGTCTTTCAGTGGCATAGTCATGGTTGCTGGAGAAGTCAAGATTCTTTTTATCTTGTCAAATGCTTCCTGCTGTCGTTCGCCCCATTCAAATGACACTCCTTTCTTCAACAAAGCTTGAAAAGGAACTATTATTTCTCCCAAGGCTGGAATGAATCTTCTGATATATGAAACTTTTCCCAACAAGCTCTTAAGTTGTTTCTGATTCACTGGAGGTGGCATAGACTGCATAGCAGTTATCTTTGCAGGATCAACATCAATGCCTTTTCTGTGAACCACAAAACCCAAGAACTTTCCAGCTGAAACACCAAATGCACATTTCAGAGGATTCATTCGCAACTTATACTTTCTGCACCGTTCAAACACTCTTCTCAAATCTTGAAAATGATCTGAGACTTTTTTGGATTTCACAACTATATCATCTACATAATCTTCTATACAATCATGCATCATGTCATGGAAAATAGCTGTCATGGCACGCTGATAAGTTGCCCCTGAATTTTTCAATCCAAATGGCATAACAGTATAATAAAAGTTTCCAAATGGAGTTCGAAAAGCTGTCTTTTCTGCATCACCTGGAGCCATCTTAATCTGATTATAGCCACTAAATCCATCCATAAAAGAAAACATTTCATGACCAGCTGTAGCATCAACCAGAGTATCAATATTTGGAAGAGGAAAATCATCTTTGGGACATGCTTTATTCAAATCTCTAAAATCTACACACACCCTAATTGTACCATTCTTCTTCTTCACTGGAACAATATTGGCTAACCAAGTAGGATGGTGTATTGGTTTGATAAACCCAACTTTGAGAAGCTTATTGATTTCCTCCTTGATTCGGTTTTCAATATCATGACGAAACACACGAGCATGTTGCTTCACTGGTTTACTTCCAGGAGCAATATGCAATTCATGTGTAACCAGATTCTCATCTAACCCGGGCATCTGTTCATAAGTCCAAGCAAAAACATCTTGAAATTCTTTCAAGAGTTGAATCAATATGATTCTTTGTTCACTTGAAAGGTTTTTGCTGATGAAAAGTGGCTTTGCTGTTTCTCCTTCTTCCTTGGCTATATTAATCTCCTCTAACTCATCACCTTGTGGCTTAGGTTGATCTTGAAGTTGTTCTGGTGCAGGCTCAATCTCTTCTTTCTCCTTTTCTCGCACCTCTACTTGAGAACAAATTAATTGCTCATCGGGAGGTTTCCATTGTATGGGGTCAAGAGAAGGTTTTTCTCCAGACCCCTCGTCCCATCATAAGCAATAAATAGTTTTTCCATCTTCACGAGTATAAGAACTCACTCCAGTATTCTGTCTTTCTTCCTTTTCATTTCTGTTCTCAAAAGTATTTCCACGTCTTCTTTTTCCACCTCGACGTTTCTTCTTCTTCTCACCAATATTATTTTCCTTTGTAGAGAGATCTTCCCATCTTGGAAGTGGAACACCTATAGGTCTCATAATAGATGTTTCCCCATCCTCTGCTGAATCTTCAAAGAAAGATGCCTCAGCATAGTTCACTTCATTCCGCTCAAATGGAGTCTTTGTAGCTGGAATGAAAATTTCCTTCCCCTTCCAATGACCTTTAATACACTGGTGGCGAGAAGATGGGATGATGTTGTGAGTATGCAAGAATTTTCTTCCTATGAGAGCATGGTAAGCTACATCAGCATCAATAACATGAAAGCAAGTCTGATCTTGAATTGGTCCCATCTTGAAATTCACTGTCACTTGTCCCAAAGTTGAAATCTCTTTACTGTCAAAGGAAGAGATTGTTATGGGACGTCGTAAACTCTTCAAATCAATGTTGACTGCCTTCAGAGTAGACAAAGGCATGAGATTCACAGAAGATCCGTCATCTATGAATGTTCTTCTGATAGGATATTCATTGATAACACTCTCCACGTAAAGTGGCTTATTGTGATAAGGATGAGAAGTACACATATCTGCCTCCGTAAAAACTATGGCATTCTCATATCCACTTGCCATTCTTCCCATAGGCCGACCCACCATGTTACACTCTCCATATTGTTGCCCTCCTATTCTGACTAAAGCAATAGCAGCTTCCTTTTTCGATGCTTCAGAAAACCCAAGTAGATCAAAGAAATGCCTGAAATTTGGAGTTTTCATTAGTGAATTTGCAATGGAAGAAGTCACCATACTATCTGCCTCTGCTTCTTCAAATTGGGAAGTTGAAGGAGAAGGATCATCATGATGAATAATAGCATTCACATGTCCTCTAGGATTTTGATGAGCTGGAAGTGGATTATTCTGAACTCCATTATTGCCAATCAACACTTCTCTTGCTTGTACTCTCCTATGAAATAACCTCCTCATATTCCTACATTCTGAGAGTGGATGGCCAACTGTTTGGTGATAGTCACAATACCTTGGGTTGGACCTCTCTTCTGCTGTTGGCGGACGTGGAATATAAGGCAAGTTGATATTTCCATCTCTGACCCATTCCTGAAGAAGTGCTTTCACTCTATCCAAAGGAACTGAGAATGGCGGAGATTCAACATCATCATCTTGCCTTCCTCTTGGATCTTCTCTTCTAGGGCGCATATTAGGACGATGAGGGCCTCTTCTTTCTCTTCCTCTTCCTTGAATAGCATTCACTGTAGGAGTATTTCTTCTAGTGAAACGATTAACCCCCTTTTGCCTAAGAACAGTGTTATTGGTTCTTCTTGCGGCTTCAACTAGAGTAGCAAAAGTTGGGAGTGGCAAGTTCTCCAAATGCACCCTATATTCATCAAACATTCCCTGAATACAGACTTTAACTAACTCCTTCTCATCATGAGAATCTTGAATATCTAACACTCTTTCTCTGAAGCGTTGAATATACTCCATGAGATCTTCACGTGACTTTTGATGCTCTCTTCCCAAATCAATAAGAGTAACCTTCTTCTGAGTAGAGAAGAACTTCTCTCCAAACATTCTGCACATTTGACTCTAAGACTCTACAGAACCAGGAATAAGATTGACATACCAAGTGTATGCCTTTTCAGTGAGAGACTTGGAAAACTCTTTCAACTTTAAATCATCATCCAGTCCCGCCACACCAAGAGTTTCCACAAACTTCATAACATGCTCACGAGCATCACCAGTCTTACCATTGAATTGTTTAAACTTAGGACTAGTGTAGTCCTTGGGGTATGGCTTAGCAGCCACACTAGCAGGGTAAGGCAACTTGAGATCAAATTCAGAAAAACTCAAACTCTTGTTCTTTTCTTCCAGCAACCTTTGAAGCTCTTCTTTTGTCACAAAGCCTTGAGCTGTGGATGAAGGAAGAGTCACAATAGAGGTTCCAGCAGTAGTGGTGTTATTTGCACCAATGTTTTCAACACCTCCAGGAGCAGGTGCATCAGTTGAGTTTCCCCTGTTGCCAGTAGAAGTATTCTCATTCCCGGCAGTAGTAGGAGTGGCAGATTGAACTTGAGAAGTTGTGGCATTGGAAGATGTGAGTTGGGAGATAGTGTCTTCCAACTTTTGCATTCTTTCTTGAGAAGCCTGGATCATCTTCATCAACTCTTGAATGTAGGCAGGGGCCTGAGCATCCTGATTTCCAGTAGAGCTCTCCATGTTTTCCGGCAAAGTGAAGGTTGAATGTGTTCTACGCAATGCAATCGCTCCTCCCCAGTGGAGTCGCCAAAATGTAGATGGGTTCTTTTGTGATGGAGAGGAAACGTTGCAAACCAGTAGAACGGGATGTGTCGGGAGGCGGCGGAGAGGAAGACTGGAGCAGACCCTGAAGAATGAGTGTAGCGGCAGGTGGCGGTAGAAGGCTGAGCAAGGCTGAGAACAAGGCTGTGTAGAGAAAACAGTGCAGAGAGCAATGTAGGAGAGTTTATGGATTAGCTGAATTGCCAAAAGTCCCTTCACTGATAACAAGAACCTCTATATATAGGAGTAGAGGATGGGAGTTACATATCTTTGGTATTAATGATGTAATAATGAGAATTGACGGTTACAAAGCATTAATGCTTTGTCTAGTGGGAGTTACGTTTTTAGGAGAAGGTGTACTGAAAGAAATAGGGAAGAGCACTCATATTTCAGAGAAAGGTTAAGAGAAGAACTCTTAACTACCTCCATATCTGATCCACCAAGCCAAACTCTCCAGGACATCCCAATAGTGAAGTTAACTCAAGAACCCTGCCCTATTCCGGAGTTATCTTCACTTCTTCAGAAAAGCTTCTTTTCCATAAATGAGTTGTTCTGTGAATATGATGTTCTGTAAAGAGTTGTTCCGAGCAAAGTTGTTCTGAGAAGAGCTATTCTGCGAATGAGTTCTTTTAAGAGTAATGAGCTCTTCTGATAAGAGGTTGTTCTTGTATAGAAGCTTTTCTGAAGAAGTTATTCTTGTGAAGTATTATTATGAGAAGAGGTTGTCTTTCACTTATAGTATTGAAGCAAATATTAGTTTTTCCAAAATCAAGTATCTACAAAAAGCAAAATAAATGTCTTAAGTTTCAGAGATTGACAGACTTAATTTCAAGTAAAATAGAGTTTTCATATGTACAAAAATTAAAAGTTGTATTTTCTTCCTCCCTATTGTATATGATATTAGACAAAATTCTAGTTTTGAATCTATTCATAATGTGGATTTGAAGACAAAATATTCTATTATCACTCACGCTAGAATCACAGCTCAAGCTGTGACAAAATAATTCCACTGTACTTCAGAATTTTGCTTAATCTACTCTTTACTGCTAGATTTTGGTCTAAATCAAAGAAATATTGCTCTTAATTTCTTGAACCCTGAACACTATATCTTGTCACATTAGTGCCCAACCAACCAAGCATGATGAAGACTAGTCACGTGACTGATTCTCTGGAACCTTGAGCAGAATTTGGAGAGAAATTGGCTTGAACAAAAGTGGGAAAATGAAAAAGAAAAAGAAGAAGACTAAGAAAAGGTGCCCCATGTCAGAGTTTATCAAACAGTGAAGTTTGTCAGTATGTTAATATCAGATTGTAAGTTGGATTAGAAGTTTCCTACAAAAGGAACCCTTAAAACAAGGAAAGTTCAACAAATCTCTGATGTTTTGGGAGAACAAAAATGAGAAAGAAAATGTACACCCATTTCTAGTTAAAATCTTAAGACAATGAGTACTCCAGATTCCATGATGGATTACTTCAAGCTAAGAGAGCAGTTAGGTTAGTATTTGATTTAGAACCATGGCTGTAGTTCCATTGTTTGTTTTTCCAGGTCCTATTCTGTTTACCTTTTATCTGCTTGTTTTTTTTCTTTACATTGTTTTCCACCATTCAAATGTGCCTCCATGGATCATTCAATGCATTGTTCCAAATTAACAATTACTATTGACCTTGCTTGTTACTCTAAAAAATTACTTAGCGGCAAAAATGCAAATGGGTCCTCCCTGCAAAAGCTACAGAGAGAACCTGGCCAGATGGATAGCTTCAAACAGATAAATCTGGTTTGGGTTTTTTTAACTTGGGTAGAAAAGTTCTGCTTTTGTATGGGAATTGTTGCCCAAGACTTCTTCTTGTCCTAAATCTTGTAAATGACACAATTACCAAGACACAAAGAGCAAGTGAACAACAACTAAGAAGCCAAAAAGTACTAGTCCTCTCTGCATATCTCTCTACTTTTAACAGTTTTACTTTAACCCACTTTCGGTGTCCGCCTAACCAACTGGTTGAATCATAGAACTTTTATTATATAGTTCATGCAATCCAAGATTTACCCACAGTATGAAACTGAGGGAATTGATAATTTGATTGTTCTATATTTCTATATTTGTATATTATAACGTTTCAATCTCAGATGAGATAAAAACTTGAATATGTACTTGGGAAACAAAAGTTTTGTAAAATAAAATCGTAAAACTTTTCGATCAAAAGGAATAATATTTTACAAGTTGATGTGAATCTTTACATGTACAGTGCTGCAGAATCCAGATGGATGGATGGCTTAGAGAGAAGGAGAAAACTCGTGTGAATGTTGGTCAATTGGCCATGACTTAGTTGAATGAGTTTAAACTACAAGAACTGGTCGTCGTTGGGGGAGTGAGTGAAACTGCGAAAATCGTTGTGTACCATACGGGTTTCTCCTTGTAATCTTGCAATAATCAAATTCCTCCGAGAAAGAATAGGGAACAGTACCTGCTCAAATGAGTCCAACACAATACAGAACGAGTCCGCCATTAAAGACTTTCTAAGATATTGGTAGGGCAGACCGAGCTCTCCACACCCTTTTCACAGAGCAAAAAGCCTTTGTCAATCTATTGTCAATTTCAGGCCTTTTATCTTAAATGATATTTTATTCTATGCTTTCTGTCTCAAAGGAACTTGTGGTTTCCTTTCTGGGCCAAAATCAAACACCAAAAGACAACCAAACAGTTGTCTCCTCACCTTGATCTTCAATATCCTTCCTTCTTTGCTTTGGTTGCTCCCCAAAGACCCATTTTTATTATTTTAAGATGAATCATAAGAAGCTTTTATATTACAGAAATTAATGCATACATACATGCATGAGACAGTGAATATATAAATTGTCAAAGTTTAGATTTGAGTCAAATTTCAGTATTTGCATTCAGGTTAAAATTTTTTATAACGAGAGACAAAAGAAGAGTCAAAGAAAGTAAACTCACCAAATCCTACTATGCCAATAATTCTGAATTTGAACACTATAAAGCTAAAGTGACTATGCAAAAGGATGAAGTGAAGGGAAATTGAGAGACCATCAGCCAACAATTTTCTTGTTTTACCTGTTGAGGACTCAAAATTTCTTTCCAGGTTCCAATCAGCGTGCTTGGATAGCAATCATAGATTGCTTCCAGCGGTGTTGAAATGACAGTGGTTTACATTTTTCTTCCCTCTCTTCTCTTTCTTTGGAATCCAGAGTCCAAAATCGAAAATCTTTACAAGAACAAGAAATGTGAAATCAAAGTTTTGGCCACTGCACCAACAAGTGGTTGGAAGAAGTGGAAAGTGGACTTCTTCCCCAGGTACTTGGACAGGGTTCGAGTCCTGGAGTCCTCACTGTTGGGAGGGCTTTACCGTTTACCACTCCCGGCCCGAACAGGATTAGTCTCAGACCGTAAAACGGATGAGGATACCTGTGGTTACACCAAAAAGTTTTGGCCACTGCCACTCCAACCCTACACAGCTGGGCCTCACACAGTTTCACATTAAGCTAACTATTCCTCCTACCCACTGCAAACATATTTCTAGTAAAAAAAATATAAAATTTAGATTCAGTTCGAATTCAAAGAAAAACGAACCTACCCCCCTGCTGGCATGGTCCAATCTGATCAAATTAATGTATAGGCAAAGAAAACAACAGAGTTGCAGACCAGCTATGAATATAGCTGAAGAAAAAAACCAAACTCTGTGACTGAATGTCACAAGCTACAATACATGTCACAACGGCCCTGAACCCTGAAGCTAAAAGAAAAGAAGAAAGAAAATCTTTGAAATACGCAAAAAACAACAAAAACAACAAAGGCGAGAACCATATACAAAAGCAATTAAAGAAAAAGGCCAGCATCGGTTCCAGTTCTTGGCCATGGCGCTTTTCTCTTGGCACCTTCTTCTCTCCTCTCGATACCCCACTCTCTCTCTCTCTCTCTCTCTCTTCTCTCGTTAACTCATGCACACTGTAAATAAAAATTCTTTTCTCCGACAGGTTAATGAAATCCTTGTAAAGATGAAAACTCTCTCTCTTTCCCTCTCTTCAAGTCTGTCTCTGTGTCTCTTTCCCTAACACAAACTCTCTCTCTTTCTCCGAAGTCAAATCCCTTAAACTTTACGTTACACGCATCTATAGGCTATGGCACTTCTGCTATATATATAACCCACCATTTTTTTTCCATTTCGTCTCAACGGTATATATCTCTTCTTTTGCCTCTGCTGCTGCTGGTGCTGCTGTGTCTCTTTTCTTTAACAATGGGGCCACACCACCACCGCAACCGCCACCGTCAGGACCAAGAGACAGTAGAAGAGAGCAAGGAGAAAAGACCCAAGTTCTTCATCAACGACCATGTGGATCTCCTTGTAGAAATCCTTAAACGCCTTGACGGCCGCTCCCTTGGCGTCGCCGCCTGCGTCTGCCGTCTCTGGTGCACCATTGCTCGCAACGACTCCCTCTGGGAAGACGTCTGCTTCCGCCACGTGTCTCCTCCGCCTTCCAGCCTGCGTTCCGTCGTGGTTGCCCTGGGTGGGTACAAACGCCTCTACATGGCTTGCGTGAGACCCGTGCGCAGCCGACTCGGGCGTGTCAGGAGGGCTTCTTGGACTCGCGACGAGGTCCAGCTCTCGTTGTCTTTGTTTTGCGTCGATTGCTACGAAAGGCTTGATGGCGTCGCTGGAAGTAACAGTAGTAACGGGACACTCGTCGGGGAATCGTCGCCATCGTCTCTAATGTTCCTATGCAAGCCCGTGAACGTTTGATGAATGGTTGCCTTTTCTTATTTATTTTCAATCTAGTATAGCTTAAAAACGAAAAATATGTTAAAATTCTTTATAACTTTTATAATTTTTTATTCCTATAATTATTTCTGAATTGTTATTAGATTTGTCATTAATGAAATATGAATAAATCGTTTTTGCTATAATATGTTTTTATTTTAATTTTCGGTGATTTTTAAATTCTTCGTTTTATCTAAGTGAATTGAAAGAAAATGGAATGAAAAACCCTTCTCTACGCTATTTTGATTTGATAGCGAAGGATGAGAAAACAACCAAATGTAATTTGGATTTTTAGCTATCCTTTCTATCTTTTCCTCGATAAAAGATACGACTGACGACACTAAGCGATACTAGTGTTAATTTGCTATCAACTTTGTCCGACGAAAAGTAAAAAAAGGAAATTAACCAAAAAAAAGTAATTAGATGTAAAATCTTGCAGAAAATAAAAAAGAATGAGAAATTCGTTTATTGTTGTATATTTTTTCTTCTTTGTAAATCCTTTGCTTTGCTTGTACTTGGGCCAGAAGGGCACATTTGAAATTTGAATCGATATCTTTTTGAATTATTATTCTATACATTATAGATCTTATAACTTTAAAGGAATTATTTCATACACGGTCAATTCAATTCTTAAGTTCTGCCAATAAGATTAATAAGTGACACATATCCCTTCAATGTGATAGTCTCGTAATTTTTCTTGTCAAAATTAAATCTTTTAATGTATCAAAAACAAACCTGCTTAACTATTTCAATAATATTTTTATTTTCGTTGATAAAATTTAAAAATTTCATTAATGGCACCTTTAAAACCGTTCATAAAACCCTGATGAAGGCATGGTTGATATACTACAAAAACAAAAGTCCCCTATTGATGAATAGACCAAATGAGAATAAGTATTGTCTTAATTGTGCTTGGCAGTGTGCTATAAATGGAGAATATGGGCCTGGAGTTCTGATTGTGACTACACAAACCCTCTTGCTTGGGTGGGCCAACCATTTCTGATAGTTTATTCAATGTTCTTCTTTGTGGTTAAACGACCCAAAAATAGTGGCGCTTCTTATTTTCTTGATAATAATTTATGTTTTGAGGAATGCTAGAGACACTCGCGTCTGCCATTCCCCTTCAACAGTCGCATATGCAGCAAGCCACGTCACCTAAACTTTTCAACCAAAAACAGGTAACTTGCTGTTACAACTTTTTTTTGGATGGGATAGCTAGGCTTTATAGAAGATTATTTGGTTAATTTTGTGTTAGGTTGCAAGTTTTAAGTTAAAAAAAAAAATGAGTCCACGTGGCTTGCTAAAAAGTCAAGTATAGAAAGAGAAAGGCAGACGCGACTTCCCTTAGCATTCCTCATTATGTTTTATATATTGTTGGTAAAAAATTTAAATATTTTAATTGAATATGTATTTTTTTTTTGTGTACAAAGGCATTGTTATGCCTTGCAACAAAGCCATAAACTAAATGTTTACAAATAAATTAGTAAGTATTATTGAACAAGTCATGTAGTAAAACGACGCAACATGTTACATGCCTACTGATAGATGAGGAGAAGACCTACAAAAAGTTAAGAAATGCCTTTTTTTTTTTTTTTATAGCCGTACAAAGGTAAAAGAAATTCGAATTTTAGACTTAATTTTTACTTTAAAAAAAGTAACATAAGCTAGGCCAAATTTTAGTTGTTATTATTATTATTATTTATTACTTGGGTGCTGAAAGTAGATTTGATAATTTGTACAAATAATTTATGTTCAAATTATTTAAAATACAAAAAAATTTTGTCAAAATTTACATTAACACATTAAACATAAAAATATATTTTTTAGTTTTTATTAAACTCATATAAATCTTTATCAAAATTTAGATTTTATCACCTTTGTATTGCATCATCGAGTAGTGTTTAGGATTCTTTAGCTGTTAGAACTTGGGATTACTTGCACTTGAAGTGAAACTCAAATATTACAGTAGATCACATTTCTTTCTTAACCACTGAAATAAAAAATTACTGGCAGATGAGATATGGTTATTAATAACATATTTCTTGGTCCACTCAATAATTTGTATATAATTTTCGGTTGAAATGTTCAAAAAAAAAAAGATAAGTTTTCTTGTTGGGCTAGAATTAGAATGGCATTAACAATCTTATGTAATCCTGATCATCAACTTCTGTTTAAATTTCAGATTAATCACCATTAAATTTACTTTACATGGATAAACTAGGCATCAATCAAATGACACTATAATAGCTTGAAAACAACAGGTTCTTACAAGTACAATCAAACAATATTATTTACAAGTATGATGTCTGACCATGGTTTTGTTGCTATGTCTAAATCCTTAAAAAAAACATTGTATTTAGAGTTTTGATTTTACATTTTTTTTAAAATGCAAACTCCATGGAATTTTAGCTAGAATCTGCATGTAATCCTAATTAATTGATTTGGAGTTAAAGTAATATAAAAACTTGAAGACAAAGCAAAGAATACATTGAGAAATGTCACACAGTTATCACATTCTTGTTTGATGGTTGAACCATTTACTTACTACTGTTAGGGCAATTTGGTAAGAAAGTATTTCTTTTACAGAACATTGGATCCGAGGTGACAAATTGATTTAAAGACTTTCAATTTCGAAATTTCGGAATAACTTAAGTTTTATTCAATGAATGAATCAACTATATTTTTATGTTAATTTGATTGAATTTTTATGAAAAATATTTTAATAATAAATTTTAGAATCCATCAAATTGACATAAAAAATATATCTTTAAAATCATTTAAAAAAGAAAATAAACACAATAGAGATCTACAAATATCTCAAACTGTCTTATAATATTATATAATCAATGTATTTTAGATGAATTCATGCTCAAGAAATAATGACAAATTCAAACTCACAATCAAATAAAACTTTTGGAAGATTTTAAAATCAACCCATTTTAATATAAAATTATTAAATTTATTGTCTACCTTTAAAATAATCAAATTTTATTTTAAATTCCACACTTGCATTACTTATGTTTTTACTCAAAAACTCTCAATAAATGGTAAAAAAAACAGGGAAAACTAACTTTATTGCACTCAATAGATATGATATTTGAATTGAAAAAGAAATTAAATCCTTTATGTTCTAACTTGATTTTACACATTTAAAGGAAAAGTTACCATGATGAAAAGAGATGAAATAATAACGTATGAAATAAAAGAATCTTATTTTGCTTTTCTTCTACGTACCAAATATACAAAAGAAAAGATCTAACTTTTTCATTCAAATGGAATTATTTAATTATTTAAAATAAATAAACAAATAATTAAAAAAACTTTATCTGACTTTTATATCCAACTGTGTTTTTTTTTTTCTTACCAAACATTTTAATTGTCTATTATTATTAATGTCGTAATTATTACAATATTTAATTATGTCTTTTTTCTTTTAATAAAAAAATATACATAAAATATTTTTTGTCAAAATAAATAAATAAATACTGTTCGAATTACGCACCAGAATGCAAAATAGCAACCCCCACCATTAAATACTATTAACACCGTTTACTTTCACTGAAAATTATCATTTTTATTATTAATTTTCGCCCATCCTGTTTTTCTGATCGGCGATCGACGGAATACCTAATTCCTCGCCGCCGGTTTTAATCCCTTGGAATTCCCAATTGAAAACCCTAATTTATTTCCTCCACTTAGTTCAGCGTGCTCCCCCCCAAAAAAGAAGTTTAATTTTTTTTTGTTTCCTTCTGTTAACTGCACTGAGATTCACAAATTAGCTCGAAATCTTGATTTGCTCAAGCTACAAAGGACACGTGGCGATCTGGGTCTTGCTTCACTTCCATTGCTGCTCGAATCTCAGTGAGGTCAGTTTATTTTTTTTGTTTTAATTTTTAACTTTAATTTATGGGGAAATGTTTATTATACACTTTAGTTTTGTAAAAAGTTTAACTCTTTAGTTAAAATTTTGGGTTAAATTATTTGATTTAAGCATTTCATAATCTGTTGAACTTGGATCCGTTTGCTTTTTGTTGTTTGGCTTTGAAATTTGAGTGATTTAGGTTTTCGAATTTTTGTAAATTTAGCTGATTTTATGGGTTTTCTTAACTGAGGAAATGATGGGAAACTAAGGGAAATTAGCTGCAAAGTTTTACAATTTTTTTATTCCAAGGGAATAACAGAACTCTGGATAATGCTTGGATATGGTTAACTTTGATTGATTGATTGATTTAGCTTAAAGCTTTTTGTTTTCTTTTTTCTATGGTTTCTCGGAAATCGAATAGAATTTGAAAAGTTAAGATCTTGAATTCAAGTTTAGCGTGTTTGAAGGTTGCATGACTAGGTCAATTAGCGTTTTACTTGGAAAAACGAAGCTTGTTTTTGAGAAAGATCTAAATTTTGTGTTTTTGACCAGGTGCAGAAAGTATGAGATGGTTGAATATGACGATTCAGCTTCTTTTACGGTTAAGCCTGTTGGAATCCTTATAAATTTTGTTTCAAGAGTTTGGCTTTGAAAATAGTCTGAATTTTCTGAATGGAATCTAACAAAGAGGAGGCTCTTAAAGCGAAAGAGATCGCCGAGAAGCGATTTTATGAAAGGGACTTTGCAGGTGCTAAGAATTATGCATTAAAGGCTAAATCGTTGTATCCCGCATTGGAGGGTATATCGCAGATGGTGTCCACATTTGAAGTTTATGTTGCTTCTGAGGCTAAATGCAATGGCGAAATTGATTACTATTCAATTCTTGGCTTGAAGCCTTCTGCAGATAAAGAGGCAGTGAAGAAACAGTACCGAAAGATGGCTGTGTTACTCCATCCTGATAAGAATAAATGTGTGGGAGCCGATGGGGCGTTCAAACTTGTATCTGAAGCGTGGACTTTGTTGTCTGATAGAATCAAGAAAAGTTCCTGTGATATCAAGAGAAACAAACAGATGCCTTCTGGAGTCGTTCAAACTGCAACATATACTGCTGGGGTTACAGGTGTCAGCAACTGTCCAAATCCAACCTCACAAGGTAGACTTGATACTTTTTGGACAGTATGCACATCTTGCAAAGTTCAGTATGAATATCTTCGGAAGTATGTGAATAAGAGACTTTCATGTAAGAACTGCCGAGGTACTTTCATTGCTGTTGAAACTGGGTCAGCCCCAGTTAACGGTTCTTTCCCCTATTGTCCTTGGTCTTATGTGCCGAGTAATGGATATGGAAGTCATGGATATGATGGGGTCACATATGTCCCAACAAATGCTACTTTTTTTACTGGAAACGGGGTCTCCGGTTATCATTCTGGGCATGGATACGAGTATGTTTCTAACATGTCATTTCAGTGGAGCTCATTCTCTGGAACTTCTGCTGGGATTATGGGCCATAATGGGGTGTCAACCATTTCCACTGATACCATTTATCAGACCAATGGGGATGCTAGAGGAGCAGGGTCAAAGGTGAAATCAAGTGCCAATGGAAAACATTCCACGAAAAACTTTACCGCTCAGACAATTCCAAATTTGTCCAATGACTATAATGAATCTTCAGGATCTAAGACTGGTAGACTTGAGAAGAAAAGGAAGGTTATTGTTGGTTCCGATTTAAGGAATGGATATGAAGACAAGGGATTAAAATCTTCAGAAGCAGGATTAGCTAACGGAAATGGTGTTGAGCCTGATCCAAAGCTTTCCAACCCAAGTGAACCTCCAAATAGGCGATTCTCGATGCCACCAGTATTTGATGCTAGAAAGATGTTAATTGACATGGCGAGGACAGATATTCAGAAGAAATTGGAAGAGATTAGGTTGGCTTCAGAGGCAGCTACTGTAGCATCAGCAGTTAAATTAGGCAGTGATGGTGGTCAACCACCAGCAGCTGGAAAATCTCTCAAAAAGACCAATTTGGCTGTATCTGTTGATCAATTAGCATCAAATAAAAGTGCGCCACCAGTCTCAATTATAGTTCCTGACTCCGATTTTCATGATTTTGACAAAGATAGATCAGAGGAATGCTTCAAACCAAAGCAAATATGGGCCCTGTATGACGAAGATGATGGTATGCCTCGTTTGTATTGTTTGATTCGCCAGGTTCTCTCTGTAAAACCATTCAAGATTCACATCACTTACTTGAACTCGAAAACTGATAACGAATTTGGGTCAGTGAATTGGCTGAAATCTGGGTTTACTAAATCTTGTGGACACTTCAGGGCAAGGAATTCTGACATTATTGATCAAGTCAACGTTTTCTCTCATCTTCTGAGAGGACAGAAGGCTGGAAGGGGAGGCTGTGTTCGCATATTCCCCAAAAGTGGAGATATTTGGGCTGTTTATCAGAACTGGTCCCCAGATTGGAACAGGTCAACTCCTGATGATGTGAGGCACCGATATGAGATGGTTGAGGTGCTTGATGATTACTCCGAGGAGCTTGGAGTTTGTGTTGCTCCCCTCGTCAAATTGGCCGGGTTCAAGACAGTATATCAGAGAAATACAGACAAGGATGCCGTCAGATGGATTCCAAGGATAGAGATGTTTCGCTTTTCACACCAGGTTCCATCTTGGCTACTTCAAGGTGAATCTGGCAATTTGCCGGAACATTGTTGGGATTTAGACCCAGCTGCAACTCCAGATGAACTTCTTCATGCTGGAACAGAAGCAAAGGCTTAACAAAACCTTGTCATGCGGGAAAAGCATGATTTGTTTGGAATTTGATTTACCATTCTTACAGAAAATTTAGATTGACTGTACAAACATTTCACACTCGGTTAGCAGAAAACGCAACATTAACTCCTGATGATCTAGAGGATGTAATATTGCTGAGGAACAGTATGAACCCATCTACAATTCTGAATCTGTTGACTGCTTGGTTACAAAAAATGCTTTTCTTCTCCATCCGGGCTGTAGTCTCCATTGACGGTCACAACACTAATGGAACTCAGACAGGATCCTGCCTGCTCTTCATTTGGGCCCAATGCAAACCACTTTTGGCTAGCTTTCTGCCTGGTGCAGGTGTCAGACAGACTACCAAAAGGATTAGATTCCATTTTCAGGAAGCGGGAGAAATGCATGAAATTACTGAATCAAGGTGTGAAAGTTGATCCTGTTAGAGTAAGTTTAATTCTTAAGTTACCAAGTTTTCTATTTTTTCTTTTTTCATTCTCTTTGGACTTCCTTCAGAGATTCTTGTTGTAAATTGATATTAGCAGTTAGGCTAATTATCCAGTTTGAGCTTATGTTTTGCTCAATCATATTGTTGTATGCATCTTGGCTTTAACAAATGTAAGCACATGATCATGGACAATATATGAAATGAACAAATAAGCATGTTGTTTTCATGACCCAGAAAATTTTTGGTTTGTGAATTTTGGGCTGCTGTAAAATATTCTATGAAATTTTTGACCCTTACTCATGCACAAATGCCCATAACAGCTGCTCATTACTTATGCTTTCTTTCACTGCCAACAAGGTTTTGGTAACTATTCTTGACCATAGCTCTTGGTATATATATATATATATATATATATATATATATATATATATATATATATATATATATATATATATTCGATTTAAAAAAAATTAAAATTATACACTAATCATCAAATCAAATGTGTAAAAAAAAAATGAACTCTTGAAGAAGGCTTAAAATAGATGGGCCGGGCTCTAGTTAGGTTTGCTTTCAAACCTAATATCCAATGTGATCAATCTATTTACATAAATTTATTAATTTGATATTAATATTTAAATTATATTTTCAAATTTAAATTCAATATCATCAACAAATAAAATACTACCATTCCTTCTACTTTGATTATTTTACCTATTAATAATGTCTCAAAATGGAAATATAATTTCCAAAAAAATTTTCATTCTTTACTCAATTAGTCATTAATTCTTTATTTATCAGTCAATTTTTTAAAATAAATATTGAAAAGTATAATTATTTTATGAAACAACTGGAAATGGATTCTTAATTATTAGAAAACAAATTTTAATTAAAAAATAAACACAAATATCCACTTAAAATGGAGGGCATATGCACCAAGGAGGTGTCCCATCAAGAAAATGGAGAGTGATGGGATGGGACTGGGGTCCCCAAATCTTTGAACAAAATCAAAATCAGGTCCACTTATCTTATCTCATCCATCAATACCCACTTTAAGAACATGCAATTCTAACCTCAGATTGATTCCCAAGTAATAACTTCATTTTCATTTTCAAGAACAACTTGACTTACTTTAAGAACCCTACTTCATAATCATACTACAATAAAAAGTGCCCAAATAAATTGACTCAAGACACAATGATGAACTACGCACCACTAAATCATCATTACCATCCTTTAATTCCATAATTTAAGGGCTGCAAATTATTATCTTTTTTATAAAAAAATTATAGATATTTAAATTCGAGTTTATTTTATATAATAAAAGTTTTCAAGCTAAAATAAAAATACAAATACTACAACTCGAATGTCATTCATGTAAAACTCAAATAACATTAAACAAATCAAACATTTGATATTCAATTCAAGTTGATATTAATTTTTTTATATTAAGTTCATATAATCTTATCTTAAAAATGATTAATTAAAAATTAAAATAGAGAATTCACAGAGAAAATTGAGATTAGTAAGGTAAGGGTGCAACTTTGTATAAATTAGATTTATTTATCAGTTCATTTGTTACTCTCTCAGTGTGTAGCAGAGATTTCTACATCTTCTCTATCTTCTGAACCCTGCATATGTAGTTTTCTACTAACCTTCTTTTCCTCCAATAGAAGACTATACATTACATTCTCTTCTAAAGAACCCCACAGCTCCACGGCTGACCTTCTGTGATTACATTAAGAAAATGAAAGAGAAAAGAACTTTGAACCTGTTGCATATTAGTAGGTTTCTATATTCATTTTTCTTTGGAATCTCTTCTCCATTGAAGTAGAATGGAGAAGTTCTAGTGTTTCTCTTCTTCAGTTGGTAAGAAACGGTGACGTTGAGGTGAAATTAAGGGAAAAAAGGAAAAGGGAAGTAAAAGAAATTCTTGTTGTTGAAATTCTGTCCTTTTACCTCTATGATTCATGGTTTCCTGTGTCTATGTAACTGTTGAAATGCCACTCCCTATTGGAGATGCAAATGGGCTCTCTGGAAGATTGAGTCCTTGGCTGCTGCAAGGGTTACAAGAAAAACCAGAGTAAACCAACATCAGAAATGCATTTTTAATGCAGCCATGAACAAAATCTAGAGCTCCTCTAGTCGCTTTAGAACAGCATAAAGCAGAACTATTCTCTGCCCTTAGATGGCAACGGAAAGCTAAAGGCATGAATTCATCATTAGCTTCTTGGAAAAAAGGAATGAAATATAACCTATAAGGTCGGAAAGCTTCATCATCATGCTTTATTAATTTATTAAAACTAATTCTTAATAATGATTCGGGAAGCATAACTCTAGACATGTGCTGCTTTCTAAAAGGAAGGGGAGAAAGGAAAAGAAAATCATACCTATCCTGGTCAATGTAATTGGTACTTATATGCCTGACTTTTTCCTCGCTGGTGGAACCAGTATTCAGAACATCCAACAAATAATTGAATTGCTCTGCAGAAGGGAAATCCGCTTGCTCTGAGCGGGCTACAGCCACAGTTTTAACACTTAGAAAGCAGGGATATTAGCAATATACGCAGCAAAATTAAGATAATAACTATACCATCTGCATGCTTCAGCTCATCCATCGAGCAGCCAAAAAGGGAGTGATTAGTTAAATGTTGCTTGGGAGGTAGTTGCAACTCAGAGAAACGCCTTCTCTCGAACTCCAGTGCTTGCTCATGATCCTCCATGTGCTGCTTCCTAAATAATCTTGAATTATCTTTAACTCTTGGCACTATTAAAGATAGGCAATTCAATGTGGCATCAGTAATAAGCAACCAATATCGGAAACAAAAGATAAAGAGGCATCAAGTTAAAAGAGATACTGACTTGATTGAAGCTCCATATCTCCATCCATAAAGTGTGGACTGTAAAACATAGGATGCTGTACTTTCTCAGTATACTTCCTGCAAAAAGGAGAGGGAATAAAATTAAGTATCAATGCAGCTTTGAAAACTAAACAGTAGAAACAGTAAATATTGCACAGCATACCATAGTGAACTTAGAAAAAAAAAGAATTTTGTTGCGTTATAAGGCAAAAACATTGATAAGATACTTATTTAATAAAATAATGGCAAAGCAACAAATAAGATAAAATAACTCAAACTTTTAATTCAGTAGTATTGTCAAAGAAGGTTTATCAGACAAGTTCATAATCTCCAACATCAAAGAAAGAAAGCAGATCATTTTGTCGTACCAGTTTATCTAAGAAGTAAGTAGTAAACAAAATAAAAACAAAAGAAAAGCTGCATGCTATAATGATTATGAAAACAGGTGGGGAGAATAAAGTTAGTGTGAACCAAGGAACACAAGCCAGCTGAAAGTAGTCTATTAAAGCTTTTGGCAATTAGAAGGACACAAAAGGTTCATTTTCAACATCAGTGTTTAAGGAAAGAGTGGTCATATTGGCACCGAAAAGTGCCCCTTTACCAAAACAAAATCCTGTGATTACCTTTGCCTTAAGTTCCAAGGTTTGGTACAACTCTATGATCTTAACAAACATTATTTGTGCTGACTTTGGAAATACTCTTGCTACCTTGTTTACATTCAAATCGAGCATGACAAAGATGTTGCAAGAAATGACAAAAGGAAAAGCATAAATTCTAAAACAGTAATTAGCAAAATCCAAGAATCACAACAAGCTGCCCCTCCCCATACAATATGTACACAAGGCAATCATACCGGTTATCAAAAACTGGAATCTCTCACCACCAACTACATGGGTGAAAAGGGGGAGAGAAAAAAGATAAGAAAACATTTTTAATGTTTTTATATTGAGAAGTAGTTTCTTTCAGTTAATTCCAGCTGAGACCCAAACCTAATATATAGGATGGCAAATTACTAATATAATCTCATTTTTATATTATTATTTTATTTTTCTCAAAGTTTTTTTTATGTAAATTTATTGACTAGTGACGCCAAACTTAGCAATAGACATTATATATTACTATAGAAGCATAGATTAAACAAGATGAAGGACTACACGATACAATAATTTATCTGTAATGGAACTGGAAATTTTACCTGTCAACAAGCCTTGACTTTTCCCTATAAGGTTTCACCAGAACACGAGCCCCACATACAAAATGAGGATTTCCTTTAGCCAAAATTTGCTTAACTGTCTCCGCATAAACAAAGGTGACAAACCCGAACATCCTCTTCTGTTGGCATGGAATCCTAACATCTTGAACAGGTCCGAATTTGCTACAAAAGAATTTAAAAGACAGAACGTATGAAATATAGAATGAAATTACCAAACTCAGAACATAAAAATGAGGAACTCGCAATTATCTCATTATGATTTTCTTACTTAAAGTAGTTGGAAACGTCTTGTTCTGTAAAGGTACTCTCAGCTGGAAAGGTAAGATATATTTGCCTAGAACCAGCGACTATTCCACCAGGATCACTCCTCTCACCAGCACACTCCAGGTACTTTGGAGCATCTTCTGCCAATATCACTGAGTGCTGCCCATGAGGCCTGTAAATAAAAATGGCAGTTTGATACAAATTTTTTTGTTAATTGGGTAAATGCAAGATCCAAAATAAACATAACACTCACATATCACACCTGTCAATGAGACGAATTCTGTTCTTCATTCGAGCAAGAAGTTTTGTCAGACTATAACCAGCCTTCCCATGTCTTTGACTCTCTGTAAGATACCCCTCAGCCTGAAGTGTCCTCCCATACTTCTCATAGTACAACATTGGCAAAGAGGCAATGGAGAAAGGCAACCCTCTCCTTGCTTTTAGAAGCTCAGTGAGCTCCAATTCTAGTTTTTCAAGAGTCCCAGGAGAGACTACATGATCATCACTCCCAACCTCATTAGAATTGCGGCTGAAAAGCTGGGAAAAGCTCTCTGGCATAGGATGGCCATGGAAATACCTACAATTGCTTCCATGCTTACAGAACCCCTTGTTGAAGTAATGGCAAATCTTAACAGGAAATTCAGGCAAGCTTGGGGACCTCCGGCTGGTTCTAGCACCCAATGCAGGTTCTGAATAATATAAATTACTCAAAAACTCAGAACTAACAGAATTGGCAGATTCTAGCTGATCTTCCATATTCAAGAAATGCATTTGGTTTTGGAGGGAATAATCTTCAGCAACAGCATCTGAGTACCCTGGTGGGACAAATTCCAAATTGTTAACATGTTGATCAGCAGTCACCTGGGGATCCCAGAGAGAATTCGCAGCTCTTATAGTTACAGGTGTCGAAACTGCACGTGATGAAGCAGAAGAATATGGCGTGAATGGCACAGGGAGATCAGCAACAGGGGTTGGGCTCACCTGAGAGGGTGAGATTGGCACAGAAACGGCTGCTTTGTTTAAGCTGAGTTCAGATTTGGCTTTGTGAATCAAAGAGTGGAGCAAAGCATCAGGGCAAAAGGCCAAACGGATCATGTCACGCTCCCCATGGTCTTGCAAAAGAAGATAGCCAATAATTTTGGAGACATTTTCGGGCTCCAGCTGTTGGATTCTATTGTACACGACTTTGGTCGATTGTGTAAAATCCATCTCGGTATCTCAACCCTGCAAGTGCAAGTAAATGCATAAACAAAAGCCGATACCGAAAACTGTCAACAAACCAAACATACAAGTCACTTAACAGAAAGAAAAAAAGGAGTATAAAAGAACCTAAATGAAATAATTGCAAATCCAAGAAGGGAAATAAGCATGGAAAAAGACACCAATACATCAGATTCTAGGAAGGGCAAAATCACCAACATTATGCATACAGAAAATCATCATTTCCCTTATCTTTCATGAACATAAATAGCATTTCCCTTTTACCATGACCACAAAGCTCAAATCATACGGCTAAGAAAAGGGATGGATTCAGGTAAAAGTAAAAGATGACAGCAAAATGAAAGCCTGATATCAGCTAGAAAAAAGCTGGAAATTTTGCCAGTTACGGAATAGCTAATTAGCTTCATCATCATCGTCTGTATTTAGCAAAACAGGTAACATAAAGTGACTTCGAACCAAACCATGACTTGAAACATTAACCATAAAAAAGAAACAAACAGTGTTAAGTTTTCAGCTGAGTTGGCATCCTATAACGACCAATCACAAAATATTTGTAAGTTTCCATGGTAAAAAAAAAAATGCAAAAATGTTGGAATAGTTCTATTGATTAGATTTGAAGAAATTATCAAATCCCAGAAAAGAAAACAACAGAGGAATGTACCAAATATTAACTCTTTTCTTTTATTTATCTTCTCTTCTCATTTAAAAAAGAAACTCATTTTTCTTCTTCATGGAATAAATTCTGCAGCAAATTAACACTTTTGGCTCTGTTTTTTCAAGCATTTTTCAAACAAGAACAAGTTCAAAATTTATAAGCACCAACCAGTAAAGAAAAAGGAGTCAAAAGTACAGCATTTCTGCTTGTTTTTCTCTTTAAACACACTGCAAATGTATTCAATAGCAGAAAAACAGAAGTTAAAACACAGTTTAAAAAAAAAAAAAAAAACTTTACAGAAGCCGAGTTTAAAAACAGTTGAAAGAAAACCAAATCTTTGCTACATTTCTTTGAAAACCCAAAACCAAAAACACAAATTTTATCAGAAAAACACAAAGAAACCAAGTTTAGTGAAATAACTGAGCAAAGGTGTAACATACCCAGCAGGTCTCTGAAGATGAAAAAAAATAGAAATAATCAAACGAATCAATCGAAGGCTTGGAATTCTTCCATCGCCATCATTCTCTTTCTTTCTTCCTTGCTCTGGAGTTTACTTTCTTTTCCTTTTTTTGCTACAACTTCCATAATTTTATCTTATTTCAAATCTTCCATAATTCTTAATTCTCCCCAGAAACGACACTCTTCTTAAAAAACTGCAAATGACAGAAAGGATAACCTTTAAAAGGCGCCTTGTCTTTACTTCAAATCAAGCAATCAATCAACACACACCTCTCCCTCCCTCCCAAGCAAATCACAAAAATAAAATAATAATAAAATTTATATACGTATCTGTACACTTATATATACTCGGTAACAGTAGAGAAAATGGCTGGATTGACTTCTTAAATTTAATAAAAAAAAAAGAGAGATTTTTCAAATATTTTCTTGTTGCCACTTATTTATATATTATAAAATTCATAGTTGTCGTTACAGAAAATTGCGGGAATTTTTATTGAAAATGCGCCTGGATTTCCGAAACGGTTCTATTTTTTAAACTGACGTTATTGCCCTTCATAATTTTCGAAAATGCCCATGCAGGCCAGTTAATCGATTATTTTATTTTATTTTTTAAAAAATTAAATCAAATTGTTCTGAACCATCTATGCGGCAAACTGACCAGGTTCTTATAAAAACTTAAAGTTCAGTATAATTCGTGTAAAATGATTTTAAAAAAATATTTTTTTGTAAAATAATTTTTGAAATTTTAATTTTTTGAAAAAATTGATAATTTTTATTGTTTTGTTGATATGTTCAAAAATATTTTTTATTGTTTGTTATTTTAATCTAATATATATTAAGTTGAGCTTCTGAAGGCTTTTTTCTTAAGAGTAGCATAGGTTTGGAAATTGTCATCTCTTCTTGAAAAAAGAGAAGACGATTTTTTAAAATCCTTAAAAAATTTTCATTGACTGAATTTCATTTTTCATTGACCGAAAATATTTTACGTGTACCAAACACTCGAAAATGTGAAAAATATTTTCGAGAAAATGAAATAAGCGAACCAAACGGACCCTAAATTTGTTTTGTCTGTCTTTTATTGCTTGAGGAAAAAAAGAGACAGTGTTTTTCTTTTAAAATTTTTAATTTATCCTCAATTTCTAATATTATTTTATTATAATTTATTTTTAAAAAATTACATGTGTAAATATTGGATTTCTATAATTTTTAAGATCATTTTTTATAAGTTAATTTTATCATATCCACCGCAATTGAAATTTTTTAACTCTACAAGCAGTTTAAGATAATGACACGTATTATATTTTATTTATTTTTTTATTTTTAATATTTTTAAAAGACACATATTATAATCTTAACTTTATTTATGAAATTAAAAAATTCTCTTGACGATGAATAGGATAATAATTCTTTTAATATTTATAAATTCATAAACAATTTTTCTCAAAATTTTAATTTGCATTTTTTATATATTTTTATTACTTTTATATATATGACTATATCTAAAAATGTGAAATTTTTTTGTCATAAGAGATACAAGTGAAAAGAGATTCGAACATTAAACTTAATTTTTTTTAAAATGAGAGGTCAAATTTTGATTATTTTATATTTCACAGATGAAGGATTTTAATCTCACCGTCCGTGATTGTTGCTTAATGTATCACGGTTCCATGCTAGCCCGCAAAGATACAGTCTGGTTCCAGGGGCTGCGCAAAATACGGACAATCACAGAGAACCACAACCCCCAAAGATTAGGTGGGACCCACATAACCAGAATCCGATATCCTAGCTGGCACGTAGGGGCCCCACTCTTCACTTCGCCGTGATTGGTGCTCTCATGTTGCCTCAGTTAGAATTTCTTTTAATTATTTTCTGACTGAAATTCGGCGATGCAAGATTATTAAATTAATACTAAAAAAAAAGGTAGGAAGGTCAAACTGGTAAAAGGGAAAAAGAGAAGGGTAGTACGGTAAAAGGGAAATTTCGTTGAGCTGGTGACCAGTTCAACCGGCAGGAAAAGTGGGAGTGCCAGTTACCGTCAACCGCTGACGGAACGTAACAGGGATTTTCAAGAATCCAATCTGATTTTGCGCTTTCAGATCGCTGGAAAAAATGTCGGGTAGTTGTGGCTCTCCGTTAGAATCGGGAGCTTCGTTAACTTTCCGTTAACTAGTATTTTCGATTTTAAAAGATAATATAATAAAAATATACTTATCGATATTTTATATTTTTATGAGAAACGCTAAACTATCTTAATCAATAATCCCACGAGTAACAATGGCGAGAGATATAAGAAAAAAAATAAATTTTAGCAACAATTACTTTATTTAACAAAACTACTTTTTTTAACAAATTATTTCAATATTTCTCTTTTTATGTTATTATTGTTACAAGCTCTATATTATTTAATTAATAGTTACTAAGAATGGAGAATATTTCCTTATTTTACAACAATTGGTATTAAGATGCCTAGTTACGTAAAGTTTGACTCAGTTTACGTAGTAACAAATATTTAATGAGATTTTCATGTAT
Source organism: Heritiera littoralis (assembly GCA_031772115.1). Lineage (NCBI taxonomy): Eukaryota > Viridiplantae > Streptophyta > Magnoliopsida > Malvales > Malvaceae > Heritiera > Heritiera littoralis. The sequence goes on along the minus strand of JAPDPK010000059.1, from coordinate 2,032,081 downwards.
CATTTTATCTTTTAGTTTGGTAAATTTTAGGATTTTTTCGAAATGATAAAAGATTTTCGTCTTTGATAACTCTAGCAAGATGGAAAATCTTTTATTTTAGACAAATTTCGATTCTTTCGGGTACATAAAAGTATATAAATATGCTTTAAACAACACAATACTTGCCACTAGGCATTTTTTTTGTGTAAACCACATATATTTTTATTCATTTTAATGGACTAAGACTAATCTTATTCGAGGTTTAGCCACAGTTAAAGTTCTTCACCCCTCTCCAAATGTGTGTTTAGTAAGAGTCGAACTCGAGAGCTCTTCTCACAAACTCAGCCTGCGTTACCAACTGAGCCACAACTCATGGGTCTTGTCACTAGGCACTACCAACACCTATAACATCATTCTTTGACAAAATACCGAAGCCTAAAGTCTCGTAACATTTATAGTGCTAGCATAGGCCAATTTTGTCAATAAATAAGCACATGCATTTGCCTCCTTATTCATGTGCTTTATAGAACAACTCTAGTCGCGTTTTAACAAAAGCTGATTGAAAAAGAGGATTTGATTCTTAAGAGGACAAAATTCGATTTTATTTTAGGTTGTTTTGGCTCTTAACGCTAGATTTGGCTTGGATTAGTTATATCCACTTGACAATTGATCACATTCGATCATGAAAGATCAAATCAAGAAGAACAAAAGCTAAAGAAAGAAAACTTTTTATTTCTAATAAAATGTAATATCTTTTTCTATTTTCAAAATATAAATTTAAAATTTTTAATAAATACAAATAAATAAGAATAAAAAATGTGTACTCGTGTGTCATATTTACGTGACAATTCAAATGGAACTGTTAAAACCTGTTAATTATTTTTTATTAAAATATGTAAATTTAATAAAAAATGAAAACATGGAAATAAAATTGATTTTAATAAAACCATAAGAGATCAAAATGAATTTATTTTTTTATAATTCATGGGTGAAAAATATTGATACAGACAAAGTACGCACACTCCTCGAAGAACATAGTGTCTTTTAGAGTTGATTAATGAATATCCTTTTGTAAATTTTTTTTTTAAATTTTTTATAGAGATTTTGACATATTAATTAATCAAAGAAAAGGCTTAATTAACGAGCCTCGTTAATAGGTTTGGGTTGACAAATCCGAGACAAAGCTTCAAATAATCCGTGTGCAAAACGTTGCTTAATGAATCGCCTGCCAAAGTTTCCATGACCTTAATTTGCTCTTAATCTCAATCACTAATTAAAATAATCACATCGAAAATGATAAAAATTAATTAATTAAGGGCCACCTACGTTTTGATTAGTGGGTCAAACTATGAACAAATCCGTTCAAGTAATTAAAGGCAAACAATATCTGATGAGTAAATTAATAATCATATAAATTTTGGATTCAATTCGAAAATTTTTTTGATAAGATTAGAATTTTGGATCTTATTATAAGATTAACATAAATACTTAATAGTAAGCATAAATATAGTGTTTATAATCATGAAATATGTTAGAAGTATAGTAAACACGTGATAGTAAATATAAATACATCTTATAATAAAATTATCATATGTTTATCTCTATTGACATTAATTATTTATATATTCTCATGTATTTAGGATACTTTTAATATATTTTATGTCTATTCATATTAAATTTACACTTATTATCATGTGTATTTATATCGATCTTATAGTAAGATAAAAAATTTTAATATTTCTATAAAATTTTCCTAATTGAATCCAAGTAATTTTAATCCCATTTTCAACTATAAAAAAATAAAATAATATAAAGGCATTTTTGCAAATGAGAGCAGGGTGCTCCAACCCTTTGTCATGTCAATTTTGGGTTGTTTTTTTTTAACCAGTAAAGTGTGAGTAAGGCAAAGTGATTACTAAGATTAATATATGTTTAATTAAGATTAAGAATGCTAAGGCTTGTGGGTTGGACACTTTAGTCATTATGAACCAACATGATCATAATTAATAACAAGTAGGCGACTGATTACCTAACCAATTTCGGCAAGTTTTAATTTCTTTACGAGATTTCATCTATAAATAGAAAATTTAATTAAGTTAGTTCGTACAATTTTTTTTCAGAGATTGTCCTTCATAAATTTAATGTTTGAATATCAATATGTTTCATATTTTTTCCTATTTTTAGAATGTGACTTCTTTCATACTTAAAAAAAAAAAACCTGTAGTAATGTAACATAAACATTCAACATAAAAATGGTAAATTTAATTTTGCAATTTTTAGAAAAACTCAATAACAAATGAGCGATGTATATATTTAAAGAAAAAATTAATAATATATAATTAAATCAAACACACATAATAAGACTAATTTGAGTTAGGTCCTAAAATTTTCAAAACGTCTACTTGTCAATATAGAAAAAAATATATATCATTTATTAGATATCATTTTTTTGTTATAAAATAAATATTAAAAAATGGAATAAATTAAGCAAGATTAGAGGACAAAAACAATTAAACTTCATACTTCCGTAGTTCATGCCGAGTTTAGAAACTTTATTTAAACTTTATTTTGTAAAAAAAAAAAAAAGAAAGAATAGGTTTTGATTTAAAGGATAACAATCCAATAATTGAATTACAAGTGAAGATTTGTAGTACATATACCAACAGCTAATAGAGAGCTGCATGAGAACCTTAAGCATTGACACATGGAGCTAATTGAGACAGCTGATTCTAGCATTAATCCCTTTGGAAGCATCATTAGAGACATTAGAGAACTTGCAAAGCTGACGATGGACATGCAAAATTAAGCATGTAGCATTTATGTGGAATATGAACAACTCCCAACTCTCTCAAATTGTACAATATTGGCGTATGCTAGAAGAATACGATTTCTTAGAAGTTTACATCATCTTAATTTTTTTTAACAAAAAAATATTAATTCAAATAATTATATTTTCATCTTTTTTTTTTTGTCAGTGAAAGAACACAACACTTCACAAAATTATGGTAATTTTGTAAGGCCTGGAGCCATATTTTTGTCTTTAATATATAAAAATTTTTTAGATTGTCTCAATGCCAGTATTTTCCTTTTTTAACATATATATGTTGCATGCCACCAAAATCCAAACCAGAATATGTCACGGTGTCATGTCTCTTTCACTCCTTGTCGGCCCCTCTCCGCTGATCACGTTCACACTTCACCCGCTGACAGTGAGACAGATAGAAACCGGGAAATTAAAAGGGACAATCGCTTCCCCTAGCTCTGGCTATGGGTGGCCGTAATTAAGGCAGTCTCTTCCTGTGCATATATACAATATATCAAAACTTGTGGCCTGCATTGCATGCACATGACCAGCGTTGAAAGATTCAAAATCTTTAAGCAATATTTCGTATTTTTAACATGTTAAATCATGTAAAATATAAAAATTATTTTATTATAATTTATTTTTACACGTGAAATATAATTTTTTTGTTTAATTTTTGTCGAATTCATAAATAATTTTTATAAAATTTTTAATTTATTTTTTTCGTATATTTTTTGTGTCGTATTATCATATAGTGCTTGAAATTACTAGATTTTGACAACTTCGATGTTAACGTTCTTGCAGAATAGGAAGCCACCACCGTACTTTGTACAATATTGAAGGCTGTGGCATCCCTCGTCAATTGGTCATTGCTCTCTGCTGGTCAGGATCATCAAATATTTCTTTGATTCAGTTCCTTGGCAGCTAGGTTTATTAATTAAGCAGTCGGTTGGTACAGACTATATACATACACACACGCATGCATAATACGTTAACATTTGCAGCAATTCCTGCAATCATTTCTGTCATTAGAGTTGCACAAGTTAGCTGTTCTTTTTACCGAACACAACTAAATTCTATACTTTTTTTTACAGGACAGTATGGGAATAAAAAGATCTAGGTATTGATACGGAGGTGTAAAAAAATCAAATTATTTATGAGTTATTTGAGTTCAATTTAACAATTACTTGAATTTAATTCATTTAATTTCAAGTTGAATTGGAGTTACTTGAAAAACAACTCAAGCCGAATTCAGATATATTGACATTTAGTTCGAGCTGTTCGCAATCCCAATTAAGTTTTTTTTTTTTTCAGATATATTTTAATATTTAATTACTAATATACCATTTACACTTAAAAAATATATAATTGTCTTATTGTCTTAACAGTTATTATTTCCTAAGAAGAATTAAGTCTAATGTACAAATCCTTTTTCTTTTTTTACCTTTTTATGAACAAATTAAAAAATTCGAGTTTTAATAACTGGAATGCTAAACTCGATCGAATTTGAGCAAAACTTGAATTTGATATTAAATCATTTTAACTCGATTCGATTGGGGAATTCTAACTTAACCATTTACCAAGTTCTCATGTAAACTGTATTTACAAAATAATAAATTGAATCGTCGATTTATAATCTAAGAGACTTTTAAGATCTTAATAGAGTCTATTGTTGTCCTCACGCTGGATCCGTCTTACTTTTGACTGCTACGATTCAACAAATTTCAAATGAACAAGAAGCCTACGTTGTCAATGCTCCCTTTTAGTAAATTGATTAAACCAAGAGTCCATCTCTATCTCTATTGTTCATGAAATAAATTCTATTTTTCAAAACTAATTTTCAAAACTAATATTTAACTTTTATATAATTATGAATCATTCATCATTTATTACTTTTTAGTAGACATGGTAAATATTAGAAATGATACGAGTAAAATACATAAATATAATACGAGTTAAAATACGAAAAAACTTGTATATAAATATGGCAAAAAGAAATGTGTTTGGCGTGTTGACAGAAAATTTACATATTTTATACTCTACAAATATAATTTTACATGACACAAACATAAATTATGTACACAAATTATGTGATCATTTCATGTAAAATCGGGTTTATGCTATGTAAATATGAAAATTTCGTATCAACAAGCTAAATGCAAAAACTTTTTTTTAATACTTTTTTTATATTTAGATACAATTTTTATCAAATTTTAACTTGTATCATATTTGTGTTATTTACTCTTGTTATTTTTGTAGCATGTATCAATTATCATGTCGTGTGAATATTGCTAAGCCTATTTAAGCTCATGCCCTTCAAATTTTAACCCTCTTGTGGACTATTATGCTCAAAGGCCCAAGCAACTTGATGGGTCCAATTTTGGCCCAAAATCAGATAATTAAAATTAATTAAAAAACCCAAAGGAAAGAAGCCCATGACTGGACTTGTCTTATACGCTGTCGTTTATGATTTGAAAGCAGGTTCTCTCGTGATTAGACAAATCGGCGTTTACCTTGTGCCTGTGCTCCTCGCTCTGGACTTCGGGAAACTACCATCTTGGCAATAGCAATACTCAATTTCCGTATATTTCTACGTAAAAAGAGTCAAGGAGGAGAAGCTTGAACATGTATTGAAAAAAAAATAAATGAATTTGTAGAGTTTTAGTTTTCGGACTGTGATCCGAAATCCGATCCATCTTCGAGTAGGGAAAATGTACCAGTGGAGGAAATTCGAGTTCTTCGAGGAGAAATTGGGAGGAGGGAAATGCAAAATCCCAGAGGAAATCAGTGGAAAAATTGAGTGTTGCTCCAGCGGCAGAGGAAAGCTGGTGATCGGCTGCGATGATGGCACTGTAAGCCTCCTGGATCGCGGACTGAACTTCAATTTCGGCTTCCAAGCTCACTCTTCTTCCGTCCTCTTCCTTCAACAGCTCAAGGTAAAAACAAAGAAAAAGCTTTTATTTTACTGTAATTCAACTTTATATCATGATAATAACTTTAATTGCTTGAGGTTTTTTCCTTGGTTTTATTGATAAATTAGCAACGAAATTTCTTGGTGAGTATTGGAGAAGATGAACAAATATCGCCGCAGCAATCGGGAATGTGCCTAAAGGTATTTGATCTTGATAAAATGCAGCCGGAAGGATCGAGTACCACTAGTCCAGATTGCATTGCAATTTTGCGTATTTTCACTAATCAGTTTCCTCAAGCTAAGGTTTTCTGCTTTCTCACGCTTTTTTTTTTTAATTTTTTTTTCTTAAACATGTTTACTGTTAGTTGTTTATTTCATATATTTATTTAATTGCAAATTTGTTTTTTTATTTTCGATTTCCACTAGCAAAAATGTATTAAAGTTGAAAGAAATATTGAAGCCTTCTTATTTGTTACTTTTGTTAGTTGTTTTTCTGTTTTCAGAAGCAAACATTAAAAATCATTGTTTGACAACGAAAGCAAACAGTATATTTGGGATGAACGGAAAAATGCTTTATTTTTTTAGTTTCATATGTAACAAATTTGTATGAATTGGTCATTTTGTTTTAATTATTTCTCCTGTTTAATTTCATCTTATTTTGCTTTTTACTTTTTGATTTTGCTCAATTGTAAATAACCTAGACTGATAGTAAAAGGTGAAAAGCAATGACCAACTGAACTTTAGCTAAAACTACTTGTGGAATACCTGAGGCTAGAGTTTAGCTTATTTTTAGACTCTTAATGTGAGTCCTAATGCACTGCAGATCACATCATTTTTAGTCTTAGAGGAAGCCCCACCGATATTACTTATAGCTATTGGGTTAGACAATGGTTGCATTTACTGTATCAAGGGAGATATTGCACGTGAAAGAATAACCCGCTTCAAGCTTCAAGTTGATGGTGTACCTGACAAAGGGAATTCATCGGTTACTGGACTAGGTTTTAGATTGGACGGTCAAGCCCTTCTTTTGTTTGCTGTAACTCCAAATTCAGTGAGCTTGTTCAGCATGAAGGACCAACCTCCTAGGCGGCAAATATTAGATCAGATTGGATGCAATGTCAACAGTGTCACAATGAGTGACCGCTTGGTATCCATCTTTATGCCCTTAACCTTTTTTTTTTTTAATGGTGCCTTGCTAACCATAATATGTTATCTTAGAAAAAGATGTGTTTCGTTGTTGCTTGTTGTTAGGAGTTGATAATTGGTCGACCTGAGGCTGTGTATTTCTATGAAGTAGATGGACGTGGTCCTTGTTGGGCTTTTGAAGGAGAGAAGAAGTTCTTAGGGTGGTTTCGTGGATATTTATTATGTGTTATTGCAGATCAAAGAAATGGCAAGAATACTTTTAATGTTTATGACCTCAAGAACCGGCTAATAGCACATAGTCTAGTTGTTAAAGAAGTCTCTCACATGCTTTGCGAATGGGGTAATATAATACTTATAATGACTGACAAATCAGCTTTGTGTATTGGTGAGAAGGATATGGAAAGCAAGTTAGATATGCTCTTCAAGAAAAACCTCTACACTGTAGCTATCAACCTTGTTCAAACTCAGCAAGCCGATGCTGCTGCAACTGCTGAAGTATTGAGGAAGTATGGTGATCATCTATACAGCAAACAAGACTATGATGAGGCTATGGCTCAGTACATCCACACCATTGGTCACCTTGAACCTTCGTATGTAATACAAAAGTTTCTGGACGCGCAAAGAATCTACAACCTTACAAATTACTTAGAAAATTTACATGAGAAGGGGCTTGCCTCTAAAGATCACACTACCCTTCTGTTAAACTGTTATACAAAATTGAAAGATGTCGAAAAGCTGAATGTGTTCATTAAGAGTGAGGATGGTGTTGGAGAACATAAATTTGATGTGGAGACTGCTATAAGGGTCTGCCGTGCAGCAAATTACCATGAACATGCCATGTATGTTGCGAAGAAGGCGGGGAGGCATGAATGGTACTTAAAGATTTTGCTTGAAGACCTTGGCAGATATGATGAAGCATTGCAATATATTTCAAGCCTTGAACCAAGTCAAGCTGGGGTGACAGTGAAGGAATATGGGAAGATTCTCATAGAGCATAAACCAGCGGAGACAATTCATATACTCATGAGGCTTTGTACTGAGGATGTAGATTTGGCTAGAAGTGGAACTTCAAATGTTGCTTATTTATCTATGTTGCCATCTCCTGTTGATTTCCTCAACATTTTCATCCATCACCCACAATCTCTTATGGATTTCCTTGAAAAATATACTGACAAGGTAAAAGATTCTCCTGCTCAAATAGAGATTCACAACACACTCCTGGAGTTGTACCTGTCCATTGATTTGAACTTCCCATCAATCTCCCAAGCTAATAATGGAATTGATTTTAATAGAACCGCAGCACCTGTGATTTCAAGGGCAGTGTCTAATGGGAAGTTAATTGTAAATGGTAAGAATTCAGATATAGAAAAGGACTCTCTGGAGAGACAGGAGAAGGGGCTACACTTGCTTAAGAGTGCATGGCCATCTGACCTGGAACATCCACTTTATGATGTTGATCTTGCTATAATCCTATGTGAGATGAATGCATTTAAAGAAGGCTTATTGTATCTCTATGAGAAGTTGAAGCTTTATAAAGAAGTGGTTGCTTGCTACATGCAAGCACATGACCACGAGGGATTGATTGCATGTTGCAAAAGGCTAGGGGATTCTGACAAGGGAGGGGATCCCACACTTTGGGCAGATCTTCTAAAGTATTTTGGTGAACTTGGGGAAGATTGCTCTAAAGAAGTGAAAGAAGTACTGACATATATTGAAAGGGATGATATCTTGCCTCCCATTATCGTTCTTCAGACACTTTCAAGGAATCCATGTCTCACACTATCTGTTATTAAAGATTATGTTGCGCGGAAACTTGAACAAGAATCAAAACTAATTGAAGAGGACAGGCGAGCTATAGAGAAGTATCAGGTTGGTATCCAGTTTCTTTCAAGGATTTTCTATTTTCCAAGGGTTATTACTGGTCTTCTGATCACCTAGGCTTACGCTTAATGGAAGGTAATTATAGTTGCGCATATAGTTTCAGGAATTATGTATGAAGAGAGTTTGACCTTTAAACATTCCGTAACATAAGTATTGTGAAGAGATTAAGATGATATATTTTAAGCATGTGAGAGAATAAGTTAAGACTAATTAATCGTAATTCAGAACTGCAATGGTTAATTTTTGGCACCCTTTGCATCATTGTAGTTTATTAAGTTTCTTTGATGGAAAATCTGTTAATCAGTAAAGAATTCATATTTTAGTGGCAAAGCATGCTGTTCGTCATTGTGAAGCTCACAAGCTTATACAATGTAAAATTTTGACCATTTCTGTCCTGAATGATGTCAGCTTCGATGAAATATACATTTTTTATGCTTTGAAATTTGCTATGATGATCTTTTTTTAAGTACAATAACTATGTTCAATCACTGTACTTTCTTGTTTTTTTCCCCTAAATTCAACGAGTCTTTGAATTGTACAGGAAGACACGTTGACTATGAGGAAAGAAATTCAGGACCTTAGGACAAATGCCAGGATATTTCAGCTGAGCAAGTGCACTGCTTGCACTTTTACACTTGATCTACCTGCCGTCCACTTCATGTGTATGCACTCATTTCATCAACGTTGCCTTGGTGATAACGAAAAGGAATGCCCTGAGTGTGCGCCTGAGTACAGATCTGTAATGGAAACGAAGAGAAGCTTGGAACAGAATTCAAAAGATCAAGATCGATTCTTCCAACAAGTCAAGAGCTCAAGGGATGGGTTCTCTGTGATTGCTGAATATTTTGGGAAGGGGGTCATTAGCAAAACTAGTGATGGTCCCACGGGAACTGTTAGATCCAGTTCCAGCAGTGGTTTCTGAATTTTCTTGATTGTTGTAATTTGCAGGCACCCTTCCTTGTGCATTTCTCTCCTTGTTCATTGCATTGCAACCTGCAAGTTCAACCACGTTTGGAACCACAACGACCGGTGATAAAATAAAGTGAGACCAGGATCATGGTTTTGTTTGGGGCACTAGCTCACGTGTAATTTTTACAGACCAATAGTTTCCTTTTCTCAATTGGACGAGTTATTCAAACGGTGAGAATTCAACAACAGTTCTGTGGTGAGAATAAATTATCAGAAGGATACAACTTGTGCTATACTCATTCTGACAATTCAAAAGTTCATGCTGTGTATGGTTTTCTGGGAAAATGCTAGGGTTTAGATCTGAAAACCTTGTGTTGCTTTGTAATTATTATTGCATAAGTTTCAAGCTGTAATCTACCTGTATGATTTGATGCAGTCTAATTTCCAGCTCTTGGGTTGTTTTCTACTATGTGAGCTTTTGAAATGGTATTGTGGTTAAATGCCTTTGCATTTAGAACCTACTCCTTACCCTAGGCCAGGGCAAACTGGGATTATAAATCAACTCGAGCCAAGGTACCAAGAATTTGATGGCGAAGCCGAAGCCTTTATAATATGCAATTGCACACACTCTTAACTTTCGTATTTAGTTCTTGGCCTTTTTCTTAATGAGAAGAAAAGAAATGATGTACTACATTGAAGATTTTTATTTTCATTTCAAGAGGACAAAACATTGGAATTTAATTTTTTTTAACATAAAATACATATGCTCAAGTTTTTAAATACAAAAAGTTTCTTATTATTATTTTCATTAGAAATAAGACTTTTGATTTAGGAAAAAGAGAATGTAGATGTCGATATGTATAATTTTTTTGTTATTAATTTTTGATATTTTGATTTAAGAGAAAGAAAGATACAGATTTTAATATTCGAGCTTAAATTCATAAAATTTTTACTCATATTTTAAAAGTAGAAATGTGATTGTTTTGAACTGGTTAAGAAGTTATTTTTATTGACTATTATATTTTGTTCTCAAATAAAAATGAGTTTAATAATTTTTTAATTGGATGATTAAAAAAATTGTGATATATAGAATTCGAATACAATCTTAATTATAATAAAATAAGAGTTTATATATAATGCAATGATAATATGTAGTTTTTGTAAATTGTCCGTTAATCACGGAATGACACTTTATATGGAAGTTTTTAAAAATAAATATTAATAAAGTTTTTAAATTTATTTTTAAAGTTTTATACATTTTTAGACTTTACTTATTAATAAAGTAACATTATATAATTAATTAACATTGTATAAAAATTATACATTATAAATGCATCATATATAAACTCATATAATAATAATAATAATAACAACAACAACAACAACAACAACAACAACAACAACAACAACAATAATAATAATAACAACAACAACAACAACAACAACAACAACAACATATGAAAATAGGAAATCTTTTCTTTCGCTTACGTGGTGGAATTTTAAAATTTAGAACGCGTGAGAACCACGAAATAGATCGCGTGAGGAAAAAGGCGGTATTCCAAATTTGCAAGGCTGACCATTCTGGTCTGTAGAACTAAAATAGATCGAACGAGGATCCATCGGACCATCGGTGAGAGTAAGTAACAATAAACTTCTTAGTCGTTCTCTTTTTTTATTAATTTTTATTCCGCATAATATTTTTTTTACAAGTACATAATTTTTTTATGGCTTAATAATTAAATACACCATAATTTTTTTATGGCTTAATAATTAAATACACCATTAACCTTTAACATAAAATAAAATTAATCTCTCAACGTTTTATTTCGTAAAAATCAATCTATAAACTTTTATTTCATTGTAAATAAACCCTCAACCTTTCAAAATTATACAATTAAGTTCAAATTTGTTAAATGATACTAACTTCTGTTAGTATTGCATACGTGACATGCCACGTGACAGCCAACTAAGTTATCCACGTTAGATGTCTAAACTGCAGTTAATATCATTTAACAGATTTGGATTTAATTACATAATTTTGAAAGGTTAAGAGTTTATTTACAATGAAATAAAAAATTTATGAACCGATTTTTACGTGATAAAATGTTGAGAGCTTAATTTCTTTTTATGTTAAAAGTTGAAGATATATTTGGCTATTAAGCCTTTTTTTTTAAGAGTACATTTCATTCAAAGTTACAATCATAATCAAATATTATATTCGATGAACAGGTAACTTGATGAACTGATAAATACAATAACAATATTTAACAAACTAACTAAACAATAACATACTAAACAAATCTCACATTTAGTGAGACTCAAACTTGAGATCTCAAAGTCTCAAAACTTCCTCTTTGCCATCAAACTTTCTTTATCACATGGTACAGTGTACTATAACAGATAGCATCACCAAGCTGTAGCATCATACAGGGAGGTCTTCAGTTAGCTAACACCAGCAGTTCACTTTAACTTGTTGCCTATTGTACTTATTGTTATCTTACCTAAGTTTGTTGTAACAGAACTATAGTTAGTCTATAGTTAGTTAAATGACAGTTAGTAGTTAGAGTTATATATATTCAGAACTTGATGTTGTAAATATATCAATTCTGATCAATACAACAGAAGTTATCTTCATCATTCAGTTCTTTAATATGGTATCAGACGTTTTGGCATTTTCTTTACTTCTCTAGGCATTTTCTTCCCAACCAAACAGTTTTTTTTTCCTTTATTTTCTGATCTTCCTGATGGCTAATCCATTACATCAAGAAGATGTCTCCAGTCCATATTTCATGCATGCTAATGAAAACCCCAGCCTCGTTCTTGTATCTTCTGTGCTCAATGGAGGTAATTTTCATTCTTGGTTTAGAGCCATGAAAATGGCATTGCTGTCCAAGAATAAACTTGCGTTTGTGGATGGTTGCATTGAGCCCCCTGCCAGAACAGATCCTCTATTTTCTTCTTGGCAACGTTGCAACACAATGGTACTCTCATGGTTACTTCATTCGGTTTCACCATCAATCGCCCAAAGTGTGATCTGGTTGGATAGTGCAAGAGAAGTGTGGAAGGACCTTCAAGATTGTTTCTCACAAGGAGACTCATTCTGAATTTCAGACTTGCAAGAAGAAATTTATTCCTTCCAACAGAAAGGTACGACAGTTACTGATTATTTTACCCAGCTCAAGATTCTTTGGGATGAACTTATGAATTTGAGACCAATTCCCTCTTGCAAATGCACACCTCAATGTTCTTGTGAAGCCTCTACAATTGCCGGAAAGTACCAGCAATGTGACCAAGTAATTCGTTTCTTAAAGGGCTTGAATGACAACTTTGCAACTGTCAGATCTCAAATCATGTTGATGGAGCCTCTCCCTCCAATTAACAAGGTTTTTGCATTAGTTGTCCAACAAGAAAGGCAAAACCAATCTGCCTATTCTTCATCTCAGCAAGTTGGTTCCAATGTCTTTAACACCAGGGCTATTACATCAGGAACTCAGCATACTCCAAACTTGAAAAGGCAGTCCTTCTCCACTCCCAAGAGGCCCTTATGTTCATTCTGTGGGTTCCAAGGCCATACAGTGGATAAATGCTACAAGAAGCATGGTTATCCACCTGGGTACAGAACAAGAAATAAGAATTTCAGTAGTGTTAATAATGCTACAGGAGCAGTTCATGTAGATACTGATTTGAACAACACTGAAGTTCTATCTTCAAACCATTGCAGCAAAGATCCAATTTCCTTTACTAGAGATCAATATCATAAACTTCTTGCAATGATCAGTTCCATTGAATTAGCATCCTCTTCAACGGACAACATCAAAACAGTCAATGCAACATTTTCTGCGTTACCAGAACCAGAAGGTATTCACATAGCCACTTGTACCATAGATAAGCAACCTTACTCTTCAGTTTGGATTTTTGATAGTGGTGCTACAGACCACATTGTCTGTTCCCTTGCATTTTTTGATTCATATAAACCTGTTAGCAATATGATTGTCAAACTTCCTAACGGCAGTCATGTGTCAGTCACTCATATAGGCACTGTTAAGATTTTCTCATCTTTGATCCTTACAAATGCTTTATTTGTTCCAGCATTTACCTTCAATCTTATCTCTGTCAGTCAATTAGCAAAATCTAGTAACTGCCTAGTCATATTTCAGTCACATTTTTGCACTGTGCAGGACCTCAATTGTTGGAAGATGATTGGTTTGGGTAAGCAAGTGAATGGACTATACCAGTTAATCAAGCAAGTTTCACACGTTCAATTTCCTTTAACAAATTCTTCTTTTCATAAACCTCTTGTAAATACATCAAGTTCATATGATTTGTGGCATTATCGATTTGGTCATGCCTCCTATCCTAGGCTAAAAATGCTTCAAACATTAGATTCTTCAATTACTTTCAATAATACTGTACCTTGTGACATATGTCATTATGGCAAACAAAGAAGAAACTCTTTTCCTGTCAGTTCTTCAGTTACTGCTCATTGTTTTGATCTTGTACACATGGACATATGGGGTCCATATCATACCATTTCTATCTATGGCCACCTTTATTTTTTAACAATTGTGGATGATCATAGTCGAGCAACATGGGTTTTTCTTATGAAATCCAAGGCAGAAGCTAGGTTACTTGTAAAACATTTTACAACCTTTGTTGAAACACAATTTTCTACTAAAATTAAGTGCATCAGAACAGATAATGCTCAAGAATTTAACATGTCTTCTTTTTTTGCTTCAAATGGAATCTTACACCAGACTTCTTGTGTGCAAACCCCTCAACAAAACAGTGTTGTTGAGAGGAAGCACCAACACATCTTAAATGTAGCTAGGTGTTTAAGATTTCAATATGGTTTACCTAAGCAATTCTGGTATGATTGCATTACTCATGTTGTGCATCTTATAAATCGAGTTCCCTCACCGGTAATTCAAAATAAGTCTCCTTTTGAAATACTTCACAACACAAAACCAACATTTTCTCATTTAAAGGTATTCGGATGCTTATGTTTTGCTTCCACTTTATCTCATCCTCGAACAAAATTTGATTCTAGAGCTCGAAAATGTGTTTTTCTTGGATTTCCAAATGGCCAAAAGGGTTACAAATTGTATGATATGCATTCTAAAGATGTCTTTGTTTCACGAGATGTAATCTTCTATGAGCACCTATTTCCATTCAAGGACCTACAGATGTCATCTGATATTACTGATATTGTTCCTAATGATTTTGTTTTTCCTGTTCCAAGTTTGCATTCTGACATACCTGATTCTACTATTCCCAATAATGAAAGTTCCTATTCTGATTCTAATCCTATCATGAGTCCTAATACTGCTCATCATTCTCCTTCCTTGACTGATTCTATTCATGTTTCAAATCCTAATGCTACTACTGATAATACTTTTTCTGTGTTTTCTAATACTAATAATAATTCACATCCTACTACAAACACTTCTTCTCTTCCCCAAAGAAGGTCAGATAGAATAAAAAATCCACCAGCTTACTTGCAAGATTACATTTGTAATGTGTCTTCACCTGCTATCCATCTCAATCATCATTCAACATGTAATCATGCACACAACATTTCTAGTACACCTCATTGTTTCCATAAAGTTTTTTCTTACAGTTCTTTATCTCCAAAACATAGTCTTCTCTGTCAATATTACTTCTTTGACTGAACCAAAATCTTATAATCAAGCAATTAAGTTTGACTGTTGGAAGGATGCTATGCAAGCTGAAATTGAGGCATTACAAAAAATGATACTTGGGATCTAGTCACTTTACCAAACAACAAACAATCCATTGGTTGTAAATGGGTATACAAGATAAAGTACAAAGCTAATGGCTCCATTGAGAGATTCAAAGCCCGTTTGGTTGCCAAGGGCTATACTCAACAACCTGGAATTGATTTCTTAGACACATTCTCTCCTGTTACTAAGATGACAACCATAAGAACATTGCTTGCTGTTGCAGCCATAAAGGGGTGGCACCTTCATCAATTGGATATCAATAATGCATTTCTTCATGGTGATTTAACAGAGGAGGTTTATATGGACTTACCTCCAGGCTTTGTTTCTTCTACTCCTAACCAAATATGCAAGCTTAAAAAGTCTTTGTATGGCCTGAGGCTAGCAGACAATGGTATTCGAAGTTGACTGATGCTTTGATAAGCCAAGGTTTCCACCAAGCTGCAGCTGATCCTTTACTCTTCCTCAAACACTCTGGTTCCTCCATCATTGTTTTGTTAGTCTATGTGGATGATGTCATTTTAGCAAGCAATAGTTTGGATCTGATTTCCAGCATGAAAACATACTTGGACACAGCCTTCAAGATAAAAGACTTGGGTACATTGAAGTATTTTTTGGGTCTTGAGGTGGCTCGTTCTCACAAAGGTATTAACCTTTGTCAAAAGAAGTATGCCTTGGATATTTTACAAGACACTGGTTTTCTTGGTAGCAAACCAACTTATTCTTCGATGACACTATCCCAGAAGCACTCTTTGTATGCTTCTGCTCCTGTACTATCAGATATCACTTCTTATATGCGTCTTGTTGGCAAGCTTCTATATCTCACCTCTACACGACCAGACCTTTCCTTTGCAGTACAACAACTTTCTCAGTTTCTAGATAAACCTACTGAACATCATTTGATTGCAGCACACAGGGTTCTCAGATACCTCAAGTCTTGTCCAGGTCAAGGTCTTTTCTTTCCTTCCAGCTCTACTTTGCACTTGAAGGCATTCACTGACTCTGATTGGGTTGCTTGCCCTGCCTCTCGCAAGTCTTTCACTGGCTATTGCATCTTTCTTGGAGATGCCTTAATATCTTGGAAATCAAAAAAGCAACCAACAGTCTCTAAATCCTCCTCTGAAGCTGAATACAGGGCTATTGCCACTACTTGTGAGATACAGTGGCTAAAGTACTTGTTAACTGATTTACAAATTGATCATCCTCAAGCTGCAGCCATATTCTGTGACAATAAATCAGCCATCTACCTTGCTGAAAACCCCGTTTTTCATGAACGAACCAAACACATTGAAATCGACTGCCATATTGTTCGAGAAAAGCTTCAATCAGGCCTTATTCATCTTCTTCCAGTACCCTCTTCTGATCAGCTTGCAGACGTCCTCACCAAGCCACTTACTTCCTCCATTTTTTCTCATCTTATTTCCAAGCTGAGCCTACAAAATTTGTATGCTCCAGCTTGTGGGGGGGTAACAGATAGCATCACCAAGCTGCAGCATCATACAGGGAGGTCTTCAGTTAGCTAACACCAGCAGTTCACTTTAACTTGTTGCCTATTGTACTTATTGTTATCTTACCTAAGTTTGTTGTAACAGAACTATAGTTAGTCTATAGTTAGTTAAATGATAGTTAGTAGTTAGAGTAATATATATTCAGAACTTGATGTTGTAAATATATCAATTCTGATCAATACAATAGAAGTTATCTTCATCATTCAGTTCTTTAATATACTACGCTCTTTTTTATTCATTTCTCTCTCCACTTCGGTGTAGACCTGGCAATTCGTGTTAAAAATTAGTTTTCATGTCATGTAAAATCGTGTTCGTGTCGTGTATTCGTGTCAAAAATTCGTGTCGACACGAAAAAGTCAAAATATTATTTTTAGCTTTTACCACATTCATATATTAATTTTACTTAATTTTAACCTCGTGTCATCTCGTGTTACCTCGTGTCGTGTATTCGTGTCGTGTTAAGTTGGCGTCACGGCAAAAATAGAATAAGAAAGAGAAAAAGGAAAAGTAAAAAGGAGGATGACTCAATAACTGTCACTCTAACATGAAACCTGTGTTCTGCAGCTTTTTTTTAATGCTCTTTGATTTCCCGCGAATCAGAGGGACAGTTCTTTTATTCTTTTAGTTTTAATTTGATTTTCGTTTTAAGTGGCTGTAAATTTGATCGGAGTGGTGGTAAATATAATAGATGAATTTTGTCTGAAATAATAGAGGAGATGAGCAAAGAACACCAGCCTGAGCCACTCGATTTCTTCATTTGGACTGTTGAGATATTTTTTTTTCTTTTCCTACACTTTTATTTTTTTAGTTTTGATTTTATTTGTATCTTTGTTCCTGTAAAGTTTAGATTTTGAGTTCTTCTTTGTGTGTTCTTTTTAGTATTGCTACTTAAATGGAGAATTTTGCCGCTGGAACTTTCGATAATGACATTTCTTCACTCAATTTTGATTAAATTGTTATTATTGAAAAATTTTCGATTCTTGTTTTGATTATTGGATACTGTTAAAGTGAATTGATTGAATTGAATTGACCAAAAAAGTGATCAGTTGTATTGCCTTTCCCTCATGATCAAAGTCAGGCCTTGGCTAAGGGAAGTTTTCTTTTGGTTTCTGTGTTATCATTTTTGGTATATAAAAACTTAGTGGTTCTCTATGTTCTTGGACCATGTGGTTTCAATCTCTCTCTTTCTCTATCTCCAGCTATATGTTTGTTTAAGGTTGTCATATTCACCATCTTCCTGTTGGGATGGTTGGAATGATTAGTATAGTTGCGGGGTTAGACGAGTGGGTATTGTTTTCTGCTGATTCTACTTGTTCTATGGTGTATGTTTTCTCTTATTATCGTTACCATTCCTTCGAGATCACGGAAACTAATAGTGATACATCTGATTAACCAGTCTGACAACAACTGATCCCCAAAAGAAAAAGATAATTGAGTAACAAGGTAAATTGTGCATAAATTGAGCTATTAGCAGTGAAAAATGCTGCTAAAGGTTTTTACTTTATGATATTGTCTAAACCAACGGTACTGGAGCCGTTAGTTAAGATTTTGTAACATGTTTTCCTTTTGGCATTTAACATAAAATGTTTTTGATGTGGACACTTGAACGACGAACTTTTTATTCTGGCAGGATGTTGGTATGTGGTTGGAAGAGATAAATCTTGGTAGCAATCGCCAGATTTTCAAAGAAAATGGTGTCAATGGAGAATACCTGGAAGCATGTCTATGTTCACAACTGAACAGATTCTTCGATTAATAAGGTGGTGCCATATGAAGTGAGGGGACTTCATCACACTATGCAAGGAACTCAGATGAATAAAAGGTCTCTCTCTATCTCTATATATGTGTGTGGATCTGTCTGTGTGCCTCTCTAGATTTGGAGGTTTCTCCAATCTTTAAATTTGCTTGATTATTCCTCTTTTCTTATGGTAAGACATTTCTGTTTGTAGTGCTTCTTCTATTGCACTGTATTTTAAATCATGGGAGCTTGTCTCTGCTGCATGCATTATTTGTCTAGCAGCCAGGCTTCATAGCATGCATCATTTACCTATGAAGCATAAACATTACAGTATCCATTATATGTCTAGCATCCAGGCATTACAACATGCACCATTTACACTTGAAACATAAACATTACAGTATGCGTTAGTTGTCTAGTATCCTGGCATTGCAGTACGTTCATTTACGCATAAAGCATAAACATTACAGTATGCCTTTTTTGTCTAGCAGCTAGTCATCACAGTATGCATCATTTTACCTATGCAGCATGAACATTATGGCATGCATTATTTGTTTAGCATCCAGGCATTGCAGAGCAGTATACATCATTTACCTATGAAGAATGAACATTACAGTATGCATTATTTGTTTAGCACCCAGGCATTACAGTATGCATCATTTACCTATAAGCATAAACATTTGCCCACTCTCATCAAACAACAACTTCTGGAACCCAGGTTATGTTGGAGCTGTTCCTCTTGTGTGTGAATTGTTGAATCATTTTTAGATTTTTTGATGTCTGTTTATATGAGAGAGCTGGCTATATTCTCTAGTCTGCCATACCTCTCAAATGGTTTCATGATATTAGGATTGCTATTCAAGAAAACCATTTATCTTGCATGCATTATCAACAGCATGGAGCTCTTCTCTGTTTGTTGTCTGCTCAAACAAGAGGAAGTCATTCTAAGAAGTAGATATGCTTCTTACTGATTGATATATATATAAAATGTACTCTTCAGTGGCTTGCCTAAAAGGAGAACAAAAAGTTCGCAGGCCATGGTGGGCTCCTTCTTGCCTTTCAGTTTTCTTTGTCAAGGTGGCAAAGCGCAACAGACATTCTCGTGTTGGTTCCTTGAAGCTGGAACCATGATGCAAAATATGCTCTTATGTACGTGTTTTTCTTGTTTTAGGGTGCAAAAAATAGGAAAAAAAAAAAGAAACCTTGTGTCTTAAATCTGTCAAGGTGTTGCTGATAGCTCTTCCCTCAAGAATTCTTTTACTTATTCAAGCTTTTTTAATACATTTGTTATCTGTTGATTTTACAGATGTAACAAGCGTCTAGTCCTATGAAGCAGGGTTCAATTTATGTTCATATCAAGGAAATGGTGATACTTCAGTTCTTTTTTGAAGAAATTCACTCTTGGCCATCTCCTTTCAGAAATGCAACAGTGCTATCTATTGCCTGTCAAAATATTCAAGAATATGGCTTTCTGGGAGTTCGCAGTCTGAAAAGCAAAGCAAAGTGAAACCAAACCTACAAAAGAAGACAGTGGTTATGAAATTTAACCAATAGATTAAATGTCTTTTCATCTCTATCCTTTTCTATATGTTCTGCCAAGCAAAGCTTAAACCTAAGATGCTGTGTATTTGCCTTGTTAATAACAGCATTTTTGCATAATACAGGAAAAATAATATGTTTGTGGGAGAATATGTTTATTTTGATGTTTGGAATCATTATATTTCATTCTGGTGTGTTGTGGGCAGGGCGAAGAAGGTCTGTTGAATGATGAGCCTCTCTTTCAGTTTTCATGTCTCCAGTATCTGGAGATCATCTGCTGTTTTGACTTTGAGCTTAACCAATCTTATAGTTGGAACTTATCATCTTAATTAATTAATTAATAATGAAAATCGAATTATAATTTCATAAAAGAAAATCAATGTAAATTGTTGATATACGGGTAGTCAATTAAAAAAAAGAAAAAAAATGGTAACTAAGCAACAAATTCATGAAGTAAACTAAAGGGAGAGCTAAACAATTCATTATCCCTATTTTTAGTTCTGATAATTAAAATAACTAAAGCTAGAACATCTGATTTTCACACGTGTGTTTGGCATCCGATGAGTGAAAAAGAAGGCGTAAGGTAAGAATTGGTTGTTCGTGAATTTACATTGCGTTTGATTTTAAGTTTTTTTTATGTTATAAAGGAAACATTAAATAAGTGAAGATAAATATGTTTGGATTCAAATTTAAGACTTATAATATATTATAATTCATTTTTAATCACTAAAACAAGAGATTGTTGACTGTTTGATTCTAAGTTAAACTTGCATAAATAAAAACACGAAATTTATCGTGTTACAATTCTTAATTTAGGTAAGTTTTTTCTTCTTTACGTGCTTTTAAGAGAGATTGGCTCAGCCCAATTTTCTCTTTTTCCAAAAGCAATGACAAATAACTTTCAGCCCAATATTATTAGATTTGACCATCTTATTTATTTTATGTGAATTACTTACATATAAAACAAAAAAATTATCATACTTTAAGATTTTTCAATTTTTATTACATTCATTTAAAATTTATTCATCAAAATTGTAGTTCGTCCTTTCCTTTGTCGACGTGGATAATAAGTTTTTTGGCCAACTAGATAGATGATATATCTATGGCTTCCTCTTCAACACCAAAAACATCTCCGACAAGATCTTTCAGATACCACGTGGCATAACAACAACCTCGGCATCTCTTCAAAATATCAACATGCGAATCCACATCCACTGCGCCAACCAATAAACTGCTAATGACATGTACATTTCCTGATCCACGACATCTTTCCATTTCCGTTATAACTCCTCCAATCCTCCATGGCAAAACAGAAGCCAGCAACCAAGTCTTTGCTAAAGCCTTAGGCATCAACCATGGCCACCTCTGCTGTCCAACAATCAGCTTTCGCCGGCCAGACCGCTTTGAAGCAGTCCAATGAGCTTGTCCGCAAAGTCGGTGCCTTCGGCGGTCGCGCCACCATGCGCAGAACTGTGAAAAGTGCCCCCAGCAGCATCTGGTATATTACCTTCTTGTTTCTAAAACAAATCTTGTGCAACAATAGAGTTTGGATGCAATAGGAACATTTTTCATTTTGTTTGCATGCAAATCTAATTCTCCAAAACGATTTGCAAATCTATATTTTGGGTTCATTGTCCGATAAACCTATGATTTGACAAAAACAGGTATGGCCCTGACCGCCCGAAGTACTTGGGTCCATTCTCTGACCAAATCCCATCATACCTGAAGGGTGAATTTCCTGGTGACTATGGGTGGGACACTGCTGGATTATCAGCTGACCCTGAGACATTTGCCAAGAACCGTGAGCTTGAGGTGATTCACTGCAGATGGGCTATGCTCGGTGCCCTTGGCTGCGTCTTCCCCGAGATCCTTTCGAAGAATGGTGTCAAGTTCGGAGAGGCGGTTTGGTTCAAGGCAGGGTCTCAAATCTTCTCCGAAGGTGGCCTTGACTATCTCGGCAACCCAAACCTTATCCATGCTCAGAGCATTCTTGCAATCTGGGCTTGCCAAGTTGTGCTCATGGGGTTTGTTGAAGGATACAGAGTTGGAGGAGGACCACTTGGCGAAGGACTCGACCCAATTTACCCAGGTGGTGCTTTTGACCCACTTGGATTGGCTGATGATCCTGATGCCTTTGCAGAATTGAAGGTTAAGGAGATCAAGAATGGCCGCCTGGCAATGTTCTCCATGTTTGGATTCTTTGTCCAAGCTATTGTCACAGGAAAGGGTCCCATTGAGAACCTTATCGACCACCTTGCCGATCCGGTGGCCAACAATGCATGGGCTTATGCCACTAACTTTGTCCCTGGAAAATGAACAACTTAGATAGATCCTAGATATGTCTTGAAAGCTGTAACATTAATCTCTGTGTGGCATCTATTGTCATGAACTCCAGCACTGATGTAATTTCAGTGCTTATCTTTGGAGCTATTGTATAATTAGTGCCTGAAATAGAATCTTTCTTCAAATCATGCAGCAGAACTTAACATATCAGTGCACTAAAGCATGGTTTTCTGCAGTCATTTAAGATAAATAAGCATGGAATGTTTCCTTTATGATAAAGTATATAGATAGGCTCCTGTGTTGTGAGGTTTGAGAAGAGTCATATGCGCAGCCTTTCCTCTGCATTAATAGAGAGTCTGCTTTTGTGACTTAATCCGAAATTATCTAATCTGAAGCCAAGCTTCAAAAACAAAACATGAATTTGTTTCCCTTCTTTTATAGCATTTAACTCAGCACATCTCATTATCATGCAAGGACATAATTGGGATTTAATTTTGACCAATTGAGAATTGATCATAAGCTTAGTGACCATTAATGGAGTTATTGTGCAATGTTGATACGGATGTGAACATGACTGCCAACATCACAATATTCAATCTCCATTGGCAGAAATAGGTAATGAAACTATTGGCGGTCTTGTTGAATAACAGGCTTGGTTAAATTCAAACATTCTTGAACTTGTTATAAACTGACTGATGCACACTTTGCAGCTCCATCAACGTATAAATGGTAAGAAAATGATATTACTTATTCTATTACCATTTGTTATTCATTTTATTCTCTGTTGATCACCATGAGCCATTGGCTTTGTTTATCACCTTAATGTTTCATTCTTCTAACTTCTTAAACTGTTTATTATCAGATTACAGTTTGACAGCTATATTTGTTCCAATCTACCCTGATATGGATGTTTCTTAAGTTTGATATTTGGACCCCATGACAAGATAGCAAAGAAGATCCTGGTAGTATACACTTTGGTGAACTGATCATTCTCAGGTAAAACAATGAAAGGTGTAGCTTATAGGAGTACACCGGGGGTGCGATTGCATCCGAAATAGGCCTCAGTAATTAGCTTTTGATTGTGCGCCAATCCTATTAGGATATATCTTTAAGTACTATCAGGTAAAAGCTTCCATGGAGATTACCATGAAATTTGATTCTATCTGAAAGCATCAATTATATCCCCTTTGGGAGAAAGCATAAAGTACTAAATAACAGAATAATACTATTGATACTGTGTTTCAATATGTTACCATCAACGCCATCTGCTAAAGGTTATCTGGCAGCCCAAGTGTTCAGATGGCTCCAAAATTGGTTAAGATTTATGAATTTGTGGATCACCTGATGGCATTGTCTAGTTAAGACTCAAGAGCAAAACCTGAGAAAGGTCAGCTGTCTTAAGATGCATTTGAGATATTAGATAAAGGGCAAACCGGTGTGCAAATTTCCCACATTATGGGGTTTGAAAAGGGTCACATGTACGCAGCCTTCTCTTTGCATTAACAAGGATACTGTTTCCATGACTTCTAGGTCACAAGAGAGCAATCTTTACAGTTGCACCAGGCTCGCCCTCTTTTGAGATACTAGATCTTAGACAAAATAGCTTTCTGATTATCTAATTAGCTTGGAAGTTAACAGATGGTTCCATCAAAACCAACCACCTACTGAGCAATGATGCTAGTTTGAATGGTCAGGGTTGGCATGAGGTATGAGTTGAGCTATTTCATGATTGAGCTTGAATTTATAATATCTTCCCACATCCAACCCCACCATTACCACCTGAACTTTAGCCCTAGTCAACTTGCTATCATACCTATGCAAGGCCAAGAGCATGTCATACAAAGAGCTCATAATACTATGATTTTGTCTTTGCCCTTTTGTTTTCAGTTGGGTCCCTAGAAAAAGTGGTTCAACTAAATCTAATAGTAACATGTTCTCTGATACAAATGGACATGCTAGGACAATGTTTTATCTATGCTTTTAATGATTTTGTTCTCTTGGAAATGAAATTTATTGGTGCTATTGCCTTACACCTGGCAATATCAGACTTATGATTGACATTATTTGCATCAAAAACCAAATCAACAGTCGCATGGAATTTTAATAGTTATTTCAAAGAATGATAAGTGGATTCGTTTTCATGGCACTTTGCTCTATGCATCTCACTCCCAATACTTGAAACTTGTATTGAATGACTCTCAAACATTGCATTTCTTCAATCTTTCTTGCAGAAAGTGCAATTCCAAAGCAACTTTATGGCAGAAAGTGCAATTCTAAACCTTTTGGAATGTTCATTCATATAATTAAAGAGTTACCAACAATTTCTTTACCGAGTAGTTAAAGAAAAGTTATGATATGCTGTATGGCTTGGATTCATCTCCAAGCAACCTCAGTCCTCACCCCGGAATTAGAGCCTGTGTTGGACTCGAACAGTTTGTCTCTGTCTGTATCAATAAGTGTCATGGATAGTCTAATTCAGATATGTATTTGCTGGGGCCTCTTCTTTGTTCACAGTTAAGCCTGGTCAGCTTCGGATGCTATAGGTACAGAAAGAAAGAGGTCATGCCGGTGGGTTTCCTTTCTCTTTCCTCCATAAGCATTAAGGGAATCTGATCAGAAACATCAGACTCCGAAAATTATTCATTCTGAGCCTGTCTTTTTCCACAACCCCAAGGCCAAGCCCTTGTAAAAATGAAATGAAATGGAAGTTGGTGAGTTGAAAACAGAGAAGAGAAATAACAAGCATCCAAACGTGCCAGTGAACGCACCATTTCACCGAAGCTAACTTGGGATTTAAAGACACGCCAGCAGTGCATCAGCTAACCATTTATTCCCCACAAAGCTTCCATCCAAATGCAACTCTCCAATGGCGTTTGGACTCTTTCTCTTAGACTCTCTCGCTTATCCTCCCTTGAGAAAGTCCTTTTGCCTACACATCCACCAACCCAACCCTCTCTAGACTAGCCTCAAACCCTCTTCTTCTTGGAATTTGCTGCACAGCAGCCGATTCTCCTTTATATTACATCACCCAGAATCGTTTCGGATAGCAACAAAAAAGAATAGATTAATGTTGAACATCCTATAAATACATCTGCATACCCCTTAAAGCACCCACCATTTTCTCAAGAAAAGGCTTTTTGCTATAATGCGTAGGCAAGGTGATGATTCTGCCATGGTTAGTTCTTCAATTGCGCTCTTGCAGGAAAGGTTCAGACAGCTGCAGAAGGTTAGAGAAAAGAGAGAGGAGAAAGAGCTTCTGAAACTGATCTCTGAATCCGAACGAGCCAGTCCCACCATGCGCTATGAGCCTAACAGGTTGCCCTTCCAACCTGAGGTGATTCGATCTTACAGGCAACCTCCTCAGGACTCACTTTCTCTTGGACTAAGCTCACAAGGCAGGCAAACCAGTTTCAGAACCATGGCAATCCCAGAATCAACAAGCTTTTGGTCTAATAGTGCAGCAACTTCAAGCTCTTCAAGAAATTATGAGAATTCTGATGTTGATACTTCTCTTCATCTGTAGAGGAATCCTAGGCTTATGTGTTTCATACTCTCTTTTCCAACCTACTGTCTGTATAAGAATGGAAGAGTAATGGAACTGTATGTTTACTGATAATATACATTGCTGGCTACATCTTCAGCTTGTTCATGGAATCATAAAGGCTGCATTCTGCTCTATCTTAACTCTTGTGATTTCATTCAATTTTCTTTCCATGTATGGATTCTGATCAAATCTCCATATTTATATTTCGTCTGCCATTCTTGGATCATCAAGAATTAGCTGATGCTCAATCCACGAGCAGTTGGAATATTAAAGATTGCCACCTATCAGTTGCCATGGAAGAGATCTCAAATTCTCAATCTATAGCTTCCCATAATAGAATTATTCACTTTGATAACTTTAAGCAACAGAAGTTGATAGTTAAACTTCATCTTCAACAACCCGTAAGTTTAAATTACTATAGAAAACAATGGAAGTTAAATTTCTGTAGCAAAACCATCATTATAAAGTACCTACACGCCAACACCATCTGATTCTCAGAATAGTGCTAAAAGCAGAGAATTACTTCAAATTCAAGAAATCAATGCAATTAATGGAAACAGCAGATATTTTCACTGATACAATGGTGGTCTCTTGTCCGGTAGATGACGAAGAGCCTAATCTCAAACTTGCAAAACTTTAGCCTTTGTAAAACTTAGAAGTTGGGGATTTTTCTCATACGAAGATATTGGGTTGTACTATATTATCGAGCTCGAACTTCAAACCTGCAAAACTCTTAGCGTCCCAACTTTATAAGGGCATTGCAGTGATCTTTTTCCTCGTAGGAATACATTTGGTTATATTATATAGTCGAATTCAAGCCTCAAACCTGCAAAACTTTCCTTATCCCATGTCTTAAAAGGATGCAGGGATATTTTTTTCCATAAGAAGATATTCGGTTGTGTTATATTATCAAGCTCGAACCTCAAACCTACAAAACTGCTGTTTCACACCTTACAATAATAAAAACGTGAAGGGATAATTTTTTTTTCATATGAAGATGTTTGGTTGTTCTATGTTGTCGAGCATGCTTGTAGTTTAGTGGTATTGTTTGATTTACAATAGTTGGTTTTCACTTTAGAATTGTGTTTGTTTGCTGCTTGTTAAGTTGCTTGATGCGGTTGGCTCTGACTTCCAACGAGATACCGGCGATCTCCTATGTTGCAGTTTTCTTGTTTGACTTTTTTTCCTCATTGGAGCTTACATGACTCATTGATGCATACTTTTGTGGTATAAAAATAAAGTTGTTTTGTTTTTGTCCCTAAAACTTTTACTTATGGAAGGAAGCATTGACCTCCCTCACCATTTTTGGAGCTTTGCAGCTGTTTGTTTCTTTGATTGATAATAAAGAGATTTTGATTTGTTCGACGCCTCATTACCATGTTTCAACTTTCAACCACACATACTTGTACATCTGCTGTCCCGTTCTAACTAGTTCCTAGTTCGTTTATAAAGCTCCAAAGGTGTGGATCTATGGCGAAATGGATGTTTCTGTTTTTTTAGATCTTTTCCTCGCCAATGATTTAGCCTCCCCGTTACTAAACATTTTGTACCATAATAAACGTATTGTAGAATACATGCATACTTTTTTTTTTCTTTTTAAGAAAAGTTTAAGGGTAGAAAGGATTTGTTCATATTTAATTTCAGAGTAAGTTACCAACTCATTAGCGAATTTTTCGAACTTACAAATCTTCTGCTAATGAAAGACAATGAGGATTAGAATCTTGGTGCTTTGCATGTAACATTTTTTTTTTGGTTACATTTGCATGTAACATTGGAACTTTATCTATTTGTGCCAACCCTCGTTGACAGCATATATGCACAAACATTGATAATAATTTTCTA
The DNA here is from genome assembly GCA_031772115.1 of Heritiera littoralis. Taxonomy (NCBI): domain Eukaryota; kingdom Viridiplantae; phylum Streptophyta; class Magnoliopsida; order Malvales; family Malvaceae; genus Heritiera; species Heritiera littoralis. Next base: position 2,004,260 of record JAPDPK010000059.1, on the reverse strand, counting down.
TATCTCAAAAAATAATTACTACTGTTATGTAAATCTGATAATTCATGCATATAATTTGTGTTCATATTTATCGAATCATGTTTATGTCACTTAAAATACGAAAATTTTGTGACAATATTCGTTTCAACATGTCGAACACAAAACATTGTTTTAGATTTAACAAATTCAAAAATAATTTTTATCGAATTTTAATTCGTATTTCGTTTGTTTTTTTTAATATTATTTTTATATAATATTATCGTATTGTGTCTTAAATTATGAAATCTATTGTTATGCAGGTGTTGAATGACAATAAGAGTAAGAGACTTTTGCACAATTGAGATTAAAACAAATTATAGTAGAATTACAAGATTAAAATTCATAATTATTTACGTCTAAATTAATGATTTTTTATAAATTAAGCCAAGTAATATATTTATTTATTAGGCTTTTTCTTGTATGTGATGCGATCCATTTTTATTCTGTTTTAGAAGCGTGATATAAATGGACTTGGGCTGGCTCATAATTTAAGGGGAAAATTAAAAGGAGACGAAATTGATGACGTGGCTGATGGGAATATTAGAATTTTTTAAAGCAGCGCCCAGCGTAGACGGTAGACATCACGTATCAGATCTCCGCCCTCGGTCTTCATGTACGTAAATGACGAAAATACCCTAAAATTGTTTCCAATTTATCTCCAGAAGCTTCCGTTAAACCCTTTCCCCCGAGCGAAACCCTGCCAAAACCCCTTTTTAATTATCCCTCCCGTTTTCCCGCCCAACTCACTCAGTCATATAATCGAGAACTCACCAGAAACTCGCTCGCCTCCGCTGCCCTCGTTTTCTCTCATTTCGAATCATGCACCGCCTCGGTCGGCGCTCAGTCTCCGCTGCCCTCCGCGCGCGCGCTACTCGTTACCGTAGCTCTGCGGCGGCTCCTATCTCCTCCTCCCCTCCCCTCCCTGACTCGGTACTCTCTCCCTCTCATTCTCATGGTTTAAATATTCATTCGGATGGAGAATAATCATTCGTTTGATTAAAACTTAAGGAAAGGTTTCATCTTTATTTTTTGTTTATATTTTGAGTGATGATTGATTGGGAACTAATGGAAATTTTTTTATTTTTAATGTATTGTCTTTTAAATTAATTATCTACATTTACTTGCTTGATGGTGATAATGAGAAGGATTTCTGCAATTATGTTCAAATCTTAATGAAATTTATGAAATGAGTATTTTATTTAATATGATCTGAGTTTGATCAGTTTTTTAATAAATATTAATTGGATTATGACCAGGCAGTGGTGAGTGATAATAACACCAGGTGGTACTCAGCAATAACTGGAGGGAAGTGTGACACGGCCAGGCATTCAACTCAGTTGAACTTGAAAAGTAATTTGTTTTTGGGCGGCCGACATGAGTCAACTGCAGCAGCATCTGAGTCGGCAAATCCACCTCCACCTCCAGCCGAGAAATACGAGTATCAAGCTGAGGTATGTTGGAGCTGGGACTTATACAATTTCCTATTTAGAGTTTTAATGGGTTTATAATGATGTTGCTGTTTCATACATGGCTGGCAGGTTAGTCGGCTCATGGATCTTATTGTCAACAGCTTGTACAGCAACAAAGAAGTGTTTCTTCGGGAGCTTATTAGGTATGTCTTGAGAATTCATTTGTTCAACCTTGCATTTATTAAATTACCATGATTCTTATAGTAACAATCAGCATGTCTACTGCCAACAACTTCTTGACTGAGTGGTTAAAGATGAGTTGTGGTATATTATAAGTTTTAAGTTCGAATCCAAGCACCCTCAGTCCCAGTTATTTAATATTTTTCTTGTAAAAAAAAAAAAGCATGTCTACTATGTGTGACTACGAGGGCCCAAAGCATGTCTACTATGTGTGACTACAAGCGCCATATTATGAGATATTTTTTTTTAAACAAGAGGATCTAGTTGAAATTTCAACTCTAAAGATGTAGAATTAGACTTTACCCCGTGCCATCTTTAGTCTAATCTTTGCTTCCTTGCTGCATTAAATCCAAGTTAACTAATGTGGTTATTCTATCCTATGTAGCCTGGTATAATGTCTATGGCAATGTCTGATCTTTTTATATTATATTTTGAAGAGATGATGGTAGTGCTTAGTTAGTAAAGAATTGTCTCAATCTAGAAAAAAAAAAAAGAGTTTTCTCTGCAATAAGTGAACCTTAATCGTAAGTTATATAACAGTCTGTACAATTACATTTTATGATGCTTTGTAGCCTCAAATCTAATTCTTTTTGAAATCATGAATTTGTTTCCACAGCAATGCAAGTGATGCCTTGGACAAGTTGCAGTATCTAAGTGTTACAGATCCTCAGCTTTTAAAGGATGAGGTTGATCTCAGCATCCGTATCCAAACTGACAAAGACAATGGGATTATATCTATTATGTAAGTATATGAGTTTTAAGAAGCCTTGGATGATGATTTTGTTTTGCGTTTATTGAGGATTTTTTAGCAATGCTTGTCCTTTGTTTTCTACAGTGACTCGGGCATTGGTATGACTCGACAAGAACTTGTAGATTGTCTTGGAACAATTGCACAGAGTGGAACTGCAAAGTTCTTGAAGGCTGTGAAGGTCTAATAATTAAATTAATGTTTTACCTCATGATTCTAGGCTTATGTGTTAATGGGCTATAAGAAAATATGTAATTTTGCAGGAAAGCAAGGATGCCGGTACTGACAACAATTTGATCGGTCAGTTCGGTGTTGGTTTTTATTCAGCATTTCTGGTTTCTGATAAGGTATGTAGTTAACCTATTATAGTCATCATCTTAGCACATTAATTCAGAAGTTTCTGGTTTCTGTAGGTTGTCGTCTCAACAAAGTGTCCAAAATCTGATAAACAATATGTATGGGAAGGAGAGGCAAATGCCAGCTCCTATACCATTCGGGAGGAGACAAACCCAGAGAATCTCATTCCTAGAGGAACGCGCCTTACATTGTATCTTAAGGTATCTTAAGTAACAAAGAATATTTAGCACCTTTATGTGTTAAAATCTTTAACTTATCTTTCTTGTTTCTTATTGTCTATGCACTTTCAGCATGATGACAAAGGTTTTGCCTATCCAGAACGGATTCAAAAGCTTGTGAAGAACTACTCACAGTTTGTTTCATTCCCATTTTACACCTGGCAGGAGAAGGGGATCACTAAAGAGGTGCTGTCAACCTTTGTGTTTTTGTTGACAAAGGCCGTCAACTAGATTTTGGGATAACTAATCTGTTATGCCTGGTATATCACAGGTTGAAGTTGATGAGGACCCTGTTGAAGCCAAAGAAGCTGATCAAGATGAAAAAGTTGAGGTGGTTACCTTGCTTTATTGTACTTTTTTGTGTCATCTTCTACATACTGATGAGCAACATGCATGCGATTGATTGTTTTTTGACTACAGAAGAAGAAAACAAAAAAAGTTGTTGAGAAATTCTGGGATTGGGTGGGAGCTCACAAATGAGACTCAACCAATTTGGGTGAGTTTTAGAATGCTTAAGTTTCAGTGTTCACATTTCTAAAATGTTTAATGTGGGACATTATCGCTAATTTTATGCTTTCAGCTTCGCAATCCTAAGGAGGTGACTACGGAGGAATACAATGAGTTCTACAAGAAAACTTTTAATGAATACTCAGATCCATTAGCATCTTCACACTTCACAACTGAGGTAATAACAGTGATTATCGTTCGGTAGGAAGTTTTTCGAATCAACTATGAAAGCTTTCTGCAATCAATTTAGGATTCAATTGTCCACAGCTAATAGAAATTGGATTGCAGCTTTAATGTCCTATGAAGATAATGCTGTTGAAAAGATGTTCAATTGTAACATGGCACTTGCATTTCCCATATAATGCTTCTTATTTTAATTTGCAGGGTGAGGTGGAGTTTCGTTCTGTTCTCTACGTTCCAGCTGTTGCTCCTATGGGAAAGGACGACATACTCAATCCCAAGACAAAGAATATAAGACTATATGTTAAAAGGGTCTTCATTTCAGATGATTTTGATGGCGAATTGGTAATCAAATGTTTTTCCTTTATGTGTGAGAGGAATATACCTGTTTGAAATGTAACCTGACTTTGTGAACACCTTTTTTGTGTTCTCAATTGAATAGCTCCCTCGATATCTAAGCTTCGTCAAGGGTGTTGTGGACTCAAATGACCTTCCGCTCAATGTTTCACATGAGATTCTTCAAGAAAGTCGCATTGTATGTCCGATAGTGCATTTTTTTTTTCAGAATTCTTGTTAGATATTGAAAAAGTATTTTTTGTCTTAGTTAACATCCTTGTAACTATAACTTTGTGCTGTTCTTGAAGGTGCGAATCATGAGGAAACGTTTGGTCCGAAAGGCCTTTGACATGATTCTGGGAATATCAATGAGTGAAAATAAAGCAGTGTGCATCATACTTTTTCCTTCTCTCCTTGTCTCTGCTGCCTCCATTTGTCCCCCTCCATCTCTGATGTGATTGCTAAAGCATACGTGGTTTAAAAACAGACTTAAAGAAAGCATGGCTTATCATGGAATTTTTTTTCGTTGCGAGTAAATATGTATTGATCAGCGTCTTATGCCATTTTTCTTTTGTATTCTTAATTGTGCTTGCCTTGTAGGATTATGAGACATTCTGGGAGAATTTTGGAAAACATTTGAAATTGGGATGCATAGAAGATCGTGAAAATCACAAGCGTCTTGCACCATTGCTTAGGTTCTTCTTTTCTCAAAGTGAGGATGAGATGATTAGCTTGGATGAGTATGTTGAGAACATGAAACCTGAGCAAAAGGATATCTATTACATTGCTGCTGACAGTGTGACCACTGCTCGGAATGCACCTTTCCTTGAGAGACTTCTTGAGAAGGATCTTGAAGTACATCTCTTTTCTTTTAAGAAAACCAAAATCTATACTGTCTGTACTTCTTGTTCTTCATTTTCAAAAAAATTTTTTGGGTGTCATCTTCCTAGGTGCTATACTTGGTCGATCCCATTGATGAGGTTGCCATTCAAAACCTGAAATCTTACAAAGAGAAGAATTTTGTGGACATTAGCAAAGAAGACTTGGATTTAGGTTAGTCTGGAATCTTCTTAATCTCATGAAGTTTTACATCTAGCATTGGTTGGTTTTCTAAGGCTTCCATTCTTGAATATACAAGCTTACTCTTGTAAATTACTTTGGCAGTTAGAACAATAATTCTCTTGATACTAGTTATGGTGTACCCTTAGTTTAAATGGTTTCATTTCTGTAGGTGAGAAGAATGAAGAAAAAGAGAAAGCAACGAAAGAGGAATTTGGCCAAACTTGTGATTGGATTAAAAAACGTTTGGGTGAAAAAGTTGCCAGTATTCAAATCTCAAACCGTCTGAGCTCATCACCCTGTGTATTGGTATCTGGGAAGTTTGGTTGGTCTGCCAACATGGAGATGTAAATATCCTTTTGTTTACACTGCTTTTGTGATTAATAATATTGTTTTCTTTAGCTAACATGAACTGATTCTTTTGCAGACTAATGAAGGCACAAACTGTCGGTGATACCTCTACTTTGGAGTTCATGAAGGGGAGAAGGGTGTTTGAGATCAACCCTGAACACCCTATCATTAGAGAATTGAATGTATGGTGAACAGTAAACTTAATCCCTACCCCATTCATTATCTCCCATTTTGTAACTTCTATAATATCTGCAGGTTGCATACAAGAGTAACCCTGATGATGAAAATGCCTTGAGAGCTGTAGATCTTCTTTATGATGCAGCACTTGTTTCCAGTGGTTACACGGTGAGTTTTTTCACCACCGCCATCATTATTTTCTCTGAGCAGAATCTTATGATACTGTATTCTATAGACTGATGATACCTTATGTTTTCTAAGATTGATGTTAAAACTCTGGAAACTATATCAGACCTATAGTTTTCTTATAATTTTGATGTCATTTATGCAGCCTGACAATCCGGCACAGCTCAGTGGTAAGATATATGAGATGATGGGAATGGCCATTTCAGGCAAATGGTCAACATCTGGTGTTCAGCATTCGGTATCGCAGTCGCAGCCTCCCCGGATGGATACATTGGAAGCCGAGGTGGTTGAGCCAGTTGAAGCTGGTGGTCAGAAATAAAAGGTGTATGGTTTTGTTTTTCCCATTCTCCTTCCATATGCACATACCATACATTCCTTGAAGATTCATAGGCTATCTATCAAGTACCAGATTAAGTTTGGATGTGGTGCTCGGTTGAATGCCATTGAGAGAGTTGAGTGTAATTGAGTTCCTGTTTCATGATTTATGCAAGAAACTAAATGAGAAATAATGAACTTTGCTTCTTTCTTAGCAATAGTACTGCATGAAAAGAATCCAATCGAGCATTCCGAGCCCTGTGAATTGTGATTGATAATTTTGACCAGTTGGCCTGTTCTTCGTGTCAAATCTGCACTGATCAAGTCTATCTGCAGCCGGTTGCCTTCTTTCCTGCAATGACCTTATAATATTGTAACCAAAAAAAAAAGGACCTTATAATATTAATTGTCAACTATCATATTTAAAGAAAAATATTACTTTAATTTTTTAATTAATTTAAAATAATTTTTTGGATATAGGTTAAAGTGGAAAAATAAAGTTATATGAGGGGAAAATAATGTTTTATATTAATTTTATAAATTCATGTGAGATTAATATTTTTATCAATCAATTATTAGATTTAACAATTTATTTGTATTTATTATTCATGTAAACTTTTGAGTCAATCTATTTTATTATGATTGATGATGGAATAAATAATAAATATTTTCAATTAATTTAAATTAGATATGTATTATTTATGTAAATAGAATATAAAATTTAATAATTAAATTAAAAAGATATAAAATCACTTAAAAATATAAAAAGTTACATCTGTGTAAACGAATTTGTACTCTTATTTAAATAATTCAAATAACAATAACGGAGTTTATAAATTATACAAAGCTAAGGTTTTTTAAATTACTTTCAAGAAAAAAATTTCACATTTTAGTATATTGTTTTTATTAAATTGAAAAAAAATTATACACTAATTAAAGATTTTAATTATATTATATCAATTGATTGGTATCTTTCTCTTCTATTATTTTATTTTTAATTTGACCATTTTTTTCATTAATAAAAGTAGGCACCTAAAACTTACTAAAATTACATCTTTATCCCAAAACGGCACCACCGTTGCATATGTAGGAAACAACGTGAGCCTTTAGATCAAAGGAAGCCAGAAATAAAAAATCTCCATTTTCTCGAGCTTCTCTCCGACTCTGGTTAACCTCTCCTTCTCCAATCTCCGCCGATCGGACCTTTCAACCCAATCTTTTTTAAAGGTATACCATTCCTTCAATTATACCCTTATCAATTTTAGGGTTTTCTCTCTTGATTTCAATTTCATTTTGAGTTTTTATACTCTTATCCATTTTAGGGTTTTCTTTCTTGATTTCAATTTCATTTTGAGTTTTCGACCTCGTTTGATTAGTGAAATTTGTTTGTTTCCGATTAGTTAAGCATTTCATTGTTCGTTGAATTTCGAATTGGGGTTTTTTTGCTAGGGTTTGACTCAGATTAGGGTTTTGACCTCTATGTCGTATTGTTGACTCTACAAGATTAGAACTTTTTTTTTTCGAAAGGAACATTTAGGGTGGTTTTTAAAAGCCTTGAGTGCTTTGATGTTGACATGAATTTGGAATTTTGGATTAAACTTTTTGTTCGATTGAGTTGGGATGGATTAAAACCTTCCCAAATTTGTTTTTTGGGCTTCGAATGATTGAGACTAGAGAATTGGTTATATATAATATATATAACATGGACTGTGTTAAAATGTTTTTTTTTTTAGTGTTGAAACGTATGATCTTTGTTTTTATATGGAACGATTATTTCGGAATAGTATTGCTTGTTAAATTGTTTATGAGGTCTTTATTTTGAACAATTATGCTTGTGCATTTTATTTTTTTTTTGTTATTTTCTTTTACTTTAAAACAAACTCTGAAGAAGTAAAAAAGTAAATAGAAAAAATCAAGCAGCAGCTAAGTAGAAAGAAGCTTAAATTTTATTATTATTATTATTATTATTATTATTATTATTATTATTATTATTATTATTATTATTATTATTATTATTAATGTACTCTAGGTTGTGCTAGATGATGACTCAGAGGAGTTGCTTTTATTTGCAGATTAATCAAGGTTTTATTGATGGGAACATCATCTGGTTCTAATATTAACCACCAGCATTTGTCGAAGATGTTGCCCCCACGTCAGCAACCACGGCCAGCGAGCTTACAGACTTCGTTGTCCTTAGTCTCCTCGGATCCTCACTTGTCATCTGATGCCCAAGAGCCCAGATCAAACTCAGATAACGCACATGAGTCTCCAACTGAGAGTGCTAGCTCACGAGAGACGTGGCCTACTGCTGATGCTGTCACAGCAAAGAAGATGGAAAACGGGAAGACTGAAAATGATTGCCCTGAGCAGTCTGTCATTCGTCGTGTTTCTAGTGCTGATAAGATAACTCTTCGAGACATTGCAAGAGAAAGAGTTGATGTTATCTCTGAAAAGATGCATCGCCTACCTGATGAGTTTCTAGATGAACTAAAGAATCAACTCAAGGCAATCCTAGAAGGCAATGGTGGTTCACAAAACAGGGAGGAGTTTTTGATTTTGCAGAAGTTTGTTCAAAGTAGATCTGATTTAACAGCAAAGACATTGATTAGGGCACACCGGGCACAGCTTGAAATCCTTGTTGCAATAAATACAGGAATTCAGGCATTCTTGCATCCAAACATCAGTCTGTCCCAAACTTCTCTCATTGAGGTTTTTGTGTACAAGAGATGCAGAAATATAGCATGCCAAAACCAGTTACCTGCAGATGACTGTACCTGTGAAATATGTACCAATAGGAATGGTTTTTGCAATCTTTGCATGTGTGTTATCTGCAACAAGTTTGATTTTGAAGTAAATACCTGCCGCTGGATTGGTTGTGATCTGTGTTCTCATTGGACTCATACTGATTGTGCTATTCGTGATGGGCAAATTTGTATGGTTCCTACAGTTAAAGTTGGATCAGGTCCTGCTGAAATGCTTTTCAGATGTCGAGCTTGCAATCGAACATCTGAGCTGTTAGGTTGGGTTAAAGATGTCTTCCAGCATTGTGCTCCAGCCTGGGATAGGGAGGCTCTCATGAGAGAACTCGATTTTGTTAGCAGGATTTTTCGTGGAAGTGATGACCCTAGAGGGAAGAAACTCTTTTGGAAGTGTGAGGATCTTTTAGAAAAAATGAGGGGTGGACAAGCAGAGTCCGCAGCTTGCAGATCGATATTAATTTTTTTCCAAGGTACAATTTATGCTAGTTATTATTTAATTATCTTCCAAATATTATGTGAAACTTTTTTGTTATCTGGTGAAAGTATGGGGATGAAAAATACCAGTCAGTTATGGGCAAGAAGAAGATGGTTTATTCGTAGATTTCCTATTTTAGGTTTATTTTAAAACCCCAAAGGCTTCAGCAACTACAATTGCTTCACGCAATCATAAGAAGAGCATGATAGGACCTAAAGTTCTTGAATGCTCTCTCTGTTAATTAAAAGAAGTGACAATCTCTGTACAGAGGCTCCTACTATTAGTTGAAGGAATTGGACTCTAAATCTGAGAGTGCAAAGAGCAAATACCCAAGAATTGTTTGACTTGTAAATAAAAAAAAAGATTCAAAATTTTGCAATTTTCAGTAAATCTAGAAATTAACTAGGTTCCTAACTCCTAAATAAGTATGATGGTAAAGAAAGATCATAAGTTTCAGATATTTATGACATTCGATCTCTACTCTTGTTTAGCATTTTTGTTTTCTGAATCAAGAATTGTGTTGCATGATAGTTCTACTCTTTTTCTCGTTAAATCATTGTTACTCCTATATGTAGAGCTTGATATTGATTCTCCAACAAGCCTGGAAAATGGGGAAGGTGGGCGGTTGATAGCACCACAAGAGGCGTGCAATCGAATTGCAGATGTAGTGCAGGAGGCCATAAGGAAGATGGAAATGGTGGCTGAAGAAAAGATGAGGATGTTCAAGAAAGCTCGCATGTCTCTTGAAGCTTGTGACCAGGAGCTTAAGGACAAGGCCAAGGAAGTAGCAGAACTAAAGCTGGAGAGACAAGAAAAGAAGCTACAGATAGAAGAGCTGGAGAAGATTGTAAGGCTTAAACAGGTAGAGGCTGATATGTTCCAGCTTAAGGCCAATGAGGCAAAACGAGAAGCTGAAAGGCTTCAACAAATTGCTCTTGCAAAGTCCGATAAATCAGAGGAAGAGTACGCTAGCAGTTACCTGAAACTTCGCTTGAGTGAGGCTGAGGCTGAAAAGCAGTATTTGTTTGAAAAGATAAAGCTGCAGGAGAGCTCACGTGCATCACAAAGCAACAGTGGCGGCGATCCTTCACAGGTGTTGATGTATTCCAAAATCCATGATCTGCTCCATGGATACAATATCCCTTCTAAGACAGAGCCCCAGCCAAATGAGCGCCAGAGTTTTAGAACGAATCCCTAAGGAATTCTGAATAATATGTTATTTATTGAAGCAACCTGTGCGAGTTAGGAATATGGTGCTGTGTAAGATTTGCTACTTCATTTTATCCATGCCTTCGATCAATGCCTGTTAATTTGTTATCCTGTAAAAGTATTTGTAGTTGTAAATCTGGTTTCTTATTTTTTTTTTCTTACCTTTTTTAACGTATCAGGGTGAGAACCATAACTTTTTGTCCTTGTGATGAACTCACTGTTCTGTGCGTTTATGTGCAAGAAGAATGCTGCGGTTTCTGTATTTGCAAATCTGAACTTAACTGGCTTGCATGTGCATAATTTTACAGTTTCCATCAGCATTTATTTCTCGGAACTGCACTTCTGCACGATGTTCAGTGCAGTGGAAACAGTGAATTGTGGTTAATTTTGCCTGGTCATCTGGTTTCAGAGAACTCTTGAGCTCCTGATCAGGGAGATCGATATGTTAGGTTCCTCAGAAACAACGCTGTCAATTGTGATGGCTTTGCTGATTCCGTGACAGCGTTTCAGAGAATTTAAATTCATTTGGAGCCTTGATTAACTCTTGCATTGGTTACCATCATGCCTGATCTTTCATCGTGGGTTATGCTCAGATATTTGCCTGGGATACTTGGAACAAGTTCATACTGCAGGCTTTGTGTCACGGACAAGCTTTTTTTCTCACTAAAGCAATCGGCCACGTGGCACTTGAATGGTCTTGTTTACACAAGTCAGCCAAGATATTGCAATAATCTAAACAATTAACAATCAAGCAATAAGTTACCAAGGGGCACGCCACGATATCACGGGACATAAAGGATTCACACAACATAACCACAGGTGTTCCCATAAGAAAAATTTGTCTTATTAAAGATAGAGAGTTTACAAAATATTACAAAAGAAGTACGTTCTTCCACACCATCGTCGGGGCCAAGGAAGGCAGCCCTAGATGGGTGTGCTTACACATACCTTAACCAGTGAGACAGCCCAACAACCTGTCGACTACTCACCCCTCCTAAAGAGCTAAAGAGCTTTTATAGCTATGCTACCAGTAACCATTAAAATGTTTGAAATGGGGACTGTGGAAATCCAGTCCAGATTCTATGGGATTGGATATGATTGATTTTTTATTTATTTCCTAAGATAAAGGGATTTGGTATCTTGACCAAATATTTCCCTGATTGGTTTCATTTAAAACTTTCCTTTATTTCTGATTCCTTTTCCTTTTCTGAAAATGGTATCTAGGATATATAGGGATTTACGTAGTTTTCCTAGTTGAGCCTACAACTATTTATATTCTCTGTAAGCTGTAGTTTTTTTTTATGTAGAAAATCAGAAAAACATGTTCCTATCAATTTCTACATTCTCTACAATATTAGTTTCTACATGGTATCAAGAGCATACGACCCATTAAAATTCTTAGTTTGATTCTTCTCCCACCATGCTGAGCGGTAGCACAACATCAGAGGTGACTTCAAACTCAGGGAGCATGATCAGCAACATCACTTGGAAGGCTGTACACGCTAGGGAGAGTTATGGGAAGACACCTACTGATGAGATGCCACATCAGTCCCTTCAGCAAAACAGACCTGAAATTGTGAGTACTGCCACTTTGGCACAAAAAGGTAATTTTCTAAGCGCTTTAAGTGTCAAACGTCATAGCTCAAAGGCATGGATCGTTGACTCAGGCGCATCAGACCATATGACTGGTGATGCATCGTTATTTCATGAATACAGCCCATGTTCTGGAAATTTTACAGTTCGTATTGCAGATGGCTCATTATCTAAAGTGGCTGGTATCGGTTCAGTTGCTATCTCCAAGGACATAATGCTTAATTCTGTTCTCCATGTTCCTAATTTGGATTGTAATCTCTTATCTATTAGTAAGATTACGAGAGATCTTAATTGTGTTACTAAATTTCTCCCACATATGTGTGAATTTCAGGACTTGGATTCGGGGAAGAAGATTGGCAACGCTAGGATATGTGCGGGACTCTATCTTCTTAGAGATGAAGAATCTGAGAGGAAAATTCAGAATAATGCTTGCACAGTCTCAACCTCTAGCAGTCATAAAGATAGTGCAGTTATGTTGTGGCACTACCGATTAGGTCATCCCAACTTCTTGTACCTCAAAAAACTATTTCCCACATTATTCCAAAAAAATCCCTCATATTACCAATGTGAAATTTGTCAATTGTCCAAGCATCCTCGTAATACTTACCCACATCATTCATATAAACCATCCCATCCATTCTCCATAATTCACAGTGATGTTTGGGGACCATCTAGGATAGCAAATATTACTGGTTCTAGATGGTTCGTTAGCTTCATAGATGACCACACTCGAGTGACTTGGTTGTTCCTCATGAAAGACAAATCTGAGGTTGGGCAAATATTTCAGAATTTCAACAAAATGGTCCAAACTCAATTCCAAACCAAAATTCAGGTGCTTAGAACCGACAATGGAAGGGAATATTACCACTCTATCCTCGGAGCTTATCTACTTGATCAGGGAATTGTCCATCAAAGCTCATGTGTGGATACTCCCCAACAAAACAGAATAGCTGAGAGGAAAAACCGACACCTAATGGAGGTTGCCCGATCACTCATGCTTGCCACTCATGTTCCAAAACATTTTTGGGGATAAGCAGTTTTAACAGCTACTTATCTCATAAATAGAATGCCTTCTCGTGTCCTTCAATTCCAAACACCGTGCCAAAAGCTCCTTACAACCTACCCTCATCTTCGAATTATCTCATTCATCCCTACTAAAGTGTTCGGGTGCACCACATTTGTCCATATACATCAGCAACATCGAAATAAATTGGATCCCAAATCAGTCAAGTGCATATTTCTTGGCTACTCTCCAAACCAAAAGGGGTACAAATGTTATTCACCGGTAACCAAAAGATTTTATAATTCTATGGATGTAACCTTTTTTGAGAATCAGCCATATTACACCAAAGCTGACATTCAAGGGGAAAGTGCGAGAGAATATCAACTTTGGGAAACCATACCTGCTGCTAAACCAGTACCTTTACCACCAGCCCAAATCTCTTGTCCACCAGCCCAAATATCTAGTCCACCTATAATCCTCACAGAAATCCACCACCAACCTCTTGATTCTGAGATAACTAACACTCAACTTAGCCCTCAAAACCCTGAGTCTGTGAAAGAAACAGCAACAAAAGACATGATTGTTTACTCAAGGAGACCGAAATCTCAAAAGGAGGTAGAGAGTCGCACATCTCCAAAGCAAAACCAAGATTCAGAACCAAATCCAGAAGTTTCTGAGATGCATACAGGTAACATAATTACTGAACCTATCTCTAGTGATTTTCCTAGTGATCTTCCTAGTGATCTTGACCAACCTATTGCAATAAGAAAAGGAGTAAGGACATGCACTCAGCATCCTATCAGCAACTTTGTATCCTATGAGAGCCTATCTCCAGCTTTTCGTGTGTTTGTGTCCACTTTAACAGATGTTCAAGTTCCAAGCAATATTCAAGAAGCTCTCCAACAACCAAAATGGAAGGCTGCTGTTTTGGAAGAAATGAAAGCACTAGAAAAGAATGGCACGTGGGTGATTACAGAACTTCCCGAAGGAAAGAGTCCGGTTGGTTGCAAGTGGATATTTTCAGTTAAACACAATGCGGATGGAAGTGTGAATCGATTCAAAGCTCGTCTTGTTGCCAAGGGCTTCACTCAATCTTATGGTGTTGACTATGAGGAGACATTTGCTCCTGTGGCCAAGCTAAACTCAGTCCGTGTGCTGCTATCTTTGGCAGCCAACCTAGATTGGCCTCTTCATCAACTAGATGTTAAAAATGCATTTTTGAACGGTGACTTAGAGGAAGAAGTCTTCATGGAGATTCCACCAAGATTTTATTCTCAGGAGAACAATGGTAAAGTGTGCAAGCTTCGTAAGTCGCTATATGGCCTCAAACAATCACCACGGGCTTGGTTTGATCGCTTAACAAAGGTTGTTAAGAAGTATGGGTTTTCACAGTGCCAAACCGATCACACTATGTTTGTTAAGCACTCATCTGATCACAAGATTGCTATCCTTATCGTTTATGTGGATGACATCATTCTTACAGGGGACTACATGGAGGAGATTGTTGGGGTAAAGACCCTTTTGGCAAGAGAATTTGAGATAAAAGACTTAGGAAAGCTCAAGTATTTCCTTGGCATGGAAGTAGCTCGATCAAGAAATGGGATTTCTATTTCACAACGAAAATATGTTCTAGATCTTCTTAAGGAAACAGGGATGCTTGGATGCAAACCTGCAGATACTCCTATGGATTCAAATGGCAAGTTAGGAGTTGAAGAAGAAAGTCCTCTAGTTGACAAAGGTAGATACCAAAGGCTTGTGGGGAAACTAATTTATTTGACACATACTAGACCAGACATTTGTTTTGCTGTTAGCCTAGTAAGCAGATTTATGAATAACCCTACCGAAGCACACATGGAAGCAGTTTACCGGATTCTTCGATACTTAAAGAAAAGCCCAGGCAGAGGACTACATTTCAAGAAAACCTCAAATAGAGATGTTGAAGTTTTCTCAGATGCAGATTGGGCAGGATCTATAACGGATCGGAGGTTAACCACCAGATATTGCACATTCGTATGGGGTAATTTGGTAACGTGGCGAAGCAAGAAGCAGACAGTAGTAGCTCGGAGTAGTGCTGAAGCAGAATTCAGAGCTATGTCTCATGGGATTTGTGAAGGAATTTGGCTTGAAAGGGTGTTGAAGGAATTGAGGATTTCAAAAGGAAGTTCTATGAAGGTGTTTTGTGATAACCAAGCAACCATAAGTATTGCCAAGAACCGAGTTCACCATGATCGGACCAAGCATATCGAGATTGATCGCCATTTTATCAAAGAGAAAATCGAAGAAGACCAAGTCAGACTTGTCTACAAGCCAACTAGTCTTCAAACTGCAGATATTCTCACCAAGGCCCTTCCTAGAAACAATTTTGAAAGCTTGAAGTCCAAGTTGGGTATGATTGACATCTACTACCCAACTTGAGGGGGAGTGTGGAAATCCAGTCCAGATTCTATGGGATTGGATATGATTGATTTTTTATTTATTTCCTAAGATAAAGGGATTTGGTATCTTGACCAAATATTTCCCTGATTGGTTTCATTTAAAACTTTCCTTTATTTCTGATTCCTTTTCCTTTTCTGAAACTGGTATCTAGGATATATAGGGATTTACGTAGATTTCCTAGTTGAGCCTACAATTATTTATATTCTCTGTAAGCTGTAGTTTTTTTTTTTATGTAGAAAATCAGAAAAACATGTTCCTATCAATTTCTACATTCTCTACAATATCAGTTTCTACAGGGACACTTTTCCTAATTCCCCTGGATTCTATTTTTCCCAAGGCACTTCTACCCAGTCATGGCCTATACATGGTTGGCTCATGACATCCTCCCCCACTTAATCTGTTGACTTCTTCGTTGACTTGGTTGCTTGGAACTCCTCGATCTTCTGCTTGAAGGCTCTAAGGTCGTGCTCTCTTTCCCAACTGACTTCTTCTGGTCCTAGTCCTTCCCACTTTACAAGTTATTCTTGGATTGGTCTTCTTGACACCATGGATCGTCTATCAGCCAAGATTTCCTCTACTCGGCATTCTGAAAGTGGCTTCATGGTGATGGCGGCCCTGGTTGTTCTACTTCGGCTTGCATCTGTTGGGTCTGCATGATATGGCTTCAGGTTGCTCACATGGAAAACTGGGTGCACTTTCATCCACTTCGAGGGATCAATTTTGTAGGAGGCCTGTCCCACCTTGCCAAGAATTTTCACTGGACCCTCATACTTGCACACCAATCTGCGGTCTCGCTTCCATAGAAATCTAAGCTGTTCAGGCACTAGTCTGAACAATACCAAATCACCCACATTAAACTGTTGTGCTCTTCGACCCTTGTCTGCCCATTTCTTCATGCCCTTTGATGCTTTTTCCAAGTAAGCTCGAGCAATCTCGGTGTTTTGTCTCCACTCTTTGGTGAAGTTGAAAGCTCGAGGGTTTTTCCCTTTATACGGCTTAAGAGGAGTGTGGGGCAATATCGGTTGTTGTCCCGTAACTACTTCAAAGGGACTCTTGTTCGTGGCGGAGCTCTTTCTAGAATTGAAACACAGTTGGGCCACATCTAATAGTAGGGCCAGTTCTTCTTATTAGCTTGCACAAAATGTCTCAAGTACTCTTCCAACAACCTATTGAAGCATTTTGTCTGTCCATTTGTTTGAGGATGATAACTTGAGGAGATGTTAAGTTGGGATCCCAAGATACTGAAGAGTTCTCGCCAAAATGACCTTGTGAATCTGTGATCTCTTTCATTAATGATGCTCTCTGGAATACCCCAGTACTTGACCACATGCTTGAAGATTAGACGAGCTGTGTCTTATGCTGTACAGTACTTCTGGGTTGGGATGAATGTGGCATATTTTGAAAATCGATCAACGACTAGAAGGATGGACCCAAAATCGCCAACTTTAGGGAGCCCAGCTATGAAATCTAGAGAGATGCTTTCCCAAGGTCTTGTTGGCACTGGCAATGGTTCGAGTAAGCCCGCTTGTTTCTTTCTTTCAACTTTGTCTTGCTGGCAGATAAGGCATGTCTTGGTGTAATCCATCACATCCTGTCTCATATGCAGCCAATAATAGCCTTGCTTTAATAGAGCAAGGGTGCGTTGCCAACCCGGATGGTCGGCCCCTCGCATTAGCATCTGTCTCAGGTTTCCTGCACTTGGGACATATAATCTTGGACCTCTTATTAACAAAGCCTCATTCTCACACCAAAAATACTTCGACTTCCCTCTTCTACCATCTTCATTAAGGACTTGGCTTGGGGATCTTTATTCAGATTTTTTCGATTAGTTTACGAATCTCTGTGGTCACTTTGGTAGCTGACATTGGGGCAATTCTCCTAAGTGCTGCTAATTCCACCCGTCGACTCAATGCATCGGCTACCTGATTGGCACTCCTCGCTTTGTATTCAAAATGAAAATCAAATTTCGCGAGAAATTCTTGCCACCTTACCTGTTTAGCTATGAGCTTTGGTTGAGTGAGGAAATGGCTAACTGCCGTGTTGTCCATCTTGATGACAAATTTTGACCTAAGTAAATAATGCCGCTAGGCCCTCAAACGATGGATTACAGCTAAGAGTTCCTTTTCTTATGCTATGTATCTTCTTTCGGCCTCATTTTACTTACGGCTTTCGAAAGCAACCGAGTGTCTTTCTTGCAAGAGCACTCCTTCAATGGCAAAATCTGAAGCATCTGTTTGTACTTCAAAGGGTTTTCCAAGGTCTGGGAGGACCAATACATGGTCTTCAATTAAGGTTTGCTTCAAATCCTCAAACGCCTTGTGGCATTCACCCGACCAGTCCCACTTCTTGTTTTTCTTTAATAAGTCTGTGAGGGCTGTTATTCTACGGGAGTATCCTTCCACAAATCTTTGATAATAGCTGGCCAGTTCAAGAAATGAGCGAAGCTCCTTAACATTTTTCGGGGCATGCCACTCCTTAATCGCCTTGACTTTCTCCATATCCATCCAAATCTGCCCTTGTTCCACAACATGGCCTAGGAAATGAACTCGGGTCTGAGCGAAGCAGCACTTCTCCCTTTTTACATACAACTGGTGTTCTCGAAACCTTTTGAAGACTAGTCTAAGATGATCTTGATGCTCCTATAGGGTAGAGTTAAAGACCAAGATGTCGTCCAAATAGATGACCACAAATTTATCAAGGTAGTCGTGAAATACCTAGTTCATCAAAGTAGAAAAAGTGGCAGGAGCATTAGTTAGTCCAAAAGGCATGACTAAGAATTAAATGCACCATACCGAGTTACACAAGTAGTCTTTGGCTCGTCTCCTTCGACGATTCTGACTTGATGATACCCGAACCTTAGGTCAAGTTTAGAGATATACTTGGCTTGACTTAACTGATCAAAGAGGTCAGCTATTAGGGGGATTGGATATTTGTTCCTCACTGTCACCTTGTTCAAGGCTTTATAATCCACACATAATCGTAAGCTCCCATCGTGCTTCTTTTGAAACAACACCAATGCCCCGAACGGTGCTTTGGAAGGTCTGATAAAGCCGGCTTGTAATAGCTATCCAACTGTTTTCTCAACTCGGCCAACTCTGGAGGAGCCATACGATAAGGTCCTTTTGCAGGAGGCTTTACTTCAGAGAGGAGTTCAATTTCATGATCTACTGATCTTCGTGGTGGTAGGACCTTTGGTAGTTGGTCGGGCATTACCTCCTTTAACTCTTCTAGCACCTGTCTTATCCCCTCTAGCACAAACTTTGACTCGGCCCACTCTTTGCAAATCGGCATGGCCATGTAGGAGGGCTCCCCTTTTTTTACTACTTTCTTAAACTGCAAAGCTGAAATTATCTTCCCGCTCATAGGGAGGATCGTGGCCAGCACTACACATGGGCGTTCCCCCAAAAAAAATAGGCAACTGGCAGTTGGAATTGGGATCGCCTTAGCTAGCATCATGAAATCTAATCCTAAGACAACATCAAAATCATCCATGGGGGAAACGGTGAAGTTGATGCCTCCTTCCCATGGTCCAAGTTTGGTCATCACGTTCTTAGAGCTTCCACAAATGGCAAAGGCTGGTGAATTGATTGCTTTCATCTGCCCACAATCCTTACTAACCTTTAGACCACACCTCTTGGCCTCCTCGGGTGTGATAAAGGTTTCGGTTGCCCCCGTGTCGACCATTGCCCTTGTAGATTTCCCATTGAGCATTACCTCCACGTACATCAAGCCCCTATTGGGTACTTTCTTCATTTGACTTAGCTGCGAATGAAGGGCGTTAAGGAATCGGATGGAACCCATTCCCGCGGGTTCTTCCACAGTCTCTTTGGCCACTGGCGGCAATTGGGGAGCTTTTTAGGTGGAAGTCCTTAGTGCATTGAGGACACCTCTATGGGGACACTTGGCCACTCAATGCGGTCCCTGGCATAGGAAGGAAGCTAATGGTTGTATGGGCTTGAACGTCAGAGCGTTGTTTGTCTTAGATGGAGGGGCGTCTCTACCCGATGGTCTCCTGTCCACTCCCCACTTGAGGGTCTATCCACCCTGGCCCCCTTTCCTTCGTTTCCATAGTTGGAGTTACTGCCTACTGATGGAGGGTTCTTACGCTTGCTTGAGCTGTCATTGAAATTGTTGAGATGTTCGACAACAACCATTGCTGTGGCTACATCTTGTACCTTCTACCTTTGGAGTTCTGTTTTAGCCCAAGGCTTAAGTCCCTCAAGGAAATAGAACATCTTGTCCTTTTTGGACATGTCCCTAATATCCAACATCAAAGTAGAAAAGCTCCTAACAAACTCTTGCACCGTTCCTGTTTGCACCAATTCTCATAACTTTCTTTGAGCCAAGTATTCAACATTTTTGGGGATAAATTGGTTCTTTAGTTCTTGCTTTAGATCGCTCCATGTTTTGATGGGGCACTCCTCACCTGCAAACTTTGAACGCCACCATAACTTGGCATCTCCAGTAAGATACAACGAGGCCATTGCGACCTTTTCTTCCTCCGACTTTGTGCACACCGCTTGAAAGTATTGCTCGATGTGAAACAAGAAATTCTTAAGTTCTTTTGCATCCCTTGCTCCCTCATAACGGAGCGGTTCCAGCACCTTAGCTCTTTTCCCTCTATCTATTGTGTGAGCACCAGCCCTGTCCACAACTAGTTGAAGTACACTAATTTGAGCCTTGAGTTCCTTGAACTCTTTCTGAATAATTCTCAATGCATCTCTAGTCTTTTCACCCAAGTTAGCTAACGACTCGGACAACTCCTGTTGGGCTGCCTCAATTTCCCCCAATCTGTCGTTAGTGACCGTGTGAGCTTTCAAGGCAACCACTGCAGCCTCGAGCTCTTCAATTCTCATTCTATCATCTAACCCTCCTCGAGTCGTCACCATTTTTCTTTCATTTGCTAGTGCAATTAACCAAGCTCTAATACCACTTGTCACGGACAAGGCTTTTTCTCACTAAAGCGATTGGCTGCGTGGCACTTGAATGGTCTCGTCCACACAAGTCAGCCAAGATATTGCAACAATCTGAACAATTAACAATCAAGCAACAAGTTACTAAGGGGCACGCCACGATATCACGGGGCATAAAAGATTCATACAACATAACCATAGATGTTCTCATAAGAAAATTTTGTTTTATTAAAGATAGAGAGTTTACAAAAGATTACAAAAGAAGTAGGTTCTTCCACACCATTGCCGGGGCCAAGAAGGGCAGTCCTAGATGGGTGTGCTTGCACATACCTTAATCAGTGAGACAGCCTAACAACCCGCCGACTGCTCACCCCTCCTAAAGAACTAAAGAGCTTTTATAGCTATGCTACCAATAACCATTAAAATGTTTGAAATGAGGATACTTTTCCTAATTCCCCTGAATTCTATTTTCCCCAAGGCACTTCTATCTGATCATGATCCTATACATGGTTGGCTCATGACACTTTACCTCTGCATTTTGCACTCCGTACCAAAAATGTTACACTACTCTTGAGAAAATGATTCACGGGCCATCAAGTTTCCTTTCCGAAAACATTTCTGTAATCACGGGCTTTTGATCATTGACTCAAATGATCATTTTTTTCATCTTTAACGTATAAAAGTTATGCAGATTTAAGGTTTGAATCTGATCATTTGTATTCTTCCTTTCTCAACCAGAGATTTCCATTGTCGAAAATGATAAGTCATGCATGAAAATTACATATCCTGGGAATGGCTAATGGCTGACCTTTTTATGCCATGACTACCACCCATGTGAAGGGTCAGGAATGCTCGACTGTTCAGATCATGTCTTAACTCTTGGCTGCCCTGCCCTTTCACAGCTCTAAATAAAACCAAAAAGGGTGGGCACTGGACAGGGCACCCAATTCTATTCAGTTTCTCCGACGCGGCTTTGGGACCATTTCGAGACAGCAGAGATTAAATCAGGTACCTGCTGAAGGACAAACTCCCATATCTAACAAATCCAGCGTTCAAAGGTCCATTTTTGACCAGAGAAATAGTGTTGATAATATCATAAATATATGGACAAGGCTGCAGATTATGATCTTCGTATTACACATATTTAATGAGTAGTCGGTAATGGCGAATTGAGAATGACTTCACTGCACCCTTTGCTCCTACCATCTCCAAATGTTGACTATGTCATGGTTTTATTAAAAAAAACCAAAAATAAAAGTTACACAAGGGTTTAACCTAGCTAAAAATGCCCAAAACATCAATGAAGGAACTAAAAAGTATAAAAACCCAGAGAAATAACTAATGTACCAAAAAAACTAAACAATATAAAAAAAAAAACCACAAGAAAATAATGACCGTGTTATCACTAGGTCATGAACATCTCAATTTTATCGAGTCCGGTTTTTGTTAAAACTTAAACCATCCATCATCCCATTAGTTTTTTATAAATTTTTTATCAGTTGATATCACAAATTGCATTAAAATTTATAAAACCGAAGAAAAGAAAGTTTAATTAAACTTACCCTAGTATAATAATAATGTACTATGTTGCTACTGGGGGTGGTTCGTGGATGAAAGAATGATGATTCAATAATTCAAATCATACGGTCAAGCATTTAAGATAGCAATTCTAGGTAAATTATAAAGTGGTTGGAGAGTTCCATCAAATATTTAGACAAGGATTATACGAGCTTGTACTAAGTACTAGCCACATCACAATGGAAACAATGAAATGTTGTCAACACTCATCCGTCGAGTTCTTCAAAGTAAATATAGTTAGGTGACCAACAGCTATTTCCCCATGTTTGCATCCCTCTTTGTCCCTCCTTGCCTTTGACTAGATTGTCACCTTCTTGTTGGTGTCCAACGAACACTTTATTATTAAGAAATAAATTGTACTAATAAGACAAATAATTTGACACGATCGTTTCCATCTCGAATAGCATATATATATATATATATATATATATATATATATATATATATCTGAATTTGAAATTTAATTCAAATAGTTCATATAAGTATTTTTAAAAAATAACATTTAACAGATTTAGTGTTCAAGTCCTCGCACCTGCAACTCTTTCTCTTATTTCTAATGTTTGATGGATCATTTTTGTTTTACTGTGCCGACTTTGGCCTAGAAGACTAACTAAACACACCCTATTTTTTTCTTCACACACCCATTTTCTCCTTTAGTGAACAGTACCGTCTAGTGTAAAAATAGGGTGTGTCAAGACAAAATCAGGGTGTGTTTAGATGGACTCTTGGCCTAGGTAGCTAAATGTCATTTTCAAATTCAAAGGCATTGTGATTGTGATTTAATTAATATATGTACTAGCATCTGAAATATTACTAACCAAACATGTCATATACATTTAAAATATCTCGTTTTTTAATACTAAAATTTTACGGGGATGAAATAAAATTATTGTTAGATGAGTCAATAACTTAGTAAAATAAATAATTGTTTTAACTTTATTTATATATTTTAATTATGGTTAGATCATAGAATGAAAGATAATCATCTCTCTTCATTATATCTTCTGTTCTCTACTTCAATAAGTATATTTGAAGTTAAAATTTCATTTAAAAATTAATAAAACGAGGCATCATCAAATCAAATCTTAAGGTCACTAATCATGATCTTGATTTGATGATGCCTCTTTTGTTTTATCATAAAGTAAAAAATAAAAAATTTGTTCATGCTAATAGGATAACTTCGAACAAGCAAATAATATATATTATCCCTATGATCATTTACATCATACTCGCATATCTTTTATTGTATGCTTGTGGTTTGAAATTTATTTCCAATTACATAATGCAATAGATTAATTTGAGGGTTTTTTTTTTTTTTTACTTTAAAGAATAACAACAACAGCAAAGAAAGAATAAGATCCTAGAATGTTAGGTTTTAAGCTCTCAGAATCTTTTTTCTTTTTTAGCATTCAAATTCATTGTCACTAAGAAAACATATATTTATATATACACCCATGGTTTGTAGATAATATTCTTTACACTAAAATGATCCTTTCTTTGAATTCTAGATTTATTTCAAATGATTCCCCCACTTCTTTTAAAAAGTAAATTTTTTAAATTCAATCCCTACCATTTGTATTTTTTTTTTCAATTTCCTTTTGATCTTGAACCTCTTTTATAATGATATTAACAACTCTTTCCCTGATGCAATGACTAGAAGCTTTCTTCATTAGTTTCTTCCTAAAGTTGATTCTGTTTCGTAATGATTTGTGACATCTTTCTTTCTTTATTTAATTTAAAATAAAAAGTTAAAGCCTACAAAATTTAAATAATATTATCATTGAAACGTAAATTGTGATTGATTATATATATTTAGGGGGCGGTGGTGAACAATCTTCACCCATTTTCCTGTCCCATGCATATCCACTCACATGCATTGCACACAATAAGAACTCATGCAATTGCCCCAATTGTTCCAAATTAACATAATTTCAAATGATTATTCTTAATCTCTTATTCCTTTCCAGCTTCATACTAGTTCACATGCAGCAATCAAAGGATACAAAATCAGTCGGCCTAACCAAATTAGAAGAGGAAAATCCTTAAGATGGGAAAGAATAATAAAGTCATCAAGAGACAAAGATTTGAACTTTAATTTTTGGCTGAGACCAGAATTTTGGTAGATAGCGTAAAACCAAAAAAAAGGTGCTAAAATTATTCGAACACCTATTCATATGATCATATTTTTATCTTTAAGGTATAAAAATTTTGTAAATAAGAAATTTGAACATCAACCTCTGTATCTTCTTTCCCTCTAGTTTAATTAGAATAAAGAACATGAATTCTTGGTTGTTAGTGTAAAGCTAAAAATATTATAAAACGATCCGAATATTGATTCAAATAATTATATTTTTATTTTTAAAATATAAAAATTTCATAAATTTTTGAATTTCAGTATCTATATCTTCCTTTCATCAAAAACAAAGATTTTCATAGTAAATAAATTAATAAAATTAATTTTAATACAACAATCTAATTAATGCTAATTCATGGATGTGTAATATCCGTCGAAAATCGAAATACTTCCATATGAGTAGACAAAACCGTTCTAATTGCGTAAGATGCTGAAAAGTAAAATTGAAATTACATTAAGAATTTCTCACCCAATAAATAAACAAAGAAAAAGAAAGGAGGAGGTGAGAATAGTAAATTGAAACAGTACGAAAAAACAATGAGACATTGCACAGTTTTGTCGCATAGTGCAGCGGGGTCCCCTTTTGTTTGTTGGCTTTCCCTACGGTTATAACCGAAGGCAAAGATATTTTTTCCTTGTGGGACCCCTTTAACTACTGACGTGTCACTTCTCAGTGCATTGGCACGTTTTTTTTTTTTTTGGTTACATTGGCGCGTATTTTTTTACTTACTAGTGTGAGTCGCTCGTTACGTCGAGGTCGAAAATTAAATATTTTTATTTTAAAATATAAAATATTTGAAATTTTATTTGAATAAAAAATTTATTTACACAGCTCATGATTTAATTTGAATTTTATTAATAAAAATATAATAATTAATGGATAATATATATTAATTTATTTTAATTAATAAATTTTCTTGATTTATTTATTTATTTAAAAAACTTTTGTATTCTATTTGATAAATAATTATTTTTTTATTTAATTCACTCTCTATTTTCTTAATCTTATATTTTTAATTTATAAATTTAAAATTAAATAAATAAAAATTATTTAATTATATATTTTTCAAATTTGATGCAAAGCAAAAACACTATTTCTAATTTGATAATAACATTCTAATCCATCCACAACTAAATATTTAAAGGACAACTTAGTAACTCAAAAAACATTAAATAAAAAATCAAAGTGTCAAGTGTCCTAAAAAAATTCTAAAGTATATTATTTGTAATTTGATATATTGGAAAATAAATTAAAAATAAAATTTAAGAAATATCCATACCAAAACATAAAAATATCTTCAAAACTTTTTAATTATGGCTTAATAGCCAAATACACCATCAACCTTTAGCATAAAACGGAATTAAGCCCTCAACGTTTTATCTCTTGAAAATCAGTCTATAAACTTTAATTTTATTGTAAATAAACCCTCAACATTTCAGAATTATGCAATTAAGTCCAAATCTGTTAAATAACACAAACTTCCGTTCGTATTGCATACGTGGCATGCCACATGGCAACAAACTAAGCTATCCACGTCAGCTTTCACGTTAGATGTCCAAACGACAGTTAATATCATTTAACAGATTTGGACTTAATTGCATAATTTTAAAATGTTGAGGGTTTATTTACAATAAAATAAAAACTTATAGACTGATTTTCATGCGATAAAATGTTGAGGGCTTAATTTCATTTTATGTTAAAGGTTGAGAATATATTTAGTTATTAAGCTTTTAATTCTTAAGGGACAATTTGATAATCTTTAAGAGCATAAAAAAAAAATCAAATGTCAAGGAAAGAACACTTACGGGATTCATGTTTAATATTTTTTTCTTAGAAGTCATTATAAATTATATTATTTTTAATTTAAAATATTTGAAAAATAAAGAATTTATGTTAAAGGTTGAGAATATATTTAGTTATTAAGCTTTTAATTCTTAAGGGACAATTTGATAATCTTTAAGAGCATAAAAAAAAATCAAATGTCAAGGAAAGAACACTTACGGGATTCATGTTTAATATTTTTTTCTTAGAAGTCATTATAAATTATATTATTTTTAATTTAAAATATTTGAAAAATAAAGAATAAAATAAGAAAAATAGAAAATGTCCAAAGTAAATGCTAGAAATATTCTCAAATTCTTTTAATCTTTAATGGATAACTTGATAATTCGAGAAATATTACAGAAAAAGAACCAAAGTGTTGAGTATCTTAAAAATCATTCTAAATAAAATATATAAAAAATAAAAAAAATGAAAAACCAAAAAAAAAGTTATCATTAAAACCTTTTAATTCTTAAAGGATAATTTAATAATTTTAAGAATATAAAAAATAATCATATTAAGAATCTTGGATGATTTTTTTCACATAAAAGTTTGATTATGGCATTAACCCATCATTATTTTTATTCCAATTTGTAATTATTTGGATACTCCTTAAGGATTTTTTTCGTATAAAAATTTTATAATGTATCAATCCATTATTATTTTTACTCCATTACCTCATTTTGTAATTTTTTTTGGACACATGTCAACATGTGAATATTTAAGTATTCTTTTTATATTAGGTTATAGATTTTCTAGTGGATGTTTGCATTAAGAGAAATTATATAATTTCTTACACGATATAAATTCAGTCCAATCCAAATATATAACAAAAAAAATATAATGAATAAATTTATATTAACTTTTTTCAAGTTTACATATATGTAATTAAATTTTTATCTATTTCACTTGTATAACAAGAATTAATAATTGCTTACAATAAAAAAAAAAAGTACTGATAATTGCGGCGAAAGGCAGTAAAAAAATGTTAGAGAGAACGTGACTTGTCAGATCTAGCTGTCATGGGGTCCACCTGTTCGAGTCGCGGCTCCCAACAACAACAATATCTCCCCTAATATTTAAAAAATTAAAAAATAAAAATAGAAAAGGAAGTTTCATGCGCCGATTTGGGAGAGTTTTTGGCTCGGCGTTGTTAAATTGTAGTCTGCGGCACAGAGGCATGATACGCAATGAAAATTGGTTCATGCTTCTTCTTTTTTTTGAGTTTTTTTTTTCTTATTTAAACTTTTATAATTTCTTTGATTAAATGGGCTGGGTATTTTTTTGTCTGTTCTTTAAAAGATTTGCTTTTTTTAATACCTTGTTGGTTCTGAAAATTTTATAAAACTTTTTATTAGATTTAAATTAAATGAATTAAAAGGATTAGTTTTTAATTAAAGATTTAATCTAATTAATTTGTGTACTTTTTTTAAATTAATTTTGAACCGATTGGAATTCTTCGTCTTTTTATTTTTTTTTCTTGCATATAGATACATTTATGTGTTTAAAATGAAGTTACGAAGATAAGAAGAAGTTGTAAAATAGTAAAAAGAGTCGTAGTCCTTTTGTGATCTACAAAGGCAATAATGAAAAATACAAAAAAGAAGAAGAAAAAAATAATATTTGTTTCAATACTAGACATATTGGAACAAAATTTTGCTTAAATCATAAGAGAGAAATAATGGTTAAAACATGAAAATTTATTTTAAAAGTTTCAAGTTTAAATCTCAAATTAAGAAATAATCATTTTTAATTTAATAACTTAAGATCAAGAGAGTTTGTACGTGAATGGTGTGCTTTAACACAAAAAAAGTTTTTGAATATGGTCATTTGAATTATAAGGAAAATTATAGCATAAAAATATTAAAAAAAATAATGATATGAATTTACTGCAAAATCATATGCATATTAGAACATGATTTCCAAATATGGAAAACGAGTTAGTTTAATTCACAATCATTTATTATTTTTTTGTGTGAATCACAATCATCTTAGTTCTAAGTGAATATTATTATTATTATTATTTGGTGAATTATAAGGCAAATGAACATTATTTTCTTCCCTCAATAATTTTTGCTTTTATCTAAATCTTGTAAGGTGGATTATTAATTTAATTAAATCATAACATTAACTGGGCCCTGGGTAAGTATGTTACAAAGTAATCCTTGCCTTCAGCATGTCTAATAAAGTCTAAAACAAGGCATTAACCTTATGATGATGACAAAGATTGAGAAGGAGCATAGTGATTAGGGTTTTTAGAAGAAAATAACTAAAGTATATGTCTATCCATATCAAAGCCCCAATGCTTAGTGCTCCTTAATCATGCCATTTAACAGTTCCTTAACAACTTGAAGAAATCATGACAAATAGGAGATAACTCCCTTCCAGAATTTGATTAAAAATTTAAATTAAAAAAAGTTTAACCATGTGCTTATCAATATAAGCTTTTCTAGGTCCCTCATAATTTTGCACATGAAAAGTGAAAATTAATTTGGGTAGGCTAAACAACAAGAAATTATATAATATGTCGTTAGTGAAATTTTTAGAGTTCACAAACAGATTTTATAGAAACATATGATATTCTATTAATTTTATTTTTTAAATTAAAATTTGTCACCGTTAATATGAAAATTTAATATAATTAGCTTAAACATTCATAAAAAGAAAAGAAGTAATCTTCCTTGAGGAAGAATACACAAAGTGGTGGGTCAGTGTCCAACTGGATTTTGCAATAATTGAACCTAAATATTGTTGCTTAAGATGGCCCATGCAATGAGGCACTTGGTTACATTGTACTTTAGGAGTTTCCCGTCACTGTACATTGAGGGGAAAGAAAGAAAAAAGGCAAAGGGATTTGCCATTGTTAAGCCTTCAACGACATTATATCCTAGGTGGCTTCCAACATAGAGGCATGGCCCTACCTTTCCAGCCATTATTTCATTGTGTAGGGGATTCTTGACAAAACAATGTCATTCAGCCAATTAATTACCCTTAAGTTGGGAGGTCAAGAAATCTTGAATCCATGATTTTTGGGCAACACTGGCAACAACTAGACTTCCCCACCTTTCTTCTTTTCTTTTCTTGTTGGGATGAATTGAGTATTACTAGCTTGCATAATGCTAGTTGTCACCATGGTTGTCACACTCTCAAATCTCAAGCATAGAGATGATAGGGTTTTGGCATTCATTGATATAACCAAAATTTCTTTGGTTGGGGACACAAAAGGGCACATCAAAATGGCACATCACATCAAAATGAACTTTTTCTTTGATTGGATTTCAATATTTATCTACCAAATTTTGGGAGATGTTAAAATTAGAATCTATTTTGTTGGGTCTTAGTTGGGTGTCATTGAAAATTTGTAATTTTTATTTCCTCATGGGTATATATTGTCTGGAACACAATATTATTATTATTATTTTTATTATTATTTTAACATTTTTTGTCGTTATAAACAATAAATAACTATTTTCGAGAGGACATTCGATGATCAGAAATTAATCCCATAATTAATCCTAAATAGAAATAAAAGAAAAAAAATCATGGCCAATTAATGAATTGCATTATTATTTATTGATTATTAAAAAAATGATATTGTGATGGATCATAGTAGACAAAGCATGATTATAGGTTCAACCAAAAGTAAAGCTAGCATTTTGAAATTATATTTTTATCGTTTCATTTTCAGTCTTATTTGGGACTAGCATGTAATTAGAAGTTGTGTTGAATAGGATCAATTTCTTAAAGTAGCATTGCACTTTGCATAGAAAAATAGTATTTCTACTACACCTATTACATAAGGTGGTGAACCCTAAAGATAATGATAAAATTATGAAGCTTTCAACTATGGCTATTGTTGTGAAAATGCCATGGCTACCTACCAAAATTCAAATTAGTTTCACCAATCAACCTTGTTTCAAGAATAAAAACACAATGTTTTCAACTTCCTTTTTTTTAATGCAGCTCTACAAATTGATATGTCCATAGGTTAAGTTACTCGTTTAATTCGTGAATTTGAGATAATGTTAAAATGATAGAACTTTCAATAATGGATGTTGTTGTGAAAATGCCGTGGTTGCCTACCAAAATTCAATTTAGTTTCATCAATCAACCTTGTTTGAAGAATAAAACACAAAGTTTTCAACAGCTGTTTTTTTTTTTAATGCAATTCTACAAATAAATATGTTTACAGGTCAAATTACTCGTTCAATTCGCGAATTTAATCAATTCGGATCGAATCATAAACAAAAAATTATGAATTTAAATTCAATTAAAAATATTAAATTAAAAAATGCATTTACAAATATTAAAACAGTTGATTTTTTTTATTATTTTAAATTACTATTATTATATAATTGTAAACTGGAGTCCGAACTCTGAACTGGAACTCTGGAAGCCTTGGCTATCTGGCGTGGCTTCTATTTGGATGTGAAATACCCAAGGCAGCCTTAACAGTGTCAGCCTCTGACTCTCCCTCTGATACTGTGTCTGAATCCGTATATCTGAGCCGAAGAGAGAGTCTCCAACTTTGAATGGTGCAGTCTCTTTCAGCTCACAGAAAAGCAAAAGCGAGACTCTCACAGAAAAGAAAAAAAAAAACCCAGAAAAAACAAGAATGAAAGTGGTGAAAAAGTTCAAAGCTTTGATGTGATATTAAGTAATAAAATAATAAGAAATGTAATAAATGGGGAAGAATACTTTTATATTTTGTTGTTGTTGTTGGAAGGGTGGTGCCTGATGTAAGAGATTGTTTGTTTTTTAGTAAAATTTATAATTTAGGTAACATACGATAATATAATAGAAGTATAATTTAAAAATAAAGATAATATAAATAAAATTTAATAAAAATTAAAATAAATTTTGTATATAATAAGTAAACATCAATTTTAACTCAAAATTTTTGTATTTTATATGATGTAAAAATTATTTTACATTACAAAAATATAAATTATATAATGAAATCAGAAAGAATTAATTTAATAATGTAAAATTTTATTGAATTCTTTAACGAAGATAATTCATAATAAAATTTTATGTACAAATTTTTATGAAATCAAATGTTTTTAATAATAAAATGTGAATTAAAATTAATCTTATTTCTAATAGTATACAATAACGCTTATTAGTTTGCACCAAACAAATTATATAATGAAGTTGTCAAGTTTACTTTTGAGACTAAAGCCTTCTCTCACTGGATGATGAGATAATCATGTACTCCAAACACCTCAGTTTAAAATACTGGACACCAAACTGAGCATAGGGACATAGGGGTAGTGAGAGTGTTATAAGGTACAAAGTCTGATGAGTGATTCCAGATGGGCTACTTGGAAACCAACTGGGTAAAAGTCCAAAATTTGGTTGTGAGATGAGTTTTTTTGTAAAAAAGTTGCAAACTTGATACCTTCTTTCGGTTATGCAGACTTTGAGGGAAGCTTGGTATTGGAAAAAACCAAGTTTTTTACTTGCTTCATTAATGATTCCCTTACAGGTTGCCCAAAATAAACACTGGTTTGGGATCAGATTGTTTGGTTTGGCATGATAGCTGGTCCTTTTCTGGTATTGTTCCAAGAGAAGGGTAAGGTAAAGAGAGAAAGCAAAGAAAAAAAGCTTTGCTTTCTTGGTATGGTGGATAATTGGAAGTTGTTTTTGTTAAGAAATGAGCTGAGTTGTGTACTTGGTTAGGTGAAGAGATTTTCTCGGTTTTATTTTGGCAAATTTGAATCTGCTGCGGAAAATTGATCTTGGAGTCACTTTGGAGGCTTTACTTTCATGAGTTGTTCGTCCGGAAGGTTTCTGAACGTGTCAAGGCTCCTTGGGGAACTACTTAAGTGTGCTTTGATCAAGATGTCTATGAACGGCAAGCTTTCTGGTTCAAATAGTAGATTATCAGCAAATTTCAGGCTGAAGAAGGCAAAGGAGACTATGCATGAACCCAATTCTTTCAGGAAATGGAAGAGAAACCTTCTCTTTCTCTGGCTTTTAGGCTTTGTTTCCACAGGAATTATTTGGTTTTACCTGAGTTTCAACAGTGTAGCTTTGGAGAGGAATGAGAAGAGTCCTGATTCTTGTGAGAAGAAGGCAAGAATCTTGCTTCAACATTTCAATGTTAGCAAGAACCAGTTTCATGCTCTTGCTTCCTTCTTCTATGAATCAGATCAGGTAATTTTGTAACTTTGATAGCTTTATACTAGTTTTTGGTTTAATTTCCTTGGTTTGTAGCTGGAATTAGTGTATACTGACAAAAGCTGTTTCTTTAGTATGTTCTTGTTCTGGTTTATGAAGGCTGAATTTGGCCGGTATGATACAAGAAGAAAAATGTGGCTTTCTTCCATTGGATTTTCCGGTGTAGAATATATATATTATTTATTGGTTTTTCCCAGTTTCAACTGTAGTTGTGCTGGAAATCATAGCAGTCAGGAACATTTAAAATGGGGTTATGATATGACATGGTAACCTATGTTCTTATCTGTTATCCCGTCGTTGACTCCTTGTATGGTTTAAGAAATCATTCCCAAGACAGTGCAGTTTTCCTGAAATTAAAATATGTAGTTTGGTTTTAACCGATGCATTACTCCTCATCCTCATTCGCGCTTGGTGGGTCGGATTCCTTTGAGTTGTTCATGTGCTCCACTACTATGTAATTCTTCAGATAAGATACTTATATACCGGAAATGTTCTCTACATCGCTTTCCACTTCCTTCAGAATTTTTTAATCTGAATATTTTGAAAAGAGTTGAATCATAGGAACCTGTCCTGTTATGTAATAATGGCAGCAATCAGTGGTGGGAACATTCTTTAGATCATTTCTTGATAGGCAATGCTTTATGATTTATAAGTTGATAAATTAAAGATACCTTATTCTATGACATCATAGAGAACACTGAACAGTGTACAGTATTTAAACATATGTAAGTGGTTGAGACTAGGAGTAAGTCAAGATTTTTTGACTAGGCAACTGAATCTGCATGTAGATAGTTATGTCTGCCATTGATAGCCAAATGAAGATTATCGTGTTATGAATCTAAAATTTAGTAGAAGGTTATTATGAACTTATGATGCTTTAGTTCCCGCATGGATTGAACTTTTGACATCACCCCTTTCATATAATGACATATCGTAAATAAGTTTTGTTTGTAGAAGTTGCATGAACACTGTCTGTCTCATTAAAAATATGGTTACAGGACGTCTTAGATTTTCTACATGGATTGTCTATCATTCTCTCATTACTCTGCATATTACAGATAACATTCCTCAAATGTACCAGACATTCGGGACCTAAGAAGTCATTAAGTGATGGTATTGCCTGTGCTCTTAAGGCACTGTGTTCAGAGAAGCAGGACTTTGGAAAGCAGCAGATGTGGGTTGCAAAAACTACAGAACTTAAGGATCAATGCCCAGTCCAAGTTGAGAATATTCCCACTGAGCATGACTTGTCATTGATGGAGCACGATTCTTTTGTTGAACAAAATGCAGTTTCATTAATACCATGGGAGCATCACAGTGGTGGAAAGGTAGCAACCAGATTTTAGAAACACTTGACGGCAAATATTCTACCTTTTAACTTTCAAAAGCAAAGTAGTTAATGTTGTACAGTGAATTCTTCAATCTGATGGGTAAAATTTGTAACATATTTTCCCTTTTCAACATAAAAAGCAAAAAAGAAATAGGACAGACTGTACACGGTTACTAAGTAATGATATAGGGAAAAGAAGTTGTTACAATTGTGCTGCTATCTGGCTTTTTATACCTTCCAACCCTTTTCCATAATCAGATAATGCCCGAGTCACTTATGTATATATACTCTTCACTAAAATTGCTTGCTGAAAGTGCTAAATGAATAGGACTATACCAAATCCAAATGCCCATGAATAATGCTATTAAAGTACCTATCTTTTTTGTTGGTTTGGCATAAGCAGAACATCTCACAAAGAAGTGCACTAGGAGTCCAATCAAAAGACCATTGTGAGAACTTGTCTTGTTGTATGGTGAAAGGATGTTGGTTGCTTCTTGTTGGAGTGATACTGAGATGCAAGATTCCAGGAGTTTGTTTGAAGTTCAGGTGGAACAGAAAGAATGAGCCAGCTCCATTGCAGCCTGTAGCTCAGCAACTACAGCTGCTGCTGCAACAGAAGCATCAGCAGCAGCAAACCCATAGTCCTCCCAAAGGTGCAGGGAAATGGAGAAAGAAACTCCTAATGATATTTGTATTTCTGGGGATCCTTACATCCTTCTGGTTGTTTTGGCATTTAAACCGAAAGATCATTTTGAGGAGCGAAGAGACACTTGGCAACATGTGTGATGAAAGAGCACGCATGTTGCAGATCAGTTCAATGTTAGCATGAATCATGTTCATGCGTTGGCTATTCTTGTATCCACTTTTCACCATGGAAAGCATCCATCTGCCATTGATCAGGTCATATTCTACATGCTTGCACCTGAATATCAAATGCTTTTCTAATTTTATTTATATCGATAAGTCTCTGCTAGTGAAAGATGATAGCAAATCTCAGTTATGCTATATGGCTTACATCACTTCACTTTGATTAACTGATTGATATGGTATCAACCACAATGGAACCGCAATCATTGTCTTAAGATTGTGTATTAAATTCAAAGTACTTACAAGGTAGACAAATCTAGTTCGGCTTGTATGCTGACTCGAACTACTATTTTTTGTTTTGCAGAAAACATTTGGTGAATATACTGAGAGATCAGCATTTGAGAGGCCACTTACTAGTGGTGTTGCTTATGCATTGAAAGTTCTTCACTCAGAGAGGGAGCAGTTTGAGAAAGAGCACGGATGGACAATAAAGAAAATGGAAACTGAGGACCAGACTTTAGTCCAAGATTGCCTGACAGAAGATTTGGATCCTGCATCTGTTAAAGATGAATATGCACCAGTGATATTTTCACAAGAAACTGTGTCTCATATTGTCTCCATTGACATGATGTCTGGAAAGGTATGTTTTGATTTAGGTTAGGCTGTGCTCTGAATCTATTTTCCCTTACATGAACAATCTGTGCTCTCCTATACCTGTTGATTGCCAGTTGTTCCATCCCCCCACCCCCAGCGTAAAAAAAGGTCAAATTCTTCCTTTACATGTTTTACTGCAGCGCATCTCTGCAATGCTGGATCCATTAAGGAATTTCCTCTCTATTGAAAGCAGGAATAACCTTTAAAGAGTTGGCAATGGAGGAAATTTGTTCCAAGTTCAACTTTTTGAATGATGAGAAATGACTCATTAGTTATGGCATGCAATTTCTTTTAAGTGATTTAGCAAACATTGAGGATGAGTTTGTACTGTGGTAATATTGCTAAAACTAAGTTACTTAGCCTTGGAACTCACATTAGCACCAAGTCTATAATCCACAATATACAATGTTCTGTTTGATCTTAACACTAAAAAACCACTTGTAATAGAAGGAGGGGGGAATTTGATAGGGGTATGGTGTTTATAATCATAGCACTCGATTGAGACTTTTTGTCGCATACCAGGTAAAAGATTGAAGAATTAACACCGACTCCTTTTATTGTGTTATAATTGTATGTCTACTATTTTAGTTGGTTGCCCACTGATAGGTACATGATCAATTGCATAGTTGTAATGTTGAATACAATTCCCTGAAGATTTTTACATAAAAGAACACTCCTCAGAAGTGTCTATTTATCTTCTTACTGTCTCATCTTCACTTAGCCAATAATGTTATGTTAATTTTCTCTTTCTACTGTTCACAGGAAGATCGTGAGAACATCCTGCGGGCAAGGGCAACTGGAAAGGGAGTATTGACATCACCTTTTAAGCTGCTAAAGTCCAATCACCTGGGTGTTGTGCTCACATTTGCTGTTTATAACAAGGATTTGCCTCCAGATGCTACTCCGCAGCAACGTACTGAAGCGACTGTGGGGTAATTATCTCTTAAACTGTTCTTTGTTTTTTGTACAATAATTCTGGACAAATAATATTATTGTTGTGAATTAGCATATTTTTACATTTACCAAAAGATGTTTCAATAGTGAATCTCAATTACAGGTATCTGGGTGCATCTTATGATGTCCCCTCCCTGGTGGAGAAGCTTTTGCACCAACTTGCCAGCAAGCAAACTATTGTTGTCAATGTTTATGACACAACCAATGCATCTGCTCCCATCAGCATGTATGGTACTGATGTAACTGATACTGGCCTACTGCATGTCAGCAGTCTTGATTTTGGGGATCCATTAAGGAAGCATGAGATGCACTGCAGGTTAGTTTTCCCAAAAACTAAAAAAAAAATGGTGTTGGCAGAAAGATGTGGGATGGTATATTTTCTCAAAACCATAATGTTTTTCTCTTATAGGTTCAAGCAGAAACCTCCCTTACCTTGGACAGCAATTAATGCATCAGTAGGAGTCCTAGTTATTACTTTGCTTGTTGGTCATATCTTCCATGCAGCTATATGTCGAATTGCAAAAGTAGAGAATGACTACCGTGAGATGATGGAGCTAAAAGCTCGTGCTGAAGCTGCAGATGTAGCCAAATCTCAGGTTCATTTGCTACCACTAGCAAACAAGTTTCTCTCCTTTCTAGAAATTTGGCTTAATTGCATCCAAATTTATTTCTCTAGTGATTTTCATCTTATGCAAAATTTTCCTTAGGAAAATGGTTATAACGGAATAATTCTACATTGTATTCTAACTTAATGGTTTTCTCTTTTGTAGTTTCTAGCTACCGTCTCCCATGAGATCCGGACTCCAATGAATGGTGTTTTAGGTGATTAGAAAGCCTGTAATTTGTATTTGTATAAATATTAATTCTCTATTCTGTCACAACTACTTAACCGAATGTCACTTGTATTTCATTTGTTCACAGGTATGATGAAAATGCTGATGGACACTGATCTTGATGTGATCCAAAGGGACTATGCTGAGACTGCTCATGCTAGTGGGAAAGATCTTATCTCGCTGATAAATGAGGTCCTTGATCAGGCTAAGATAGAATCAGGCAGGCTTGAACTTGAAGAGGTGCCCTTTGATCTACGCTTTCTTCTTGATAACATTCTCTCACTCTCCTCGGACAAATCTAATGAAAAAGGGATTGAGGTAAAACCAAGATATTCCTTTACTACTGTCATTTTGAAAAAGATTCATCTAATTTCTCTTTCTTCTGCTTTTCTTCATGTCCTGTTGTAATCTTATATGTTTGTGTTCTTTGAACATGAGAAGTTGGCGGTTTATGTATCTGATCGGGTTCCTGAAGTTGTTGTTGGTGATCCTGTGCGGTTTCGGCAAATAATTACAAATCTTGTTGGAAATTCAATTAAGGTTTGTTATGTTTGAATTTCCATGTTTTGTCCCTTTCCATTGCTTCGTATAATGCATGCAGCAGTATGGTAACTTAATGTAGCCAAGCATTTCCAACTCATGAATTCACGGGATCCACAATTCTATGGTACACTCATGTTTAACTTGCTCTAGAAATCCAGGAAATCAAATGAATATCTAGGTTCATCCGTTACTTCCAGTTTCAGACCTCTGAAATTTGAACATGTTCCCTAATTTGATCACTCCTTGAAATTGCAGTTCACGCAGGATAGGGGGCATGTTTTTGTCTCAGTGCATCTGGTAGATGAAGTGAAAGGCGCATTTGATGTGGGAGACAAGGTGCTACAACAAGGCTTGAACTTAGTTCAAGACATGTCAAGCAAAACATATAATACATTAAGTGGGTTTCCAGTGGTAGATAGATGGAAAAGCTGGGAGAATTTTAAAAAATTAAATAGCAAAGATAAAACAGAGGGTCCTGAAAAGATTAAATTACTAGTAACAGTTGAGGACACTGGTGTTGGAATTCGTTTAGATGCACAAGGTCGAATTTTCACTCCTTTTGTGCAAGCTGACAGTTCGACTTCACGACATTATGGTGGGACTGGAATAGGATTGAGCATCAGCAAACATCTGGTGGAACTCATGCACGGGGAGATTGGGTTTGTGAGTGAACTTGGCACTGGCAGTACTTTCTCTTTTACTGCAGCTTTTGGAAAAGGTGAAGCGAGTTCTTTGGATTCAAAGTGGAAGCAATATGATCTGGTGGTTTCAGAGTTCCAAGGATTGGGAGCACTGATTATTGATAATAGAAGCATCCGAGCTGAGGTCACAAGATACCATCTTCGGAGATTGGGAATATCTGTATATATAACTTCCAGTATGGAGTCAGCATGCTCCTATCTGTCAAGCACTTGTGAAACAAGGTGCTAGAATAGTTTTGCTGGTACTTAAACATAGAAGAGTGAAGGCTTTTGATATTCTACACAAAAGATATAACTTTCCAAATTATGGAGCTTTTTTGAATTGATTACAATATTAATCATTACACAAGGAACCTAGGGAAAGACACATCAGTGTTGCAATACTTTGCTCTAACATACTTTGTCTAACATGCATCACTGTGAACAGTTGTTCTTCTAAACAGCTGACACACACACACACACACACACACACACACACACATATATATATATATATGTATATCCTTTTTCACACGTGCATCAAGATTTAAATGTAATGATACTAATAACAATAAGCATACTAGCTTATGAAAAACAAGAATTTGATGACAAATTTTTGATATCTGAGTTACCATGAAAGCTTTCTATCACGTCATTCAACTTGCCTTGACTTTGCTGATTCATTTTATTTGTTCCTTCTGCAGTGCATTAGCTCATTTGGCCATGATTCTTATGGACAAAGATGTTTGGAACCAGGAAACACTTTTTCAGTTACGTTCTTTGCTCATAGAACATAGGCAAAATGGCAGGCTAGATGTTTCAACAAACCTTCCAAAGATTTTTCTTTTGGACAGCTCCATGAGCCCTGTTGAGCGATCCAAGCTTAAGACTGCTGGTTTTGTAGATAATGTGCTGATGAAGCCTCTTCGGTTGAGTGTGTTGATTGCCTGCTTCCAGGAAGCCCTTGGAAATGGTAGAAAGGACCAAATACATAGAAAGAAAACGTCAACACTTGGGAGCCTGCTTAGAGAAAAGCGGATTTTAGTGGTTGATGACAACAAGGTTAACAGAAGAGTGGCAGAAGGTGCTTTAAAGAAATATGGAGCAATTGTTTCCTGTGTCGAAAGAGGCCGGGATGCTCTGGACAGGCTCAAGCCACCCCATAATTTTGATGCTTGCTTCATGGATCTCCAGATGCCAGAAATGGACGGGTAATCAATCTAGCTACCCTTTAACTTGTTCTTCCAAGTTTTGTGCTTCATTTCAGCATAAACTTAAAACTATGAAGAAAGAGGCCTCTATGTCAAGCAACGGTGGTTATTGTTTAATGGTTGATTGCAGCTAGGGAAGTCAATCATTGCATTTCTAATTAAAATTCATCAAAATGTTATAACCTAATGACTAATAAATGTTTAGCATTTACTCAGTTCATACATCATTATGAGGCAATATTGTTTTTAACTTTATTCAGAACCAGTTATTTGTTTGATAAGATGGAGTAAAAGAAAATGCTGATTTATTTGATACATTCTAAGTCCAATAAGGTAATTGGTTAACTGTAAATTACTTTTGTTTGTAATTTGTTACAAGTGGATCTGAACATCGATACGTTCTAAATGGAAAGAGATCCTTGTATGTCATGAATGCCCATAACTTTTGAGAATTTCTTATTACTAGTTCCATGTTCGGTTTTCCTACTCTTAGTGTACATCAGAATCCTGAATCCTGACACAAGTATTATGCAGGTTTGAAGCAACTAGGCAAATCCGCAGTGCGGAGAGTGAGGTCAACGAAAAAATTGCTTCTGGAAAAGCATCAATTGATATTTATGGAAATGTATCTCACTGGCACATTCCAATATTAGCAATGACAGCTGATGTCATCCAGGCTACAAATGAAGAGTGCCTGAAATGTGGGATGGATGACTACGTGACAAAGCCTTTCGAGGAAGAGCAACTTTATTCAGCCGTTGCACATTTTTTTGAGTCTGGTTGATAGAGTGGGAGGTGTTGAACTTACTTTGTCCAGGTTGACCCCTATGTCCCTTGGTTGTCTGACATGTGACAAGCCTTAACTGCCATGAGGCTGCGCAGACCTATGTCTTGCTTCGTATGGGTGGACGTCTGAAATATGGTAATCTTTGGCATCACTCTAATCTTTCTGTTCTAAGTTAAATGTGTAGAAATAAAAAATGTCATGTTGGACTCATGTATATTACTTCACTCCTGTACTACAAGAAGGTTTCCTCACTTTTTTCTTTTTATTTCCTCTGTGATCTTTTCATACCTTGTTCTTTTAGCTTCTGCAAACACGCCTTCTTTTGTGCTTTTTTTTTGGTTCAATATTTCTTCAGAAATATCCTTTCAAAGTATATACATTTTAGAAAACCTTTTCTATTTTTATAATCTATAGTGTAAACTGACTACTTCCATGTCTCTTATTATGGGTTTTTTTTTTTCCTTTTTCTTGAAAGTGATAAGAAAAGCTTCTTCATGTGCATACTGAAATGATAAATTCAAACTATTTGATGATATGCAACAAAATTATTGTTAGATGTTTATGATGCGGTTTTTTCTTCAGGAATGCTGAGCTTGGATCCATGATTTTGGTTTTGAGAGTGTTTAATACCAGGGAAGAGTAATCAAATTCTCCTGATCCACTGGTTGTCATCCATTTTGCTTATATATGATCACTTGCCAAGTACAAGGAAAAAAGTGGTGGCTTTTCCTGTACATACCAATTTTTATTTAATTGTAATTAAATGGTCTCTATTCTTTTTCCCCCATTTCTTATATGCTTTCAGCCAAGCAATAAAATTTTCTGTAGAGTTTCTGCGTTTCAAGCTCTTGTAAGGTGAGTGATTCATTTATATCATCATGTCAGCTTTTGTGTAGGAATTAGGAAAATCTTATGGATCAAGGTTAGAACTATTCGTTTTGTTCTAGTCAAATGTAGGCATTTTGAAATGTTACCATTTTTCATTCAATTGAACTTCAAGGGAGAAACACTTGCTGGCCGGAAATAGCAAACTACCCCAACCGAGGAATTAAGCGGGCAAATGCCTACCTTTGTCTTTGCTGATCTTTGTGTTCCTTGACTGCTTTGGTTGTCTGCTACATTTCATAAAGGAGCTTCCCTTGTTGTAACCATGGCTTTTCATTGTAGATTATACCTTTTGTTTTTATTGGTACAATCAGTGTAATTTAATTGTAGCATATGACTTTGCTGTAGTTGTATGTAATAAATTGCTTGATTAGATTAGATTTGATAAACATGAAAGCCACCTCAGCCATCAATGTATGCTCCATGGTGTATGCTCAGTCTTGGATGGTGTTTCAACATAAATCTGAGATTCTGCATCCATGCTCAAAGATGATTCATTTGATCTCTTGTTTACCTAGGACATTACAAATTTAGAGTGTTTGTGTAGTTTCTGAGTTAAAGATCTAGTGAAACAATCCATCCTTTCTTTGAAGTCTGAATATCTTTTTTTATATTTGTGGCTGTTAGGAATCGAATTTGATTATTAGAATTAAGATTTTGCTGGGTAAAAAAGACAAATAAAAAATTTGTTAATTTAGTGGATAAACAGGTATAATTTTTGGTTGAGTTCTAAAGTTCTGTTCTTCATACTCTGGATGTACAAACTATCATGATTATTGTCAAACATGGTTAACTTAAAACTCCTTGTCACGTCTCTAAGCCAGAAATGTTACAGTTTTTTGTACTAGTCATATGGAACTGGGAAATTTGAGCTTTGGTGCATGGCTGATAAATTAAAGGTATCCATGGATTGGGCTTGCGGGAACGATGGTGCAGATTGCAATTAGAGATTCAGGTGAACCAGCCTTGTTATTTTCCCAACACGATGAGAAACCACGCTTCATTTTTTTTTTGTTACCAAATCAAGAAATTTCCATTAAAGCATCAAACAAAGCACAGGTCAGTGCAAGATCGAATAAAACCAAAAGTAAAAGCTAAAGACCAAACAAGGAAAAAACATCAGAACAAGCGCCAGTAAAAATTCATAGCAGAATAATTCATCAGCAGCATCACCAAGTTTCTCAGAGCTGAAGCTCAAAATTGGCCTGTCAGGACGATCGTTCAACAGAAACCACGCTTCATATACATTCAATGATTGCTTCATAAAGTTCAAGCTCAAAATCTAACTACTCCGAAGGAAAAGCCATGATTACAGAACTTGATCCAAGTAAGCATTCATTTATGGAAACGTCACAACATATCATTCACAATAATAATATAAAAATAAATAAAATCAAACGAGCAAACCCATGTGCCTAGAGACAACAAACTGCAAGTCAGGATTATAATCCATGTAGGTACTACTAAGTCATATCTTTTTTGTGGCTGGAGTGAAAAGAAAAGAAAAGAAAAGAAATCTCTCCCTCATCAGAATCAAAATCAAACTTCTTTCATGCCTTTTTGACTAATTTTCCTGTTCTTGTTCTTCTTTTCAGTTCTCTTTATAATAACCTTTCTTCCATATAGTTATCTGCTGGTTATAATTCTTGCCAATATTTGGTTATTCGCTAATTCAGGAACTGCATACTTTCTCCATTGAACTAACAAATTGTCCAGGTGATCATAGAGGCTCGTACTCAATCTGAGGCATTATCTTTTTTATCCAAAAATTTTACGATTTTGTCACACAAAAACCTCATAAATATGGGTTAAAATAGTTACTTTGTTTTTATTCCTTTCTAGAGCAGTGAGAATTGTGCACTGGTAAAGTTCTTAGATCCATCCACAGGGCATCGCAAGAGACAATAACAAGTACAGTACTCTACCGAGGTTACATTATAAACAAATGGCAAGACAAAGAGGAGAATAAGTATGGCAAAGTATTCCTAGGCTCCTGTTTGATTCCAAAGCATATATGTTGGAAACTTCTTGAAGACAGCATAAGTTCATCTAAGAAGATTCCATTTCTCAGAATAAAACTTACCTGACCTGCAAACCAAAAGCAAAGCCGCCATGTAGCTAGCTAGGGCAGAATGGTTTCTATCCCTGAAATAATAAAGTATATTTAGGAAAAAAAAAACCTACCTTCTTATTACTATTAACTCGTCACGAAAATTTAAAAATTTCCAGACAATATATGATAGATGTTCATTTTATGTCGCAGGCTCGTGGGAAGATACTAATTCCCTTATCTTACAACTTGAGTTCAAGAGTTACTTCATAGGAAACCAGTGCTTCTAAGAAATTTTGATCTAGACTAAGAAAATCCAACGTCAATTAAGAAAGACATAGTCAAGTAGACCACTTTAATTTAGTTTTGAAAGAAAATTCAACATCAATTCCCTTAATTTACAGTTTTAGCAGGCTGCTTGACTGTTGACACAGCAGATTTCTGGTTTAGGTCAAGTCACTCTAGGAGTTTATTTAATTAATTATTTTTATGCATAATTTCTCAATCTTATATAGAAATATTATAAAATTCTGCTCTAATATATAAATAGAGACTTGAATTGATATTTGTAAGACGTCTTAATACAAAATCGTCAAATCTTCATATCAAAGTAGATAATTTTTCTCAAATTAGATGTGAATCTCTAAAAGACGTATTATATAATTAATTAAGAATCCTTTTAGTGAAATTGTTTGAAGAAGTCTTGGTCAATATTATAAGTCCATTATTTTAATTATGGCTTATATAAGTCTTCTTCAAACATTGATAACAACATTTCAGAAAATAAAATTAGAAATTTACTTGAAATTATAGAAAATTTGTTTATTCCTTCGAAGTCCAACTGTTGCAGGTTGGACACAGATCATTTATTATAGATAATAATAATATAATCGATCACTTTGAAATTGTGGGAATTGTATATTTTCTGACA
Source organism: Heritiera littoralis (assembly GCA_031772115.1). NCBI lineage: Eukaryota > Viridiplantae > Streptophyta > Magnoliopsida > Malvales > Malvaceae > Heritiera > Heritiera littoralis. The sequence continues at coordinate 1,960,389 of JAPDPK010000059.1, read as the reverse complement.
ATTTGACGCTAAAGTCTTCCCAGTAAACTATAGCAGTCCTCGAACAAATTCATATTTGAATTGCATTCCTTAAAATTTCTTGGCATTTATGGATATTTGAATTTGAAACCATCCATCCTTTGACTTTATTACTCGTAAAATCTTACGTTTTGTAAAAGTGAATATAAGATCTATGAATGATGAATGAAGAATGTTATTTTCCCTTATAATTTACCGAAAAAATTGAAAAAAAAAAAACTGACAATGACTCGTTTAAGTATAATGCACGATCAATTTGATTACAAACTTTTCACCTAGTTATTCATCTGAGAGGCAGATAATTGTAATAAATCAAAAGGTTAAAATCTAAGTCTGACAATTTTAAAAACGATATAATAATAATAATAATAATAATAAAAAACACAAACGTGACACAAGTTAAAATTTGATAAAAATTGTACATGAATTTGGTAAAAACTAAAAAAAATGTTTTGTATTTAACGTTATGATACGAAATTTTTATAGTTTATATGACACGATAGAGACAAATGACCAAATCTATTAAAATCTAAAGCATGGAGTTCAAAGAATGAGTTCCAAGGACTAGAGACCACAAAGTGTTGGAGAACATCTATCCATGTGGAGACCTGCCCACCCAATATGTAGAATATTTTTTACTTTGATCCGAAAGTCTCATGACTTTATCTTTTAAAAAACATCTCACAAATATGAATTTTAAGTCTCTACTTATATATCATAATACAATATCATAATATTTCAATGTGAAATTAGGGCGTTACAATACACAACCACATAAAACCCAAAATGGAAAGCAAAATGGAGTTATTGGCCTGAATTGGAGGAAACATTCGAGGTTTGGGGCAAAGCTTTTTTACCTTGGGAAGGCGAAGACAAAACATGCAGATGCAAAAGGTAGAAAATGGGAGAAGTTGAACTCCTAAAGCTCAAGCACATGGTCGGCAAATGACAGAGAATTAGGCTACGAAAGTCAAGCTTCATCATGCCTCTTGCTTGTCTCTTTGCTTCATGGAACTTTGTAAACTTGGAAAAACTTGACTTTCAGACATCAAAGTTTAAATAATAATATAATTAACTTGGTCTTATTGCGCAGGTGCATGCCATGCGTGGAAATTTGCATGCGGAGCCGATGTTGGAATCATTCTTTTTTGGATTTAGGCCTTTAGGGAACACCAGAGGTTTGATTTGTTCATTTTTTTTACCTTGTTCATTCTTTTATTATTCTTGTCTTATTTTAGTGTACGAAGTGAATGTCTTTTTCAGGTATCACGATTTTTAAAAAGTTTTAAGACAATAGTTCAAAAATCTCAAATTCAAATTTTAAGATGAATATAGTAAAATGAATTATTATTTAATACATAGTGGTAGGATAATAGTTCATAAAATTAATGATAGTTAGTAGACACATGAATTATTATTATCTTATCTACTGACAGTAAAGTTCAAAAACTCTATAAGCAAATTTGTCTATGCCTTACATGTCATTTTCAAAATTTTATGACTTGTTTCATGTTTTTAAAAAGATATGCGCATAAACAAATTTATTTGTGAAGTTTTTGAATTTTATTGTCAATGAATGGAATAATAATTCTAAATCAAAAACTTTTATAAATCAAAAAATAAAAATAAAAAATTGAATAAGTTTTCTCTTTATAGGAAACACATTACAAGAAAGTTCAAGTATTACTTTTTTGTCTCGTCAAAATCTCACGACCGCCTACTTACCACTATGTTAAAATTTCAAATGATTTTTTTTGTGTATATTTATTTCAAAATTTGCTAATTAGTCAACTTATTTTGTATGAAAAATATGATTTTGTTCCCAAAATGTTTTCCAAGCCGTGCACACATATTTTGGATTTTGTAGATATCCACTTGTTTCAATGGACCATCCCATGTGTAAAGATTATGCTTTTGGCTGCATTTATATCGAAATTAAGACAAAGGTAGGAACTTTTTGATTCATTTACTAATTTAAATTATTAAGTTTGATAGTTACTAGCAATATGGCAATGGAGTTACTTTGACCAAGCGAATTAGGGTTCTTATTAAATTTCCAATATCAATGTGCATATTTAACAAAATTTTTTAATTCCTTTAGGAGCCTTCAATTGATATCTACTTTATTAATTAATTAAGGGTTAAGGCCAAAGAAATAACATATATTGTCACATTTTATTCATTTTTTATGGATAGATATATCTTACCCATAAAAAGGAAGAGATCAACTTGAAACCTCTTCTCAACTCAATAACATAAAAATACTGTTTTTTTTAATCCAAAAATACAGTTCATTAATTAGCAGATATCTACTTATATTTCCTAGGATATTAGTATTATATATCCAATAAGCGATATGTCTCCATCGAAATTATAAAGAAAAATTTTAATCAAAGATGACCTCATTGATTAGATGATATTTAAGAAAAAAAAACACAACTAATATATTGTTTCCTATTAAATTTTTCTGAAAGGAATGTACCAAATATATATATATATTATATATTTTAATAATTGAGAGTAGGGAACGAAATTGTTTGGATTTGAACTTAAACATTATAATATATCACTACTCTTTTTTAACTATTCTATCAAGAAGTTGTTGGCAATTATAATTTTCTTTTTGAATCAATAATTTAACTGTGAGAACCAGTTATTTTGTACTATACATGTACAGTTATTCATTTGTTTATTAATAAATGATTTATTTGTAAACATTTTATAAATTGTAAGATATAATGATGTGGGCCCCACTTGAATTTTCACGCCCAGATGAAATTATGAATATGAAAACAGTGTATAGATAGATGGTGAAATGATTATAATGAGGAAATTTTAGAGACTTGAAATTATTTTATTTTCAGTATTTGGAGTTGTTAGCAAACAAATTCGGAAATGACGGATACGTCCCAAGGGTATTTTCATAAATTTCTTTTAAATCAAAATGAATTGGGACAAAGTAAAAATATCATGATATTCTACATGAAAAGGAGTTTAAGATAGTGGCCTTGGATTTAATTAAATCGATGGTTAAATCGAAAATTTACGAGATTTACCTAGTAAGGGTAAAATCATAATTTTTCACTATCCGTGCACCGCGTGTCAATGAAACCACTTCCATTCATCAAATTATATTTAATAAGAATTTTTTGTGATGGAATCTGAATTTTTGGAGCACAAGAACATAGTTTTACGGTTACGGAACTTAAGGGCAAGAAATGTCCGAAAAGTTCATAACCATGGGCAAAAGGGTAATTTCTCAATTGTCTAGAAATTACTACATAATTCCTAAGGGATGGCCGGCCACTATTCACTCTCTTCTTCCTCACTTCTCACGACACCGAGAAAGAAAAGAGAAGAAAAAGTCAACAAAAACAACTAAGCTTGACTTTCTCACCACGGTTACTTCTAGGAAATTTATCTACACACCCTTCTCTCTCCATTGACATCATTAGCTCATCAAATAAAGAAGAAAATAAGGAGAAAAGAGAGCCAAGAGGTTTCGGTCAAGGTAAGAAATTCCATGATTTAATGTTTCATTGAATTTTAAAATTATATTTTGACTAAATCAAAGGTGTAAATTATCAATCAACCATCGAATTTGATTTTTGTTGACTAAATAAAAATCCACCATTGAAGGAGCATTCGGCCAAGCATGGAACCTAGGGAATTCTTGAGCTTTCATGCATGAAACGCATGCCAAAATGATAAATGAGCGTGGTAGATTAACATGGTAGCATTGAATTGTTGAGATTTCACTAGACCTGATCATGGGCCGAGCCCATGATAGGTAATAAGAGGTTTAGTTGATGCCCAAGCCCGGCCTGGCTCGTAATTCGAGCCTGATTTTTTTGTCTAAGTCCGTTTTCGTTTTTGTGCTATAAGCCCGAGCCTGAACCCGGCCTGCCCAAATATAATTTTATTTTTTTAAAATTTTTAATTATTTAATTATGTATTTCCTTTAAATTTTAATTTCATTTGTCAAAATTTATATGTCAATTTTCATATTAAATATTTATAATTATGTTTATTAATCAATCATGTTTATTTTATATATAAAATTATATTATGTTAAATAAATATATAAAAAATAATCTAAAATAATATAATATATTAAATATCGGGCCGGGCTGGGCCCAAGCTTTGAAAGGCTAAGCCCCGAGCCCGAGCCCATTTTTAAAACGGGACTAAAATTTTGTCCAAGCACGGTTATTATATCAGATATTTTTGTCCAAACCCGACCAAATATCGGGCAAGCCTTCGGGGTTGAGCGAGTAGCCCAACCCTTGAGCAGGTCTAGATTCCACCAATTCCTTATCATTCCACATTCGGTCAACATAAGGGGACCATTATGCTTGGCTAATTTTGATGATTTGAGGGTAGATTTAGACTGTAGGAATTATAAGAAGTCTGTCGGTATGCTCGAATTTAAATTTCGATGCAAAACGAAGAAGTTACATTATACTACCAGTAGAATTTATACTGCAAAAATAATTGCAGTGTCTAATATGGCTGCATTTAGATATGAATAATAGCTCAAAAATAACTATTTAATGAGCTGATAATTTTAATGGAATTATCTGCAACCCAGAAGAATCTGATTTCGAGTGGTGCGCGGTAAGAGTTTGAATACGCTGCACAGGTATGGGATGCGTGTGTAACCTGTAGCTATATTTCAAATGCATATTTATTATGCAAATAATTTATTATGAATATTCTTGAAATGAATTACATGAAAATCTGTGGAATTGAGGATGTTTGTGAAAATTGGAACTGTGTTTAATTTGCAGGAGGGCTAAGGTAATAGCAGTCGTTATGCTGCTGAAAATTTCTAGAATATTTTCTAAAAATATTGGAAAATATTTAATTACATGATTTGATGATTTCATAGCCTTTGAAAATGAGAAATTTATTATTTTTCAAAAAACATGAATATACCGAAAAATATTAATTAAATATTCATGTTACCAATTTTACTGAAAGTGAGAATATAGAATATTCCTCTTACATGTTTTACACCATATGATATGGTTTATGAGATGAAAAGATGGAAAGTGAATATTTTATACATTATTTTCAATAAATATTCACTTTATGAAGTAATAAAATCATTTATGGACTGATTGAAGATTTACTGATTTTAACTATTTCCATAAAGGTGATATGACTATGAAAATATTGTTTTGAGACTGCTAGGCCCCATATCATGCCGGTATGTGATATGTGATATGTATTCAATCTCGGTTGACACCTGATCAGTGTTTGACTGAGGACTACCCTAAACTATGGCCATAGATCTGACATGATTGTTATTGTCCTACTGGGTACTTTCTCTCAAGTATGATATACATTCTGTGTGATGCCTTAGTCTCTACTTTTATGAGATATGAAATGATATATGATATGAAAAATGTGTATTAAATGAAAAAGTATATGAATATGTTTTATATGAAAATGAAAATGATTTCTAATAGCTTATTGTGCTATATGAAGTATTGTACTAATTATGATTTTTTTCAGTGACATGTGAAATGAGTTTGAATGAGAAATATGATAATTTAAACTAATATTCTTTTTAAAGAATATATGAATATTAGTTTAATTTATTTAAATGCTTTATTTTATAAAAGCATTATTTTGAAAAGGATATAAAATGAAATGGAAAATGATTGATCTCAACGACAATACTTACTCCCTATAGTCGCTTCTAGGTTCCGGGACAAGACAGGTATATCAAAATACCTTCCTTACTTCATCCGGATCCCTAGCTTACTATAGTATCATTCCTATTTTGGTCCTCAGAGCACCTATAGGAAAACAAGGATTTTATTGCATATAGATTTTAGAATATCTAGTTTTGCATACAATTCTCTTACTGAGCTGTGGTTTGCTCACCCTTTTATTTTAACATCTACAGAGTATTTCCAGTGACTACATGATTAACATCCGAGGATTACTGGCTGCGCATTGAGTGCCCGAGGCAGTGAGCTTATATCCTGGAGGTATAATCATTAATTTTATATGTTCGGACATATTTTTACAGTACTATTTCGTTCTAATTAAACAGTGGATGTAAACAATAAATAAATTCTCAATATATAAATATTTCTTTAATTATAAATTTAAATTTTAAATAGTTACCGTTTAAGGAAAAAGAGAAAAATAAAGCATCACAGACAGTCTAACCATATAAAATGTGGAGAAAAGTGTGTAATATGGTGTATACAGGATGTGACATTAACCAACTTTAATTATATCCTATAAACATCCAGTAAACAGACTTAATCGTAAAAATTATATAATTAATTGATGACAAACATTTCCATTTTGGATTGAGAAATTTTTTGAAACAAGCAAGAGTTTCCATTTATTGCTTCTAAGTTCTAACGCTCCACCCTAGCCATCCATTTATAGCTTAAAGTTTGCCAAGTATTAATTTTAAAGTTCTCTTTGAATTTGTTTTAGATATGGTTCTAACTTTTAATTATTCCAATAATAATTACTAAATTAACCTATGCAAGTAAAAAAAGGAAATGTAAAATAAAAAAAAAGCTAATTAATGATGATAATTTAGATTAAACATAGACATCACTGTTGGCTTGATACATCTGAAATCATTTCATAGCCAAGACTCATAGAATCCTCAAAACAATGAATCAAATCATGACATGGAAAGGATTTTGGAGGTCACTTTAACTTAGACTTAAAGGCACATTAACTTAAAGCTCTCCCTAATGTATGGCCATGGGGCAGATATTGACAAAGAGAAAATTCCAAAACAATGGCATCGAGAAAGGGTGAAAGATAAGAGTTGTGGGCCATTAGGGACACTAACTTTGGAGAGGGTGACAAGGAAGAAACAAGATACCCTTTTTCTTATCCTTTTGAGCAATTTGATTCCAAAAGTAGCAAAACATGTTTTAACTTTGGAATCACTTGGGTTATTACAACAATGTTGGATTATCTTTATCTTATTCCAAAAGGAAGGATATATGTCGTCTGCTTCACGAAGACATGGTTTCTATTTTAATCTTTCTAAATTTTGAAAGTTACCAAATCAACCTTTTCTTACTCTTCAATGTTTATCTTTTATCTATATTTAAATTTACGTGTTCAAAATGTATTGTCGAACTTTCTGGCTAAAAATATGAGATAAAGAAAAGAGTTTTAAAAGAGAGAATGAGAGAGAAAATAGATGAATGAGGTGAGAAAGAAAAGTTATAAAGAACCAATAATATCGGTTTGATTCAAAAGGTATGGGAGAAGAAAAGATAGTATGACAAAAAAAAAAAGACGAGGAGGAGAGGAGAAAAAATGGTAAAAAGGGGTCGATGACTTGCAACATAACGAAACATCTATTCCAATAGCACATAATTTTACATTCATAAGTGCGATTGAATTAGTTCAATATGATATATTGATATTTGTAACATTTTGATTAATGATAATTGCTCTACTATGTGTGTATGAGTTTAAAACTTTGGTATTTTTTATTTTTTACTTTAAAAAATTTAACATTTTCTTTAATCACTTATTTTTATTTTAAATTGTTAAAAATTGAATTTTGATCATTGAAATTAAAATTCTGTGTTCCATCAATAAACTATACCACTGTTAATTTATTTTAATTGTCAATTCGAACAGAAAGTTACGATTAGTCTATCATGCATGAACGAGACTAAAGCCATTTTATATTTTAATTTATTTTACCCGAAATAATTTGGCATTTTCTTTGATTGTCAAAAAGTTCGTCAAGTCTTCAATCAATATAACTTTACATTCAATTCCCACAAAAGTAAGGAACTCATTTGATTTTTATGAGGAAATACAAGTAATTATGTCTTTAACATTTTATTTTGTATACTATTTTCCTTTTTGTAAGATAATGCAATTTTTGAGAGGAAATTGCCAAATATAACTCTTTGAAATAAAAAGGACATAACACTTAAAAATTTTAATATATTTTATTAAATAGTGCATTATAAAACTTACTCATGAAAATGAATAAACTAAGATATAGAATGGTAGGATTGTAATTAATTTAAAAAAAATCAATCTAAGCATTTAATTGATTACAAAAGAATAAATGAATTTGGAATTTTTTTTTAAATAATCAAAGAGGCAAAATTATGATAAGAGCAATTTACTAAAATAAAAAATTGAGAGGAAAATGTAGTAGTTAAAGAGAGCATGAGATTAATAAATACTAGTACTAATAGTTTAAAATGCAAGCGTTTTAACCAAAAGAATTGATTTAAAAATATAAAATTTTATTGAATTTTTGAATCGACGATTTATAATAAAAAATTTTATGTTCAAATTTTCATTAAGCTAAATTTTCTTGAATTAATACAAATAAAAATTAATCTCATATTTAATATTATATGAAAACACTATTTTAAAAAATAAATATTTTAAAATAAATAAAAATATATCAACGAATGTTGATTTATGTCATAAGAGAATTTTTTTAGTTGTTTTAAATTAGAATCAAACAAAAAGAGTACAAGAAAATAATTTTTTAAACCTGACGCAAATAAATTTGTGTGAATCGATGCCGAATAAAATTTGAAAAAAAAAGTTTTATTATTAAAAAAATAATGGAAAGAATTAAGAAAAGTAGAGTTAGAATAGAAGATTGAAGTTTAGACTTTGAGCATGTTTAGATGAATTGGAAGGCACTACTGCCCACGTCATCTTTGTACTCCCTGCTCCCTCAGACGTGTGGGTCCTCAAACTATTTTTTTTATTTCCAACATTACCCTTTTCTTGCAGCAAAATTGCCATATTATCCCTTTCAATTCCATATCCCCAATCAAGACTTGAGTCTTACGAGCACCATATTTTCAAACTGAAACGTGTCAACTAATTTAGTTGATTGTTGAATTTTCTTACCATTATTATGAAAAAAATAGTTTAATAAATAGACAATATTCAACATAATTAATCGAATAAACTTTTATAATCATTGAATCCATATTCCAATGGAAAGATATCTTGTTTGAATTTTTGTTAAAAGTGAACGATGATATTTATGATGTTTATAACTTGAGTTTCATATTTTCACATATTCAAATAAAAAATGAATAACATTAACATATACTTAAAGAAAGTTTAATATAGATTGAAACAAACCAAGTCAGCATTCCACTCAAATTAACTTTAAAATTTTATGTTTATGAGATATTTATCTTATCATAGTTACTTAATGAGTCGTTGTTAGTAATAAAAATAAAATATAAAATGAAAAAAATAAAATTTTTTCCTTTCAAAAATCGAAGATAAATCATCTCAATTCTCGAATAATAATACAGATTGAGAATCACGTAAAAAGTAGAATTGTCTTTGTTTCCTAATTTGGGCTACATAATTGAATATTTACCGACTGGTCAAAATGGTTGAACTGTCGAGCAAATGTAGTAAAGACCGAAGAATGAGTTGTCTCTCTATTCTCTTGGAAACCAAAGTTAATTGTCATACAGTAATGTCCCTACTAGCTAGCCCTAGGGTTTTTGTTTTGTTTCTCAGCGCGGGAAAAGAAATGTAGTTAGAAAGTTGTATTCAGTGTCTCAGAAGAAAACCAAATTTTGTCGTATTTTTGAATCAAGTCGAGCTATTTTATGCCTACTCATTATATAATATTAAAATTCACGTTCATTATATAATTTTTGTCTATGATCTCTCATAAGTGTATTCACAAAATGAATTTATATTTCAATTGTCGATATTGATCTTATGTTACATGTTAAGAAAGGATCAAATAGTATTATTTTATTTATGTTAAATTTTGAGTTTTTTTATGTATATTTATCATTAAGTAATTTTAAATTGATTACTTAGCATCATCCACTCTTTTTCATTACGTAGTGAGGAAGAAGAAAAACAATGCATTAAAAATATTTAGTAGCTGACTAATTAAGAGACATGTTTGTTTTGTACCAAAAAGATTTATAATTTTGGAGATGTCATTGTCATGTGTTATTCTTCTAATTTTAAATAAAAAAGAGTTTAATCTCGAATCGTAATTGGTAAAGCTAACAAATTTTTAGATCACCGAAAATTTACTTTGTTATGCCATAAGAGTAATATTATTTACTATTGAATTGTAAATAATACAAATTTTAAAAATAAACATTTAATATCCCATTTACTATTTTTTTTCTTTAAAAAAAATCATTGTATTCATATTATTTTAATTTTTGATTTCTCTAAATCATTAATTTTATTGAAAAAAATATAGTAGATAATAATTTGGCAAATTTGACTTGAGATTATGAGCATTAGGAAGGAAATTAATATCATGCTAGCTCATTTAGCTCACACAAACATCAAGTTGGTACTCTTAAGATAATTAGGTTGGTTAAGATTACTATTTATCATAATATTTTATATTAAATGTTACATAGTTGATAGTTAACTTGATATTTTATTAATTGATTATCTTAAGAAACTATTAAACAACATTAATAATTTATTTAACATATAAGTATAAGCCACATTAGCTTTTAGATCAAGTAATTAAGCATAATGAAAATAAACACTATAGATCGGCAAGCAAACTTTCTTCGATAAATTGTTTAAAAATCAAATTCGACCACCTTTATTTTTGATCAATTCAAATAAAATAATTATTTCATATATTAAAAAATTTTAAAAATAAAATATGTGATAATATTTTTTTTGGTTACAGATAATTTTTTTAATTTTATTTTTGAAATAAAAAAAATCAATATTAATATATATAACTCAAATTGTTTATAAAATTAATAAAATTTTCTTTAGCCTATGTTTGGATTGAGGGTGGGGAAGGGAAAGGAAAGGAAAGTAAAGTAAAACAAAGGAAGGTTGTAAACCTTTCTTTTGTTTGGGAAGATTTTTTAGCTAGGGAAAGGAAAGAGAGGGGGAGTGAGCACCCATTGCTTTCCCTTGAGTTACTCAGTTTTTTTAAAACCCCAATTTGGGGTAAAGGGAAGGAAAGGAAACTTGAAAAAAGTTTTAACATGTAGAATATCAAATTTAACCTTATTATCTTATAAAATTTAAAACAAAAAGGGTTATAATTGAAAAAAAAGCATTACAATAAATCATTTCTTTTCCTTTCCATTATTTAACCAAACAAAGATTGTTAGGATTACTTTCCTTTCCTTTCCTTTATTAATTTTAGCTATCCAAACAAGGGGTACATGTACCCTTTCCTTTCCTCTCATTTCCTCTAATTTACATTCCTTTCCTTTCCTTTCCATTCCTTTCCTCTTACTAATGTTAATCCAAACATAGTGTTAGAGTGCATGTGTATTTAATTAGGGTATTTTTGTCATTTTAGCAAGTCCAATAATAGGATAAGTGACTTGCAAGACAACTCAGAATGTTTTTTCCTTTTGGTTTTTATGGTTATCATGTGGTTTTGGCATAATCAATGGGGATTTTAACAGTTCATCAGTTTTTAATTATTAATGCATATGTGGCTCTTCATGGAAATAAGAAATGGTATCTCATTTCCAACCTCCTTTCTCCCTCAGTCTCTCTCCGAACTCAAACCTCTGTTTTTCTAAAGTGAAATGTCACCGAAGCTGAAGATTCCTTTGAATAAGGGGGGTATGTTAAAACCATTGATTTGATGTTGTAAATGAATATATTCTCTCAAATTGAGTTTAAGGTTTGTTCCTATCTTCTTTGTTGCTTTTTTTTTAGGGGTTTATGGGAATTCTGGTCTTTTGTTGGTTTATCTTTCTTTTGGTGAGTAAACTTACTGTTTGTTTCTTTATTGGGGGGAAAGGTGAAGATTTTGGTGGATGAATTGAGTTTACTGAAAATGGGCTGGTGATGGATCAGCCGAAAGTAGGATGGTTTCAAGTATTTCTTGTTTTGGTTGTTCTCTTAAGAATCTACTCTTTAGGATGTTGAAAGTCTTGGCTTTTCGCCTTGAAATGGCTCTCATTGGGAGTTTCAGTGCATATTTTCTATGTTTATGGTTGATGCTTGATTCTCTAATCTCTTTCCAAGGTGTTGATTTAGTTGCTAACTGGGTTGTTCATACTTGTCAGAAATCTTGTCTTTCAATGACAGAATTAAAGAAAGAAAAAAGATATTTCTTTGAACATCTAAGTGAGTAGTTCATAGTTTTATGGTTTTAGATTAGTAAAAAAGCCAACTAATTTTTTTTTCACTTCTGGAAATTCAAGCTCCTTCACCTCTGCAAGAAAAGGATGTCTAATGAGAAATGATCTGGTGCTGGAAATGTGTTTGATTTATTTACGACGTACAAAACATGTCGAATTCAGACTAAGATTTGGTCTTTGAGAGGGAATGCCTAGTTATAAGTTGAAGTTTTGATTGGAGTAAAAGTCGTTTATGGGTAGACTGGAATTCAAAGTTTAGTTGTCATGGTTGATTTTTGCTAAAACGTTGTTTAATTAGATAATTAATATACTTTTTTTGTCTCCTTCTGCATCAAAGATGCGTTGTATAGAGAGGTCCCCTAGGCATCAACTTATAGAAGAATGTAGCAGGTAGAGTAGGTTGGTTTTTTCAATTTTGTTATGCGTCCTTCTTGTTAAAGGTCTAGCAACCTATGTTGAAGTGTATTGAGTAATGATATTGCTCCTCTTATTTTTGTCAATCCCTTCAATGAGGAAGTGTTTCTTCATTTTTTTTTTCAATAACCAGGTAGGAGCTGAGGTTGTTTGAGTTTGAGTCCGGAGCTTTACAACATATGTCACAACTCTTCCTTAACACTCGGCCAAGTGGTGGTTAGCTTCATTTCTTGATATAGGTTTTAAGTTGTCAAAATTGCATCTCCATTTAGTAAATCTGCGGGGACTAAGCGAGATGATTTATGAAGCAGTCTAACACCATGTGATTCTGAAAGGCTGCATACAAATGCATCACTATTATTTTCTATATATTAAGTTTGTGACCCTAAATGGTGATAGTCTTATTTACTTAACTGAAGAAACTATTGTCCTGATTTTGAGTTGAATAAAGTCTTTAACAAAATTTTTTTATTTGATTTTGAGGCAAGTAGAAAGAAATCAATACTCTGATTTCCCTTTTTTTTTATATAAATATTCAACACTTCTCATTCTCTACTTTAAATTTACATGGAGAGGAAAAGGAAGAAAAAGATTTTTTTTTTATTTGTTAAATTAAGGCTTCCAGATTGTAATTCGTTTTTCTTTTGTTATCTTTATACACTGAGACATTCTATATATTTATGAACCTTAGTGTTTCATTTCCCACTGAAATATATATTTTATTTGACAATGAATATCATTGTGATTGGCATGATGAATCTGGAACTTCTATTGTATCCTTGATGCTGCCATTCAATCAACTGAGCTTGTTTCACTTTTTTGCAGATCATAAAGAGAGAGCGACAGGAACAATCTGGATATACCGGGGCGAAGGATCATGGCGATGTTGATTTTTCTCTAATCAGTTTGTATGCAGCATTTAGCCTATCAAAGAGAATCCTAGGTTTCTTAAGTTACAGCTATTAGAACCAAGACACACCAATAAAATGCTAAATTCTGACTGTTAGGAACTTTCCTTTTGGTTTCTAAATAGTCCTGCCAGGCTTGAATCCTTTGATTGCCACAGCCCCTATAAAGGGTCAGAGAAATTGTTCAATTAAATTATCCATCAATGCAAGCATCCCAGCAACACAGAGGTTCAGTCATGGCCAGCAGAGTGTACCATCAAGTAAAGCAAGAAGTCGAGCCTTACTGCTTCCCTGAATTCCCAACTCTTGATCGCCCTCTCTGCCCCAGTGACAGCAGCCACAGATCCCATTTCTCTGTTAAGAATTCCCATGAGTATTATTGCACTTTGGAGTCGTCATCTGCAAATGGCAGTTATGCTGTCTACAACTCTTCATCAACTATCAGTTTCTCACCCAATGGAAGCCCTATGTCGCAACAAGAATCTCAGTCATATCCGTCTGACCTCCATCATTCTCCTGACAATGCCTATGGCTCTCCATTTAGCGGTTCCTGCATAACTGATGATGTAAGTGATTTGAGGGATAAGCTGAGAGAGCTCGAAACTGTGATGTTGGGGCCTGATTCTGATATTATTGACAGCACAACCTCACCAGAGATGGACAGCTGGAGACTTGTAATGGATGCAATGTCCAGAGGGGACTTGAAACAGGTCCTTGTCTCCTGTGCAAAAGCAGTATCAGACAATAATCTGCTGATGGCTCAGTGGTTAATGGATGAATTACGTCGGATGGTGTCAGTTTCTGGTGAGCCCATCCAGAGGTTGGGAGCATATATGTTGGAAGGGCTTGTGGCACGACTGGCCTCCTCAGGGAGCTCAATCTACAAAGCTTTGAGATGCAAAGAACCAGCAAGTACTGATCTATTATCTTACATGCACATTCTTTATGAGGTTTGTCCCTACTTCAAGTTTGGTTACATGTCTGCAAATGGAGCCATTGCAGAAGCCATGAAGGATGAAGATAGAGTTCATATTATCGATTTTCAAATAGCTCAGGGGAGTCAGTGGGTCACTCTCATCCAAGCATTTGCAGCTAGGCCTGGTGGGCCACCCCACATCCGCATAACTGGTATCGATGATTCCACATCAGCTTATGCCCGTGGAGGAGGCCTAAACATTGTGGGAAAGAGGCTGTCTAAGCTTGCAGAGCATTTTAAAGTGCCATTTGAGTTCCATGCTGCTGCCATGTCTGGTTGTGAGGTTCAACAGGAACATCTTCGAGTTCGACCTGGAGAGGCTCTAGCCGTCAATTTTGCTTTCATGCTTCACCACATGCCTGATGAGAGTGTCAGCACTGAGAATCACCGTGACCGACTCTTGAGGCTGGTTAAGAGCCTAAGTCCAAAGGTTGTAACCCTAGTTGAGCAGGAATCTAACACAAATACTGCTCCATTCTTCCCAAGGTTCCGTGAGACATTGAACTATTACACAGCCATGTTTGAATCAATTGACGTGACTCTCCCACGGGAACATAAAGAGCGGATTAATGTAGAGCAGCACTGCCTGGCAAGGGATGTTGTAAACATCATAGCTTGTGAAGGACCTGAGAGAGTGGAACGACACGAGCTCTTGGGAAAGTGGAGGTCAAGGTTCAGAATGGCAGGGTTCACTCCATATCCTTTAAGCTCCTTGGTTAATGCTACCATAAAAACGCTGCTCGAGAACTACTGTGATAAATATAGGCTTGAAGAGAGAGATGAGGCTTTATATCTTGGTTGGATGGATAGGGATTTGGTTGCATCTTGCGCATGGAAGTGAATTTTTTTTTTTTCTCTTTAATATTGTACTCACACACGAGAACAGGGGACTTGAACTTAGGACCTCTCAGTTACTGTGTTCTTCTACCATTGTTCAAGGATCGGGCACGCATGGAAGTGAAAGTCAAGCTTCAGTTAGTGTTTTTTTAGGAGCCCTTTCATTGAGCTGTGGTAGAAAGTCTTTACTTCTCGTTCTTTTATTGGAGGGGTTCCTTTTAACTGTGTACTTTCTTATAAATCATAAGCTAGCCGGCTTCTTTTCTAGTCATCTCGTTCATTGTTTTATTCATTCTGTCACTGTGAGCTGGAAGGGAGGTCTTATTGATATGCAGTTTGTTGATCTAGCTGACAGCAATTTACCATCATGACCGCATGTCACAACTCTACCTTATCCATTAAGCTCGAGCGACTCGCATCTTATCTACTAAGCTCGAGCCTCTACATTAGGATTGACAAGTGGATATAGATAAATTGGCCAATCCCAAGCAAAACATTAGTCGTGTAAGAAATTGCACAGCCATAGAACCACAGAATCGTCCATAACCAGTATAAATAACTGCAAGGATGCTCTTGATAAAGATTAGCAGTGATACCTATTTTATATCAGATTTTACTGCAAGATAGAAATACATCTTTAATCCCGCATTATTTAACCGGTTAAATAATTTCACACACAAGTGGTTCGCAAATATCCATACACCCAACCAACTGCAACCCCAATTCAATACCCCGAATAGATCCTTTGAACACACTGTCACTTAGGATCAGACTTGAACTATCACCCCCAGTTCAGCTTTGGACAGGTTCTGCGCTAGGCATTCGTTGCTCGTCAAAATTACACTCGGAACGTGAAGTAATATGAACCATCTTGTCAATGCAAACAGCATCATTCTCCGATTTAGTTTCTAATTTCCCACTCATGAGTTGCTCGTTTGCTGTATTATGAGAACTCGATTTCATGTCATGTCGAACCGCATCACTTTCTTTACTGGGATCCAACTTCCCACTCCGTTGCTCTTTTGATCCTCTTACTTTAGACTTTGTTATTGAGTTACCATTCAATTGCTCACGTGATTTATTCTCAGCTTCAGAACTAGAATAAACAACCATATCAAGGCATGCGGTCTCACTTTCCTCTACCTTGGTGCCTGATTCGTCATTATGAGCTGCTGAATGAACGTTTACTCCTGTTGTATTGTGAGTAACAGTCCTAGTTGGAGGCAAATCGTGGTCATGTTGTCCCTCGTAAGTAGTTATAACCAATTTTGCATCATAAGAAGCCCTTTCTACATGTTTCTTGACTGGGCACCTGGGATTTGAGCATCTGTAATAACTCCTACATCACATGTGAGCAGAGAGAGTCAAAAGCTGCCATATACAAACACACATGCAGCGTGCGTGTGTAAAGAAAGGAAAACTTTCTAAGATCAAAAAGTGTCAAGTGATTTGCATCAACTGCTATCTCTGCATTAAAGATGGGAATGCATCTCCACTTACAATAAGGAGACATATATAGTTGGTATAACAGTGTAATAATCTCCACAGCAAAATTTAAGTGTTTTAAACGTGCAAGAACCAATATAACATGATACATACCTTGGATTTGGATTGCCTTTAACTAATTTCTGCCCATATTT
Organism: Heritiera littoralis; assembly: GCA_031772115.1. Classification (NCBI taxonomy): domain Eukaryota; kingdom Viridiplantae; phylum Streptophyta; class Magnoliopsida; order Malvales; family Malvaceae; genus Heritiera; species Heritiera littoralis. The sequence continues at coordinate 1,943,477 of JAPDPK010000059.1, read as the reverse complement.
GCGCCAGCGGTACCCATCATTCACAATGTCAACCTCACTCATAGTCATAACAACCATACGTGATTCAGTGCTTGGTTTCTCCACCAAAGATGCATCAGCACTAGTATTTTCTTTCTTCCTGTTTACATTTGATGACTGTTAAACGAAAGTTAAGACAATATACAAAAAACACGAGAAATACACTTAGGTACCTTCGTTTTGAGATGAGATGATCAATATCACTATCAGCTACACTTTGTATCCTATTTGATTTTGAAGGTGCACCTTTCACATCTTCACTGGCAGCAACAGCTAAAGGCAGAGAACCATCTCTTGGCTCATTCTTGTGAGGTGTAAGTGCATCCGATGATTTGTCTTCAAATAAGAGGTCACTTTCAAATCAGGCAATTTATACTTCATTAGATTAGACTAGTCGTAAACGATTAAGATGTTTTCTTACCTTTGACAGCAGTTGGAGATGCATTATCTGGTCTCTCTTCTACAACGGAGACAACAACGCCAACAGCTACTGGAAGGTTCAGCACCGCAGGATGATCATGCTGACCAAAATAAACCGTGTCGACCATTTTCCCATCATGCGAATGTTCCAATTGCTTTTTCACTAGGCAGTTGGGATGGGTGCATTTATAATAACTTCGAACAAATTCATTTCCTTTAACAAGTTTCTGCCCATATTTACGCCAGTTATACCCGTCCTCTGACGCTTTCTCACGTACTATAGGACTGCTCCCTTCTGTACCAGGCAATGGAGAGGGAGTCAGCGATGTTTTCTTGGATGTCATAGAGGAAGCATTTCCTCCTTGCTCCGATTGTGAAGTATGGACAACAACAATAGGAGGCCAATCTTTCTCTGCTTTAATTGAGGGGGTTTCTCCTCCTTGATCAGATTGTGATGCACGACTTTTGCTATCAGAGATCTGTTGCAAAGCAGGACTTCCAGCATCTGGGCTCTGTAATTTTTCTGTAACAACTTCATCTGTTACACACTCACCTGAAGAAACCATCTTAAGTAAGGAATCTCTTCAGTTAAAGGTATTTCAGCAAGGCCCAATTACCATTAAAATATGCTCATGCTGCTAGCCCAAACCTGAAAAGGCATTTGAAAAAAGTCTTATACATACTAAATCAGTAATATGTACATGACTTAATGGCAATTGGATAATTCCAAAAAAAACCAGCTGAATAAGAACAGCCAGCCACATGTATTCGGCCACTAGTATTGAATTGCTCAGAAATTTTGAGAATAAACATATGATATCGCATCAGATCATGACTGGCTTGGTTGATGAACGATTTCAGAATCAACTAACAAAACCTTAGCAAAAAATTAAGCATTTCAAAAGCTTTTCTTTTTCTTGTTATGCTTATATTCAGCATGATGGGAAATGTTCCAAAACGCCAACCAAACAATTCCTAATTCATCTACTAACAGAACGATGAATTTTTTGAGCTAAATTTAATATAAAAAAATTTTCAAAGTTAGTTCATTTCTTTACCTAAAACAAACAAGAGAACCATCCCATCACCTTGAAAAATCTCTCACTTTAAAAATGGAATTTAAAATATTTCAACTATTGAGAACTCAATTCAAAGACTATGTTTTCCAAATTCTGTCGCTCTTTTTGCTTCAAGTTTCTCAGCAACCAAACAGAATACAAACAAATTAAGAGCCATAATTTCAAAAAAATTCTCCCGGAGAACAGAAAATTCAATTCGATTCACTCCAGAACAAACAAATTAGGAAGAAATAATAAAAACTGAACCAACTAAACGCAGTTTAAAAAAAGGCTACCTGTGCAAGTGTCGAAGAGACCATAAAGAAGCCCTAGCAGTAGATCACGTGGAAAGAGCGTGAGTCAAGAGTCCATCAGAGCCGTAGATCCCGTCGGTGACCGTGATCGGAGTCGGGAAACTGAAAGTTGGTTAGCTAAAGGGGGAACTAGAGTGGGCAAAGAGCGTTTCAGGTTGTTAAAGTCTAATCCAAAACATAGCAAAAATAAAAGACGGGAGAGGAGAGCTTCCGGAAAATAATTGAGTACGGAGTGTAGCACTCAAGTATCTGTGTTCTTTTGTCTTGAGACGCTGTTATTGGTTGCTTCGTGGATATTCTTTCTTAACTTTGACTTTATGCGGGGCCTTTTTTAGGTTAACGAACCCAATTACCCACTAAAATTACAAAATATACTATATGATTTATAAAGTGGCTTTTTGTAATTCGAATGTTTGTGTTATGCATTATAATTTATGTCGATATAATAAATATGACATATTTTTAATCTTTTATTAAATTTAGATGTAATTTTTCTCAATATTTTTTTATTTCATGTCAACTTATGAAATCTAAAATTATCTAGTTTTACAAACTGTCTAAATTAAAAAAAACAAAAAGGTTTTTGGTCAGGATCCCATTAAACAAATAATTCAAGGGGATTTGAAATTTTTTGAAAACTATTTATTTTCGAGAAAGGTTAAACTCTTTTATAGTTTGGTTACTAAAAAATCTATATAAAGTTTTTTATTTTTGTATTTGTGATTACTAAGGACAAATCTCGATTATTGAATTAAAAGTTCAACATTCTATTAACAAATTATACCATTTTTAGCAATTAATTTTAAGTATTAACTAATAGAATTAATTAGAGAAAGGAAATTGTGAACATGATTCGATTGATCAAGTTTTTATTTCGAAAACTTAAAATTTGAATTTCAATATTTACTTCTTCTTTTTCGTAAGATTTTTTTTTAAAAAAAATTAAAGTTCCACTGATTAATGCTTGGTTTGGATCATTCCTATGCGACACGATAAGATTGCTCCCACCGCACCATCGCACTGGACTGTTTTGGATCTAGTGGGATTCTTTTAACATATCCCTTGGCATTTTTTTTTTAAATTTTACACTATATTCATAATTATTTTTTAGAAAATAGTTTTTTATTTTAATTTATTTTTCATTTTAAATTGTTAGAATAGTTTTATTAATTTAATATTTATTATATAATAAATTAATATATGTATAAATGTAAATAATATTTTGGTATAAAAATAATTTTTAATTTTTTAATAAAAATATTATTTGATATAAAATAATTTTAATAATTTTCAATTATTTATCTAATTTACAAAATATCAAATATATTTTATAAATTTTATTATATACGATTTTTATCTAATATGCTTAATAATTCTTTTCTTTTTTTCATTATATTTTATCTCTGTGTTTGCATCCAAATTCTAAATAAATAAATAAATAAAAACCCTCGAACCAAAATGTGCTTAAGACACAAAAGGAACAGGTGACGTCAAAAAGAGAAAGAAACACGTTTATTGGTGGAGGAAGCATGAACATGGCTGCACCAGTTTGTTACATTTTTTTCAATATTAATAGTATAGATATTTCACATTTGATTTTAATCTCACATTGCAATAACTAATATCATCTCTACTATTGTTTCAATTTCACCAAAATCAATTTCTACACCCATCCAAAGTTGTCCTTAAGAAGAAGAAAAATTCTAAATATACCCATTTTTCTACTATTCATACCCCTTTTCTTTCGTGATAAACAGTAATTCAGTGAAGAAATTAGGGTAGAAAGAATAAAAAAATGGATAGGTTTAGAATTTTTTTAAGAAGAAAGAGCGATTGAAAGGTTTGACAAAATAGATCAATCGTGATAACGCTCATTTTTACAGTAAAATTATGAATTTTAGGCCGAAAGATAATGGAACCGTGGAGGAGTTGTATGCTCTTGTCACCTGTGGCTGGTGTAACTCCAATGCCTATGTCAAGTAGGGATGGGATAGGGGCAAAAACTATGATCCGGATGATTTGAGGAAGACCCCAAATCAATTTTATGTGGAATCTTGGAAGAAGGCAGAGAATGGTTATAGTTTTGTAAAGGCACCACCACCTGCACCAGGTGCTGAGGAATCTCCTTTTATTACATGGAGTGAAATTGAAGGGACACCTTCGAGGTTGGAGCCTGAGGTTACACCGATTGATATTGGTGGTAGTGGTGGCTCATTTTAAGATTCCTTGTCCACCTGCCAGAGATGTGAAGGCACACTCCATATCAAGGGAAGCTGCTTGGAAATTGAGAGAGATCAAAGATGTTTAAGAAGCCACTATTGCCATCTCCTTATAGAGGGGCCAGTGCTAGTCCAAGTGTGCGTACACTTTCTCCTGCTGCCCAGAAGCGTAAGAAATGCAATCGCAAAAGTGTAAGAAGTGTTTCAAGGTTCGGAAGGAATGGCAGCATGGATTTCACGTCACCTTCTGTAAGGGAGGGTTCTAATCCTCCATGGTAATAGTTGCCTAACTGATTAATTGTGTTATAGTTCAATGCTGTCTTGTTTGTACCACCCAAGTCCTTGAGAAAACCCCATTTGTGTATAATGGGTAAATGTACATTTCAGATGTTTTTAATTATCTTGCTAATTTTGATTTTTTAATGTATATAACACAGTTCAAATATTAGAAATGTTCATAATTCTGGTTAACTGATGTTGACATTGATATTTTCATGCTCTTCAACCTTTCTCCTTTGAGTTCTATGAACTTTGGACTAACCTGCAGCAGTAAAAACCTGTCAATTCTTTTACAACAACCATATAGGGTTCTCTTTCCTCTGCTTGCAATTACTCTATGGCAAAGTTCTTGGAAAATTTTCTGAAGATATTTTGATAATTCTGCCTCATGTCTTCTATACACTACAGATCTTTTCAGATTGATCTTTAAGAACCTAGTTTGTTCTGGAAAACTAACTCATTTTAGACAATCAAACCTTGAGGCCTGAGGCATTGCCTCCATGACTCATCAGAACCTGAAATTTCCATTTAATGGCTTTCACCTAACAATCATATACAGCGGCTGTCTGCGAAGTACCAATTTCCAAGCTTTCCCGTGAAATACTTGCCTGTTATTGTACTGTTCATGTAGTTTATTGTCTTCTTTACTGTTGTTTTCGTGATCTTGCTTCCAAGTATAGTCTTTGCTTGATTAGGAGGCGAAGGGCAACCGTGATATTGTACCTTGCACCAACTCGAAGATCCAGAATCATATCCAGGTTCTAAGTATGTGAATAATTACAAGTTGACAATAAATTCTAGCAGTTGAAGGAAGTTTATAACATCACTCCACCGCCATTTCCCATGATGTTGAGATTTGGTGTTCCCTGCCGCTGATTCAGGCACGGGAGTTTCATGAAATTAAGATCGTTTTTTTGTTTTCTTTTTCCATGCATGCTTGATGACCAATCTTTTTCTTCACGAGTGCAACTTTCGACAGTTGACAGTTAGACTACAACTCTGCTGTGCTCTGGTCTGCTATCTAGCCAGCTGATGTTTTGCATGGATGAGTTGAGTTGAGCGCCGCCGCCCGTGACAATTAAGTACAGTATTAATTTCTAGAACCATGGAAAGCAAAACAATGGTTAGAGTTTGATGGTTTTTCAGAAGCTTCCCTTGTTGAGATGACCGTACTATGAATTAGCTTGATTTTATTTCATGAGGGCAAAAATAAAGACTATATTTTTTTTCTTTTTCTTTGTTCTTTAAAAAATTACATCTATCCATATTTTCATTATCTAATGAATGATGAAATTCAAATAAATAGATAAATAAATAGAAAAACTCGTGTGTGTGTGTGTATATATATATATATGTGATGTGGACTAGTTTAATTATTATTGGGCTTTTTTATAAGTCAAGTTGAAGACCATTGAGCAAAATGATGATCTAAGTCCAAGAGGAAAGAAGACTCAGAAGGCCCATAAATGACCATTTAAGCTGTGGGTCATAAAGGTAATTACGCGCAATCTAACTCCTATAAATAGGTCACAGGTATCATCTTTAAACCCTAAGCTCTATTTGCCTATTGAAACCCTGTCTGACTTAAGCATCGGAGTGCACGCGCAGGGGAAAACCCCTGCGCCCCTCTGACTTTTCCTATCTTGCAGAATTCTTGAAGACAAGCTAACACGAAGATCGAGGATTTGACGTCAGCAAACTTTTATTGTTGTTTTTGGCAACAACAATTGGCGCTGTATGTGGGAAACAAACAAAAAAGCCATAAAAATGGTGAAAGACGATCTGCGGAAGACAGAGTATGTAGGCTTCGGCAGGGTACACAGTTTAAGTGACAGGCCTTGGGGGAGATAGGGTCTCCCGCACGCGACAATCCTTTGGCGAGAGCAAAGACACGAGCACGTAATATGCTAGCCAGAGTTTTTGGACAAGAGGCTAGCTCACGCGGAGGCAGCCCTTGGCGAGAGACCTCCTTCTATTGGTACTGGGCGAGAGCTATCTCTCATGTTAGCATTGGACGAGAACTGCACGACTGCATGGGTAATAGACCCCTGGCGACAGGCCCTTGGCGAGAGACATCTTTCCTGCTAGCACGGGCGATAGCCATCTCCCGCGCAAAATAGACCCCTGGCAACAGGCCCTTGGCGAGAGACATCTTTCTTGCTAGCACGGGCGATAGCCATCTCCCGCGCAAAAATAGACCCCTGGCGACAGGCTCGGACGATATGTGCGACAGGCCCTTGGCGAGAGACACCTTTCTTGCTAGCACGGGCGATAGCCACCTCTCGCGCAAAATAGACCCCTGGCAACAGGCCCTTGGCGAGAGACATCTTTCTTGCTAGCACGGGCGATAGCCATCTCCCGCACAAAAATAGACCCCTGGCGACAGGCTCGGACGATATGTGCTACAGGCCCTTGGCGAGAGACACCTTTCTTGCTAGCACGGGCGATAGCCACCTCTCGCGCAAAATAGACCCCTGGCGACAGGCCCTTGGCGAGAGACATCTTTCCTGTTAGCACGGGCGATAGCCATCTCCCGCGCAAAATAGACCCCTGGCAACAGGCCCTTGGCGAGAGACATCTTTCTTGCTAGCACGGGCGATAGCCATCTCCCGCGCAAAAATAGACCCCTGGCGACAGGCTCGGACGATATGTGCGACAGGCCCTTGGCGAGAGACACCTTTCTTGCTAGCACGGACGATAGCCATCTCCTGCGCAAAATAGACCCCTGGCGACAGGCCCTCGGCGAGAAACCTCCTCCTTTTTAGCATAGGCGAGAGCTATCTCTCGCCTCAAATAGACCCATGGCGACAGGCCTTGGACGATATATGCGAGGAGCTGCCGGCGAAAGGGTGTCTTTCGCATGAGATAGCTTTGGCGAGAGGTGTGGATCTTGCGTTCCATATGTGTTGGCGAGGAAGCCTCCCGCCCGCTACAACTCCAATATGCTACTTCTCCTTGGGCGAGAGGGGGTTGCTTCAGCGCCGACAGGCATGCATCAAGAGGTGTGGATCTCACATGTGATAGGTGCTGGCGAGGAAGCCTCCCGCCCGCGACAGCTCTCGTACGCTACATCTCCTTAGGCGAGAGGGGTGGTTCGCGCCAACAGGCTTGGGCGATAGGTGTGGATCTCACGTGCGATAGGTGCTGGCGAGGAAGTCTCCCACCCGCTACAGCTCCCGTACGCTACATCTCCTTAGGCGAGAGGGGTGGTTCGCGCCAACAGGCTTGGGCGATAGGTGTGGATCTCGCGTGCGATAGGTGTTGGCGAGAAAGCCTCCCGCCCGATACAGCTCCTACACGCTAAATCTCCTTGGGCGAGAGGGGGTTGCTTTAGCGCCAACATGCTTGGGCGAGAGGTGTGGATCTCGCGTTCCATAGGTGTTGGCGAGGAAACCTCCCGCCCGCGACAAAGCAACTTAGTCCAACCACTAGCCTTTTCTTCTCTGACATCATAACCGCCCCATCACCGCATCCTCCAAGCACCACTGCTTTCCACTGAAGCTCCTATTCACCATCATCATCCTTGCTGTCCTACTTTGGTTCTTCACTATTGCGGTGTCTCTCATTGCAAATGTGTTTGCTACCGTTTGCATGAAAAAGAAAGCAAAAACGTGGACAACAACAAACTCAAAACCACCACTTGTTTGCTGACTTGCATATCCACAGCTCCTAAAAATGCATGAAGCCCAGCTTAAAGGGGCTGAACGAAGACATAGAGGAGAAGAAAATGCAAGTCCGCTAATGTACGACAGGCACCTCCGCAACAGAAGGGCTCCTGCCACGACAGATCACTCCGCCGTATGCAAGGCGGTAGCACAAATATACGAAGACTGATCCCAAGCTGCATGCTAGGCCAATAGGTCAAAGGTAATGATGAACACATTCGACAAGTTATGTCGCAATAAAGCGGTTCGACAGCCATGCGAGCGAGAAAAAGTCACACTGTAGGCATTCTAGACAAGCGAATGGCTCCCGTGAGCCTAGCCTCCTGCACACAAGGCACAAAGCAATGCTTACGAGTGTAGTGTCATGTGGCGAGCACAAGACCACTGGCACTTTTGACGATTGAGTGGCATACGGCGAATACATGACCAACGCCACAGCCCAGCCTTCACAGCAAGGATTGACCGGTAAAGCACGCACCAAGGCGCGAGGAACAATCTAGATCGGCAAGCAAGGAATAAGCCGAAGGGTCTGGCAGAAGGGTGCACACAATGCTAGATGAGCTCACCCAGGAAAGGAAAGAACTAGACGAAGAACTAAGAACAAGCGAGCGTAAGTCCAGGAGAGCTCTATTGGGCGATCCCCAACCAAAGACCTCAGGGAACATGCTAAAGCTTCAAATGCCCCCTCGTGTTCGCCCAGATGTGTAAGAACATAGATGAGGGGCGAAAACCGAGCAAGGCACAAAAGGTCAGACGAGCTAGTGGCCACCACGTGAGTACGGTTATGAATGATGAATAAGAATACAGCCATCCTAAGACCTGGGCAACCAAGCCCTTGTCAACCGATATAGGAACTCGCCTAGGAGAGAGAACTCTATGGGCAAGCCATTTTGGGTGACCAAAGAGAAAAAGATTAAGCAACTCTGTACATTATCAAGCACAACGCTCGAGAAAAAGTTCATCTTTGAACAAGAATGAGAACATTGTTCCAAAGAAGAACTTGGGGAGCTATATGATGTAAAGGTACGCTAAAAGTAAAAGAGATTGTGCCACAAAAAAAAATGGAAAGATAAAAGAAGAGAAAGAAAAAGCTGAGGCTACGACCAGTCACGTCTCTGGCGGCAGGTAGTGATCTCTGGCTGCAGAATACAAGAAGTGGGCTACAGCCCTACCTATCGCCCAAAAGTTCCCTGGTGATTGAGTACACGGAATAGGCAGAGCCCAGCCTGTCGCCTGAAAGATCTCTGGTGACAGAGTACAAGGAATGGGCGACAACACTGTCCTCAATTCGGCGAGCACAGGCACGCACATGACAAATTTTGGCGACAGGGTTCCACGTGGTAGACTCTTTCTGCGAGAGGTGGCTCACGCGTGCGACAGCCAAAATGGCAAGAAAGTGGAACCACTATTGAAGATCTCACAAAGATGCCACTCTTTTGAATAGTCAGTTGCATGCAAGACGTTATGATGCTACAGAACAATCTGTCGCTCGAAAGGTGCTTGCTACACTGCAAATTTGAGCGACTACAAGCATGCAATAGGCACTCTGTCTAGAGCTAGCTCAAGGCCACGCGACAGAGCAGTTTGCACAACTATAGGCATGCAACACGACTCGAACATGGGAAACCTTATCTTCTTCGTTGTCAAATTGAACTTCAAAGCCAAGAAGAGTGACAGGCCTTGTACAAGACAAGAGCTCCCGCACGCGACAGGTCTTTGGCGAGAGAGGAGCTCCCGTGCGTGACAGGTCCTGAGCGAGACATGAGCTCCCGTACACGACAGGGGAGCTCCCACGCGCGACAAGCCTTGAATGAGATAGGGGCTCTCGCACGCGACAAGTTCCCCACTTTGATAAAATGACAGCGAAGAAAACTAGGTGAACATAGCACCCATAGGCAAGATTCCCTCGCTAGCATAATGCAAGCGAGCAAAGAACACCTAAGTCATGCCTTTCGGCAATGGCTATCAATGCTGGCGAGCACAAAATCCAAACTACTAGTTCGTCCATTAGAAAAAACTTTGGCAAGCACATCTAATTTGATGATACAAGTGCATGCCCAAGTGCGGAATCTGAGCAGAATGATCTAGAATCTTCTAGACCTGGTGCGCGCACTAATCCGACAGAGTGCCCAAAAGCTTTCTTCGGCCCATCTGTCGATCGTCTGACACAGAAGCTTCCAAGAACTACTCTAGCAACCATCTAGAAGTAGCTTAAGAGCCACACACTTGGCCTATCGACAACCACACACGTGAAAGAGGGTTTGTCTATATAAAGGATGTGTCGGCTTCGTGAGTCCTTTAAACAAGACAATGATGTGCCAACTTAGGGCGTCGAGATCAAAGCTGTGAAAACCAAACCTGCCAGATGAGAAGATGCTGCATCAACACTAGGATCTTGGGGAGCCTGAGGAGCAATTTCAGAAGTAGGAGCATCGCTCGAGGGCCCGGCCACAGCTGCAGAGTCTAGCTAGGGATCAATGGCAGTAGATTGAAAAATGAGAGCTCGTCGAATCTAACCTTTGCAGTGACTCGATAGGCTCGGGCTGATCACCTGCCTCAACATGTTCAGGCTCATTACTCACTTCGATAGGCCTAGGCTGATTGCGCGGCTGTTGAGGAAGCCATAGACCTTCGAGATTATCCAGGTCATCCATGGCTCCATCCTCTAAATAATCGTTCAGACCTTGTGAGTCGGACTCATCCTTAGTCCCAGGAGGATACCTCATTAGTATTTATATGGATAACAAGAAACGAGAACTAGTTACTAATAAGTTAGAAAAAGCACGTGGGAGACATATGAGCGCAGCCAATTGCTTGGATGCAAGGTCAGCGAAGTCCCTTGCACATTGTGATAGTGTTCACCGACCAAGCAAGGACATATGGGCGGTAGCAGATTTGAGGTACCCTCATATATTATGCTTGTGATTTTCTTGTCTATTCTAACAGCTGTGATCGTATTAGGCAGGTGTCCAAAGGAGGCACTAGCCACTGTCCTGTAAGGCAGCAAGCCAAGGAGAGCTTAGTTCGGCACAGTCGGATCAGAAACAACTTGTAAGCTCGCGAAGGTAGATTGCTGGTTCTTATGAGCAAAGAACCAAGATGCAACTTAACGCTAATCCATGATTAACAGCCGAATGTCCAAGCAATTGCACTTTACAGACTCTACAAAGACAAAGACTTGGAACTGTACTAGCGGTAAAAACTTGTTATTATTTGCTGCAATTATGTTCTTACTTGTTCCATTTGATTGGAAATACTACATTATGAAACGAAAGGCCAGTTATTTTTATCTGTACTATGATAATCCTCCATGTTTGATAGACATGTTGCAGGAATAGAAGAAGACACGAGACGGGCACAAATAAGTCCCTAAGCGAAAAATGCGCGAGACGGGCACAAATAAGACCTTAAGCGTGAAGAAGACGCGAGACGGGCACAAATAAGTCCCTAAGCGAAAAATGCGCGAGACGGGCATAAATAAGTCCCTAAGCGAGACGAAGACGCGAGACGGGCACAAATAAGTCCCTAAGCGAGACGAAGACGCGAGACGGGCACAAATAAGTCCCTAAGCGAAAAATGCGCGAGACGGGCAAAAATAAGTCCCTAAACGAACAAATCATAAGTCCCTAAGCGAACAAATCATAAGTCCCTAAGCGAAAATGCGCGAGATGGGCAATCCTCTAAAAGTCCCTAAGCGAAAATGCGCGAGATGGGCAATCCTCTAAAAGTCCCTAAGCGAAAATGCGGGAGATGGGCAATCCTCTAAAAGTCCATAAGCGAAAATGCGCGAGATGGGCAATCCTCTAAAAGTCCCTAAGCGAAAATGCGCGAGATGGGCAATCCTCTAAAAGTCCCTAAGCGAAAATGCGCGAGATGGGCAATCCTCTAAAAGTCCCTAAGCGAAAATGCGCGAGATGGGCAATTCTCTAAAAGTCCCTAAGCGAAAATGCAGGAGATGGGCAATCCTCTAAAAGTCCCTAAGCGAAAATGCGCGAGATGGGCAATTCTCTAAAAAGTCCCTGAGCGAAAATGCGCGAGATGGGCAGTTCTCTAAAAAGTCCCTGAGCGAAAATGCAGGAGACGAGCAATTCTATAAAGTCCCTAAGCGAAAATGAGCAATATGGGCAAGTTGTGAAATCCTCAAGCAATAAAGTGTACAGATAAATGCGATACCCAAGTACGAATTCTTCTTTAGATGTAAGTGCTTCATAAGAAGAGCTGGGGAGCACCATAGATTAACTTCTGCATTAAAAGGAGTATCGAAACTAATAGGCACCCATGCATATGCGTCCCAAGGTGCTATAATGTCAAGAGCTTGATCCTTAGGAAAATTAGTCTCTGGATTATCTAAATAATCTTCGTCCAAGCCTGTGAGAACCTCGACCATCTCGAGTCGACAAAAAGGCTTCTAAGAGCTGGTAAGATCAGATAAATCTTTACAAGTGCCTATCCTCATAAAAGGTTTCAAATTCTCAGCATCTGGATCAAGCTTCAAGAGCATGCCGAGTACAAACCATATCTGATGAAACCAGATAAGAACATATGCATCCGCTTATGGCACTTCTTGACGATGTGCCCTCATGGCCTTAACCCAGATTCGGTTTTCTTCCTCTTGGCTAATAGAAGGCACTTAACAAAAGAAATGATGACACGAAGTCGTTTCTGCTACAAATAATAATGAAGTTCACTAGTTAAGCCCTCAAGCGAAGATGAAAAGATTCTTGTGATAATCTCAGGAAGAGGGCAGCAAAAGAATTTGAAAAGCCCATTCTTTATATACTCTTTCACAAGGTAAACCTTGTAAAAGAGTGGGGAGCAATTGATGTGGACTAGGTCAATTATTACTGGGCTTTTTTATAAGTCAAGTTGAAGACCATTGAGCAAAATGATGATCTAAGCCCAAGAGGAAAGAAGACTCAGAAGGCCCATAAATGACCATTTAAGCTGTGGGTCATAAAGGTAATTACGCGCAATCTAACTCCTATAAATAGGTCACAGGTATCATCTTTAAACCCTAAGCTCTATTTGCCTACTGAAACCCTATCTGACTTAAGCATCGGAGTGCACGCGCAGGAGAAAACCCCTGCGCCCCTCTGACTTTTCCTATCTTGCAGAATTCTTGAAGACAAGCTAACACGAAGATCGAGGATTTGACGTCAGCAAACTTTTATTGTTGTTTTTGGCAACAACAATATGATTTATATATATATGATGCATTGATAGTGTATAGTTTTTGTACATTGTCAATGAATCAGAGATTGGCACCTCATCAATTGGTAAATTAAAAAATATGTCAAGCCTTTAAAAGTAAATATAAATAAAATTTTCAAATTTGCTCATAAGAACCTATTGATGAGGTGTCAACCTCTGGTGCATTGATAGTATATAGAAACTATACGTTGTCAGTACATTATATATAAATCCATATATATATATATATGAAAAGAGATTAAGTTATATTAATGTAAAATAAATTGTTTTATATTTACTTATAATTTCACATGAATTAATATTCTCACAAACCACTATTAAATTTTAACAATTTAGTGTATTCATCATATACATGAAAATCGATTTGATATCTTATTATTCTGATTGAAAATAATATTTTTTAAATATATTAACAGGTAAGCTTTATGATTATTGAATAGATGTTTAAATATTTTTAATTAATTAACAATTTAATATACTAAATTTACATAAAATATAAAATTCAGTGGTTAAATTAAAGCGAAATTAACGAAATATGATACATAAAATAATAATTTTTCAAATTGAAGAGAAAAAAGAAAATGAAAATGCGTGCGAAATTGAGTATTGACTGCAAGTAAAGTAGTAAAGGGCAGTTTCAAGTTATCCGGGCAGCCATAACAGAAAATGGATTCGAAGAGCGTCAATCTCCAAAATACCTTCCTATCTTTCCTCCGTCCAAAACACCACGTCACGTGCACGTGCTCTTTTTTGCTTTTCGGCTCTCACTTTTCTCCGTCCAAACGCCACCGTTTAGTCTAATTTTTTTATTTATAAAATAAATAAAAAATGTAAAACGCGGCAACTATAAATACATCACTCCCAGGCTCCAACTCCCTCGGCTCTGTGTCTCTCTGGTTTCGTTCTCAGCTCTTTAATCCGAAACAAACTTCGCCTACTCATTGTTTGATTTTCCTCTCTTCTGGAGGTAATTTTCTCTCACTTTCTCTCCTTTTCCTTTCTCTTCTTTTCTCTTTCACTTTAGACATTGCGCCTAACATGCTTTTGTGTTTGATCGGAATGTGTAACGTTAATTTGTTTGTTAAAGATGATGCTTGCTTGGAGGAAACCCTAGCCACGAATCGTGAGTGTTTATCGGACCTTAGAATTTTGAGCTCTTTTATTTTGTTTGCTTGCTTACGCAAGCTATTCTTTTATATATTTTGGCTTTATCTTTCGAATTCCGTTTCCAAATTCGATTGCTTAATTTCTTACTCTTTATCCATTTTGACTCTGCGTTGTTTGACTCTGCATTATTTCTCTCGTTTCAAGTTTCACTCTTTAATCAATTTTAATTCTGTTCTTTTTTTTTTAGGTGAGAATCATTTTGCTTCCAGATTTAGCAATTCTTTTTCTTTTCCCAGTTTAATTATTTTTACTTTGAGGTTTAGATCAGGCTGTTACGTTGCATTTTTTTTTAATTGTTGCAAAATTCAGGAAATTGAAATTGAAGTAGTATGTAAATGTCACTAATGATCTTTGATCTCATTCTTTTTCTTCGAGCTTGAATCTTTTCTCACTGAGATTTCGTTTTCAATTGATTTTGTGGTGAAGACAATTTCTATTGCTTTTATTATATACTATTATTTCAATTGAAGATTACATTTCTTATTCCTGCTTTGTGCTTCTGTTAATTATATTTGTTGTGTTAGCATGACAGTTTTTTTTTTCCTATAAATTACCAATATTGGATTTAGTTTCAATTTTGATTATGGTTTTACTCATATATTTTCAAGATTGAACTATTTTTAGTGAAATCTCTGTTTGGATAATAGTTTTTGTTAATATAATCTGTATCTCATGATTCTAATCTTTGAAGATGCCGGCTGCTAGTCCCAATATGTCTGATCGAGATGTAGAATCATTCGTCGAGGTTGATCCCACTGGACGCTTTGGGCGCTATAATGATTTGCTCGGTGCTGGTGCGGTGAAGAAGGTTTACAGGGCATTTGATCAGGAGGAAGGCATAGAGGTGGCTTGGAATCAAGTGAAATTGAATAAATTTAGTGAAGACCCTGTGCTGATCAATAGACTTCAATCCGAGGTCCAGCTGCTGAGAACATTGAAAAACAAGTATATCATCGTTTGCTACAGTGTGTGGAGGAATCAAGAGCACAACACATTAAATTTTATCACTGAAATCTGCACATCAGGGAACTTGAGAACTTACAGGAAGAAGCACCACCATGTGTCCATTAAGGCCTTGAAGAAATGGTCAAAGCAGGTACTTGAGGGATTGGAATATCTCCATACTCATGACCCTTGCATTATTCACAGAGATCTCAACTGCAGCAACATCTTCATCAATGGGAACATCGGCCAAGTAAGTAGGCTTATTCCCTATTACTGAGACATATTATCTCCACTGTTATGCTATTTCCTGATAATTAATGTTTACATTGGGGGTCCCAGAATAAAATCAAAATTTATTGGACTGGAAGTTCCTGGATATTCAAGAATGTTCTTGAGACCTTCAATTGTTCTTCATTCTCTGTGCAGGTGAAAATTGGCGACCTGGGACTTGCAGCAATAGTTGGGAAAAGCCATGCTGCACATTCCATAATAGGGACACCAGAATACATGGCACCGGAGCTCTACGAGGAAGATTACACTGAAATGGTTGACATATACTCTTTTGGAATGTGCTTGCTCGAAATGGTGACAATGGAGATACCTTATAGCGAATGCGATAGTGTTGCCAAAATATACAAGAAGGTTACCTCTGGGGTGAAACCCCGAGCCTTGAACTTAGTTCCAGATCCAGAAGTCAAGGCATTCATAGAGAAGTGCATAGCACAGCCAAGGGCAAGACCTGCGGCTTCTGAACTTCTCAAGGATCCCTTCTTTTCTGACCTCAAAGATGATGAGACTGACTCAGCTTCCGTTTGATGGCTTTTTGAGTGAACTTTCTGCCTAAAACCAGGGAGTAATTTTCTTTCTGAATTGACAGAAATAACAAGCTTGTTAATTGAAATCAGATGGCTTATGCTATCAGACTTTCTTTACTTACTTTACCAACTGAAATTCATAAATCCTAATGTACATATTGGCTGGCTGATGTAATGATAATAGAGCTTTCTCTAATGCCACTTGATTTGTTGTTCTGAGTATTCATGTACTATTCAAAGATTTGAACATTGAATTTAATCTTTTTATAAAATTAACAATAGCTAGATCAAGTTTGTTAAAACTATTAATTTCAGTTTTTCCCTCTGAATATCCTGATATTTTATCAATATTCTAAATAAAAAATAATATTTATAATGATAATAATAGTAAATTAAGAGTTTATATTTGATATATCATAGGTTAACAATAAAATATTGCTTATTAATGAGAAAAGTTAAAAAAACATACAAGTCATTAAAAAATTCTATTGATATTTAATTTTAAAGATTTATAGATTTTTAAATTTTTTCCATTAATGAAGTGATTCTGTGATTAACTGTATATAACATCATCTAAACACTGTTAATTATCAAATAGAATCAAATTAATTATTGTGTCATTTTAAAATAAATTAAAAAATAAAAACTTTTGGTATTGAGATCTGCCGGTAGAAATCAAGCAAAAACCTCCTGGTCCAATGCAAGCATTCCTTTTTCAGAGGCCGTGCCGTCTTGGTTGTTTGCATACGCGACCAAAGCTCACAAAACTTCACGCAATTCATCTCCCTTGAAGCTACGTGCACGCATGTATTTCAGAATACTGTAAATATAAAATTCGAATTTGAATGTTTATAATTATTTTTTCTATTAAAAACCCCCATTGTGCTAAAATATTAATTTCTGAAAAATGTTTATTAGAGTAGCCAAATTCAATTAATCTAATAAGAAAATGAACATCAAAGATATTTAAAGTTGTCCAAATTTATGTACCACATCCACATGGGATCTTTGATCATCATTATCATCAAATCTTTTATTCCAATAAATTAAAATAAATTACATGAATTAATATTTGAAATCACGCTAAATATGAGGTTCTTTGATAAAAAAAATTGCTTAAATTTGTTATGTAAGTCTTATATGAGAGGGGAAAAGGAAAAACTTTTACTGTGCCATATTCCATTGGCTGAGGCCAAGAATTCAATTGCTTAGCACTCGAGGAACGTTTTTGAGGCCTTAAATTTTGGATTACTGAGATGCACTCGTGTGGATGGTCTGACTTTAACCGGACAAAAAGAAGAAAATCTTTATATAGGAACTGCTAAGTGTTAGTAAACTTGCTTTCTTGAGTTGAATCTCAAGCGCTTATTAATGCAAATTGAAAGAGAGAAATGAAAATGAGAAGTGCTAGTGCATGTTTGTATTTGCAGAAAGATCGATTTGGCTTTGCCGAGTTTTGATCTCTGTTTCCTTTCATTCTTCTGAACTCTCAACAATAAAAATTTCGAGTCTGAAAGATAGTTCAGTAGCTTCAAGTCCTTTACTTCACCCAATGTCAGTGCCTTGCCGAGGATTAAGATTATTTCATGGTAAAAATAAATAGCCTTCTGAGTTCTGATTCTAAGCATTCATACCTTGCATTTCAACTGAAAGTCTTAATGTTGATCATTTTTCAGGAGCCAAAAAACTGGACTGCCTGTTTCCACACATGTTCAAGTTGCTGAAAGAATCTACAGCCTGCATAAGGTATGGTGAAAAAGATGCAATAAAATTCAATTATTTCTGCTTAAATATAGCATAAAAAAGTTGGTTTGCAAATGCAAGCATGTTTGCTACTTTTAGAATTTTCTACAACTAGGCCTATGAACTTACATTGATGTTTGTATGTATTCTGCAAATCTGCAGTGTCCATTGTTTTGAAAGAGTGGATACTTTCAGAAGAGATTGACTGAATCAAATGAGCTTGAGCTATCACAAGATTTCCCAGGAGGACCAGAAACATTTGAGATGGTTGCATTATTCATCTATGGCTCCACCACACTGATTGACCCTTTCAATGTAGCAGCCCTGAGGTGTGCAGCAGAAATCCTTGAAATGATAGAAGAATACGGCATCAGCAACCTTTGCCAGCGTTTTGATCTCTACTTGAACCAAGTGGTTTTGCAGAGTTGGGATGTTACACTGATTGTTCTCCAGAAATGCCGAATGCTGCTTCCCTGGTCCGAGGAGCTGCTGATTGTGAGCCGCTGCATTGAGTCCCCGGCATTTATGGCCTGCATGGAGATTCTTGATCCGGAGAGAAGAAGAGACCAACCAGTTGTTACATTAGAGGCATTGGCTGGTGAAGCTTGGAGCTGTGAAACAGTGAAAGCAATCACAGGCAAGGACCTGTGGATCAAAGATCTCATATCTCTACCATTTGCACTCTTCAAAAGGATAATCGGATCTTTAAGAAGACAAGGAATGAAAGAAAAATATGTTACTCCCATCTTTGTCTTCTATGCAAATAAATGGATATTGGGAGAATTCAGGTGAGAAGAATGGAGACAGTGACACAAACAACAAGGCTTCTGTCATTTTACAAGGGATTCTTGATCTACTGCCCAATGGAGAGAAAACCGGTAGGACAATTCCTGTTGGATTTTACTTTGCATTGCTTTCTAGATCCTTGGAACTTGGTTTGAGAAGTTACAGCCAGGTGAATTTGCAAGATAAGATTGCGTCCATGTTACACTTTGCCCAAGTGGAAGATTTTCTCCTTCTACAGATTGGAACAGAATCCTGTTCTTCAAGCAAGGAGTTGGTTACAATGAAGAGCATATTTTCAACATTTGCGTCATTAGCATGGACACCAACCCTACTCCTTCAGCAATCAATTCGACTGTTGCAGAATTATGGGACACATACCTTTGCCAGATAGCTTCTGATCCAGAAATGCAGCCTAGAAAGTTCATGGAACTTGTTGAATTATTACCAATATCTAGCCACCAGAGCGATGACCAGCCCTATGGAGCAGTGAATAGCTTCCTACAGGTAAGTTCTCATAAACCATAGCCAACCTCAAACATTTTAAAGTTGAGACAGTTCAATAAATGCATATAAAAAGACTTTTTGCCAAAACCAGATTCCTTAATTTGTTTAGAGTGATCTGAGTTGTATCAAAGACAAAGTTTAGGCATTTGACTGATTTCTTGACCGACCTAATCAGTTTCAGCTTTCTCTTTAAATCCAAAAATATGAAGCAAAATTGTTCATGTTTGAGTCAGTTTTGACTTAGACCCACCCAACTAGCAATTTGCAACCATACTTAGAACTAACTTCCCTACACCTATTGATCAGGCACATAGAGATTTAACTCAAGAAGAGAAGGGATCAGTCTGCAAATACCTCAACTGCCAAAAGCTTTCACAAGAGGCATGCATTGAAGCTATTCAAAATGAGTTGATGCCGCCACGATTGATTGTCCAGGCTCTTTTTGTTCAACAGATGAACACCCATCAAGCTTCTAAAGAATGCTCGGATTCATTTAGGTTCACAGAACAGTTCTCCAGGAGCCTATCAAGCTCAAGGTGCCATAACTCAAGAAGCCTAAATCTAGGAGAAAGCCACTACAAGGATGGAGCAGACACAGACAGCAAACCTTTGAGCTTGTTGCTACAAAATGACCTTGCAATGGAAAGGAACTATGAATCAACAAGCTTCAGACTCCAGAACCTTGTACAAGAGCTCATGCCCTTGAAGAAAAGCCTTCAATGGCATAACATGTCAAAGACAACAGATTCAAATCCAAACAAATTGCAGAGTATGACACCGTATGGTCTAGAAAGTAGATCACTAAGCAAGAGAAGGAACCCTCTTGAACAAGTAACAGGTTGCATTGGTTCTGTGAATTTTGCTTCACAAAGAAAATATGCTAGTAGGATAATTAAGATCTTTAGTAGATTTTCACTTTTTGGTATTAGAAAATCAAAAAGAAAGCCAGGAGTTAGTGGCCTATGGACTAAGTCAATCTAGCAGACTTTAATGTAAGAAAAAGACCGTATATGCAATGCAAATCTTTTTGTTCATTAAAGCCTTTTTACGGCCAGGAGATTGTCACCTTAAATGTTAAGTTGATTGAACTTAAGCCACAAATCCAAAAACAACAACCATAATGGAAAGACTGCCAACTTTTCAGGAGTTGTTAAGTACATATAACCATCTAATTCAATCACAGATTACTAATACATCAAAAGATCGTCCATGCTGATACCAATGGAAGAAATAGGAATCACCCTATGCAATATTCTTAGAAACAAAAAGTACATGCCATGCAATTTGCATTAAGCTGCATGACAATGGCAAAATTGTAGAAGTAAAGAAGCTAACTCTAAACAAAACAATCCTAGAAACCTGTCATCGAAGATGAAAAATAAATGTAAATTCTGTTAATCAGAGCTAATTCTACAAGCCCCTGACCCAGCACTTTGAACTATTTAGCATTGCATTATAAATTTCTTTTGTTGAGCAACCAATTGTCCTTGCCCCTAATAGATGGCTAAAACCAGTTCATCTTTGGCAGCCTGTCAAAAAAGAAAATCAAAATCTCATTTCAAGTGCAGTAGACAGGAATGCAAACACATTTAGCCAATTCTCAGAGAATTACCTCCAGAAAATCACATGACAATGCTTCCCCTTTATGCTACAACACTATTATCACCCTGCTGTGCAAGATCCTCAGTATTTTCACAAGACAACTGCGGAAAAACCTCTGCCTCCTCTTTTACCGTTTGATGATCACTATGAACAGCAACAACAGAGGGTTGTGACTCACTGACCTTATCAGTTGCATCATGAGTTTGTGATTCATTAACATCAGTAATCACCAGAGTTTGGGGGTCATTGACCCCATTAGTAGCATTACAAACTTGTAAGTCATTGGGCTTGTTAGCTGCATTATGAATTTCTGAATCATTGGTATCATTGGTTGTATCAAGTAGATCAGATGAGTGTCGAACAACCTCCTCTGCTGTTTTGGCAGTTTGCGGATCACTTTCACAAATAGGATGAGGGATATTTGAGTTGTCAACCTCATTACTTGCATCACAAAACTGTGAGGCATCTATCCCATCAGTTGCATCAAGAAGTTGCATATCCTCAACTTTATTAGGTGCCTCCAGTAGCATTTCGCCTTCAACAACAGGATTACAGAGTGCCAGATGATCTACCTCATCATCTGCGGGATGTA
The DNA here is from genome assembly GCA_031772115.1 of Heritiera littoralis. Lineage (NCBI taxonomy): Eukaryota > Viridiplantae > Streptophyta > Magnoliopsida > Malvales > Malvaceae > Heritiera > Heritiera littoralis. Next base: position 1,922,139 of record JAPDPK010000059.1, on the reverse strand, counting down.
GATGTAATTGTTCAACCTCAACAACCATGCCACAATACTGAGACTCATCCTCACTAGCTCCATTACCTTCTATGGGATCATTACTGCGCTTCCGTTTCCCAGTATCCTTTCTTCTTACCCTCTCCTTCCCCCTAGTCCTTTTCCCAAGTTCAGTTCCCACAATGGGTGAAACAACAATTGGACCTCCAACTTGGTCTCTCAAGCATTCTTGTGCAATAGACCTTATCCTGGAAATTGATTCAACTTGCTCAGGCTGCAATCCTTTCAATGGGAAATTCTCAGCTAAGTATGAAATTTCCCGTACACCAACAATCTGTTTCATAAGGAAAAAAGAGAAGTACACATATGAAACTAACCGGGGACAGAACATAGACACTAGTTAACAAGTTAAGTACAGGCTTACTGTTCTTTGAAACTCCGAAGAGAGAGAAATAGGTCTCCCTACAACTTTACGAGTAATTCTCGAGTACCACCCCATGTATTCATTTTCATCAGCATCATCATCACCTTCTACAATATGAAGCGCACGATCTGCCCACTCATTAAGTTCTGATTCCATTTTCCCGGACAAGTCCACCCCACCATCAACTCCACGGCTCTTTCTAACCCATTGTGCCACATCTTCTGGGATCGGTTGAAGCATGCCATATTGCCTTAGGACACGATTAGGGAGGTGTCTTTCTGCCTTGTCAAAGCAGATCAACATCGTTTTGGACCTCCCCAAAACCAGAGTACTTCTGATTTCCTCTGGGATTACTGTACTATCCATGTATTTGTAAGGAAGCCAGTCTACCTATTTGTCAACAACATACAGCTGTGTCATTCTTTCTTTTTCCTTTTCTTCCTTTTGGTCAGAAGCTGATTCTTTCAGAGACAGCAAGTAAGAATATAAATTAAAAAAAAAAAAAGGAATACCAAAAACTTACATCACTTGGTTCCAGGGAGTCAAGTGCCTTACGGTAGAAAACTACATCACGGTTTGTCGTTGGACCACTTTGCTTTCCCTTCCACCTAAGTACAAAAGGGAAATGATCGTGGATAGGATCCCTGTTGAGCTTCGGTCGACCAATATTTAGATGATAGTAACTCCAGCACTAAATAAGATGAATAATTATCAATAGCAGAATTTTAACCATAGGCTATTAGCAACAGCATTAAACAACTTCCTGTATTAATTCTCCTAACTACACCCTTTTGTCAAGAAAAGCCACAAGACATCAGGCCTTCAAAAGAAATTATAGTAGAAACAAAATAAAGTCAGGAAACGTGAACAAAAGAAAAGTGAATAACCTGAAGTAGTGTCAAACATCCACAAATGGTGCTTTGAGATTTAACAGAGGCATTCCCAAGTGCCCTATACAAGAATGCTAATGCAGCTGCACCCCATGCATACTTCCCAGCATCATCAAAATTCTCAAACAATGGAAGATACATGACAGGGACCTTATTCCCTGTTGTAGTCGAAAAAATAGTGCTTCCCACAAGATATAAAAGGTAAGCACGTGTGTGGCACTCAATCTCTTCAATTGATGCATCTTCAGGGCACTGAGAAAAGAACTCTTTCAACCAACTTAGCTTCACCATCCCACCACTCGCATAAGTAGAATCCGGTGCTTTCCTTAGATAGTTTTTACACACTAAGCCACAAGCTGTATATGTTACTCCAATCACAGGCTTCCCATCAATTGCCAATCCCAACAAGAAGGCAACATCTTGAAGAGTCACAGTCATTTCTCCAACAGTGAAGTGAAATGTATTTGTCTCTTTCCTCCACCTCTCAACTAATGCTGAAATGAGTGGATTATCTAAACTAATGGCAGGTATCTTCCTTAAGTACCCAAATCCTGCTTTCTCAACCAACTCAATCTGTTTAGGAGTGAGTCTCCACTCACCCAACTTCGATGTATGCTCATGACATCTAAGTGCACCACGCTCCTGTAACATACATACATACATATATATATATATATATAAAGACCAAAATACATGCACAAGTCAAAATTACAATCACATATTAAAAAACCCTCCGCATAGCACAATTAGTCCAGTGCATCAAAGAGATGAAACTAAGAAAGAACCAACTAGATTAACTAACAAACCAGTGTATAGCCGGAGAAAATTCAACATAAAATAAGATTGAACCTGAGACCAAGTAGTCACAGGGCTTCTTACCATTGAGACAAGAACAGTCACTTGCATAGTCCAGTTAAGATTTCAACAATGATTTTGTTTAACTACACATAGAAGTCTCTAATCCTAAAATGAAAAAAAAAAATGAATTCTCCAAATTGTACTTATCCAAGAAATACAAATTACATATTTGCAAATAAATAAAGGGAGTAGAGGATTGGTGTGAATAAGAAATGAACCTGGCCATCCCAAACAGCTGAAGATACATGCTTTTCTTGATCATACAGTACTGAAGGATCAATGGGTCCAGGATTGGCTGCACATGAGTCCATTCCAATCTCTTCCATTGATTTTATATTCTAAAAACAGGGCTGAAATGCAGGCCAAAGATGGAAACTTTAGTCCTAAAGTAACTGAATTGCAATATCATCATCCATTACATTTAACATACATAAATTTTACATTTTGGAGCCAAATCTTATCAAACCCTTGAACAAAATTAAGATATATTAGATCAATTTGAAATTCTGTTGAGGATTTAATTGAAATTAAAACAAAAAAATTCAAGTTTTCATGTCTTACAAATATATATATATTCACCCAAAAAAGAGTTTTTGAGAATTCTGCATTGGGTCCTTCAATTTCCAAACCCTAGTTTCCGTTCGGCTCTCCAGAAAACGGAGGAAATTAGGTAGAAACTAAAGAGAAAATACTTTTTTGGGTTTGAACTTTGCAGCTTTCGTTGTTTTGCATAGGTTCTAAAATAAAAGTAAAAATAAATAATAAAAAAATCAATAAAACAAAAAAGGAAATTGAAAATCTGAAACGAGGCGAGGGGGAATTGAAACGACGACGGAAGAAGAAAAAAGAAGAGGAAAGGCACGCACCACCGTGAAGAAGGGAAAATTTCTCAGCGGAATTCAATTAGAAAAAAACCCCAAAACGCGCCGTTGCGATGGTTTTCTTCCGTTGTACTTGTTCGTATGGTACTGTGATTGACCGCATAAAACCTAACCTTGATCAATTCACCAGCTCAAGCATTACACGTGGCATTTCTCGATAATTTAGGCTTCGGCCTTATTTTATACTGAGTTGTGAGAGTAGGCCTATTTCAAACTTATATATTTTTTAAATAAACAAGCAGGTTAACAAAACAACATGAAAGAAATATTCCACGTTCGAAACTTGGCTCAATAAAAAATTCTAATCACTTAAATTCAATTCAATAAATTTAATTTATCATTTTTAATTATGTATTACAAAAGTAAAATAATATTTAATAATAAAATATAAAACATATATTAAAAATTAAAAAATTTTAATTTAACTCACAAGTCACTTTAATTAAATATTAAGATACACAACACAATACCAACAAATAACTCAAGAGTTGTGACTCAATTGACAATGTAAATTGAATTTATGAAAAAAGCTCTCGAATTAGACTCTCACTAAACACATTTTTAAAAAAAAATGAAAAACCTTAACTATGATAAAATCTTGAACAAAATTAATCTTATACCGTTAAAACGAATAAAAATACATGTAATCTACACAAAAAAAACAAATAATTGAAAAAAAAATAAATTTTTTCCTCGTATACTTAAATAAAATTCAAATCTTGAAATCTTGACTGTTGTAAAAATTTTACTATTTATCACTTTCAATCCAAATAAAATTAATCTCAAATCATAAATATAAATTCAACTCAACTAATTATTCAAATAATTAAAATTATATTTAAAAATAAATAATTTAAACTTAAATAACTATCAAATCAAATTTAAATATTTTACTGTCATAATCATTCTCTAGTCGTACTCTGGTAAGATCCAATCCATTCTATACACATAAGAAACAGATTTTAGACATCTTGGAAAGCTCAGTTGCAGGACCAGCTAGGCAGCCATGGACAAATCGGGTTAAAGCTTGTTTTCTTTCTAGGTGATATGGATAAGCTAAAAATTACTATATTGAACAAGCCCACTACTGTTGTGAGTAAAGAGCAGAAGCCACTGCTTCGGGTTGAGACGATCGAGCGTGGTGATGAAGTTTTCCCGTTTCAAGCACAGTCCTGGCAGCTTCCACAACTGTTAGCCCACTGACGTAATGCTGCCGACAAACTGGCATGTAAATGTCCGGCCCTCCGATCAACTCCGTTTCCGTCTCCGATGTCTTTCTGAATGTGAAAAATGCTCTTTTCCCACACACTTCGCATCTCGCTGTTAGCTTTGTTACAGTGTCGGCCAGTGGAATTATGTCCAGCACTGACCCAAAGCTTCTTCTGTTAATCGAATCAAAATATATAATGATAATTTGGCTGATTTGGACATATTTGTACGTGAAAATAAACTTAAATCGAATTTGATCCCACTTTCCATTCTTACACCCGACCCATGAACATGATTCAAACCCGATCTATGAACATTTCTACCCCGAATGGATTCCCATTACTTTGGCAAAGAGGTACTGTGAAGAATTACCTCAAATAATCCCCATCTAAGCCACAGACAATTACAGTTTTGCCATCATGATCGGCAGCTTTGCAGCAAAAATCGTACAGATCTTCGAAGAATTGGGCCTCGTCTATACCAATCACATCCAGCTACCACACCAACCCAAAAGCCTCTTATAAAAATCGTACTTTTTGTAGGGAAAAAAAATGATTCGTCGGTGTAATTAAACTGGGGAAATTACCTTTTCATAAGCATCTTCCCCGAGCTTCTGTCGAAAAGACATGAGATCCGGCGAAGTCCAACACGGGAATTTCATACCATCGTGAGTTACAACTGAATCAATTGCGTACCGTGTATCCTTGCTCGACTTTATCAATGCAACATTTCTATAAATGCACCCAAAAAAATTGAATTACGAGATGTCAAAATTATTAAAAACCAAAAAGAAGAGAAGTATAAGTACCGCCCATTGTTGCCTTCAGATTTGATGCGACGGAGGAGGGAGGTGGTCTTGCCGGCAAACATGGGCCCGATGATGACATGAACCTCGCCTGAAACACGGCGGGGTTGCGAAGTTCCCACACTATCCATCGAGGTTAGAGAAACGGAAGGCTTGAAAGAGGCCATCGAATCGTATCAACTACGATAGAAGGTCGAGGAAATCCTGCCCGAGCTTTTTTTCTGGATCGGTTATGGGGAAAGAAAGAATTCGTCTTTGGAATAAATAAACATATTTCTGAAATTTTAAATTAAAAAAATTGGAAGTTTTTGGAGGGTAGTTTGGGTTTTGGAGGGAACGGTAAATGCACAAAACTTTGAGGTATTTGGGTTTCTCCTTTTGTAATGATGAGGTGGAACGAATTTGAATAGGTAGCACGGAGTTTTCATGAACAAGACTGTGACGGATGGTTTGATTTAGCAGCGTCAGCTAACTGATCTGGCACCTTTTTTGTTGGGTCCTACCCTTGTCATTCTTAATTAATTAATAATTGGTAGCTTGCCTGGCTTAAAATGAAGATGGAGGGAAAAGAGTACTCACCGGCCATCATATTTTTTTTTTATACTTGAAAGGTGAGCATTGAAATTATTTAAATTTGAATTTAAATTTTATAATATCTTTCAAATTTTTTAATTATTCAATCAATTGATTTTTAGCTTCTACTCACCTTAATTCTTATTTGTGCATTATCAAAGTTTGATAAATTGGAATTTTTGGTGATTTTAAAATTATTTAAACAATAATGTTTATTAACCAATAATAATGTTTATTTATGTCTGGATCGTTTGCATCCTAAAACTAATGGCAAGCCGAATCTATGTAATTGTAAATTACTAACTTATTTTTGGTGTATTCATAGGTATTCACATCCGTCTTACCGTCTAAGACTAATCCTGTTCTAGTTAAAAGTAGTAAACGGAAAAACTCTCCGGACAATAATAATTTCAAAATTTGAACCATGTCCAACTGCCTAGGGGAAAGAAGTCCACTCTAACTTTTTCCTACCACTTATTTAAAAATAACCTCTGTAATCTCTAATGAAAAAGACTAGAATGATATATATTAATTTTGTAGCATAAAAATTTTAATTTGAATTATATGTGATCAGAACAATTAATAATTAAAATTAAAATTTTGAAGGTTTTCATCTTCAACTATTATGATTAAATAAAATTATTTTTCATTATAAAATTAATTGTAATCCATAAGATTATATTCTTATAGCCCATAAGGCTAATAGTCATAAAGCCAAAGGCCATAAACAAGTCTAAATGGTCCTATCAACCTTGACTACGTGTTAATGGTTAATTCAATCACCATAAGCTCAAGCCTAGCCATCCACTTGCAACTCCCACTTAATACATGGCATTTAGAGGACTTGAATGACTCGATACCTAACAATCAAACAAGTAACTTAGCTTGCACATTGAACCTTGTGAGATAGGACATTCATGTCAAGTCACAATGCACCAATTTAGAGGTAGGGCAAGATCCAAACTTTTTTCCATTACAAGCTAAATAAGTTTCTATACTCTCGTTGTCTCTGCTCAAGTCTTTTTTTTTTCTTTCTTTAATTTGTCACCCTTTAGATATTTTACTGACTTGAGTGTGAAGAAGCATTGCAGTCAAAACTCTAACGCTTCTCACAAATTTTGTCTTATACAATGTACTACCAAAGACAATCAGGACACATATCTATCCAAAACCTCCATTGTTGACAACAACAATAAAATTCTAGACCTATAATTTATATACTCATAATAAAAAAGTATTTGATACAATTAGACCTATTCAATGATCGGGCTATTCGCTTAAACCCGAAGGCTCATGCAATTTTTAGTATGCTTAGACAAAAATATTAAATCCGTTAAATGGACTTAAATTTAAAAATTGAGATCCGCTAAAAAAAGATCAAGCTTGGGTTCACAAATTTCAAGCCCAAACTTGATCCAGCCTAGTTCGTTAACTATAACATTTTCAATCAATGGAAAATGAAATTCGATCAATGGAAAATGAAATTCGATCAATGAAAAATCTTTAAGGATTTTGGGAAATTGTCTTCCTATTTTCAAAAGAGGAAGACAATTTTCAAACCTATGTCACTCTTAAGAAAAAAGCTTCCACTAAAATTCAACCTAATCTATATTGGATTAAAACAACAAATAACAAAAAATATTTTTCAGCATATCAACCAAACAATAGAAAATATTAATTTTTTCAAAAAATCAAATTTTCAAAAATCATTTTTTGAAATTTATTTTACGCGAACCGAACGAGCCTTAGACTCGAAAATGGGCTGGATTGAGCGTGGGTTCCCTTTCAATTTTTTCATACTTTACCTAAGTCCGAGCTGGTTCGGCCATGAGTAGGTCTAGGTGCAATGCATTATATATATAAATATATATATATATATATAATGAGATAAATAATAGAGACAAAAAAAAACAACTAAGCCAACTAGGTAGAGAAAAGGGCAAAGTTCTCTTTCGCGAAGAGTACGAAAAAACAACGATGATCAAGCACTGATCATGTTCCATTTATAAAATAAACTAATATATTATGAAGTTAACGATTTTTTTTTGTGCTAAAATGAATGAAATTTATTCCTCTAAAACTAGTCTAATACAATCAATTCCAGTACAATTCTTTTGTAACAAATTCGAAATTTCACGTGGAGGGCTTCTAATAAACGTGGTATCTATACTACTTGAATGAGCATGGTTTGCCATACAATCAACACGCATATTTGCCTCCCGTAGATATGAACAACTGTCACTTCCCAATCTCTATTTAGTAGTTCCCTGCATCTTCGCACAACTCCCAACAAAGATCTCTACAAACAGGAGGAAAATTAACCCTTTGTACTGTATAGATATTTTATTTTATCTAAAATTTTAATTTGTAAAAATAATTAATTGATTTAGGTAACATAGTATTTTAGATAATAGAATTATGTTAGAATTAAATTAAGATTATTTTAGATGTAAAATTAACATTAATTAAAAAATTAGAATTAAAATAAGATTTAGAAATAATTAAAAAATGAGAAAATAAAATAAAATGAATTTTATATTCAGATAATTAGATTTTTTAAAATAATTATTAGAATTTATTAATAGGAGAATTATGATTAGATTAATATTAAATTTGTTAAAATTAGATTAGAATTAATATAAAAATTAAATAAATAAATTATTAAAAAATAAAATATAATTATTAAAATAAATTTAATCGTATTAAAACTCTAACAAATTAATTATAAAAAAGAATTAAACCCGTAAATAAATAGGGGGACCGAAAACCAGTCCACACTATCACCATCATCGATCGACTGTCACTACCCTTCAGTGCCAAAAAGCCACTCCCTCTGTCTAGTTTATTATGTCCAGCACAACAGTCCCATCTTCAACGTCTATTCACGGCCTGCCACCGTCCCATACTAGTCACCGTTCTTACGCAAACTTCTCTTTGCTATTAAGCTGTCCAGTCTACACCACACCGACTGCCTTGCTTGCACCAATCCATTACTCGATCGACTTTGCTGAACTGTTGCTTCTCCCTCGTCCTGTTGCTTTCACGCCACTGCCTGCCAACATAGTCCGACGCTCTCTTCCCTTCATCCGTGCCAATCATCACTGCTGCTGGTTAAGAGTTGAGCAAAGTTTGGAACTAAAATAAAACTGAAGAAAGCCAAGAAGAAAGATAAGAAAGATTGGGATAATCGATTTCCAGGTTTTTTTTTCTTTATTAATTGTTTATTAATTGAGTAAATTTAATTAATTCAAGTCAATAACGTAATAGGATTTGACAGCTAAGTAGCATTGGAATTAATAATTTGTATATTAAAATACTAATATTGCATGATGTATAATAATTGATATGGGTTAATAAAGTTTTTTAAAAATATATTGATTTAACATATAAATTGTAAATTTTGTATAATTTGATTTGTTTGTATCATGATATGTTAACTTAGTTTGAACGTATAATTAGGATTTAATTAGATAACAATTTTTATTATTTATATGATAAGATTTTAGGAGTTTAATTTTAGAAAAGTACAACCTTTTAGGAAAATATAATAAATAAATAAAATTATAGATAATAAAAATTCATAAATACAAGGTTAGGATAAATAATGATAAGACTTAGTAAATAAAAGATTAAGTAATTATCAAAGATAAATATGAATCATACAAATATTTCAAGAAAGTCAATTGAGACTTTTTGAAAATTTCTAGGTAAAATAATCTTTCTTAAATTGAGCCAAATTGATGGAATACTTTTGAAAATTTTTTTTTATTAATTTATGTTTATTTTTGATAAATAAAAATAAAAGTAAAATAGGTTAGATGAATTAGATATAAATAAATAAAAATGAGCAAAAAAGGACAAGTAAATAAATAAATAAAATTAGATAAATGAACGAATAAATAGAATAGCTTAGAATAAGAATCATAAGAAATAAAATAAATAAAGAAGTAAATATGAGTTATGCTAATAATGAAATTTCAAGAAAGTCAATTGAAACTCTTTAGAAATTTTTGGGTGAGGAGGTTCCTTTTGAGCTGAGCCAAATTGGTGGAATGCTTAAAGATGAATTTTCAATAAAACATAATTCATGTTTATTTCTTAAAAATAGGAAAAAGAGGAATCTTATAAAATATTAAAATTTATCCGACAATGGAGTTCAAGAAAGTCAATTGGGACTCCTTGAATATCTTGAGGTGAGGGGAATTTCTAAGGTTGGAGCCAAATCGATGGAAAAATCTTAGAAATTTTTCAATATATAAATATATCGAAATTAATATGAACCCAAGGCAAATTATAAAAATAACCTAAAGCTAGTTGGTACCATCTTAGGATGGGCATTGTGGGGGTGCTAATCCTTCCCCACACGTAACCGTACTCCCGAGTCTAAGAATCTTTGAACGAAGATCATGCCTTATCTTTAGACAATAATAGGTGACCAATTACACCTTAGGTTTGAATGGTTAGTGGTGACTCATTGAATTTAAGTCTAGCGGTTAGGTTCTAGGACTTGACACGTTACGACATACTACAACTAGTGAGTCAGATTCTACAATAACCTTTCTATAGCCTAGGACCCATGCTGTAAAAAGGCCAGTGTAAACAGCAAACAACTCAGCAGTTAAAACAGAACCCCAGCCTAGTCGCTTCGCAAAACCAATTATCCAGTTGCCATTATGATCCCTTAAAACACCCCCAGTTGCCATTATGATCCCTCAAAACACCCCCAGCTGCGATTTGTCCTAGAGTAGAAAATGTTGATGCATCAACATTAACTTTAATAAAGTTTGAAGGAGGAGCTATTCAAGCAATATAGACCTCTCTCTTCAGTAAAGCCTTGTCAGCTCTGGATTTATAAGCTTAGACATCCTTAACATAATTAATGAGAACATGAGTAGCATTGGTTGGCCACTCGAAATCCAATTCAAAAATCACCTTGTTCCTCCAGTTCCATAGCATCTAGCAGGCATATCTAAACAGTATTGCCCATCCCCCATCAATGCCATTGATGCTATCCCTAGATGAAAGATTAGATATAAACCACTGTCTTGCATCATTTTCCTGCCAAAAAATAGAGTTCATATCAGCTTTTCAACTTTTCCATAGTGCCTGTGAACCGCACAATCTTTCAGGACATGGAGAATGTCTTCCCCTTCTGTGGAACACCTAGGACATGTAACTTCGGCTAGAATATTTCTTCTTAAACAAAAGTCGCGAGTCATTAAGCGACCATGTATAGCAAGCCACAAGAACATTTTAACTCTTGGTAGAATTTCTAGATGCCACATTTTCTTCCAAACTTATTCTGATTCTGTTGTCTCCCGAAGTAGCTGATTTAACTATGAATTCCCCTCCGGGAGAAGCCACCCAATAATTCTTATCCTCCTTCATAGTTGAAGGAATAATCAGTTTTATTCGATTCAGTATATTAGATGGCAGCATGGTAAGCCTAGTCAAATCCCAATAACCACTGTTGAGTAGAAAGTCGGCCACTCTCTCATTATTATTAATAACAAAATCCAAATTTCCACATAAATCCATAAGAGTTTTATCATCCAACCATCTGTCTTTCTAAAAGAACACTTTCTCTCTAGAACCAATCAACCAGGCGCAACCTTTCTTCACCACATCTTTACTTACTACAATACTTCGCCAGGTTGAAGAAACTTGCTGTTTCCTCTTTACTTGAGTAAACAACTCCCCTTTGAGATATTTTGCAGCTAACAAGCAGGCCCACAGACTTGTGTCTCCTATTTCCAATTTCTAGCCAAGTTTGGCTAACAAGGCAATATTCATGTCTTTCGCCTTCCTAAAACCTAATCCTCCCTCTTCTTTAGGTTTACAGATGTCGTTCCATTGATTAATGGAATTTTCTTCTTTGCATTTGAGGAGCCCCAAAGAAAGTTTCTATTAAGCTTGTCAATATCTTTCAGTATTGAGTCAGGCAGCTTTGCTATTTGCATTGTATACTTGGCAATGGAGCTCGACACTGCTTGGACTAAAGTTGCTCGTCCAACAATGGAAAGCTGATTCATTTTCCAGGCCGATAGTCTTTTAGTTATTCTATCAAGGACAATTTGGTATGAAGCATGCCCTACTCTTTTTGAGTGAATCGGAACACCAAGGTAGGTACCAAAGTCCTTGCTATGTTTCATTCCTGTAATACATTTCAATTCCTTCACCAACACAGTAGGTACATTAGGAGAAGTGAGAAACTTTGATTTACCCTCATTTACTTTTTGACCGGAAATTGAGCAAAAGGTTTCCAGGCAATCCATTATCACCTCATAGTGTTGGATAGTAGCCTTACTAAAAAGAACAAGATCATCAGCAAAGAAAAATGTGAAAGTAAAGGCCCACCTCTTACACACCGAAATGGGCTTCCATACACCTTTTGAAACAGAATCTTCAATCATTTTTGATAACTTCTGCAAACATAGTACAAATAAATAAGGAGACAAAGGATCACCCTGTCTTAAGCCTTTTCCCGGTTTAAAATACGTAGACAGCTCACCATTCCACATGACATTCATCTCCGTTGAAGTGACACAGAACATGATTAAATCAATCAAATTTTGAGGTAAAGATAGATCCTCCAGAACCCATTTAAGAAACTGCTAATTAACTATATTATAGGCCTTCTCTAAGTCAATTTTCATGACCAAGTCCCCTATTTTCCCTTTTCTCCATCTCATAGCATGGATAACTTCCTGCATGATCACAATGTTATCTGAGCTACTACGTCCCAGAATAAAACTGCACTGTGTGGGAGCCACTATGTCATTTAGAAAGGGTCGTAGCCTATTCACTATGATCTGGTCACCATTTTTGTTGGGTCCTATCCTTGTCCTTCTTAACTGAATAATTGGTAGCTTGCCTGGCTTAAAATGAAGATGGAGGGAAAAGGGTACTCACCTTCCATCATTTTTTTTATCTACTAGCAGGGTGAGCATTGAAATTATTTAAATTTGAATTTAAATTTTATAATATCTCTCGAATTTTTTAATTATTCGATCAAATGATTGTTAGCTTCTACTCACCTTAATTCTTATTTATGCATTATCAAAGTTTGATAAATTGGAATTTTTGGTGATTTAAAATTATTTAAATAATAATGTTTATTAACCAATAATAATGTTTATTTATGTCTGGATCGTTTGCACCCTAAAACTAGTGGCAAGCTGAATCTATGTAATTGTAAATTACTAACTTATTTTTGGTGTATTCATAGATATTCACATCCGTCTTACCGTCTAAGACTAATCATGTTTTGGTTAAAAGTAGTAAACGGAAAAACTCTCCTGACAATAATAATTTCAAAATTTGAACCATGTCCAACTGCCTAGGGGAAAGAAGTCCACTCTAACTTTTTCCTACCACTTATTTAAAAATAACCTTTGTAATCTCTAATGAAAAAGACTAGAATGATATATATTAATTTTGTAGCATAAAAATTTTAATTTGAATTATATGTGATCAGAACAATTAATAATTAAAATTAAAATTTTGAAGGTTTTCCATCTTCAACTATTATGATTAAATAAAATTATTTTTCATTATAAAATTAATTGTAATCCATAAGATTATATTCTTATAGCCCGTAAGGCTATTAGTCATAAAGCCAGAGGCCATAAACAAGTCTAAATGGTCCTATCAACCCTGACTACGTGTTAATGGTTAATTCAATTACCATAAGCTCAAGCCTAGCCATCCACTTGCAACTCCCACTTAATACATGGCATTTGGAGGACTTGAATGACTTGATACCTAACAATCAAACAAGTAGCTTAGCTTGCACATTGAACCTTGTGAGATAGGACATTCATGACAAGTCACAATGCACCAATTTAGAGGTAGGGCAAGATCCAAACTTTCTTCCATTACAAGCTTAATAAGTTTCTATACTCTCGTTGTCTCTGCTCAAGTCCTTTTTTTCACCATTTAGATATTTTACTGACTTGAGTGTCGAAAGAAGCATTGGAGTCAAAACTCTTAACGCTCCTCACAAATTTTGTCTTATACAACGCACTACCAAAAACAATCAGGACACATATCTATCCAAAACCTCTATTGTAGACAACAACAATAAAATTCTAAACCTATAATTTATATACTCATAATGAAAAAGTATTTGATACAATTAAACATGTTCAATGGTCGGGCTATTCGCTTAAACCCGAAAGCTAATGCAATTTTTAGTATGCTTAGATAAAAATATTAAATCCGTTAAATGGACTTAGACTTACAAATCAAGACCCGCTAAAAAAAGATCGGGCTTGGATTCACAATTTCAAGCCCAAACCTAATCTAGCTCAGTTCGTTAACTATAACATTTTTAAATATTTTTATATTAATGTATTTTTAAATTATTTTTGCTTTTTTATGCAATTTAATTTGAATTTGTATAGTTTTATACTTTAACTTAAATTTTCATATTTTTTTAATCTTTTTATAATAATTTATTCAAACTTATTATTTTATACTTATTAATTATTAAATATTTTAATGTTTTTTAATACTTTATTATAATTAAAAAATTAATAATATTTGGGCGGCTAAGACAGAGTTAGGTTTATTTATTATATGTACAAAAAAAACTTGAATAAAAAATTAGACTCAAAAATGGGTTGGATTGAGCGTGGGTTCACTCTCAATTTTTTCATACTTTACCTAAGCCCGAGTTGCTTTGGCCATGAACAGATCTAGGTGCAATGCATTAAATATATATATATATATATATAAGCAATGCATTAAATATATATATATATATATTTAATGAGATAAATAATAGAGACAAAAAAAAAACTAAGCCAACTAGGTAGAGAAAAGGGCAAAGTACTATTTCGTGAAGGGCACGAAAAAGCAACGATGATCAAGCACGGATCATATTCCAGTTATAAAATAAAGGCTTAATAGTCAAATAAGCCCTCAACTTTTAGTTCAAAATGGAATTCAGCCCTCAACGTTTTATCGCATGAAATTCAGTACATAAACTTTTATTTCAGTAGAAATAAACCCTCAACCTTTTACAATTATGCAATTAAGTCAAAATCTGTTAAATGACACTAACTGCCGTTAGTTTTGCATACGTGGCAGCTGATGTGGATAGCTTAGTTAGCTGCCACGTGGCGTGCCACATATGCAAAACCAACGGTAGTTAGTTCATTTAACAGATTTGATCTATTTCCACTGAAATAAAAATTTATGGACTGAATTTCATGCGATAAAACGTTGAGGGCTGAATTTCATTTTCAGCTAAAAGTTGAGAGCTTATTTGGCTATTAAGCCTAAAATAAATTAATATATTATGAAGTTAACGATTTTTTTTAAACTAAACAAAATCTGGATGGACTGATATTCATGTAAAGTAAATAACATACCAAATTTTTTATAATCTTCACAATATCAACTAGTGTTACCTAAAAATAAATAAATAAACTACCTAATAATCAAATGCATCACTTGAGATTCAATTTGTTTTTTTTTTTTAATTTTAAGACAAAAACAAAAGCAGTTAATATATCCATTCTTGTTGTCTATGTTTATTATAGCTAGGTTTGACACATAAAAAAGGTGATAATAAATATGTTAAATTAAACATTATTTATAAATATGTAATATATAATGTATGGGAGTTGAAATTAAATTTAAGGTTTATAAAGGAAGAAAAATATTTGCTAGTGACAAAGTGTTAATTTTGTTTAACATAAATTATACAAAGGTAAATTTTCTACATTTTTCTCTAATGAAATTGATTTAATCTAATTAATAAGACTATAATTCAATTTTTTTTTTGTTTAAAATGATGAGATGAAAATTTATAAATTAATATTATTTTTATTTATTATTTTATATAAATAATAGTGCATGAATACGTAAGTTATATCTTAGATATTATTTAAAAAATGAATTTAAAATGACTTATGAATATGTCCAAAAGTAATTTGACTAGATTATGATATTGTTAATAACTTTAATAAAAACTTTAATTATGAGATTGCTTAAAGTTTATATATAAATTCAAAAATGATCATCAGCTCAACTCAATCTTAATTCATTTACTTAAGTCAGTTAAGTTTAGAATTCAAGATTCAATTCCCATGACTTTTAAATAAAAAGATTAAACTCAAAATTTTAATTTAAATTAGAAAAAATTAAACTTTTTTTTGTGAATAATTGAACTCAAAATTATAGTCAGTTGTGGTCAGCTTTATTACACTTCAAAATCAAAAAGTGATTTTGTATGATAAACTTGTAATTGAACTTCTTTGCCAACTTAATTAATATTATGCAACAAATCCTAACCGTTATGGTACCTCAACTTCAAATGACCAAAAGTGCTTAATTCTAAGATTTTTTTAAAAATAAATGTTACAATTTAAAATTATTATATATATAGTCAACTAATCCTTTAATTAAAAATGTGAATTGTAAATTTATAAAGGATACATTTTTTTAAAAATAAAATTATTAAATTAATCTTTATATTTTTAAAGTAGATAATATCTTACGGTACCATTCTTATAAGTTTTGCGCATTAACCATGTTAATAGGTTGCATGACTAGGGTTACTTAAATTTCATTATTTCTTAAATTTAAAGCAAAATAAAATAAAAATGCAATGTAAATAAATTGTCGATTTTACCTGCCAAAATAAATAGAGGATAATTTTCTACTTTTGTTAGCATTAAATAAATGTGCACTAATCAATAAAAAAGTCAACTTCGAAGCAAAAGTTTCGAGTTCGACTCTTACTAAATACATCTTTGGAGAGGGGTAAAAAGCTTTAACTGTGACTAAATCTCGAACGTGATTAGTTTCAGACCGTTAAAATGGATGAGGATACCTGTAATTTACACAAAAAAAAAACTTCGAAGCAAAAGTCTTACTCTTTTTTTTTGTCTTTTTTAACAAATAATTTTTCATAAAATTAATGACTCTCCAAAACCCTAAATCACGTGAAAAAAATTGGAGAAAATTACTTAAATATTTATGTATCATTTATATATACTTTAAAGGTGCACGTAAATTGATTCAAAAACTTTGTTATCGTAAAAAAAAATGCCAACACTCGTATTAATATAATAATCCTTAATACTATTAATTTTCTTTAAATCTTATTGTATTCTCTACATATTAATTAGTAATTTGAATTTTTGTGTTACTTTTATGTTTTGAATTTTATAGTTGAAGTTATGCATATGTAAAGTACAATATAAAATTATCAATGGGGATTGGCACAAGTGGTTAGATTTCAATAGCACACTTAAGTTTAAATCCTTACAATTTTTTATTAGTAAACAATCTGTAAAATTTTAAAAAAATTCGTTAGTGAAAGTCTAATTAATTCATAAATATTAAAAATGAAATATTGAGTGTAAAGCACTCAAATTCAAATTCCCACAATTTCGAGTTGATAAACAATTTATGAATTCTGAAAAATTTACAAGTAAAAATCTAAAATTGCTCTTTCAACCGTTTGAAAAATAATTTATTTCACTATAATCAAATTTGATGTCCGACCAATTAAATCAACTTTTACTAATTTTTATTATTCTTTTCACTTAAATTATTAGTCCTTAAAATATATTTTATAGATGATAGGAATTGAACCCTAAATTTTTTAGAATTTCATTGTCATACTAATAATTTAACCATTTTTATTTATTTATTAAGTATTTGTCACATTTAATATATATTTATAACAAATAGTTCATTTAAAGTATAATTAATGCTTTACATTAGATTTATCGATTGAATTGATTGGATTTGGATTAAGAATCTAACATATCTAATCGGCTCAACTTTTGAATCGGGTTGACAATTTTGCATAAAAAAATATTAGTATATCATAAATAAATAATAAAAAATAATTGTCGTAACGACTTCGCGTTCAACCATTTTGAAAAAACATTTAAAAGACAATGGGAGTCGCCATCAATCTTTTTTGTCCAAGTGTGATTGGTCACCTAAAATATTTATCTTTTTGACAAGATCTCAAAATTAATTAAGTTTTATTAAAAAGACAATTTTTTGCCTGCGAAAACAAAATCGGGTTCGGGAGTACGGTTACGCGTGGGGAAGGATTAGCACCCCCACGACGCCCGTTAAAAAAACGGTACCATCCTAACTACATGGTATCTTTTGATTTTAATAAGATAGTCTTGGCTTTTGATTATATAAAAAATTAGCGTATTTGCTTGAAAAATTACTGTTATAAAGAGATTTATTATGAAAACCAATTATTGTTATAAAGAGATTTATTATGAAAACCAACATGAACACCATTTATTGAAAAATTAAAACAAATATCCCAATACTCTGGTAACATTTGAAATAATTCCTCTCACCTAGAGATTTCTTAAGAATCACTACTTGTGAGTTCTATAGAATCTCATCTTCGATGGTGCTCACTCTATTTTATAATTGATCGTATACATGTAGTGTTGATAAAATGTATGGTGCATATGAAACTTAAAAGAAATTTTATTTATTTTGATTTTATTAATGAAACTCTTAATATTGAGAAATTTGGCTAAATATCCCAATACTCTGGTAACATTTAGCTAATTCCTCTCACCTAGGGATCAGTCAAGAAATCACTACTTGTGAGTTTCATGACATTCCATCATCGGAAGAATTCCATTTATTTTAGAATTTTAATACTTATACACATGATGCAAGGATATAGTACATGATGCACATGGAATTATAAAAAAAAGAAATTTATACTTCGTTTTTTATTAATGAAACCCTTAATTTTGAAAATTTTAACTAAATATCCCAATACTCTGGTAACATTTAGCCAATTCTTCTCACCTAGGGATCAGTCAAGAAATCACTACTTGTGAGTTTCATGACATCCCATCATCGGAAGAATTTCGTTTATTTTAAAATTTTAATATTTATGCAGATGATGCTAACATTTGATATATGACACATGTGGAATTATAAAAGGAATTTTATATTTTAATTTTTATTAATGAAACTCTTGATATTGAAAAATTTAACTAAACATCCCAATACTCTGGTAACATTTAGCCAATTCTTCTCACCTAGGGATCAGTCAAGAAATCACTACTTGTGAGTTTCATGACATCCCATCATCGGAAGAATTTCGTTTATTTTAAAATTTTAATATTTATGCAGATGATGCTAACATTTGATATATGACACATGTGGAATTATAAAAGGAATTTTATATTTTAATTTTTATTAATGAAACTCTTGATATTGAAAAATTTAACTAAACATCCCAATACTCTGGTAACATTTAGCCAATTCTTCTCACCTAGGGATCAGTCAAGAAATCACTACTTGTGAGTTTCATGACATCCCATCATCGGAAGAATTCCATTTATTTTAGAATTTTAATATTTATACGTATGATGCAAGCATATAGTATGAGATGCATATAAAATTATATAAAAAAAACTTTGTATTTAAAATTTTTTATAAACAAACTCTCGATATTGAAAAATTTAATTAAATATCCCAATACTCTGGTAACATTTAGTTAATTCCTCTCACCTAGGGATCAGTGAAGAAATCACTACTTGTGAGTTTCATGACATCCCATCATCGGAAGAATTCCATTTATTTATTTTATTTTTATTGATTTGTTATTTTTATATATTTTATTATTATAGATATTTTTTTTAAAAAAATAAGCATGAAATTGAATATTGAGAAATAATATCGAATATCCCAATACTCTGGTAACATTCGATATAATTCTTCTCACCTAAAGTTTTTCGAAGAATCGCTACTTGCGAGTTCAACAAAGACTTATAATCGGGAGTTCATGCTTACTTTATTTTATTTTAATTTTATTTTTATTATTTTTTTTATTTTTATGTATTTATTTTTTAGTTTCTTAAAATATATTTTTTTTATAGTAAATTATTCAATAAGGAAAATTTTATTATATAAAAAAAAACTATATGGTTATATATACTTTATATGTTTATTTTATGTATTCATATACATTTATTTATATACATTTTAAAGCTATATATTTATATTTTCTTTTATATATTTATTATTATATGTATTTTATGTACATAAAACTTATATACTTTAAAACTACGTATTTTACATATTTTATATTTATTTTTTTAAAAACTATATGTTTATTTTATTTTATTATATTTATATATATTGTATTATACTATTTATTTATTTATTTATATTTTAGTTTATTATATTTTTTATTTTATTATTGTTCTTTTTTTTTTTGCCATAATTAACAAATAAATGAATAAATAAAATAAGAAAAGAAAATATACCCAAAAACAGCCCAAAAGAGGGCCCAAAAGTCAGGCCCAAACGGCAGAGGAACGGGCTGAAGCTGCTGGGATGGGGCAGGCACGGACGGGACGGGTCGGGTCGGCACGCGGGTTGCTAGCAAATGCTGAGTCGGGTTGCCGGACGAGTCGCGCGGATTCCGGGTCGGGTTGGGGCAGCACGCGGATCCCAGCTCTCCAAAACGCACCGTTTTGCTTCCTATAAAAGACCCCAAATTTTTTAGCCCCTCATTTCCACCGGCCTTTCCAAAAAAAATCCTTAAACCCTCCGAAAAATCCTCTCAGCCCCTAGCCTTGCCGGGTGACTTCCGCCGCATCGGCCGCCGTGCACCGCCGTACGTTGGTCGTCGGTGGTCTCCCCGAAAGCCAAAAATCACTCCAGTCCTTTCCCTCTACTCCGATCCGGGCTCCGTTTAGCCTAAAAATTACTCCAATCTCCCATATCTGGCTTTCCCGAATGCCATTTTCCCCTCTTTGTTTGTGTTGTTTTTTTTTTGTATATTTCTGGTTCGTGGTTTTGGATCTGCTTCTTGGCTGTTGTGTTGTGATTTCTTTTTTTGGTTTTTGTCTTGTTTTTGCATTTTTTAGATCTAGGGTTTCCAGATCTGAGATCCTAAGGGTCTAGGTTCTAGGGTTCCGGATTTGGGTTTCTATTGTGGTAGGTTTATGGGGTTATGTTTGGGTGGCCGTGGTGAAGGAGAGGGTGTTTGAGAGGTTCGGTGGTGAGTGGGGAAGGCTTGGTGATGGTTTTTGATGGTTTCGGTGGTGATGGTGGTGAAGGTAGTGTTTAGTGGTAGGACGAGTAGTGGCTTCGGTGGTGGTGAGTAGTGGTGGCTTAAGGTTTCTATTGATAGGTTTAGTGTCCGGAAGTCTCTCTAAAAAAAAGATCCGGTGCTTGAATTATTCAGGTCTTTTAAACAAATTCAGAGTCTTCCTTTGATCTGGTGGATTATAACCAATCTGGGTTCTCCATATTGTTTCCCGGTCCTCTAAGGCAGTGGTCAGAGATGGGATGGCTAGCCTGGGGAAGATGAATTTTGGTGATGCCCGAGACCTGGGGTGAAGGACTGGAGAATCGGCGGTTGTGGCAGAGGACCTAGATGATGGATGGGTGATAGGAACGGTACCGGCAGCTAGGGCAACAGAACAAAAAACAAAAAAAAAATAATAGAAAAGATAATAATAATAATAATAATAATAATAATAATAATAATAATAATAATAATAATAATAATAATAATAAAAATAAAACACATGTGATAATAATAATAATAATAATAATAATAATAACAACAACAACAACAACAACAATAACAATAATAATATACATAATAACAAAATAAATAATAAAAATAAAAATAAAAACAAATATATAAAAATAATAATAATAAAAATGAAAACCAAAAATAATTATAACAATAAAAATAAAAATAATTATAAAAATAAAAACAAATAAAAATAAAAATAAAAAATAAAAAATAAAAGAAAATTTTACTCATTTTAATGGGCTTTGAAGCCCAATGTTTTAATTTAGACTTCGAGAGTCCAATTGAGTTTAAAATTATCAATTTGGACAAAATTTGGTGTCTACAATAATTATTGGCATTTTTTGCAAAAATAAAAAATAAAACTTAACAAAATTAGAGAAAAAAATAGATAAAATAAACCTGTCCAAAGTTCAAACTTAAGATGGATTTTATTTTATTTGTATCTTATGTTAAAATAATGTTCAAATCAAGCTTGTATTTAGGTCTTGTTATTTTATTCCACGAAAAGTTATGTTTCAAAAATCACTTTCAAAATTCACTTACATTTGCATTTTTAATTTACTTGTACATTATACACAAGTATTTATAGTTATACTTGCTAGATTTTACATACATGTACATTATATTTTGTGGATGTAAAAAAAGTTGAAGAAGAAAATAAATTATATTTAAGAAAAAAAGATACGTGATATTTTTTTAAATGCATGTAAAAAATAATTTTTCATTAAAAAATGAAAAACATAAATATCTTAATTTTACATTATTGTTATTATTTTATTTTTATTTTTAAATAAATTTTTGAATTGATATTGTTTACATGAAACTCGATCAAGATTAATATATTTAGAATAGAGGTGTAACTTTCCATTAAAAAATGTGTAATTTAATATATGTCTACCACATCATAAAAATTATTTATTTTTAAATGTTTTAAAATTATATCTTTTTATTTATCATTTTCAAACACCTAATATTTTTACCTTTTTATTTATGAAATTAGTTTTTTTACAATTTTTTACATCAAAAAATGTAATAAAAGCAAAAAATCCAAAAGTAATTTGACTAGATTATGATATTGTTAATAACTTCAATAAAAACTTTAATTATGAGATTGCTTAAAGTTTATATATAAATTCAAAAATGATCATGAGCTCAACTCAATCTTAATTCATTTACTTAAGTCAGTTAAGTTTAGAATTCACGATTCAATTCCAATAACTTTTAAATAAAAAAGATTAAACTCAAAATTTTAATTTAAATTAGAAAAAATTAAACTTTTTTTTTTGTGAATAATTGAACTCAAAATTATAGTTAGTTGTGGTCACCTTTATTACACTTCAAAATCAAAAAGTGATTTTGTATAATAATGTTGTAATTGAACTTCTTTGCCAACTTAATTCATATTATGCAACAAATCCTAACCGTTATGATACCTCAACTTCAAATGATCCAAAAGTGCTTAATTCTAAAATTTTTTTTAAATAAATGTTACGATTTAAAATTATTATATATATAGTCAACTAATCCTTTAATTAAAAATGTGAATTGTAAATTTATAAAGGATGCATTTTAAAAAAAATTAAATTAATCTTTATATTTTTAAAGTAGATAATATCTTACGGTACCATTCTGTTGGCTCTTATAGGCAATACCGAGAGGGGGGTGAATCGGTTTTTACTAACCTTAGGTTCATTTTTCGATTCCTCTAAATTCTCTAGCCTATATTGATATTTTCTAAGCTCTCTAGGCTACTCAAGCATGCAATATAAATTCAATTCAATACGCATAATACAATTGCAAGTAAAGAGAATAGGGATAGAGAAATTTACGCAAGGGATTTATAGAGGTTCGGCAACCTTGCCTACGTCTTCTACCTTGAGACGCTCCCAAGGATTTTTCCCAAATTCACTATACTTGAATTTGTGTTACACTCCCTCTTTTTGCAGGCTCAAGAGAAACCTCTCTATTTTTCTAGGCTAAAGAGAAACCTCCCTCTTTTCTTAGGCTAAAGAGAAACCTTCCCTTTTACAAGGAATGTTTGTGTTTACAAGAGATGTAATCAAAGAAAGGCCTCTAGGTAGGCAAGTGATTACAGAAATTAGGCACAAAGAAAAACCTATACAAGATTTGTGCTAAGCACTACAAGAGATATGTGAATGATGGAAGATGAAGACTTTGTAGCTCTTGATTTGTTGTTGAGGCTTGAGGATTTGAGGAAAATGAGTATTGGAGTTGATTGAGTAGTTCCCCTTTCTTCCTTTAGCTTCTAAGCCTCTATTTATAGTCCCTTGGATGGTTTGTGGACGTTGGTTGGAGCCAAAACAGAAACTAGCCGTTGTATCTCACAGAAACTAGCCGTTGGGGCCTTTCTGGCATAAAGGGATCGATCCTTTTACCAAAGGGATCGATCCTTTTCTTCATTTTGGGCTTCCGAGGCATTCTGCCAAAAAGGAATCGATCCTTTTCCCTATGTGATCGATCCTTTTCTTCCAGAGGGCATTTTTCCTGCACTTTTGGGTTAGAAATGATATGGCTTTTGATTTTAATTCAACCCAAAACATTTATAAGCTTTAAGGGAGTTTTTCTTGACTTTCTCAAATGAGAATATTGTCCAAAAACTTATAAGTAATTTTCTAAACTTATGTTCAATAATGCTTGAGAAAATTACTTAATATTGAAAACCATTTTATAAAGTATTAAGACCAATAAGAATATATCATTAAATCAAGGTCTTAATGTTTGATATGAACACTTAAAATGGATTGAGAAAATCATGTGTGATAAGGCAAATTTACAATATTAATTAAAACATTAAAGCTTACTTAAGTTTTTGTCATTTCAAAATATATATGTCAATTTAACGCTAACAATCTCCCCCTTTTTGATATGACAAAACTTAATGTAAATTTGCTTTGAAAATTCTTTGAAAAAAAATTGTGAGGCCCGTATCCTAGTGGCCCATACCTCACTCATCTGTATTGTCCGCTCTGGATTCTAGAGGTGGCCCCCGTCAGTTCAGCTGACGTGGCACTTAGGTCTTCACGGATTTCTTTCGCTTCCGCCGCTACTCGAACCCCTTGCTTCCCGTAAGTGTCGAGTAACAACTAACCATAAGTCCAATGGTTAGTCGTTACTCGACACTTACGGGAAGCAAGGGGTTCGAGTAGCGGCGGACGCGAAAGAAATCCGTGAGGACCTAAGTGCTACGTCAGCGGAACTGACGGGGGCCACCTCTAGAATCCAAAGTGGACAATACGGTTGAGTGCGACCGGCCCCACGAGATACTTATCGTCACAAAAAAAAACGCGCGTTTTATTGTGAGGCCCGCTTCCCAGACTACCTCACTCATCCGTATTGTCCGCTTTGGATTCTAGAGGTGGCCCCCGTCAGTTCGGCTGACGTGGCACTTAGGTCCTCATGGATTTCTTTCGCGTCCGCCGCTACTCGACACTTACGGGAAGTAAGGGGTTCGAGTAGCGGCGGACGCGAAAGAAATCCGTGAGGACCTAAGTGCCACGTCAGCCGAACTGACGGGGGCCACCTCTAGAATCCAAAGCGGACAATACGGATGCGTGAGGTAGTCCGGGACGCGGGCCTCACAATAAAACGCGCGTTTATTGTGACGACTAGTATCATGTGGGGCCGATCGCACTCAACCGTATTGTCCGCTCTGAATTCTAGAGGTGGCCCCCGTCAGTTCGACTGACGTGGCACTTAGATCCTCACGGATTCTTTCGCGTCCGCCGCTACTCGAACCCCTTACTTCCCGTAAGTGTCGAGTAACGACTAACCATTGGACCTAGTCCAATGGTTAGTCGTTACTCGACTCTTGAGGAAGTCAAGGGTTCGAGTAGAGGCGGACGCGAAAGAAATCTGTGAGGACCTAAGTGTCACGTCAGCGGAACTGACGGGGGCCACCTCTAGAATCCAAAGCGGACAATACGGTTGAGTGCAACCGGCCCCACATGATACTGGTCGTCACAAAAATACTCCCCCTCAAATAAAGCAGGATTTTATAACGCTCCCCCTTAATATAAGCATGGGTTTTGAAAATGAATTTTCAAACTATTTCTCCCCTATTATCTCTCCCCCTTAATATCTCTCCCTTTTAATATCTATCTCTCCCCTTTTTTGTCATAGCAAGAAGAAGGAAAAATAATAAAAGATATGCTCCCCCTAAAATCATGGCTATGTGAGAAGAGATAAAAAAATATGCTCCATCCAACAAGAAACATGTCAGTACATGGGACTCATAGCACAAATAAATAAGCCAATTGTTCATAAAGAGTATGAAATATTCATGCAAAGAACATGACTTATGATCCTATACCAATTGTTTATAAATAATTTTGATACCAATTGTTGATAAGTAATTTTGCAAAAAGGTTCTAATTTGTAAGAAATTAAGCAAGCACCTAAGTATATCAATTGTTCTCTAAGGTGCAACTAAGGTGCATGGTAATACATCATGATTATGAGCTGAAATTATATAACATATCATATGCATGTGCTCATAAATCATTCTCAAGAAATATTGTGTCTAGAATTAAATCATACATCAATTAATCACAAATTCTAGCACAAAAGTGTTTCATGCAAAAGTGTCTTATATGAATTCTTCTCTATTTGTCATTTCAATCTAAGGAGCATGAGAAGAATTGTCAATTTAAAGCTCATACCAATTGGCAATTTAGTTTTGGCTTACCAATTATTGAAAATATGGCTGCCAATGATAGTAATTGTTATTTCAATCTAAATACCAATTGTTACTAATGGTTGACTTAGTCATTTTGCATGAATTCAATATTTATGTGTAGTGTGCTCATGTCAAGAAAATAGTCATTCTAAATATGCAAGAACACAACACATATCATCAAATATGCATATGGATCAATTAAACATTAGCACACTATCATAAAGTATTAATCCATATTTATATTTACAAATTTATACCATATGGAAGATTCAAGAAGTCAAGGTATTCAAGCAAACACATTTTCTTCCATAAAAACACAAAATCCTATGCTCATTTTCAATTCAAGTCCTTAACCAATTATGAGCAAGGAATGATTCAACATTACCATTAAGATTTTCTAAACATCAAGAATAAATGCATGGATATCAATCAAGGTACATTTCTTCAAGTTTGCATTTATCTTTGAATGTTGGTGTTGTCATAAGACCCTAGTTCTTTAAGTACAAGGTTGATAAAGTTTCATGCATTTAAACATTTAGGATCCATTTACCATCACAAGTTATAAGCTAAGGAAAATTATGACCTTATATCAATTCTTGAATTTACATTTGAAATCAATTCTTAAGGTCAAGTTTTAATTATTCTTCCACTAGATGTATAATTATCATGAAACCTAATGTGGAATAGATAAGTCAAGCTAAGAGACATAATCCTATAAGCATGCTTGACTAAGATGAACAAAAAAGGTACGATCAATAGTCATTATGCACCAAATTCTCAAATATATCCATAAATTCTTGAAATATTTCTCAAAATTATGTTTAAGCATTCATTGAAAGTATATTTCAAGATTATTTCAAGATTTATGCAATTCATGAATGTTTTCAACAAGAAAAATGATTTTGCACTTGTGAGCTCAAGAAAAATGATATTGATTGTTGAAAGTGATACCATTTGTTGGAAATGATACAAATTGATGGAGTTGAGGCATGATATCAATGAAAAATGATTTTTCATATTCTAAATATCATCGAAAGGAAGTTAAAATATTGAATTTTAAGTTGAGAAGAAAGAAGATATCAAGAGAATTAAGAAAACTTCTCAACTAAGGCTTAAAAATGCAGAAAAGGGCATAAATTGCCTAGAGGGATCGATCCCATGAGCAAAGGGATCGATCCCTAAACTCCAGAATCAAGTTTCCTGCAAGTTTTTCCAAAGGGATCGATCCTGTATGTAGAGGGATCGATCCCTCATCCTGGTTCTGCAGATTTTTGACAGAAAATCCAACTTGTGAGGTGCCAAAACTTTGTTTTTGAGTATTTTAAGTCCAAGTAAAGGTTTAAACACTTGTAAAACATGATTTTGGACTTGTATGAATGAAAAACAAGAATGAAAAACCATTTTACAAAAGATTTTGCAATTTTGGAAGAATTTACACAATAACATGCATTTTTGGCCTCAAAGGGGGTCATTTTGAGAGTTAAGCACATTTTGACAAAACCAAAGCATTAGAAACCACAAATATGCCAAAACAAACTTGTTCACATAGATTTTAAGCACATATAACATCAAATCATCATACTTGTGAATATTATGCCATGATTTCCAACATACAAGTTCTTCATTAATGCACATGACATGACATTTTGCATATATGACATATTTGGCAATTTGAGGCAACTAAATACATTCTCAACACATAGAAGACTTGCTCAAATTTCGGAAATCATTTCAAAAATCATTTAAACATATTTTTCATTCAATCCCTTAAGGACTATTCATCAAGCACTCAAAAATCATTTATCATGCCTTTTGTTCAATCATTCAACTCACAAAGATTATTAACCACATTTCTCATCAAAGCACAAATAATCAAATAAAAGTTTAAGGAGTAAGGAATTATGCTTACAATACTCCTTTGCTTGAGTATGCTTTGCCTTGAATTGTTGAGTCCACCTTGAGCTATCCTTTGAAGAATTTTTGTGACCTTGCCAAGGGTGGATCCTTAAGCTCTTCCTCTTTCTCATTGGCACAAGCAAACTCCAAGGGACGTGTAGAGCATTTGAACTTCATTGTTTCATTGTATTCCCATGCTCTAACACTCCTACAACAAACAAATTCAAGCATGCTTTGGTACCCAAATTTTCTTGGGTCCATGAGAGTTAGTGCAAACAATTTTAGATCCTTGTGGGATCTATTTTAAGCTCATTTCATCATCATTTATAACATGCTTTGGAATCCACATCTTCCTAACTACTTTTCCTTTAAAAATAGTTTTTTCTATATGTGCATGCTTGTGAAGAGTGGCCTATCCTATTACATAGTGAGCATGTGAGAGATGTATCATGCATAGACTTTTTGCTTACTAAGAAATTCCTAAGATGAGTTTCTTTTTGTTTTTCATTATAGCCTAACCCATCTTTGTCAAAGAAAGCTCTTTGGGTCTCTAACATATGATCTAGCTTTTGTTGACCCATGTAGAATCTAGAAAATGAATTATGCAAATTTAAGTTCTTTTTATTTACTTCATCAATTTCTAGATTTGCTTCTTCTAATTTCTTTTCAAAATCAAGCTTGGCATTCAATAACTCATCATTTTCCATTTCTAGTTTTGTAATCATTTTCTTGTATTTTGAATTCATGCATTCAAATTCACTAGCTAGCTCATCAAAAGCATTTTGTAAATCATCATAAGAATGGTCATTGCATTCACTAGAGCTAGGTTTCTCCTTTTCATCCTCAATAGTAAAAGAGCTAGGATTTTCCAATTTATATTTAAGGTCTTCTAATTTCTTTTCTAGCTCTAATTTCACCTTGGTGAGTTCATCATTCTTTGAGCCTAGATCTTTTATTTTCTCCTCCAACTCAACATTAGTATTCATCAAAATTTCATTCTCTTTTCTAAATTTATTTAACTTTTTGTTATATTTTGCATGCATTGATTTATATTCATCACTTAGCTCATTAAATGCATCTTGAAGCTCATCAAATGAATATTCTTCTAAAGTTTGTGAGCTAGTCTCAAAATCATCACCTAGAGCCATTTATGATCTTTTTGCTCGATAGAGGTTAGTCTAAATCAATTTCGAGCCCAAGCTCTGATACCAATTGTTGGCTCTTATAGGCAATACCGAGAGGGGGTGAATCGGTTTTTACTAACCTTAGGTTCGTTTTTCGGTTCCTCTAAATTCTCTAGCCTATATTGATATTTTCTAAGTTATTTAGGCTACTCAAGCATGCAATATAAATTCAATTCAATAAGCATAATACAATTGCAAGTAAAGAGAGTAGAGATAGAGAAATTTACGCAAGAGATTTATAGAGGTTTGGCAACCTTGCCTACGTCCTCTACCTTGAGACGCTCCCAAGGATTTTCCCCAAATTCACTATACTTGAATTTGTGTTACACTCCCTCTTTTTGCAGGCTCAAGAGAAACCTCTCTCTTTTTCTAGGCTAAAGAGAAACCTCCCTCTTTTCTTAGGCTAAAGAGAAACCTTCCCTTTTACAAGGAATGTTTGTGTTTACAAGAGATGTAATCAAAGAAAGGCCTCTAGGTAGGCAAGTGATTACAGAAATTAGGCACAAAGAAAAACCTATACAAGATTTGTGCTAAGCACTACAAGAGATATGTGAATGATGGAAGATGAAGACTTTGTAGCTCTTGATTTGTTGTTGAGGCTTGAGGATTTGAGGAAAATGAGTATTGGAGTGATTGAGTAGTTCCCCTTTCTTCCTTTAGCTTCTAAGCCTCTATTTATAGTCCCTTGGATGGTTTTGGACGTTGGTTGGAGCCAAAACAGAAACTAGCCGTTGTATCTCACAGAAACTAGCCGTTGGGGCCTTTCTGGCATAAAGGGATCGATCCTTTTACCAAAGGGATCGATCCTTTTCTTCATTTTGGGCTTCCGAGGCATTCTGCCAAAAAGAAATCGATCCTTTTCCCTATGTGATCGATCCTTTTCTTCCAGAGGGCATTTTTCCTGCACTTTTGGGTTAGAAATGATATGGCTTTTGATTTTAATTCAACCCAAAACATTTATAAGCTTTAAGGGGGTTTTTCTTGACTTTCTCAAATGAGAATATTGTCCAAAAACTTATAAGTAAGTTTCTAAACTTATGTTCAATAATTCTTGAGAAAATTACTTAATATTGAAAACCATTTTATAAAGTATTAAGACCAATAAGAATATATCATTAAATCATGGTCTTAATGTTTGATATGAACACTTAAAATGGATTGAGAAAATCATGTGTGATAAGGCAAATTTACAATATTAATTAAAACATTAAAGTTTACTTAAGTTTTTGTCATTTCAAAATATATATGTCAATTTAAAGCTAACACATTCTTATAATTTTTGCGCATTAACCATATTAATAGGTTGCATGACCAGGATTACTTAAATTTCATTATTTTTTAAAGTTAAATCAAAATAAAATAAAAAATGCAACGCAAATAAATTGTTGATTTTACTTGCCAAAATAAATAGAGGATAATTTTCTACTTTTGTTAGCATTAATTAAATGTGCACTAATCAATAAAAAAGTCAACTTCAAAGCAAAAGTCTTACTCTTTTTTTTTGTCTTTTTTAACAAATAATTTATCATAAAATTAATGATTCTCCAAAACCCTAAAACACATGAAAAAAATTAGAGAAACACTAATAATTATGATTAATTACTTAAATAAATATGTATCATTTGTATATACTTTTAAGGTGCACGTAAATTGATTCAAAAACTCTTTGATCCTAAAAAAGAGTCAACACTCGTATTAATATAATAATCCTTAATACTATTAATTTTCTTTGAAACTTATTGTATTTTCTACATATTAATTAGTAATTTGAATTTTTGTGTTACTTTTATGTTTTGAATTTTATAGTTAAAGTTATGCATATATAAAGTACAATATAATATTGTCAACGGGGATTGCCACAAGTGGTTAGATTTGAATAGTACACTTAAGTTTGAATCTTTATGATTTTTTATTAGTAAACAATCTGTAAATTTTAAAAAAATTCGTTAGTGAAAGTCTAATTAATTTGTAAATATTAAAAATAAAATATTGAGTTTAAAGAATTCAAATTCGAATTCCCACAATTCTTATTGATAAACAATTTATGAATTTTGAAAAATCTACAAGTGAAGGTCTAAAAACACTCTTTCAACCATTTGAAAAATAACTTATTTCACTATAATCAAATTTGATGTCCGATCAATTAAATCAACATTTACTAATTTTTATTTTTCTTTTCACTTCAATTATTAGTCCTTAAAATATATTTTATAGATGATAGGAATTGAACCCTAAATTTTTTAGAATTTCATTGTTATACTAATCATTTAATCATATTTATTTTTTAAGTAATTGTCACATTTAATATATATTAGAAAATTGCATGTGCGTCGTTATGGGAAAATTTTTATTTTATTTTTTTTTAGAATTTAAATTTTATACTTGTTTCAAATAAGAGTAGGTGATTCACTAAGGGAATTTTTTTATTTTAGTTTTTTTTTGAGAATTTAAATTATATATTTATTTCAAATAAAAGTTGCAGGAGCGAGGAAAATGCTGTAAAAAAGACATGCTAAAAATTTTTCTCATTCAGATACATCATACTTGAAAGATCAGAGAGGCACTTACAACAAAAAAATTAGAACTTTTAAATGAGATGCATTCAGTAAGATTCAATCGTCAAAATAACTAAGAACTCCGAATGGAAGTGAGAATATTATTGAATGGTCAAAACGATTTCAATATCTTTTTTTTAGTTCCTATCCACTGGATATAGAAAGTTTTCAGCTGCAAGGATGCTTACTTTTGTTATGTGATTATCTCACAGTCACAATCAAAACTCCAAGAATGAGCTGGATAGCCTTTATCAGTCCATTATTTTCAAGGCTATTAAGGCTCTAAAAGATCAAAACAGAACAGAAGCTTCACTAAAAAATAAAAAAATAAAAAAAGTTAGAAATAAAAATTTCCCTAACTAATATCCATTTCTTATCTCCTAAAATTTTAGAAGAACCTCAAAAGGTAATTCCACAACAATAATGTATCTGACAGAGTACTATTGTTATCACTTAAATCAGAAACAAAAACACTTAATTATCATGTATCTTGCATTTTTTATCCATAAAAAATCAATTACCCAAAAAAATAAATGTTAATAAAATATATATAAAAAACCATAATAACACAAGCTTTTTCTAGAAAAAAAATACAAAATGGTACTTACCAATTGTATATTAGTACTTAAAAAATTCTTTTATTTTTTCAACAATCCGGTTTGCACTGCCATTCCAAAAAGTAAATCCTTTTGGAATGTTGGATTCCACATACCAGATGATAACATCTTTTTTGCATAAGAGAGCATGAGCCTATATTTCATAACAACTTCTCTTCACAATTTTTTGTTCAAACTCAGTGCATACAAATGAAGAGTTAAAAATTAAAATACTCAAGACTTGAACAATCATACTCGTTAATTTGTTACAAAACCTGATTGAAATTTTGGTTCAATGTAAACATGGAACAACAAAAGAAGTAAAAGTAGAAATAATATAACTATTGTTACATAGAGATTAAAGTTACCTTTATAGACAGCATTGCAACAATTGAATAGAATACAATAAATCTAGAACACACAATAGACAACATAATAATCGTTAGTAAAAGAAAATATTTAAATACAACAACAAAATATTTAAATCAATAAGAAATATACTTTAATAAAACTTTTATTAATAAAGTTTTGTTCTTTAAACAATTTACCAAAACCTACCAGCATGTTGGGGTGGAAACCATGAGAAGCCAAGGAAATTAATGAGGATGATGAATATGTTAGATATTGACTCAAATTCTATTGGGAATCAATTTGGATTCTAATAAAATTCTATTGGTTAGAGAATTACTTGGTGGTTAAGTTTATTTAGAGATAAATATTTTTAATAGATTAGATTCCTTAGTGAATAGGAATTCTTAGTGATCAAGTAATTTGGTTCTATAAATATAGAGTGGGTCTTAACCTTTAGAAAGGGATTGAGAGAAAGATGTAATCACTATGTAATCTCTGTGTTAGAGATGAGTTTGTAGGGATTTGGGAAAGAGTTGGAGAAAACACCGTGTTGCATGAAAATTTCATGGGTTAAACACTATGAAGCAGAAACTAGGTTTGTTTCGGGGCTTAGGCTTAGTGTTTGTTTTAAGGTGTTTTGTACTCTTTGTAATCTCTATATTTTATAGTGAATTTTTCTCTCTTATTCGTGGATGTAGGCACTTGGGCTGAACCACGTTAAATCTTGTTTCTTATATGTTTGATTTAATTTCGCATTGGTCTCATTCGTTTGTGGAATACGATTCTGCTTGAAAAATCGCAACAAATGGTATCAGAGCTATGGTTCAAGAATTATCATGAAGCATGATGCAGATACGATGATTGGATTCAAGGGATTTGTTGTTGAAGATTGTGTTCGTGAGATCGGGAACACACAAGAGAAGATTGCTGCAACAAGGTGTCAGTTACAGGTGGAGTTGATTTGGTTACGCATGGGTATTGGTGTGTGAATCAAGAACAGTCAGGATTGATTCGATTATGTGTAGCTGAAATTACTTGAAGACCAATATTTTGATAGAATTTGTGTCAAGGTGGAGATTGTTAGATGTTGACTCAAATTCTATTGGGAATCAATTTCGATTCTAATGAAATTCTATTGGTTAGAGAATTACTTGGTGGTTAAGTTTATTTAGAGATAAATATTCTTAATAGATTAGATTCCTTAGTGAATAGGAGTTTTTAGTGATAAAGTAATTTGACTCTATAAATATAGAGTGGGTCTTAACCTTTAGAAAGGGATTGAGAGAGAGATGTAATCACTATTTAATCTCTGTGTTAGAGATGGATTTGTAGGGATTTGGGAAAGAGTTGGAGAAAACACCGTGTTGCATGAGAATTTCATGGGTTAAACACTATGGAGCAGAAACTAGGTTTGTTTCGGGGCTTCGGCTTAGTGTTTGTTTTAAGGTGTTTTGTACTCTTTGTAATCTCTATGTTTTATAGTGAATTTTTCTCTCTTATCCGTAGATGTAGGCACTTGGGCTGAATCACGTTAAATTTTGTTTCTTGTATGTTTGATTTAA
This sequence comes from Heritiera littoralis, assembly GCA_031772115.1. Lineage (NCBI taxonomy): Eukaryota > Viridiplantae > Streptophyta > Magnoliopsida > Malvales > Malvaceae > Heritiera > Heritiera littoralis. The sequence continues at coordinate 1,888,109 of JAPDPK010000059.1, read as the reverse complement.
TTTCGCATTGGTCTCATTCGTTTGTGGAATACGATTCTGCTTGAAAAATCCCAACAGAATATGAAAAAGATGAGGACGCCATAGATGAATAAATTGTTTGCAATCTCATGTGTTCCTGCATATATATAAAGAAAGATTTATTTTTTCATTAAATTCCTTTCACAACTCAAATAAAAAACTTACTCTAATAGTTTGATATAAATTCATTTAATTATAGAACAAAAAAATCCAAGATATTCAAAAAAAGGAAAGGTTGTAGGCACATACTGCAGCAACTCGCCAACCCACATAGCTCGTCAATCCACATAACAGCATAACAGCTCGCCAACCCACATAGCTCACCAATCCACACAGCTCACCAATCCACACAACTGCATAACCGCTTGCCAATCTACACAGCTGTAGAAACTTCCATTTTCTTCAATTCAACTATAGTAATACACGCGTCATCACCAATTGCTTCAATTGACAAAACACTGTTCAAAGCTATCTTAAAAAGATGAGGACGCCATAGATGAATAAGTTGTTTGCAATCTCATATGTTCCTGCATGTATATAAAGAATGATTTATTTTTTCATTAAATTCCTTCCACAACTCAAATAAAAAACTTACTCTAATAGTCTGATATAAAATCATTTAATTATAGAACAAAAAAATCCAAGATATTCAAAAAAAGGAAAGGTAAGAAATGAAAAGTGAATTTACCTTGTTTAAATTTCTAGGATAAGGTTTCTGAATAGTTGTAAACCCCCAAGATACATAAGTTCCATAGAGAAAAATACGCCATTGATTCCAATATAATTTAGCAGGAAAAGAAGGCGGAGAAATTTTTCCTAAAAGAAGAAGTCAAAGAAAAGGATGTCCTTGGAAGAATACAGCTAAAAATCAAAAAAAAAATTAGAGAATTCAATTGACGCCAAAGAAAGGTAAAAAGAAGAGTTTTATTATTACAATTAGAAGGCTTCGAGAATCCTCAAGTACATACGTTGACAGCAGAATTCCCAAAATTTGGAATGGAAACCCTAACTTTGGAGGAAAACCCAGCTACATTGATCTGAGAAGAAGAGATAAAATCAACTACAAAAACCAAACTCTAACTATGATCAAATTAAAAAAAAAAGTAATGATTGAAAAATCCAAAATGGCCCAAAATATAAATCAGGTAAAATAAAAGAAATCCTTTTAGTGATAGAAATAAAAACCCAAATAGTAAAGAAATAATAAATGTTTTCAGGTGTTTGTTGATGAGTAAAGAAAAAGTAAATGAAGAAGAAAAGGGAGAGAAACACGGGATTTTATATCTATTTTATATAGAGATCCAAAGCTGATGAAGTAATGGAAAAGTAAAATCTGTTTTTAAAACTCAACTTTCCACCTGTCGTCAGTCCGAGAGAGCACTCACTAGAATAAACATGCACGGTTACACGTGATGAAGAAAATATGCATATATCCAAAATTACCCTCAAAATCAACATTAATGCCTAACCTTAGCTTGCACAAAATTGAGCATTCAATTGAGAAAAGAAAAGAAAAACTACCAAAAACTATCTTTAATATTATGTTGTTATTCATTGATGCATGCTTGACATCTATAAGTAGAATAACTTCAGCTATAAAATGCAACAAACGCGGCTGTCTATACGTGGGTCTTTTTGCCGCTACACGTGCCATCTTCAGCTACTTCAATTCAACTCAAAATCAGACATACACGCTATTACGATAGTTGAATTGAAGAAAATGAAAGTTTTTGCAGCTGTGTAGATTAGAGAGCAGTTATGCTGTTGTGTGGATTGGGGAGCTATGTGGGTTGCCGAGCTGTTATGTGGATTGACGAGCTGTGTGGGTTGGCGAGCTGCTGCAATATGTGCCTCTACTTTAGGTATTTGCTGTAATATTTCTTTGGCAACTCTCTTGTAGCTTGGCGATCCAAAAAGCAGACCACTGTCTCCCACTCATCTTCAGAGGCTAAATATCGAGCATTGGCCACTACTACTTGTGAAATACAGTGGTTCCTTTATTTGCTTTGTGATCTTCAGATTTCACACCCCACTCCAGCGTTACTTTTTTATGACAATCAATTTGCCATGCATATTGCCAGGAATCCTGTATTCCATGAGAGAACCAAACATATTGATATTGATTGTCATATTGTGCGTGAAAAGTTTACTGCTGGTGTTCTTCATTTACTTCCCATCAAGTCCTCTGATCAGTTAGTTGATATCTTCACCAAGGCCTCTCATCCTGCAACCTTTCATCATTATTTGTCCAAGCTGGGAGTCCAAAACAAATACTCTCCAACTTGCAGGAGGATATCACAACAAATAACTAGAGGAAAGGCACATACTGCAACAGCTCGCCAACCATAGCTCGTCAATCCACACAACAGCATAATAGCTCGCCAACTCACATAGCTCGTTAATCCACACAACTGTATAACCGCTCGCCAATCGTAATACACGCGTCATCACCAATTGCTTCAATTGAAAAAACACTGTTCAAAGCTATCTTTAATAGTATATATTGATTTATAACAAATAGTGCATTTAAAGTATAATTAATGCTTTACATTAGATTTATCGATTGAATTGGTTGGATTAAGAATCGAACATCTCTAATTGGTTCAACTTTTGAATTGAGTTGACAATTTTGCATAAAAAATATTATTATATCATAAATAAATACTAAAAATAATTATTGGCAATTTTTTTGCAAAAAAAAAAACTTAACAAAATTAGAGGAAGAAAAAATAGATAAAATAAACCTGTCCAAAGTTCAAACTTAAGATGGATTTTATTTTATTTGTATTTTATGTTAAAATAATATTCAAATCAAGCTTGTATTTAGGTCTTGCTATTTTATTCCACGAAAAGTTATGTTTCAAAAATCACTTTCAAAATTCACTTACATTTGCATTGTTAATTTACTTTTACATTATACACAAGTATTTATAGTTATACTTTCTAGATTTTACATACATGTACATTATATTTTGTGGATGAAAAAAAAGTTGAAGAAGAATATAAATTATATTAAAGAAAAAAGATATGTGATATTTTTTTTAAATGCATGTAAAAAATAATTTTTCATTAAAAAATGAAAAACATAAATATCTTAATTTTACATTATTGTTATTATTTTATTTTTATTTTTAAATAAATTTTTTGAATTGATATTGGTTACACGAAACTCGATCAAGATTAATATATTTAGTATAAAGGTGTAACTTTCCATTAATAAATGTGTAATTTAATATATGTCTACCACATCATAAAAATTATTTATTTTTAAATGTTTTAAAATTATATCTTTTTATTTATCATTTTCAAACACCTAATATTTTTACCTTTTGTATTTGAAATTAGTTTTTTTTACAATTTTTTGACATAAAAAAATATAAAAAAGTAAAAACATCCGATTTGCAATATGAAAAATATAAAAGTTAATTTTTTCAATATTTTATAATATAAAAGTCAAATAAATACAAAGAAAATAGGGACATAAGAAGTATCGCTTAAGCCTTAAAAGAACTTTTCAAAATTGTATATCTTTTTGGTTATTAAAAAAAGTTTGAAATTAATAAAAAATACCATAATTATACGTTCAATTTCAAATGTAAAAAATTTAATTTATGAAATATAAAATTATATTCCCAAAATAATAAGAAAATAATAAAACATCTAAATTCTGAAAAGATTGAGACAATCCAAAAAACATAATTAAACAAAACGATCAACGGTCCAAATCGGATCATCATTCATAGTACAATGATAAATAAAGATCATGATGAAAATCAGACACTCTCATTCAATTACAAGGACCTACACGAGCACAATAACACAGCGTGAAGCTGAAGCTTTAACGCATGCATTAAGGCGTGTGAAGTTGCAGCAGCAGAGTAAAATTATCCTCAATTAAGTATAAAAGGAGGAGGACAAGCCAAATCTCCTCCTCATCAATTTTATCAGATCAAGTAATTAAAAATATAATTCTTTCTTTCATTTTTTTTTTTACTTAAAAAAACCATTTAAACAATTTTTTCTATAAATAAAAATTTTCAAACCAAATTTCTAAAATACAAAAAATAATAATAAATAAATAAAAAAAAAAAATCATCTCTTCCATTTTTTCTGAAGACTATATATATATTTCTCATACCAAACGCTTAAAAACCTTTCCATTTCTCTTTCTACAACATTTCTCTCTGTCTAACAAAGTTTTCTTTTCCATTTTTCATTGCTGCAATCATTCATAGCACACAAAATTTATAAATATCTGTTTAAAAAGTAAAAAAAAAAGGTTAAGATTTTTATAGAACAGACACAATTGAGAGAAAAAGAAAATATTATTTGAAGGGGGCAAGGCAAATAAAAGAGAAGAAAGAGGATGAAATTAGCCTCCTCTATTCTTATTCTTACTGTGCCTCCTTTCAGATCTTAGTTTATTGCAAGATTTGGCACTTGGGTTTCCTCTGATTGGTGGGTTTTTTTTTTCTGCTGAATCTGGATTTGGGTTTTCCGGCTATATCAATTTTCTGATTGATCATCTGGGTTTTTTTTTTTGTGTTTTGTTTTTTCATTTCTGAATTCCAGGTGAAGCAAAATTCTGGGTCGGTCAGTTGATTGATCGTGGAAGGATCTGTTTGTTTCTAAATTTCGAATCAGAGAGAAAATTTTTTATTTTGTATCGGATTAAATTTTTGTTGTTAAAATAAAGGTATGGATTGGAATTGTATCTGCATTATTGTGATTGGATTGATGTAGTCAATAAAAGACAAAATTTTGATGTGTTATTATTAATTTGATTCACCAAGAAGGAATATTTTCGTATTGGTTTTTGATTGGTCTCTTCTTGTTGTTGCAATGAAATTTTTATGTCTTTTATTGGATCCAGTAATAAATTTGGCCCTTCTGTGTTAAAGTGTGTTTTTGATTTGCATTGGTGGATAGTTTCAATTTTGTATTGATGGAACTAGTTTTTCTGCAATGTAGAAAAAGATGTCTGAGAATGGTAAGTTATTTATTGGTGGCATATCTTGGGACACCAGTGAAGACCGTCTCAAGGAGTATTTCAGTAGTTTTGGTGAAGTGATAGAGGCAGTGATCATGAAGGATCGGACCACAGGGCGTGCCCGTGGTTTTGGTTTTGTTGTTTTCTCTGACCCAGCTGTTGCTGAGAGAGTCATCAAGGAGAAACACAACATTGATGGTAGGATGGTAAGTTGTTGATCTTTAAGCACAACTTTTTAGACTAATGTTTTGCAATGTACTACTCATTGATGCTATTAGGTTGTTGAAGCAAAAGGTTAATATTCAATTCCTTATTGTAGTCATGAAGCCGATATTGTAATTGCAGGAATTCATATAATTCTGGTTCTGTTTCCACTTTCCAACTAAATTTCAAAATTGATACAAGAGTAATCATGCTTCCTCTTATATATTTTTCTTTGCAATGATATTGTTTATGTTTGTAATTCTATTAATTTAGTATAATTTCTTATATTGAGCTCAAAGAGTTTGTGCTGTTTAAGTTTGATTTTCATCATTGAGTTACTTATGCTCAGGTTGAGGCAAAGAAAGCAGTTCCTAGGGATGATCAGAACATTATGAGTAGAAGCACTAGTAGCATCCATGGTTCACCCGGTCCAGGCCACACAAGAAAGATTTTTGTAGGAGGCTTAGCATCAACTGTAACAGAGAGTGACTTTAAGAAGTATTTTGATCAGTTTGGGAATATCACAGATGTTGTGGTGATGTATGATCACAGCACCCAAAGGCCTAGGGGTTTCGGATTCATCACTTATGATTCGGAAGAGGCTGTGGACAAAGTGTTGCTAAAAAGTTTCCATGAACTGAATGGTAAAATGGTTGAGGTTAAACGAGCAATTCCGAAAGAGTTATCACCTGGTCCCAGTCGTGGCCCCCTTGGTGGATATAACTATGGTCTGAATAGGGTCAACAGCTTTCTTAATGGCTACACTCAGGGATATACTCCAAGCAGTGTTGGAGGCTATGGACTTAGGATGGATGGTAGATTCAGCCCAGTTTCTGGTGGTCGAAGTGGGTTTCCTCCTTTTGCTTCTGGTTATGGAATGGGCATGAACTTTGAGCCAGGGTTGAACCCCAGTTTTGGAAATAGTGCAAATTTTAATAGTAATATGAGCTATGGACGGGGATTGAGCCCTTACTACATTGGTAATACAAATAGATTTGGTAGTCCTATTGGGTATGATGGAAGTAGTGGGGGTAATACTTCCTTTTTCAGCTCGGTGACCCGGAATCTTTGGGGAAGTGGGGGGCCTAATTATAACACAAATGCTGCTAGTTCAAGTGCATATTTGGGATCTGGAAGTGGGAGTATAGGAGGAAATGCCTTTGGAAACAGTGCAATTAATTGGGGTTCTTCTGCAATTTCTGGTGAAGGTGGAGGGAATAATGTTTCTAGCAATAGTGTGGATTTTGGCTATGGAAGTGGTGATAACAGCATTGGGTTGGGGACAGCAGGGTATGGGAGAAACAGTGGGACCAATGTGGCGCCAACATCGTCATATGCAGCATCAAATGGTGCTTATGATGGAGCCTTTGCAGACCTTTATGTTGGTGCTTCGGTTTATGGGGATACCACTTGGCGATCATCAACATCTGAGCGAGATGGTTCTGGTTCTTTTGGCTATGGATTTGGTAGTGCCACTTCTGATGTTTCGGGCAAAAGTTCTCCTGGTTATGTTGGTGGTTATAGCGTTAATAAGAGACAAACAAATAGAGGTGAGACGTGTTCCTTAGCATCCTAAGATCTCTCTGTCAATAATTTTTGGCTTGAAGAAAATTTTTGTTAAATGTTTTAAAGAATTATTCTTGATGTTCATAGGAGTTTAGTAGCACAATATTGCTCAAGTGTTGTAGACGCATAACCATATAGAACCTAAAAGCTTTTATGTTCGGACTCTGCTAGCAGTCTTTCTTTGGGATTAAGTCTCAAATTTGGCCGCACATTGATCTTAGTAATATGATATTTCATTTCTTAACAGCTGCATGACATGCTTGCTAGTTTTAGACGAACCATGTCAGTCAAGATTGATGGACAACTTTTGAACATAATGAACATATGATTCATTTATTGATTGATTGTAGTTCATATATGTGTGTATAAATATATATAATGTGTATATCATTTACATTTGAAAATTTTTTTCTAACATCTCTGTAATTGGTTATATAATTTGGTATCTTTTAATAAAATTTTGAATCTCCAAAGAAGGGGCAAGAGAAAAGAGATAAGGAAAATTTTGTTGAATCATTAAGGCTACTAAAAACTTTTAAGTTATGATATTTATGTTGAAGCTGTTGTATGAAAATAATTGCTGTCTCATACAAAGATACTCTCATAGAGTAGCAATAGCACATACAAACTTAAACATGTCTCATCTATCTTATTGCTTGCTTGTGTTATTGTTAACATGCATGTCCCTGCACAATTTCAGTTGGTTATTTTGGCCTCCAATGACCTAGTGTTTCCCATGTCTAAGCCCCAATTGGAAGGTTTTGAATGCACTGATTTGTTTCGTAGAATTACTAGTGCCTTTAGCTTTATATTTGCCATTTCTTATTTGTGTTTGGGTTTATGGGTTGTAAGCTATAAATACTTAATTTTATAATTTTCTAAATAGTTTTTGGTGATGGATTATTGAGATATTCAGTTCTTGGAATCAGATTTTTCCTCCGCTCATTCTTCCCTCTGATTCTCTGTTTCCTCATCTTATGCCTATTTCTCTCTATATATCTGTATCACTATCCCTTCTCTTCAGTTTTCCTCTCCTTTCTTCTAACATGTGCCGCATCATTCATCGTCTTTTCAGAAGCTTAATGATGGTCTTACATTTATCTAATCTTCTAGGCCTAGCATTGCTGGAACTGTGATCGATCTTTCTTTCCTTGATATTGCTTTGGTCTTTTTATAGTTTAGAGCATAGTTCTTTTTGTAACAATTCTCTTCACTAGATGTAACGAGTTTGACCTCTGCTTGAGCATACTTTTTAAGTTCCTGTCTGTTCCAAATGTTAGTTCCATATTAGTGGCACTTATTATATGATTTACAGACATATGTGAGTGCTGTATTGTATTGATGTGAATATATAGTTTCAGATGCAACTCCTAAAGTCTTTGACATGGGACATAGCTATTATGCATGTGTGAATTTAAGATCATGGACAGATATACCATTGGGATTTAGTGTTTGCTTGTTGTGAAGAGCAAAATAGTCAAACACATGATGGAAATATAGTTTTTCCTAGGCATCTTAAAGAAATATGCAACATTCTCATCGTTCTACTTGCACACACGTGTGATTCCTTAGCAACTGATGACAAGACTTTTTGGATTTTTGCCACAGTCATTTTCCATGGAACTTACAAGTCTTATCTTTAATATTACCTTAACATGGTTGTCTTGGAACGTTACTTATTTCCTCAAAACTTTTCCTATGCTTCTTAGTACTTCATGCAAGTCATTTGTTGATATTTTCTTGTGGCAGATACATAGTCAGGTAATTTTAATGGAGAGAATGTAAATGTGCCTTATAAGGACATATTTCTTCTTCCCCCAGTTTCTATGGTTGGATTTTAGTCTTTTGATTTCTTATTTTTTGTTCCTTTTTTTGGGCTAGGCAAGAGAAGCAATTGCTTTTGCTCTCTTCTGTTCTGTTTTCCCTTTCAACTTGATTGATCCTTTTATGTTAGCTAGGTTTTGCAGTCTAGTTTGTATACAAGCTGTAGAATATGCACTCATAGAAAATTCCTTTAATCTCTCTCACTCTCTCTCTCTCTCTCTATATATATGTGTGTGTGTGTGTGTATGTATGTATTTATATAACGTTGGAAGGTCCTATTGCATAATTTATGCCTCAGCTTAGCACATAGATGTGCCTAGGTGTTGCACTTCAATGATACCAGCATGCGAGTGTTACCTTTTAAAAGGTAGAAGGTGAATAAGAGGGATGTCTTAGTGAGGTGTCTTTTCCTTTTCTTCAAGTTGTTGTTGTTTATAACCATACTTATAATTAATAAAGAAGGGGATATGTACACACACACACACACACACACACAACGTTCGAAGGTCCTATTGATAATTTATGCCTCAGCTTTGCACATAAATGTGCCTAGGTGCTGTGCCTCAATGATACCAGAATGCAAGTGTTTCCTTTCAAAAGGTAGAAGGCAAATAAGAGGGATGTTTTAGTGAACTATCTTTGAGTTTTCTTCAAGTTGTTTTTGTTTATAAATGGTACTTTTAACTAATAAAGATGGAAAAAACATTTTGTTTATAATTATTTACTAGAATAGGAAAAGTGTAACTTTGTCAATGTGTTTGTTAGAAATAGAGCTGCCCTCTCAAGTTTGCACAGAGTATGATTATCCATTGTCTCCATTTCTTTTAAAAGTATTAATCTTAGGATAGACTTAGGTTAACAAGCAATTAGTTCTACATTGTTACTATTTGATTGTCATTTAATGTGTATCACTATCATATCAATGATTTTGCTTCACCAGTCGGAAAGTGTTGTTATTTTCATTATTAAATTAGGTTATAAATTTCTGATGCCATTCGTAATTGCTCTAATACAGTCTTTGCTCCCTTGAAGGAGCCAAATGCTCTTTTAATTTTTTTTATAGTACATGTTTTTAATATGCTTTTGAAAACAGTTGTAAATTTAGCAATATTTTAGTCAGTTTCTTTACACTAACACATTTTGATTTTCTCTTGGTTCAGGAATTGCTACCTAGAAGATTATTTTGGTTGTCACAATACTGTAGGTGAAGGTAATCTCGTGAAGCAGGTGATCTGTGAATTCTGCACACCCCTCGTTAATATGTTTCAGTTAAAAAAAGTTGGTTTTCTAAAGCTAACTGGAGTGCCTGTTTTGGAGAATTAAATTTAGAGGTAGAAATCACAAGGGATTTTGTGTTAAGGCTTGAGTTTTGAGTTACTGTTTTAGGGTTTTTTCGTTTTTTGTATCTGAGTGAGATGTAAAATCAGATTGCGGGATATAGTCAGAAATGTATCATGCATCTCATGTGAGGCCGCGATACATAACAATATAGACTATTTTTTTCTCCCTAGATTCTGTGTTCTGTAAAGGCTGTGGCAGAATTGTGGGTTCTTGTCAGGTCTGCTTTGTTTTGTTCTTCCATTATTTGGGTTTGTCTTTCAGCCAAATTGTACTTGAGGTTTTTCTTGATTATTAGTGTGAAACATTAAAAGGGATACCCATCTAGGGTCCCTCTGAATAATTTACGACATATGCTGATTCTTTCGTCATTGAAACTTTCTTTCTGAAGTACTGAAACGGACGATTTGATTTCATTTTTACTTGTTTTGTTTAGTTTGCTTGCAATTCTCGGAGACTAATTATGCAAGTCATGTTCAGAGTTACTGCTATTTTGATGATTTCTGTGTGATGCAGTCAGTTTGGTAAGTAGTTGCATGGCTTTAGTTTGTTTTCATGTCAGCTGTTTTTGATATTAAATCTATCATGTGAAGTTGCAGCAACTCTTTTGTGTGTAATACGGAAATAGCCATTAATTAGAATCTGCAGCTTCATGTCACTCTCATTAGGCTGTGATCATTCTGTTGTGGTCCTTGTTTGCATCCCTGTTTTAATCATTTTTTTATTTTCATTTCCATTAGAATGCATTCACCATGAGCAGAAGTTGATCTGCATCGACCCCCTTCTCCCACTAAATGTTTCAGTCTGGAAAGGTACACGAAAAAACAAATGATTTGATCCTGCAAAGGCCTTGAAAGTGGGTTGATCATTTTTCTTCTTAGGCTTGAGTCCTTGCATTTAGAGGAGTTTAGTTGAAGCGGTCCAGTTATAGGTTTGAGTTCGGTTTAACTTAAAGTTCAATTTACATTTGATCAAACGTAGTTTTTAAAGTTTGACTTAACAAAATATTTGTGCTGTTCGAAATTGACTCGATAAGTTCGAATTCGACTTAATAAATTCAATTTATCATTTTCAATTTGTAGCATGATGTTAGAATGATAAATTAATAATAAAACATATATTAATAAAAAGTTCGATTATACTCTCGAACAATTCGAATCGGATAGTAATGTTTGAATAGTTCAAACTCAGTTAAAAAATAAAACTATTATATGCTCTCCACATTTCTCTTGATGGATAATTCCGAAGCATTACAAGAATCCAACATCCTAAGCATCTAGATGATCACATAAGAGAGCTTGTCAGCACCGATCTTGCTGTTCGAGAATATCACAACATGATGCTTAAATTACTTGGGAGTTTACGATTGGAGAGTCTTTTGTCTACCTCAATCTGTGTCTTCAACAAGGCTTGTCTGAATGGAAGTTACTCTTGGAGATGTAGCATGACAAAAGTTGCTCCCTCGCGCATTCAACTATGAATAATGCTTGTATTATGATAGGGACACCTTAAAGGGAGACCATTTGGCCTGCTGCATTCATTTGCTATGCTTTGCTTTTTTTTTTATTCTTTGATGTTCCGGTTGAAATTGAAAGAGCTAAAGTGGGAGGAGTCTGGAATATCAAGCTAACAGCCCAAAAGTTAAAAAGAGGGTAAAAAAAATACCAAAAAAGAGATGGAACATAGCTTTTCATCGCTATATAACAAGGGCTTTCTTTTTTCTATACAATAGAGTCTCAGTCATGTGAAAAGAAAAAAAATGTAACTACTGAGATTCAAATATTAAATTTGTAAAAATCTTATAGATGAAAACATAATCATTTGAACTAATTCAAATATTAGACTTGTATAATTTTTATATTTTAAAGATAAGAACACAATCATTTTTTTGATAGTTAAAGGTTGGGAAATTAGGTTTGAGTTTGAATATAAGTTCTACGTTATGTAGTAATTCTTTCTTAATCACTGGGTTAAAAAATTATTGGCAGAGAACACAACCATTTAAGCTAATGCTCAGCTTGAGGCGTGGCTGTGATCAATTAATTTGAACTTGTTTTACAGGCTGTAAATTGTTAAAATTTCAATCCTACAAGGCTACAGATAATTGATGGGAAAAACTAATGGGGTGAGCATTAGGCCGACAATCTTTCCCTTCGATTGAGCTTTGCCCATTGACTAGGAAAAAAAATGCTGAACAAACGCGGATAGTGTGGTAAAGATAAGAAAACACTACCGAGGAACACGCGGGCAAGCAGCTTGACTTCTGTTTTGATTGAATTATTCTGGTGCTGCTGACTAGATTAATGTGATTGCTGGCATCCACAGTTGGTGTTTCATCTTCCATGTTCGTTTGATCCAATCTGCAACTGCAATGTTCTTACAATTCTCACTTATCTATCCTTAAGCCTCGTTTCCATGTGATGCATGCATGGTTTTTCAACTTCAGTTTTGCCCATTTAACCTGCACCTATAATATCATCATGTATTGCGAGAGATTTCGGCTTTGCTGGATGGGAGAGGGAAAAAAAATTGTTAATCCAATAATTAAACTGTAAAATAGAAAAGTTGTTATGAAACCTATTAACAAATTTTCTATTCTCTATCTTTTTTATCAAACAAAGCTTTCGAAACGTATTCATTAATACTCGACGCCTATATACCAATTGACTTGGCGATTTACTTTAACAGATTGCTGCACTACATTCAGTTCTGCTTAAATATAAGTGAAATGACATCGAATCCTGCGCTTTTTCGGCTGGCAGCTGCACTTATGGAGAGAATTAACTTGAGCTTCCTGATCTGCAGTTCTGCACTGCCCATATGTTACTTTGTTCTTGGTAGGTGATCAACGGAATCTCCATTTAGAAGATTTAGAGCTTGGCTACTAGAAAAGAGTGCAACTGCACTTCTTTGTCGTCGTTAATTAGAACTAACATATAAGTTAGCATTGGAACCGAATTAATTTTAATTTCCATGTTTTTCATATCAGATCATCTTCTGCACACAGAAGAAAATAGTTCAAGGGATTCCTGTACGTTAACAAATACGTACCATCTCTTTAATTTCATTCAGACTTTGGATTACAGAACTGATGGTCAATCTCAAGTTCAATGATAGAGGTGAGATTTATTATACTTTAAGTGCAAATTTCATTAACGAATATGCATCTGCAGCAAATTCTAACGTGTAAATTTTGTGGATTACAATGAATTAGACATATCGCAGATAGAGTGAATTCTATTTATTCTTTCCGATGCTTTTCCAGTATATCTAGATCTACATGTGTTCTGATTTCTGAGTTCATATCTATAGTGCTAAGACCAGTGCATGCCAATGTAAATATATATTAACTTGTAATATTTGACATTTGAGATTCACCTTAAGCAATTCATACACAATAAGATCCTATATATATATATATATATAAGGAGGGATCCACTTACACATGTGTAAAACAAATTTGTTTTACACACTTTCATATCTTCATATAAGATTAATATTTTTGCAAACCAACAGTTGGATTTAACAACCTACTCATATTTATTATGTATGTAAATTTTTGAATAAATCTGCTATTTTTATCATTTTAATCGAGAATAGTATTTTTTTCAATATATATCAATGATTGAAATTTTATTTTACGAAATATATAGTTAGACGTATTCGATTAATTTGAAATTTGGCATACATGATCTATGTGAATAGAACATAAAATTCAACGGTCGGATTAAAAAATTATAAATCATATAAAAAGATATGAAAGTGTGTAAAACTAAATTTGTTTTACACATGTGTAAGTGGATCCCTCCTATATATATATATATATATAAAAGAGTAAAATATTGAATTTTTGACCAAAATATATATTGAAAACCCAGAAAAACAGTAAAAATCTTGTCTTACAGTATTGGTCAAACTAATTGAACCTGTATTCTTGCTTGCTAAATATGCTTGATTTTTATTAGCTGAAGCTGTCAGATAAATTTTTCCTATATGCTAAGCAATATCTAAAGCTTTATATCATACACAATTTTAGCCGTAATTCAACGCTAACAGAGTTTTTTTCATCAATCTTGCCAGTCACTAAATAAGAAGGTAAAAACAAATAAAATTAATTTATTTAATAAAAAAGTTAAAGTTTTTAAATTACATCTTCTTCACTATAGGCAAAATGCATAGGTTGATTTTAAAATATAAAAATAGTTTTTATTATCAACTAGCAGAAAACAATTAAAAGATAATCATGTACAGTTTGCTTTTAATAATGTTATGTTATCTTTATAATATAAATTTTGATTATATAATAAATACCAAGTTTTAGTTGCATGCAAAATTTATAAGTTTAAATTTTAAATTTATTCGTTATTTTATTTAAACGATAAAATAAAAAAATAAAACAAGTTTTTAATTTTTATAAATAATTTAATATTTTAATTGTTATAATCAATAATACTATTTATTTAGTAATAAAAAATTAATTAATTTAGTTAATAATTAAAAATGATTTTAATGTATAGTTATAGCGACTAAAATCAAATTAGATTGTACTATAAAAATGAAAACATGGCTGAGTTAGTATAAGCTCTAGTTTCAAGTATTAGTTTGAAAGAGAATGGGTTTAAATTCTAATTTTGAAAAAAAAAAAACTGGTCCAAAAGGGCATGGATTCTAATCTCATTTTTAATTTTTTTTCAATGATTCCGAATTAGTACGTATTCAAATCTAATTTTTTATAAGAATTTTTAAAACTTTTTCAAAGAAAACAATGAAAACTATTTTGTTATCTATGCGATGCACAGATAATTTTTATTTATTTAAATTTGTATAGATACATATAAATTATAATTTTTTAGCAAAAATAAGAATATCATATCTTTATATAGAATGAAGTTAAATAATATTTTTATAGTAAAACATAAATCTAAAGGCATATATATAGATTTGCTTCTAGGCTTAGATTTGAACAAATGGACATTCCAAATATCTGGCATTAGTACCAAAAAGATGCCATGGGCTTTAATCCAAGCTTTCTCTTAACGAAATAATGTTCTTTTACGGATTTGTTTACATATTTTATGAACGTTTTCAATTGTCCAACTCCAAATACAATGGTTATATAAAGAATGTAATATTATGCTTAGATATGGTATGACATGGATGACAACTTCACAAAGAGTAACTGGTTAATTATCAAATAATTCTTGATTCAAGTTATTATTACTTTCATGTGTACTTAGGTCATATTTTTAAGTTTTTATTTAATAATTAAAATAAATCAAAACTAAACTTATATATTGATAAAGTTAAAATAATGTGTTTATAGTTATTTAATATTTAAAAAAGATGGAAATTCACTTGCACATGTGTAAAATAAATTATTTTACATGCTTTTTATAGTTTTTTTTAAGATTAATATTAATATTTTTACAACAAATCATTAGATTTAAAAATCCACTCGTATATTGTTATGCATGTAAAATTTTGAATTGATCTAATATTTTTATCATTTCAATTGAAAATAATATATATTTTTAATATATATTAACAACTGGAATTTTGTTATTATAAAACAAATAATTAAACATTTTTGATTAACTTGAAATTTAACATGCATAATATATGTTAATAGAACATAAAATTCAATGGTTGGATTTAAAAAGATAAAAATAGTATAAAAAGATATGAAAGTGTGTAAAACACAATTAATTTTACACATGTATAAGTCAATTATTTCTTTTAAAAAAAGCTGTAATAATTGTTGATAAAAATGTACTTAAAAATAAAGTATATTAAAACATTTTTAAATTTTACATGCTTGATTTATGTAAAAAGACTAACAATTAAGAGATGATCATTGCAATATGATCTACAATTATAACCAGAAAAAAAAGATCTGCAATTTACTAAGATTTGTTTTTTTTAATAATGTTATATTATATTAGGAGCATGAAAATTTGACTAAACGATAAATATTGAGTTTCAGTCGAATGGTTTTTAGTGGAATGTTAAAATTTATATGTTTATGTTCTAAATCTATATTTATTGCTTTATCTGTGACAAAATTCAAAAATTTCTAACATTTTTCAATAATCCCATGTTGTGTTATGATCAATAATATTATTTATATAGTAATATAGGAAAAAATTTATTTAGTATTAAGTTTATTATTTAGAATAATAAGCGGAAATTTTAACAAAAAGGTCAAGATGGCCGAGTTGGTCTAAGGCGCCAGTTTCAGGTACTGGTCCGAAAGGGCATGGGTTCGAATCCCATTCTTGACAATAATTTTATTTTAAGTTTGTTGGCTGGCTGAATTAATACTGCATCTGTTTTATTGGGCCAGCCAGGACCCAGGACCCATAAATACATCTGGGCTTAATACTGTAAAGATTCTGTCTTAGAATTCAGAATCCAATGTTAAACAGGCTTTTCTTGTTTGCAAAATAGATGGGCTTGTTTTTAATTAAAAAAGTATAGTGCATATCACTGAAAAGAACATGTTTCATTTCCAACATCATATTTAAAACTTGTCATTGAAAAGCAAAGTTTGCCTCTATTTGCATAAAGCATAAAACAAAAATTGTTGCTCTGAAGTCTGAACATTGGTAAGCAACGTATTTTATTATGTATATTTGGCTATAGATACAACAAATGAAAACCTGTGGTTCAAAACAGCTCCTGAAATTCCTCAAGAACATTGGGCTTCACTAATGACATTACAAGATTAACCCAAATGGGATGTTTAGAGAACCATTTTGATCCCTCATTTTCATTTGTGTCATATACTTACATTCGGATTCCACTACATCTATATGCTTACAATTTGTGTAATGTGTTCATGTTATATAAAATAGTGATCATATAGTGGAAAATGCGAATTTTTTAATTAAAATCCGTATTGATACACCAAAACAATTTTTTAAAAGGTTTTTGTCGCATTCATATACAAAATTTACCATATTTTACCTACTTTTATTTTCGTCTTATTTTTTGTCATATTTAAGATTGCTAGATCTATCTTGAAATCAGTCCTCTTCTCATCTTCTCTTCTTTAGATGTTCTACAGAATATCACCCAAGAATTCAATTCCAAAGCTATGCAGACACCTATCAATGTTGACAGGCACAAACAATAGCCCAGTTTAGCATAGGACCTGCTTTCTCCCATAACTTCAAAGCCTTGGAAAACATTCACAACCCCCAGCACCACGCAAGCATACCCTACAAAATGGTGGTAAGATTTCCAGTACTTCCTGAATTTATGCGTAGTCTTAGGCCTAAACAGCAGAGCAAGCGTTTGAAGAGCCCCCAAGCAAAATGCCGCAAACCCAAGCTTCCTATGGAGTGTATACTTCACTCCTGGTGACATTTCACCTAGTCTGATCCCAATTGCAAATCCCACAGTTCCAAGGAAAAATCCTGACAATTGGATCCCTGAATGAACGTAAAACCAAGTAGGCCCTAGCCCTTGTATGTGGCGCAAGTATCGTGCAATGACTGCTCCCATTGGTAGCAACAAGCCCCATGAGACGGCATTCATGACACCATGAACAAGCTTGAGTATATCAATGTTATTGTGCGGTGCAGCTGCTAAGCCAGACAAGACATCAAATGTAGCAATGGAGGAAAGGTCATTAGAAGTTGTCTGATGGATGGTTGGGGAGTATCCTTGGACATAGAGTCCTCGGTTCCAAACATGGTGAGTATCAGTCTTGTTTGGCACAAGTTTTACCGTGGCATAAATTTCAACTGTGGCACCATCCTGTATAGTAGCCATTTTGCCAGCATACAAGGTAGCTGATGAAGAAATCAAGTGGATATCAAGGGGGCGAGAGAGAAGTGGGGATTTCTGGAGTTTAACAGTTGGGTCTAAAATGTAAGGTAGTAGAACTAATTGACCTGAGCCAGGGTCCGGAAAGGCTACAAGAGCTCGTGTACCGGTCATTTCCGGGGATGAAGGATTGATTCCCCATGCCACCCACCCGGAAGGTGAAATGAAAGTGCCGAAAAAGCAAAGGTCTAATGTGGCATTGTGGGGAAAGAATGTCCAAGCAATTGAGGCTTGTTGGGTAGGAAGCGTGATGCATTTGTCGAAGGCTTTGGCGGCCGTGGTGGTGCTACAATGAGCTGAGAATGCAGGGCTTTGATGGGAAGAGAAAAGGAAAAGAAAGAAGAGAAATATCATGGTTGTGGAAGAAGAGTGGAGGAGGCTTCAATGGCGTTAGGAAGGTTTTGTTAACATTTATGAGACTGGTACCGAGGCTTTGTTGGGACAATGAAAGCGGTCTGTCATGATGGCTGTTGAATAAATCATGAGAACGTTGCTGAAAGTGGTTAGCTTTGAAGTTAAGAGGTTTGGTAGATGTTTGGGGTTTGGTAGATGTTTTTTCAAGCAGTGTTTCCTGATTAAAACATTCATCTTCCTCATCATTGAATCGATGAAAATTGATATTTTTTTTCTTTCCTTTCATTTCTCAATTGATAGTAATAGTTTTTGTTTGGATCTTTTCTTGGAAAGGGTCGTTCAAACGAAGAAATTAACTTCTTCATTTGAATCAAATAATTCAGTTTGAAATTGTGATCATTTAATTAATACACATTAAATCTTTTGATTAAGAGCCAATTCAAGTGATAAAAACGAAAGAATTTGTTATTCTTTTAATTGTTTTGAATTCGAGTATGTGGAAAGGGGGTGTGTAAGTAATTTTTTATTAATTTACTTGATTTAGCTTAAATATACTTATCTGAATCAATCCAAAAAACAAATATATTGGACGAAAAATCTTCCAATTGGAAGAGTTTAGGTTGAAAATAGGAATGTGGTCTGCTTGGCTTTGAAGCTAAGTTATAATATTTGAGATTATTTTGACTGAAATGTTGCAACTTTTTAGCAATAGCTCTCTCCACTTTACATTTGGAAGCATCTATTCGTCCTTGTTGATAGCAATTTCTTAATTATTACTATATGTACTCTATACCCATGTTTTTTAGTGACGGTCTTCCAGAAAAAAGTAGACTTGCATATTCAGTGGGGATGCCCTACTCTAATCCAATCTTAGAAAGCTTTGCCCTCTCATGTAGGTTTATGGAATTCGTATTTGATTCATTGATAGTGAAAAATTTTAACTCCATAAACCTAATTTAAAAATGACCGTATGTCTCATTTTTCTTTTATTAATTTTTTAAAATTTTAATATAGCTTAAGTTGTATGTGTTAACTATTAATTTCGCTTACTATCAAAAAACTTCAGTAACAATAAGTCCACTAACGGTATTTCAAATAAATTGTGTGTGTCTACGATCATTTTCTTTTGCTTTTGGTGCCTCTTTATTGAACTCACGCCAATAAAGATCACTGAACCTGGGGTCCCTTTGTCTTATTCGGGAAAATTTAGAACAGTGGTGTCATATTTTCCCAGTTATTATTATTTTTCTTGGCCGAGAGAAAATTTTTATTGCACAAGCATGCCAGAATTCAGTGATGATCAGATCTTTCAGTCTTTCTACATGCCATTTTACCAGTGCATTGCTCTGCTTCAATTGTGCTTAGAGACTAAACTGATTGGATAATACAACTTTGGGTGAAGAAAAGTGTGAAATTCGCATTTAATCTTTTTTGATTCGAAAGTGTTACGGTTTTGATATTTGTTGATGGTCACAAGTCCTTTATTTTATCAGCGTATAGAAGTTAAATGTAACTAATGGAAAAATTCATGATGGATGAATAAAGATTGCTAACATTTTAGCTGAAAGATTAACAAAGAAAATGTAAGCAATACAAAGGCTTTGTTATTTCAAGTTGAGTCTATAAATACAAATTCCAGTTACATTTCTGACAATGTTTTGTGGTTCTCATGACCTTGTCTTTCATGTGTTATAAATCATCTAGAAAACAAAAGAAAGTATCAGAACAACTACAAATGCTTAAATGCTTATAGTTGTATGATATAAATTGTAATACTCTAATTTCACGTTGGGATATTTTGAGATTACGCTATGATATATAAGTATAGACATAAATTCATACTTGTGATGTGTAAATTGTGAGAAAAAACCGTGAGATATTCAAATCAAAGTGGACAACATCTTGTAAGTTAATGTGGATCTCCACATAAATCATCTGTTCCTTGTTTAAATTTTCTTAGAATTAGGAGCAAATTTACTTGGACATTTCTGAGGTATTTAGAGCTATATACTGACAATCGCAGTACTGGTGTAACGAGCATCAATTAGTAATAGCGAGTTGTAGAAACCAGAATTGCAGATGTGAATGACGATTGCCTGAATCTAATAGTTAGAACCGTAATGTGAATGCTGAGGTTTCAGGAACAACAAACTAAAGTTTCTGATATCCATTGACAGAAACTTGTAATTGCAGTAATGGCAAGCAATGACAAATAGCATAAAACACCAACTGATCATTAATGTCATTTGCTCCTAAGGAGACAGAAAATTGAGCAGTCCCAATGACAGAACATTCTCACCATACAGTTGATGAACCTGGGGAATGTTGTCTGAAACTGAACTTCCAGCTTGCCAGACATGGTTGAAAGTAGTTCGAGCACCAAGTGGTCCGAGGACAGCGAAGATAATCATCTCATTGTTAATGTATACTGCTGATATATTGGAAACTGGAATGCTGAGTTCCCCAGGCTGCATTGAAGGGTTGTAACTTGTTATCGATGTTGTATAAGCAATCATGCTGCCATTAGAGTTGCGAAAAGCAACAAGTGCTTGAGAGCCAATCATGCCGATTCCCCTTGGATTTATTGCCCATGCAATCCATCCACTGGGGGTCTGGGTAGCTGTGTATGCAATCTGAACCTTTGTGGTGGATGGACTGTAGTTCCAATGTAAATATGCTCGAAGAACAGGAAGGTCAGCGCAGGAATTGAAGACTTCATTACCTGGAAATGTGTAGTTTAAGCAGAGTTGAGCTGAGGACATGAATACCAGAGATGTTTGAGTGCAGATCAGCAAGATCATCCATTTGGTTTTAGCCATGATGCCTATGAACAGTTGGGGCACGGTACTGTTGGGTCATATAACCTGAGAAGTATTGATAATAGGAAGTGCACATTTTTTGGATGAACCAACAAGAAATTAACAGAATATACTTGAAGATAGCTTGAACCAGACTGGCAATTATAGAATTTGACAAGGTGATACAGCACAAATAAGACTTATAACGGTAATATAGGCTAAAATTTAGTAAAATTGTATATGAATATGATAAAAATTTAAAAATGTCAACACAAATTTTGATATAACATTTTTGTGTTTTATACGACACAAATGTGAATTATATACACAAATTATCAAGTCTTGATCTATATTGTATCAATTGAAGGAAACATCAAAGTTTAGAATGGAAGAACACATGGATTTTTCATTTATCCATTCTACCAAGTCATGAAGCTGGTTTGGGATCTCTGCCTTCGTGTGAGTCAGCTTTCCCATTTGTCTTCATTATGATGTCTGAAAAAAACAATGTAAGATGGTTTGGGGTTTGGTTATTTTAACAAAAATGTCAAGAAGTAGTCCTTGTCTGAATAGAAAAAAATGAAAATAGCTTTGAAATTCAATGTTTTATGCATACTATCGTATTGTCATTGGAGTGTTGGACCAATTCAAACTTTCTTCTCCACAATATATAATTTCAATGATAAAAAAAAAGTGTGATATATTATAAAATTTGACTTCAAATTTAAATAATTTTAATTTCTATCTTATATTTATAAAAAAAATTAATGTAACCCTAACCCCAGCACACACGTACGTGCGTGCTTTCGAGAAATCAAAAGAGAAATTTGTGGAGTTCCAATGACCTCGGGGTAATTGATATCTCCTTTCTTGAATATTATGAATTAAACGAGGACAAAAAAGTCAATTCCTTAATTTAATAATAATTATTTTCTTGAATTTGTTTGCCAGGCCAAGAAAAATGAAACAAAAAAATCTCAAGTTTATTAGCTTTATTGAAATTTAATACGATGATGACGACACAACTGTTAGAAACATATTCTACCTGTCCAATCCCAAAGGAAACGTAAGATTTTTTTTATTGAAAAAAAAAATCAAAACCGCGTGAAAGTTTGTTGTAAATATGAACGCAGAGAAAATTATATGAAATGAATATACTATTAATATATTTTTTATTTAAATTATATCAGGTTATATTATTAAAAGACTCAATTATTTATATAATACAAATGTAATAATTAAATGATAAATCTATATTTTAATAAATTTATTAATAATTCAAATAATAAATAATAGATTCTTTAATAATAAAGGAGACTTATGTTAACCTAAAATAACGTTTCATTTATCATCATTTCTCGTCTGAATTATAGGAAGAAATGAAGACATCTGACGGTGCAAACTTAACCTTTTGATGTAATTAATTATAAAAAAAACTCTAGTTATTGATGGTTCTGCCGTGAAGGAAGAATTTGTCAAACACAATCTGGGAAAATTTAGTTGGATGACTTGTAGATGTAGTACGCAGAAAATATTGGGTTTGGGATGTTTGAACATTTCTTGATTTTGTAATTTCAAAGAAGGTTCATACGGCAAGGCTGATTCATGGTTCCCCTGGAAAGGCTGCCATGCATGCTACTCCGGAAAGACGGGCATCCATTTTGGACTTGCATACACGCAAACGATGCTTATGTGTTAAACTGGGAAGTTATCTTTTTTTTTTTTTTTGCTCTATAACTGAGAAGTTATCTTGATTTTGGCTTTCTACCAGAAAACGAAATGACAATTTGAAACTGTTTTTGGATGTCAATTCTGGAAGTTAATCAAAATTTGAATGCGTCTGAAAATTTAATTGATAATTTTGATTGATCTTTTTTAGTTTAATCACATGTATCTTAATCTATTTTATGATCTAAGACTAATCATATTCGGATCAAGAGTAGTAACAAGTAAAGTCCTTTCAACAATAGCAACTTTAAAATTCAAATCATATTCAAATGTTTGGAAAAGAAGTCCATTTTCATTTTTTTCAACTACTTGTTGGTTGATTGATCTTTATTTTAAGCTACATTAAAGGGATGAAAATAAAATTTTATGTTTACTCCGCACTTTATATGAATATTATAATGAAAACTTTGGTTTGAGAGAAAAAAGAATACAAGTATTGAAATTTAAATTTTAGACTTACAAGACATCTTAAATGTAAGGATATGACTAGAACTACCAGATTAATTTTTTGGTTTCATTTTTTTTCTTGGAAAAAATGGATGGTTCAGTAGAATAAGGTGAATCAATTTTGGATTTATTAGAGAGAGTGCGTGTGTGTATATATATAGTTTATATATGATGTACTAATAGTATATAGCCTCTATACATTGTCAGTCAATCACATATTGACACCTTATTAATGAACAAATTTAAAAAATAGACAGCTCTTAAAAATAAATATTAATAAAGTTTTTAAATTTATTTTTAAGGGCTTATGTACTTTTATGTTTTGTTCATTAATGAAGTATCAATATGTGATTGATTGACAGTATATAGAGACAATATACTGTTCTATACACTGTTAATGCATAATATATAAACCTATATATATTAGATAACCGTTTTGGTTATTATTTTAAATTATTCTTCGTCCCATTTAAAGGGTGAAAATGTTGAATTTAATATAGGGTTGTTCCAATTTCATGTTTTCCTCTTTTAACGTCAAAAGTAAATTCAAATAAATAGCTTTCAATAATCTTTCATGACTAATTGACTATAGACTAGCTAGGGACATAACCAAAGTTTGGCCATAGGATGGGAGGCAGGCTGCCCAACATGTATACTTCATATGTTTAAGAAACATTGACATGATACAATATGATTCTCTAAAAAAGGAAAAAAGTATAATTTAATTATAATCATAATTCTTTTTAAAAGGTGATTTGCTATAAATTTAAAATTCGAACATATATTTTTTACTTTCAAATTACTGACTTCTTTTATATAAAATGTTAATAATAATGAAGTTAATATAAATACACCATTTTTATACATAAATGTTTATTAATATTTTTTTGAATGCATGCTATAATTATAAATATATTCCTAGTGATTATTTATTCTCATTCTAGAGAATTTTAATTAAGATATTGTTTCGTGATTTAACTACGTGAATTATTGTTTTCTAACAACAAAAAAAAAATCAATCATAGAACACAAGAGCCGGTACGGTTGAAATTTAAAGGAAGCCTAAGTCATGAGTCATGAGTGAATTTGATACAAAATCACTAGCTAGCTAATCTTGCTCCTTACTTCACCAAAACGGCAAAACCTCCTTTTTTTTCTTTGTTGTTTTTCTTTTTCCTCATCTCAGTTATTATTGCGGTTTGAGCAACCGTACGTTTGAAGATCAAATTCGAGAAATATGGGTTTTAGAAATCGTTGCAGCTGGAAAAGAAATGGAGGATGATCTCATTTGTTTGAATCACTTTGCTTTTCTATGCTTTACGTGTGGGCGTACGTGGCCGGGGTTAGAATAATTTTTTGGCCGAAAGACATGATTCAGTGATGTGAATATATATATATATATATATATATATATATATATATGAAAGAAAAACAATGTCAATTAGGAAAATATCTCAAATCTTGCCTTTCACGTTCAAATTTAATTATTTGTGAATTATGTTCAACTTCTTGGGTTCTTACATCAGTTGTGAATAATTTAAGTGTAAAAATTTTATCTCTTGAACTAATTTTTGGAATTGAGAATACTGATATCAGAGCTTAAATTGTCAATGTTTATTTGTGTTCCAGGTAGAGAGGCACTCTCCAAGACTTAATGTGTGAAAGAAGAAATTGTTGGATTTTTACATCTATTGTGGAAGTGGCTTGGTGTATATTTATAAGCGTAAAGAAATGTCTCAATCCTAAAGCTAGTTTTTGGAGTTAGAGAATGCACAATAGCACTCAACACTTGTATCATGGCAATGATAGCCAATATCTTCCTGTGTTTTGGGCAAAAAGCATTTTCTCAAAGCTTGATTTATAAAGGGATAGATTGTTAGAGTTTCCATATCAATTATAGAATTGGTTGAGAGACAAGATCTCATCTATTGAATCAGTTGTTGTGATTGAAAAGACACTAGCATCAAATACAACTTTATATTAATTTTATTAATTTATTCATTTTTTTTAAAGTATGCATATATCAACTAAATTGTAATTTCTACTTGCATATTTAATTTCTTGAAAAATAAATATGTGATAATAATAATAATAATAATAATAATAATAATGTGTAAAAAACTCAAGCAGTTTCAAAGTTCAAACCAAAACCTATTTATTTAGAATTATCAAACTAATTAAAATAATTAAAAAAACAAAATACACGCCTTATTTTATCCAACTGTGTGGACTTTATTAGAAGTTACAATTACCTAATTACAATATGTTTCAAATTTCTGAAGTTTATTTCTGCTAGCTTAACTAAATTTCAAAGATCAAAATGGGAAAACGTTAAGTTTTCGGCGTAATGTAAGGAGCAATTGAACTCTAAATACTTTAACCTTGATTTAGGTTCGTACGGCTAGAACTATAATTGACCGCAGCTTATCTATAGAACTATAATTGACCGCAGCTTATCTATCTAATTTAAACGTTACAAAATCCCAAAACAACATAATCAACTACCAAAGAATATTGTAAATTTCTTTTTAATAATTAGGGGGTGCGAGATGAGAATTTCTATAGTAATTTTAAAAATTTTGATATTATTGTAATGTCAATGTAAATATATGTAATTAAGCCTAAATTAAGTGTCATTAGACATAAAATATGTTAGAATAAATACATTTTATAGTAAAATTATCTTGTATTTACATTTATTGATAATAATTTTCTATTTATTCTCATGTGTTTATGATATTTTAACATATTTTACATCTATCAATATTGAATTTATGCTTAAGCATATGTGTTTACGTTGACTTTACAATAAAATCATTTTTTTTAACCCAAAGGTTAGTTCAGTGATATAAAATTTTGTTGAGTTTTTAAGTAAAAATAATTTATAGTGGGAAGTCCAATTCTCTTATCGGGTCAAATTCTCTTAAGTCAATACCAATCATGAAGTGTGAGCGGAGATTAGGCTCATACCCAATATGATACGAAAACATCTCATGATTAACACAAAAAAAAATTACTTTACTGTAAAATTCTCTGGTGAAAGGTTATTTGGACTTAAATTTAAACCTTTGGGTATGCAATAACTTTTCTATAATTATTTGATGAAGAGATTGTTGGCATGAAAAATTATTTTAAGTTCTACATGTTATGCTCATAATTTACCCTAAGGGGAATCAATAACCTTGACAACTTACGTTACGTGTCTTACATATAAAAGTAAAATGGTCTCCACAAAAGTTAAAAATATTTTTATTTATTTTGTTTATTTGTCAATGTACGGAATATTATTAATCCCGGCTGAAATACGTTTAGAAAAATCAATTTTGACAACTCTTAATTATTTGTCTTGTTCAGAGCAAAAAAAAATTTGTTTGTCTTGCAAAAATTTCAATCGGTTGAATACATTGGCGGACAACAACCACAAATTTAAATATATTCAACACCATGAATGTAGCAATTTTCATTAACCTGATTTTATTTATGAGACATTTTCGTCCTGAACCGTATTTCAACAAAACATTTCTTGGAAAATCAGGAACCAAAAGTCTGTTAGGTTTTGCTTGATATGGTAGAAAGAAAGAGGTGAAAAAAAATTAGTTAATAAAATGGTTAAACTACAAAATAAAAAAATTGTTATGAAATATAACTATTTGATTAACTAATTTTCTTCTTCATCTCTTTCTTTCCATCTTACCAAGTAAAGCTTTAGATCGATAGCGGAATAGCGAAAAACCGAGTCACAACTACAACTGCTGCATGGACAGCAGCGCCCCGAAGATCGTTGGCTAAGAGTACAATGACTCTGATATTTCAGATTCTGGAAAATCTGATCCTTGGCGTCTAGTAGACTTTATAGTTAGCCCCCTGTTAAGGGTTGCTTTTGAGATTACGAAAGGCCTGCCTCAAGCTTGCCTAAGTGAGGATCTGGCAAGAAAACTCGACCTTCTACCTTATTAAGAGAGCTTTGGTTAATACTGTCAATGATTGAAGATGCTGGAAGAAACGTTAACCAAGATTATTGGTGTCGTATGGCCAATCCTGTATGTTTATTCTTTGTTTATAAAGTTAGTTGCATGTTCTAGGTTTTTCCTTGTTGAGGTTATTAATTAACGACAGAAGCTTTTAACAATGGAGAACATATGTCAGCAACTAGAATTATATATATGGTGATGCATAACATGCTAGTAAATTTTGCTTTCGATACATGATTAATTCTAGTCAATTAATTAGTTGGTCGAAAATACTAAATAATGAATTATAAGTTTAAGAAAACTCGGATTTAAATCAATTATTGTTCATACTCCTTCTTTAAGAAGTGACTTACGATAAGTCTAGGGTTCAAATCAGAGTAATTATATATTTATTCTCAAGTCATGGTTTCTTTTGTGTTAAAAAATTTATAAGATTTAAAAAATTTTTACAATTTAAGCATCTAAATTATATATATACACACACAACTCAAAAAAAGAAAAGTAACATATTAGCAGAGGAGAAAGAATTGTACGAAACAATTATTCCATATTACTATATATCCCTATTTATGCTGTTATATTATTAAAAAAAGTCAATCATTTATTACACATCACATTACGTGATAATTAAATAATGAATGTTTATTTCAAGAGATTCATTAATGATTTTGATAATAAATTATATTGTGATTACGTGAATGATTTGAATAGAAAAAATATATGTTAATATGAAGTAATTGTTTTGTAATCCTTTCTCATTAGCATAGATCAAATTAGTCTAATCAAAATCTTGATTTTGGCACATGATTAATTCTATCAATTAATTATATGGTAGGTGGAAACTACTAAATAGTTAATGAAATTATAAGATTTAAATTCCTATTGTTTGCAAGGCTGCCTAGGCACACTCATGTCTTATTAACTTGAGCTACAAGCACAATATCGTATGAAATCAAGTTTTACATGTAAATATGCTTGATGTGGGTCAGGTTAAAGATTATTGGGCTTTTCTATAAGTCAAGCTGAAGATAATTAGGCCGAATGATAATTTAAGCCCAAGAGGAAAGAGGACTCAGAAGGTCCATAAATGATCCATTGAGTTATTATTTAAGCTGTGGGTCTTAAAGGTAATTACACGCAAAATCACTCCTATAAATAGGTCACAGGTATTATTTTTAACTCTAAGCTCTATTTGCCTACTGAAACCCTGCCAAAACCCTGTCTAACTTAAGCATAGGAGTGCTCGCGCAGGGAAAACCCCTGCGCCCCCTGATGGTTTCCTATTTTACAGAATTCTTGGAGACAGACTAACACGAAGATCGAGGATCGACGTCAACAACGAATCATTGTTGTTTTGAGCAATAACAATTGGTGCCGTCTGTGGGAAACAAACAAAAAAGCCGTAACAAAAGATGGTGAAAAGACGATCTGCGGAAGACAGGGTATGTAGGCTGCGGCAGGGTGCACAGATTACGCGATAAAGTCTGGGGCGAGAGACTGACTCTCGCGCGTGACAGGCCTTTTGGCGATAAAGTGCATGCAACTAGCGACAGCCCTACCGTATGAAAGATATCTGGCGACAGAGTACAAGGGAGTGGGCGATAGGCTAGCTCTCGCGCCAGACAGGCCCTTGGCGAGAGACCGCCTCATGTTAGCACTGCGCGAGAGCCATCTATTGTGCGAGATAGATCCTTGGCGAGAGAAGACCTCCCTCTCTCGACAGGCCCCTGGCGATTAGCACTGGGCAAGAGCCATCTATCGCGAGAGACAGATCCTTTGTGAGAGGAGACCTCCCTCTCGCGACAGGCCCTTGGCGATTAGCACTGGGCGAGAGCCATCTATCGCGCGAGACAGATCCTTGGCGAGAGGAGACCTCCCTCTCGC
This sequence comes from Heritiera littoralis, assembly GCA_031772115.1. Taxonomy (NCBI): domain Eukaryota; kingdom Viridiplantae; phylum Streptophyta; class Magnoliopsida; order Malvales; family Malvaceae; genus Heritiera; species Heritiera littoralis. Next base: position 1,859,157 of record JAPDPK010000059.1, on the reverse strand, counting down.
GACAGGTCCTTGGCAAGATTAGACCTCCCTCTTGCGACAAGCCCCTAGCGATTAGCACTGGGCGAGAGCCATCTATCGCGCAAGACAGATCCTTGGCGAGAGGAGACCTCCCTCTCACGACAGGCCCTTGGCGAGAGTAGACCTCCCTCTCGCGATAGGTCCCTGGAGATTAGCAATGGGCGAGAGACATCTATCGCGCGAGACAGATCCTTGGCAAGAGGAGGCCTCCCTCTCGCGACAGGCCCCTGGCGATTAGCACTGGGCGAGAGCCATCTATCGCGTGAGACAGATCCTTGGCGAGAGGAGACCTCCCTCTCACGACAGGCCCCTGGCGATTAGCACTGGGCGAGAGCCATCTATCGCACGAGGCAGATCCTTGGCGAGAGGAGACCTCCCTCTCGCGATAGGCCCCTGGCGATTAGCACTAGGTGAGAGCCATCTATCGCGCGAGTCAGATCCTTGGCGAGAGGAGACCTCCCTCTCACGACAGACCCCTGGTGATTAGCACTACTCACTACTAACATTTACTATTTTCTGCACACATCCACGGCAGACGCATAAGAAATTTAAGTCTATCATTTGACATTTTGGAAAAAAAAACTTTGAGGAGCCTTTTGGCGACAAGGTTCCATGCGACAGAGCAATTCACGCTACAGGCCACTTAACCATGGTAACACGGCAGGATGTGTGCACGACAGGTGCAAAAAAAAAACACTTTGTCGCATAGTAAAGCAATATGGACGATAATAGTTGTCGCACCCAAGGTTTGCCCAATTTGGGTGAGCATAGGTCCCGCGCAAAAGGCCACTCTGGCGACACCGTGCTCAACTGTGCGACAGCTAAAGCAAGCGAGCAATGATTCTCGTACGCGACATCTCCCCTGGGTGAGAAGAGTCTCCCGCATGTAAAACGGCAATAAAGGGGCTCTCGCAAGCAAACCGCAATAGAGGGTCTCCTGCACACTAACAGCGAGAGAAGGGCTCCCGCGCTCGACATTCCCTTTTGTTGAGAGTGGCACACGTGGCAAGCGCCCGGGTAGAACAATGCATGTGTGCAAATAAAGCCTAAGTTGAAATGCTTGGTGAACAAAGGACTGTTACGATGACTCACGCCAGGGGCGGAATGTGGGCAAACAGGACCATGCGGCAGGACCCTTTGGTGAGATATAGTAACTCGTGCATGCAAGGGAGGTAGGGTGCCGCACAAAGAGCACACGCATGAGTGAATGTGGCGAGCATGTTGCATCACAGGCCTTTGGTGAGAGATTGTAGCTCGCCTATCGACAGTCAGAACAGGCGAGCACAGTTAAACACAGCACGAGTTTTGGCAAAAGAGTAAGCCACGATGGCGAGCACCGCACATACACGACAGTCTTGGGCAGTAAAGAGACGATGGCAAGCACGGCCTGTAGAGTAAAAGATCGAAAAAATAGCTAATGTACAGCAGACACCGCCGCAATAAAAGGGCTCTTGCCACAATAGGTCAATTCACCGTACACAAGGCGGTAGTGCAAATACACGAGCACTGATCCCAAGCTGCATGCTAGCCCAATAGGTCAAAGGTAATGGTTAGCACATTCGACAGGTTACGTCGCGATAAAGTGGTTTGTCCTAGGCGACAGCCATGCGAGCAAGAAAAAGTCACACGGCAGGCATTCTAGACGAGCAAATGGCTCCCGTGAGCCTAGCCTCCCACACACAAGGCGTGAAGCAATGCTGACAAATGCAGTGTTATGTGGCAAGCACAAGACCACTGCAGCAGACACTTTCGGCGATTGAGTGGGATGTGGCGATTGCATGACTAACGCCACAGCCTAGCCTCCGCAACAAGGCTTGCTCGGTAAAGCACGTGTCAAGGCACGAGGAACGATCTAGATGGGCAAGCAAGGAACAGGCCAAAGGGTTGGGCAGAGGTGCGTGCACAATGCTAGATAAGCTCGCCCAAGAAAGGAAAAAACTGGATGAAGGGCTCGAAACGAGTGAACGTAAATCCAAGGGAGCTCTATTGGGCGAGCTCTAACCAAAGACATCAGGGAACACGCTAGAACTTCAAATGCCCGCTCGTGTTTGCCCAGATGCGTAAGAACATAGACGTGCGGTGGAAACCAGGGAGGGCACAAAAGGTCAGACGAGCTAGTGGCCACCACGCGAGTACGGTTGTGAATGGTAAGTTAGAATACGGTCATCCTAAGACTTAGGCGAGCAAGCCCTTGTCAAACGATACAGGAACTCGCCTAGGAGAGAGAACTCTATGTGCAAGCCATTTTAAGTGACCAAAGTGAGAAAGGAGTAGGCGACTCTCTACATCATTAGGTGCACGCCCATGTAATGAAGGACCGAGCGAGGATGCGCTCTCCCAGACAATGAGAACTCCGGTTTGCAGGTGAGACTTTGGCAAGCCTAGCCGCAAAAGCTCTCTATGAACACAGCAGAGCTCGATTGGTGATCTGGCCGAATGCCCAGCAAAGAAGAAATCAAGATGGCGAGCACAGTTCAAATGCGACAAACTCTCAACTTCGATAAAATGATAGCGAAGAAAATTAGGTGAACACAGCACCCATGCGCAAGATTCCCCTGTTAGCACAATGCAGGCGAGCAAAGAACACCCGAGTCATGTCTTTTGGCAATGGCTAGCAACGCTAGCGAGCACGGAATCCAAACTACTAGTTCACCCATTAGAAAAAACTTTGGCGAGCACATTTAAATTTGACGATCCAAGCGCACGCCCAAGTGCGGGATCTAAGCGGAATGATATAGAATCTTCTAGACCTGGTGCGCGCACTAATCCGACTGAATGTCCAAAAATCTTCCTTCGGCCCATCTGTCGATCGTCTAACACAGAAGCTTCCAAGAACTGCTCTAGCAACCATCTAGAAGTGGCTTAAAAGCCATACACTTGGCCTATTGACAAACCACACATGTGAAAGAGGGTTTGTCTATACGACGGGTGTGTCAGCTTCGTGAGTCCTTTAAGTAAGACAAGGAGGTGCCAGCTTAGGGTGTCGAGATCAAGGCTGTGTCTCCCTTATAAGCCCCTACACATAGCATTCTTGAGTATCAATACAAATGAGTGCTTGGTACAACGAAAATTGCAAACACACTCAAGCAGGGACATACGGGTGGTAACCAGATTTGAGGTACTCTTATATGATGTTTTCGATTTTCTTGTCCACTCTAATAGTTGTGATTGAATTAGGCAGGTGTTCGAGGCAGGCACTAGCCATTGTCGTGTAAGGCAGCAAGCCAGGGAGAGCTTGGTTCGATATAGTTGGATCGAAAACTTGTGGTAAGCTCGTAAAGGTAGATTGCTGGTACCGAGGCACGACTTAGTGCACAATCCATGGTTGACAGCAGAACATCCCAGCACTCGTACTTTACAGATTTTTTAAAGACAAAGACTTGGAATGGTACTGGTGGTAAACTTTTTCTATTATTGTTTTAACATTTGTTGCAATTATATTGTTACTTACTCCATTTAATTGAAAATATTACATTATGAAATGAAAGACCAGTTATTTTTATTTGTATTATGATAATCCTACATGTTTGATAGACATGTTGCAGGAATAGAAGAAGAAAAAACAGAAGCTAGCCAAAGAGACGCGAGACGAGCACAAATAAGTCCCTAAGCGAAAAATGCGCGAGACGGGCACAAATAGGACCTTAAGTGTGAAGAAGACGCGAGACGGGCACAAATAAGTCCCTAAGCGAAAAATGCGCGAAATGGGCACAAATAAGACCTTAAGCGTGAAGAAGACGCTAAAAGGGCAAAGTAAGACCCTAAACGGGTATAAATAAGACCCTAAGTGAGAAGAGGACGCGAGACGGGCACAAACAAGTCCTTAAGCGAAAAATGCGCGAGACGGGCAAAAATAAGTCCCTACGCAAAAAAATCAAAAGTCCCTAAGCGAAAAATGCGCGAGACGGGCAAAAATAAGACCCTAAGAGAGAAGAAGACGTGAGACGGGCACAAATAAGTCCCTAAGTGAAAAATATTCCAGACAGGCAAAAATAAGACCCTAAGCGAGAAGATACAAGACGGGCACAAATAAGTCCCTAAGCGAAAAATGTGCGAGATGGGCAAAAATAAGTCTCTACGCGAGAAAGTCAAAAGTCTCTAAGCACAAAAGGGTGCGAGACGGGCAAAAATAAGTCTCTAAATGAGGTACGTTACAATTTTATCAGATTACATTTAATGTATTATGTTGGCATCTCGGATGTAAACGATATTATATTCTAACAAGTCCTTAAGCGGATAGTACGCAAGACAGGACTAATACTTCAGTAAAAGTTCTTCTTTGGACACGAAAAGTCCCAAAGAAAAACTTGGGGAGCACACAGTGTGCAGGCTGTGAGGTATGTTACAAGGTATGCTACAATTTTATCATATTTTATGTTGGCATTTCGGATATAAACGATGTTATATTCTTATCAATTGTACAAAGTCCCTAAGCACAAAAGGGTGCGAGAAGGGCAAATTCGAAAGTCCCTAAGCGAAAAATGCGCGAGACGGGCAAAAGAAAAGTCCCTAAGCACAAAAGGGTGCGAGACGGGCAAACCAAAAGCCTAAAGCGAAAAATGCGTGATGTAGGCTATGCATGCACTTGAAGTGAAAAGTGCGCGATTTAAGTCATGCATAAAGTGTAAGGGCTTGAAACGAAAAATGCACGAAGCAAGCCAAGTACTCAAAGAAAAAAGCCTGAAGCGAAAATGCGCGATGTAGGCTACGCATGCACTTGAAACGAAAAAGTGCGCGATTTAAGTCATGCATAAAGTGTAAGGGCTTGAAACGAAAAATGCGCGAAGCAAGCCACGTACTAAAAAAAAAGCCTGAAGCGAAAAATGCGGGATGTAGGCTACGCATGCACTTGAAGCGAAAAGTGCGTGATGTAAGTCATGCATGAAGTGCTTGTGCTTAAAGCAGTAATTGAGCGGCATAAGCCACATATGTAAAAGAACTTGAAGCAAAAAGTGCATGAGGAAAGTCTGATTATTATATAAGACTAATACAAGGTAAATGTGTAGTTGCCTCTGTAGATGAGTTTAAAAATGTGTTGATCAGTTCGTAAAAGACTGAGCTCTTTCACAAATAACTGGGGAGCACTTTACATTAACTTCTGCCTCAAAAGGAGCATCGATACTAACAAGCACCCAAGCATGTACGCCATGAGGTGCTATAATTATCTAAATCATCTTCATCTGAGCCTGTGAGAACCCCGACCATCTCGGGTCAACGAAAAGGCTCTTAAGGGCTGGTAAGATCAGATAGATCTTTATAAATGCCTATCCTCAGAAAAGGTTCCAAATCCTCAGCATCTGGATCAAGCTTCAACCAATCAGGAGCATGCCAAGCACAAATCGCATCTGATGAAACCAATTAAGAGCATATGCATCCTCTTGTGGCATTTCTTGACGATGCACCCTCATGGCTTTAACTCAGATTTGGTTTTCTTCCTCTGGGCTAATAAAAGGCTTTGGTGGCTCTGCAATCTTGTAATTTCTCCTTATAGTTCTTGGTTTCGATCAGCTAAGACATTAAATTCGAAAAGAAGGGTGGCATATTCCACTTGAGAAGCACTTAGCTCAGAAAAGGAAATCGTATCCTGGTAGTGTCCTGAAAAAGGCACTTGACAAAAGAAATGATGACACGATGTCGTTTCTGTTACAAATAATGATGAAGTCCATTAGTTGAGCCCTCAAATGAAGATGAAAAAACTTTTATGATAATCCAAGAAAGAGGATAGCAAAAGAATTTGAAAAGCCCATTCTTTATATACTCTTTCACAGGGTAAACCCTGCAAAAGAGTGGGGAGCAATTGATGTGGGTCAGGTTAAAGATTACTGGGCTTTTATATAAGTCAAGCTGAAGACAACTAGGCCGAATGATAATTTAAGCCCAAGAGAAAAGAGGACTTAGAAGGTCCATCAATGATCCACTGGGTTATTATTTAAGCTGTGGGTCTTAAAGGTAATTACGTGCAAAATCACTCCTATAAATAGGTCACAGGTATTATTTTTAACTCTAAGCTCTATTTACCTACTAAAACCCTGCCAAACCCTCACTACAAAAAAATGAACCTTCAGCGACGGAATTAGCGACGAAAAATTCCGTCGCTGATAGTTAAATTCCGTCGCTGATGGTCTTCAGCGACGGATTACCTACGGATTACCGACAAAAATTTTTCTGTTGAAAAAATCGATGTCGCTGATGCTCACTCCGTCGCTAAAACTTCATTTTCGTCGGTAATTCCGTCGCTAATTAGCAACGGAATTTTTTTACATCAGCGACGGATTTTATGTCATTAGTGACGGAAAATTCCGTCGCTAAAAACATAATTTCATCTTTTAATTTACATGAAAATCCGTCGCTGAAAGGCATCAGCGACGGAAAATTCCGTCGCTGATAGTTTTATTATTATTTTATTTTATGAAAAAATCCGTCGCTAAAAGGCATTAGCGACGGAATTTCCGTCGCTAATTCCGTCGCTAATAGTTTGTTATTTTTGTTAATTCAATAAACATTCTGTCACTTAAGAGCATCAGTGACGAAAATTCCGTTGCTAATGTTATGAATTTCGTCGCTAATTTGATGAATTTTTTCACTTATTTAACAGATTTTGTGGCTAATTTCTATGAATTTTGTAAAAAAAAAGGTTCTTAAATTAATTATTTATATTTATATATATAGAGAGAGAGAGAGAGAGAGAGAGAGAGAGAGAGAAACATTTAAAATAAATCTAATATTTATACTTAAATCCATAAACATTATCTTAAAATAAATTAACTAAAAAAAACAAAAATACATTATCTTCAACATCATTATCACCACTACCACCAGCACCTCACAGTATCATCATCATTATCTGTAAGTAAAAAACAAAAAACAAAAATATAAGTATTAAAGTTTATCATATAAAAAAATTGACAACATAAATATAAAAGAAAAATAGAGTAAATTTACAAAAAAAAGGAAAAAAATAAAAGGAAAGAGGGATAAAGAAGAAAAACTAAGAAAAAAAATGAGAAGATGAACAAAAAAGAAGATAGAGAGGAGTGAAGAGGAGAGAAAACAGAGAATATGAGAATATATAGAGTCTTTGGCGCGCATACAGAGGAATTACCGACGGAATTACCTACGGAATTACCGAAGGATTAGCGACGGAAATTCCGTCGCTAATGCTATATCAAAATATTTCCCGCTACAGCTCAGGCGGGAAAAATTCAAAATTTTTTTTTTATTTTTTTCAAATTTAAGGCATCAGCAACGGATTTTTTCCGTAGCTAATTCCGTCGCTGTTGCTTTTTAGCAACGGAATTAGCGACGGAAAAAATCCGTCGCTGATGCTTAATGAAGGAAATTTATTTTTTTTTAATTTGTTTGATTTAAGGCATCAGCGACGGATTTTTTCCGTCGCTAAAAAGAAACAGCGACGATTTAGCGACGGAAAAAATCCGTCGCTGATGCTTAATGAAGAAATTTATTTATTTTTTATTTTTTATTTTTTTCGAATTTAAGGCATCAGCGACGGATTTATTCCGTCGCTAAAAAGCAACAGCGACGGAATTAGCTACGGAAAAAATCCGTCGCTAATGGCTTAATTCGAAAAAAATAAAAATAAATAAATAAATTTCCTTCATTAAGTATCAGCGACGGATTTTTTCCGTCGCTAATTCTGTAGCTAATGACCTTTAGCTACGGAATTAGCGACAGAAAAATTCCGTCGGTAAGTTCTTTACACATTTTTCTTCGAAATTATGAAGGGAAATTAGCGACGGAATTTTTCCGTCGCTAATTCCGTAGCTAATGACCTTTAGCTACGGAATTAGCGATGGAAAAATTCCGTCGCTAAGTTCTATACACTTATTTCACCGAAATGTTGAAGGGAAATTAGCGAAGGAATTTTTCCGTCTCTAATTCCGTAGCTAAAGGTCATTAGCTACGGAATTAGCGACGGAAAAATTCCGTCGCTAATTTCTATACACTTATTTTCTCAGGCAGTATGAAGGGAAATTAGCGACGGAATTTTTCCGTCGCTAATTCCGTAGCTAAAGGTTATTAGCTACGGAATTAGTGAGGGAAAAATTCCGTTGCTAATTGCTATACATTTATTTTCTCAGGAAAATTAGCGATGGAAAAATTTCATCGCTAATTCCGTAGCTAATAATCTTTAGCTACGGAATTAGCGACGGAAAAATTCCGTCGCTTACTTCTATACACTTATTTTCTCCGAAATTATAAAAGGAAATTAGCGACGGAATTTTTCCGTTGCTAATTCCGTAGCTAATGACCTTTAGCTACGGAAAAATTCCGTCGCTAATTTCTATCCATGTTTTGGGTTTAGCGACAGACAATTCCGTCGCTAATAATTTGGCGCAATTGAACAATATCTCCCGCCATAATTATTTTCCGTCGCTAATTACCGACGAATTTCTGTCGCTAATCCGTCGCTAATTCCGTCGCTAACTTCGGTATAAATTCCGTCGCTAATCCGTCGCTAACTTCGGTATAAATTCCGTCGCTAATACTACTTATCAGCGACGAAAAAATTTCGTAGCTAAATTTCGTCGCTGAAAATCAATTTTCTTGTAGTGCCTGTCTAACTTAAGTATCGGAGTGCGCGCGTAGGGGAAAACCACTGCGCCCCCTGATGGTTTCCTATTTTACAGAATTCTTGGAGACAGACTAACACGAAGATCGAGGATCAATGTCAACAACAAATCATTATTGTTTTGGGCAACAACAATGCTGATCGTTAATTGTAACTTTTAATAAAAATGTACTACTTAAAAAATATGTAAATTAGACACGATCGAGTCAAGGTTCTTAGTCTCTTTCGCATGTACTAATTTTCCTTCAAAGCATCGAAATAAGACTTATTATATGGTCGTGCCACTTATTACGTTCGTTCAGCTTGTTTTTGTAATTTCTGATTAAAAAAAAAGGTGTTTTTGTAAGTAGCAAGGAAAATGACTTGATTGGATTATATTTAAATTTTCAATAATTGAAAGAAGAGATCAAAATTATTTGAAGTCGAATTTAAAATTTAATATTTAACAATAATTTTTAATTATTTGATTAAAAATTACTGATGATTAATATTTAAATATTTAATTCAATCGATGTTTTTTATTTAAAAAACTACGAATCTCTCTTTTCAAATAAAACAAAACTATTCATTTTCTCAACCCAAAAAAAAAAGTTTTAGTTGACGCAATTGATTAAATGAAATAGACGTTCTTCTTTTTAAAGGAGGCTTAAAAGAGAAATATCCTAAAAATATAAATAAAATGCTTTAGATGAAATATAATGATTAATAATTTAATGTGCAATTTAATACTTTTTTTTGAATTGTACAATTTCATTCAAGATTACAATCATAATCAGTATAGTACATTCAATGGATCGGTAACTTGATGAACTGGTTAAATTATAAGGGCTTAGTTAATCAAATTAATTGAATTTTGATTGGTTAAATTAGTTTGAAATAATTTTTATTCATATTTAATCTTTTATTTGAAATAAATGCTTATTTGAGTACAAATCAAAGTATAAGGGCTTATTTGGATACAATAATAGGAGGGCTTATTTAAATAAAGTAATAAAGTTCAAAGGCTTTTTTAATATTTTAGCCAAATACAAATAATAATAACAAACTACAAATAACAATAACAAATTAAACATCAAACCCACATTTTGTGAGACTCGAATTTAGGACCTTAAAAATTTCAAGGTCTCCTCCTTGTCATTGAGCCATGTAATTTAATACTTTGTAATGCATTAAATAAATATATATTTTTTAGTAATAAAATTGAGCATTGTTTTTATAATGAGTTTGTATATGATGCACTGACAGTGTATAATTTCTATACACTGTCAATACATCAGAGATTGACACCTAATCAATAGGCACTTATGGGCAAATTAAAAAAATTTATTTATATTTGCATATAAGGGCCTATTAATGAGGTGTCAACCTCTTATGTATTAACAATATATAAAAACTATACACTGTCAATGCATCATATATATAAATATCTTTTTATAACACTCTTCCATGGGAAACCACGGCGACGTCATCGGAAACCACATTGGCCGCCTGCTGGAAAGCGACACGTAGCAGAAGGTTAAAGCACAAGAAAGCCGAACCGACACGGCATCTGGAATCCGGATCCCCGCACGCCTACGTCGTCCCCGAGGTTTTGTTCACAACAAACAAAACCTAACTTCTATATTCATTTGTAACCAAAAAAAAAAACCTTCTTTATTCATGGTTCCATTCAAACTGAACTATCAATGCCATCTTTGACATAATAACACCAAATAAAAAAATATATGCGTAAATATATAATGCCGAATTTAGCCGGCGACATAGACTTCTTTCGCAAGTCAAACACGTTTCTTTTTTTATTATTTTCTGCAGTTCTTGTTTCTTGCATTTTCCCTTCAAACAAACAAGGGTATGGAAGTTTCTTGAGGTTTTACGCCGTTTGTTTTGAAATTTATAGCCGCTTTTTACTTCACACGCAAATAGAGTAACTTATTAATATGATCCGTTAATCATGTTTGTGTGTTCAATTTTCGGTGGTGATTAACTTGGCCGATTTAGCATTTTTTTTATTTAAAAACCTCAAAATTGGAAAAAATTAAATGAAATGATTGTTTTAAGTTAGTATGTGTGTGTATATATATATGTGTGTGTGTGTCACTTTTATTTAAATTATGCATTGTAATTATATTTTTTTGTGTGTAAATCACAGGTATCCTCATCCGTTTTAACGATGTAAGACTATTCCTGCTCAGGGCTTAATCATAGTTAAGGCTTTTCATCCCTCCCCAAAGATGTATTTAGTAGGGATCGAACCCAAGAACTTTCCCTACAAACTCAGCTTGCGTTGCTAACTGAAAAATGATTCTTACGTTTTAATTACATTTTAAAAAATCATTTATTTTACATTCCATCTAATAATTAAATAATAAATATTTATTTTAATAAATTTATTCACGAATTATGGTAATGAATTATTAATTTTTTTTTCAATAATACAACTATGTGATATGCCTTGAACGAAAAGAAACCTATATTTATCTGAAATAATCATTTTGTATAAACTTTTCTTCCCAAAATCCTAATGGTCATGGGTATAATCACATAATCATTAATTTTCTTTGTATAGTTTTTAAAGACAATTCAACAGTCCTATTTCTCTTTATAAGACCACAATTAATGAAATAATAATGGCTTATTAGCTTAAATTAAAAAATAAATATGAACCAAAAAGAAAAATTAAAATATAAACATACAATATTTGAGAATTTTACATTAATAAAAAATAAAAAGTCTTAATATAATTGAAATGAAATCACCATCCTAAACGTAATTAATTAAGTCTAATTAGTGAGATCTAACATTAAATCAACTTGTAAGCCTCTTAGTAAGAGATGGTTTTTGGAACTAGAAAACTATTGATATCATATTTTTATTTCTAATTAAGCATCATTATATAATTCAAAATTCAATTTTAGAAAAAAAAAAACTTATGACTTCCCTAACTCTTTTCACATTCATGTTTGACTCAATGCTTATTATAATAGATATGTACAAGACTTCTAATTATCTTTTTGGTCTAAACCTTCCGGTATCCGAAGGTCACTTTGGACCTCGACTAATTCGGAATCGAGTTACTATAGGACCTTGAATGGGGATAGCTCTCATAGTGCTCCTTTCTCCATTTATAAGACTCAAACTCAAGATCTTGTTTAAGGGGTACCAAGCTCCTTTCACTTAGCCCAATAAGCGTTGGTTAAGACTTCTAATTATCAAATTGTTAATTGTATCGTTGTTTAGTTCCACGCTAAACAATATTAGAAAAAAAAATCTTGAGCTATATTTTGAGAATCATAAGTATTCTCTTATTTTATATTTTTCATTTCTCACTCAGAATGAATCACGATAAAATCGAAGATTGAGATTATGGTAAAATATTTCATTATATTTGTTGATGCCAAAAAAATCATTGGGTTCGTTGATGTTGGATCAACTCGTTCCTCCTTGGATCAACCTACAAAAAAGGACCACTGGGGTTGTTCCCAGTGGGACTTTTTTTGATGCTCAAGTTAGTAAAGTGTTTACAAAAAAATATCAAGATTGAAGGAGATAGATGTGTGTTTTCATACCTTTCTGTCTTCGTGCCTTATATAGGCAATTATGGATGTAACAGATGCTGTGATCGGTTATGCCCAATTATGTAATTAAATGGGAGTTATGGGCAATTATGCTTGCTGTGTAATAAAGTGGGTGGTTATACCCGTTGTTTAATAAAGTGGGCGGTTATACCAGTTGTGTAATAAAGTGGGCGGTTACTCCTTATGGGCCTCTTGTTACCAAGCTCGGTGAGATGGACCTATTGGGTCTTCCGATAGCCTATTGGATCTCGAATTGGGCAAATGAATTTGATCGCCCAAAAGTGGAGTTGCAATAGTATTTCCTGAACTGGTGACTTAAGCAAATGAATGATCGCCCATTCGTGGGGTCACTTCTCGAACTGGAGACTTAAGCAAATTGATAACAAATGAACCCAAACGTGGGGTTACAATTGTATTTCTCGAACTGGGGACTTAAACATAATATTTCTTTAAGTGCTGTGCATTCCAAGTTCTTGGGACCTCACTGCCATTAAGATGGGTAAGCTTATACGCCTCCTTGCCAAGCACCTTTAGAATTCGATACGGACCTTCCCAATTGGGAGAGAGCTTCTTCCTTTCGCCTGCAGGTTTGCTCGCCTCATAGTTGCGTAGGACCAAGTCATTTACTTTGTAGGTCCTGTTGTCAACTCTTCTATTATAGTACTGGGCTATCCTTGTTTTCTGGTTGATGTTCTAACCCTGGTTCCTTCCCTGACTTCTTCCAATAAATCTAAGTTTCCCTTCAGCTGTGCTTCATTTTCTTCAGTAATTGTATTGGAAGTCCTTCGTGTATGGACCCCAATTTCTGCTGGGATTATTACTTCTATTCTAAAGGAGAGGCAGAAAGGTGATTCACCTGTAGCTGAGTGAACAGTGGTTCGGATCGCCCAAAGTATCCCTGGCAATTCTTCTACCCAGGCGTTAGCCGTGTCATCTAACTTTTTCTTTAAAGCCGTCAGGATTTTCTTCTTTGCAGATTCCACTTAGCTATTAGTTTGGGATGCGATACTGATCCAGGATAGAGTTTGATATGTAAATTTTCACAGAAGGCTGAGACATTGAGACTTACCCACCAACTGTGGACTATTGTCAATGACTAGAGTTTAGGGAAGACTGAACCTGCGGATTATGTTCTGCCAGATGAACTTTTCTACTGCCGCTTGGGTTATGGTAACCAATGCTTCTGCCTCAATCCATTTGGTGAAATATTCACAAGCAACTATTACGTATCTTTTTCTGGCTTTGGTGATCGGGAAGGGATGTAATATAACCAATCCCCATTGGGCGAACGGCCAAGGTGTTGTTACTGTATTTAACTTCTCAAGTGGTCGCCTATTTACTTGGGTGAATCTTTGGCATGCGTCACATCTCCTCACCATGTCAACAGCATCTTTCTTTAATGTTGGCCAGTAAACTCCATGTCTTAATGCTTTATGGGCTAGGGCCTTGCCTCCTAGGTGCTGTCCACATATACCCTTATGAATTTCTTTGAGAGCATACTCTGCCTCTCCTGGACCTAAGCACTTCAAGTAGGGTAAAGAAAAGGATTTCCTATACAGCTCGCCATTGATTATAACAAATCTGGAGGCTTTTTTTTTTTTTTAGCTTCTTCTACCCAGCTTAAATTAGTTGGACCGTTCTCTAAATATTTTAGGATTGGTGATCGCCAATTATCACTTGAAAGCTCAAGAACTTGCTGGGAACTTGATATTCTGGAGGCACGCCGATATTCTATCATCACTCCTTCCACTTCAAGACTATCATCTGTAACTATTCGAGACAACCTGTCCGCTCTGGAATTCTCATTTTTGGGTATTTGTAACAGCTACACAGATTCAAACTGTCTCCAGAGATCGGCGACCATTTTATGATATTATTGTAAAGTGGTATCTTTCACCTCGTATTCTCCAAGAACCTACTTTGCAACTAACTGTGAGTTTGTAAATATCAGCAGATGAGATACCTTTATTTTTCTGGCAAGCTCCATTCCTGCTAACAGTGCTTCATATTCGGCAACATTATTGGTAACTGGGAATCCGAATCGGATACAGTAATGAAACTCTCCATTCTCTGGTCCGACAAGAACTATCCCAGCTCCGACACTTTCTCTGCTTGATGAACTATCAACATATAGCTCCCATTGTTGGCTCGCCAAATCACCTTTGCTTCTTCTCTCAGTGCTAATCTTTGTACTAGCAATAGTGAATCTGCATTTTGCCACGAAATCAGCTAAGGCCTGGGCTTTGATTGTCTTTCGAGGTCAGTATTTTATACTGAATTCACTTAGCTTAATACTCCATTTCACCATTCTTCCCGATGAACTTAATTTCTGTAAAACTTTTTTCAAAGGATGATTGGTCATTACAATAATATGGTGACTTTGAAAATAGGGCATTAGTTTCCGAGCAGCAACTATTACCGTGTAGACTATTTTCTCAACATTGCTATAATTTGGTTCGCCACCTTTCAAAGTTCTACTAACATAGAACACAGGTAGCTGAGTTCCTTCTTCTCCTTAACTAATACAGCTGCAACAGTTTCTACCGATGCATTTACATACTGGAAAAGATCTTCCCCGGGCTCCGGACTGGCGAGGAGAGTTTCCGAGCTCAGGTACTATTTTAACTCTTTAAAAGCCTTCTGACAGTCTTCACCCCATCTGAATCTAGTAGTACTTCTAAAAATTTTAAAGAAAGGCAAACATTTTTCAGCAGATTTTGAAACAAACCTACCCAATGCATTTACCCGACCGTTTAGAGTTTGAACCTCTTTTGGCAAGCTCAGGGGTTTCATGTTTAGGATCACCTGGATCTTCTCTGGGTTC
Source organism: Heritiera littoralis (assembly GCA_031772115.1). NCBI lineage: Eukaryota > Viridiplantae > Streptophyta > Magnoliopsida > Malvales > Malvaceae > Heritiera > Heritiera littoralis. Next base: position 1,844,150 of record JAPDPK010000059.1, on the reverse strand, counting down.
GCCTCTATCCTTCTCTCAAAGACCATAAACCTAAGGAATTTCCCAACTTCAACGGCGAATATACATTTTATAGGATTCAACTTCATTTTGTATCTTCTTAATGTGGAAAATGCTTTCTCCAGATCACTTATATGTTGCTTCAAACTTGAGCTTTTTACCAACATGTCATCAACATAGACCTCTATTGATCTCCCAATCTGATCGGCGAATAATTTGTTCACCAGCCTTTGATATGTTGCACTTGCGTTCTTTAATCCAAAGGGCATTACCTTATAACAATAGATACTGTCCTCCTTGATGAACACCATTTTCTCCTGATCGTTCGAGTTCATCATTATCTAGTTATAACCCGAGAAGGTGTCCATGAAGCTTAACACCTTGTGTCCTACAGAGGCGTCGACTAATCTGTCAATTGCAGGCAGTGGAAAACTATCTTTTGGGCATGCCTTATTTAGGTTAGTGAAATCTATGCATATCCTCTATTTTCTGTTAGTTTTCTTCACCATAACCACGTTGGATAGCCAGTTTGGATAATTTACTTCCCTGATGTAGCCCGCCTTTAACAATTTTTGTGTTTCTTCTCGTGCAGCTTCGATCCTGTCAGTTGAGGACTTTCTTTTCTTTTGTTTGACTGGCTTCACTTTAGGATCTACATTCAGGCTGTGACAAATAACAGAAGGATCTATGTCTGGCATTTCAACTACTGACCAAGCAAATATATCAACATTCTTCTGAAGTAACAACTTCAATGATTCTTTCTATCTTTTGGATAACCTACTTCAAATTCAATTTGTCTCGTCTTGTTCACCACCGATATTCAATTCATGAGTTTCTTCTAGAGGTTGGTACTGTTCTTGCTCATCCCTTGGATGAAGTCCTTCTAGTGGTAATAGTTTATTCATTTTCCTGCCTCTGTATTGCAAGAACATCCCCAGAAGTGGACGACTCTTTTTCAGTAGTTAACTAAATAGAGCGAAGGTGACATCTTCTCGCCATGACTTGATTGGCTTTCACATATCCTATATGATGGAGATCCACTTGCTCGTGATGTTCGTGATAGTGGACCTCCTTGGATGACCAATGGATCCTTAGCATCACGAACATCACGAGCAAGTGGATCTCCATCACTATACTAGTCGGTGTTGGGAATTTGATGGTTAAGCAATAAACAGCTGTAACCATGTTGGTTCTTTTTATTATAGGTTGCCCGAAAATGACATTGTAGACTGATGGCTGGTCTACTATAAGGAAGTTCGCCATAAAATTTAGGGTATTTTCTCCCTGTTCCAATGTTACTGGTAGACTAATTACCCTTTTAACTTTTATTGGTTGGTTAGCAAACCCATAGATTGGCCCTGCTGGATTCAACTGGTTCTGATCTAGTCCTATCTTTAGAAAGGCACTCCAAGATAATATCTCCACAGCATTTCCATCATCTATTAGGATTCTTTCTACTTGGTAATTTCCAATCACAGCTGAAATCACAATTGGGTCATTACCATTATCAAGCAAGATGTCCACATCCTCCTTTGAAAAGTTAATATGCCAACTGCATTCAGATCTAGGCTTATTTGGCAGCACATGAATCAACATGACACTTCTCAAATGGGCTCTTCGCTTGTTTTCGGAGGTCTCCCATTACTCTTTAGTCCCAACTATTGTCGTTATTACACTTGTAATTGGGCGTTTACCAGCTGCCTTGTCTTCATTTCGTCGATTGTTCCCCCGATCATTGACATAAGTTCTCAAATGTCCTTTCCTAATTAGGAATTCTATCTCATCTTTCAAGTTCTAGCAATCGTCAGTAGTGTGCCCATGGTCCCTATGAAAGGCACAATACTTTGATCTATCAGCATTCGGATTGGGTCACCCAAGCTGTGGTCGCTTGACATCTGGCTCATTTGCAATCGCGTTCAGGATTGCTTCTCTAGTTGTTGTTAGAGGAGTGTAGGATTGGAACCTTCTCTGGGGCGATTTAGCTTTGACCTTCGATTTATTGTTCATTCTTCCTGCTCTCCAAAATTTCAGCTGATCGTTCGTTCTTTCTGGTTTTACATGGGCTCTTTATAGGTTCCTTTCCTTGATCTCTTCTGCTTCAGCCAACATATTGGCTCTCTACAACACCTCGTGTAAGGCCACCAACTGTTCGACACATAATGAATAATGGATGTGGTCGTTGAGCACCCCTGCTCTGAAAGCTTGAACTGCAAAGCTGTTGTTGGGATCCTTGATATTAGCATAGGCGGCAGTAAACCTACGGATGTAATCACTTAGCTTCTCTTTGGGGCGCTGAACAACTGACATGAGACTCGTCGAAGTTCTTCTTTGTTTCTTATTGGCTAAGAAGTGTCCGACGAACAATTGCTAAGCTGATTAAAACTGGTAATTGAATTGGCCGGTAAAGAACCAAGATCTAGCTGATCCTTTGAGTGTAGTTGGGAAAGTCTTACATTTTACTGCATCAGTGGTTCCACAGAGGTCTAAGGTTGCCTCAAAGCATAATATATGATCTTGAGGATTGCCCATGCCATCATATTTTCTTTTTGGGATCCTGAAGTTGTTGGGGACCACTTCTTCTTGAATTTTTTCAATGAGGGGACTGTCGGTTCGCCTAACACAATGGACAATCTCCTGTTTTCCCGTCTTTAGCTCCTTTAACTCTTCGAACATGGCGTCTAGCCTCTCGTGGATAGTCTGCTCCGAACGATTTGGGGCCACTTTGGTCATTTTGGTGGGTACTACTGGAGAATTAATACTTCTTTCTTCCCTTTCTCTTCTTCTCCCAGAATCATCGTGGTTGATAATAGGATTAGGCTAATGGTGTAAATTTGTGTTTGGTTGTGGCGAGTTGGGTATAAGTGAAGGTCGAGTAGTCTCTTGTGTATATTGGTGATCATTTTGATTGGTCATTTGGAGTTGGTCGGTCAGGGTTTCAATGATTTTAGCGTAATGTTATAACTTGGCGTTCATAGCTTGGTTTTGGGTGAGTAGTTGATTATACTGTTCGGTAGTTATCATTTGGAATGAAGGTGGTAGATGAGATGTTCCTGTTGCAGATTGGGGGAATGAAACTGCAGAGGGAGGCAAGGTGGTGTTTTGTGGCAGTGTGGCGATGGCTATTGCTTCAATGAATGGGTTGTGGTCGTTGTTTGCTGTGATTCCAAGTAGTTGTTATCGCCAGTTGCAACGGTGGTTGAGAGGATTGAATATTTTTAGGATTGGATGTTTGAAAACTCAACATGGCTTCTTCTTCTTTCCCACAGACGACGCCAAAATATTGATGCCAAAAAGATCACTGGGTTTGTTGACGTTGGATCAACTCGTTCCTCCTTGGATCAACCTGCAAAATAAGGACCACTAGGGTTGTTCTTAGTGGGACTTTCTCCGATGCTCAAGTCAGTAAAGTGTTTAGAGAAAAATATCAAGATTGAAGTAGATAAATGTGTGTTTTCATACCTTGTCCCTTCTGTCTTCGTGCCTTATATAGGCAATCATGGATGTAATAGATGCTGTGATCGGTTATGCCCAATTATGTAATTAAATGGGAGTTATGGGCAATTACGCACGTTGTGTAATAAAGTGGGCGGTTATACCCGTTGTGTAATAAAGTGGGCGGTTATACCGGTTGTGTAATAAAGTTGGCGGTTATACCAGTTGTGTAATAAAGTGGGCGATTACTCCTTGTAGGCCTCTTGTTACTAAGCTCGGTGAGATTGGCTTATTGGGTCTTTTGATAGTGATACTAACAATATTATGATTTAATATTAAATTTTATCATAATATTTTTATTTTTATTTATTTTTTTTAAAACAAAGATATTGAAATATTCTTTTATTGCAAAAATGTTAATTTTTCCCTTACATTTTCAATTTCATTTATTTTTGGGCAAAATTTTATCACCAAATACGTTATTTTATGTTAAAAAATCAACAAAATTAAAATTATAATGATAAAATTCATCAAAATTAAAGTATAATGATAAATTTGACTCTAATATTTTAAAATTTTAAAATCCACATAATGTCATTTTTTTGTTTAAGTACATTTAAGTATCACTTCCTAAATTTTTTTAGATTTTGTTGAGTCGGTGCTGTGTTGAAAAATTAAGCAATTTTCAAGTTTAATGGCAAACTTAGTTAATCGTTTACAACCAACTACAACTACCACGTATACTAGTCCTCTTTTTCTATTTCGAACATAAACTAATGTTTTAGGAAACTTGCACTTGGTCAGATGTGAACATAAGAGGGTAGTTGAATATATAAGGGACAAGACACTACGTTTCAAAAACAAGAATTATACTAATGCTTGAATTGAAAGAGAAAACAAGGGGTGCCATGCCAACAGGCAATAGGCCAGTACTTTCTCCCTTGCTTCCATACTAATTGAATAGATCTTTTGGTTCGTAGAAAGATAGAAGGAGGAAAACGAAAAATCAAATATTAGATCTAATTTTTATTCAAAAAGGATAAATAATCACTAGACTAAATTTTGATCATTAATTTAAGAGATCTTCGCTTCTTTTCATACCAAAATGAAACATATTTTATAAATCGAAATCAAGACTACCTGAGGCTCTGTTTGGGATACCAATTCTCCTTGGTTTCGCACCATGGCATTTTATTCACATATACATAATGATAAATAATGAATAATTTATCGATGTATTTTAATAGTATTTTTTTATTTTTTTCTCATTTTAACCGTTGATTTGTTATACGATTATATATTTTATTATTAATTTTAATCTAATCGTTACAGTATCCAATATCTTCACCATCAAAATGAATTATCAATCTCATCGAAATCTGAATAGACCTTTTACGATTATATGATTATAACTTCAACAAATTAAAATATGAGGCATATATTGCATTGCATGCAGAGTTAGTCAATACAGACAAGCTCTTTAAAGACTCAGTTGCCTTTCCTGACTTCTGCCCACTTGATCATGCCCTCCCCACTTAGAAATAGAATTCTATATAAATCTATGTTGTTGGGGTCCCAAAGGGCTTCAGACACCAAATTGCCTTGGGAAACAATTTTTCTGGGACATTGATTCTGGAAACTTGTTCTTTTCTTTTCTGTCCAAGGCAAGCAATTCAGTTTCATCATGGAGAAGGCCTGGAAAATTGCCCTGTTTTCGTGCCTGCTGGTTTCTTTCTTGGCTTCATCGTCTGCCCAAACCTGTCAAACCCAAACTTTTTCCAACAACAGGCAATATGACAACTGCGTTGATCTTCCAGCCTTGAACTGTTACCTCCACTGGACATATGATCAAGCAGCTGGCACCGTTGATATGGCCTTTAGACACACCGGCACCACCTCATCAAGATGGTCAGCATGGGCTATCAATCCTAATGGACAAAGAATGTTGGGTTCCCAGACTTTGGTAGCCTTTGTTAACTCCAGCGGCGTTGCTAACGCATACACAACATCAATTGACTCCATGTCCCCTTCCATGCAGCAGAGTAATTTGAGCTTTGGAGTTTCAAACCTTTCAGCAACCTTTGAGAATGATGAAATGACGATATTTGCTGTTCTTAGTATCTCCGAGAGCTTGTTATCTACCAGCCAGGTTTGGCAGGAAGGTCCTGTGAGTAACGACCAACCAGGGATTCATCCGACTTCTGGAGCCAACCTTCAATCCGCAGGAAGTGTCAATTTCCTTACAGGGCAGTCTGGAGGGAGTGCTTCTGGTTCGAGAACTAGAAGAAGAAATGTAAGTGACTCGAATCTTGGGTTAATTCGATAAGTCAATAGTAATGTCCATTACAATTTTCTTTAGATTTTTCTTCATAATTAAATGATTGATGATATATTAATTTGTCCAAAAATGTTCACAAGATTTAAAGTTTCTCTCTTTCTTAGAAATTTATTATTGGATTTGAGCTCTGTTATCAAATTTAATTTTCTATTTGAACCTGTTAATTTTCTCAATTTTGAACAAGGAGACGAAAATGATTCGACAGTCTAATTTTTTAAAGGTGTGTTGGGTTGAATATTCCAGGTTCATGGTGTTCTGAACGCTGTTAGCTGGGGAATCTTGATGCCTTTGGGAGCCATAATCGCTAGGTACATGAAGGTGTTCAAGTCTGCAGATCCGGCATGGTTTTATCTTCATGTTGCTTGCCAATGTTCGGCCTATGGCGTTGGTGTTGCAGGATGGGCAACTGGTATTAAGCTCGGCAGCGATTCTAAGGGAGTAACACAGAATCCCCACAGGAACATTGGCATTACCCTCTTCTGCCTCGGAACTCTTCAGGTAATTTCCTCTCTCTTAACATTAAGATTGTGTAGAGATCCGCATCCAATTTATAAAGTATTATCCGTGTTTTTATCATAAAAGACGCCTTACAAATATAAATTTAAGTATTTACATGTATAGCATAACAAATCTCACAATATCCTGATATGGAAATGAAACATTACAAAGCATATAACACCTCATAATCGCAAATTGTGTTCCGGTCTCCATAATAAAAATTTAGACCATTTCACAATTTGTGTGTCATCCTGGCCATGCTAATCTTCTCTTATCGTTCTAATTTTGTTGGATGTTTCAACATTAAACTCAATGGTTGGTAAAGGAAATATGGAGTTGATATCTGTTTCCTTAAAATTCATCTCGGATTGAAACATCAAATGTTTTTAATCAGCATGTTGAGCTTGATTTCATTCATGACTTCAGCTAGGTTCTCTCAATTCAGATGTTTGATTGAAATAATTGCAGGTGTTTGCTTTGCTTCTGAGGCCAAAGAAGGATCACAAATACAGATTATATTGGAACATCTACCACCATTCCGTTGGTTACACCGTCATCATCCTCAGCATCATCAACATTTTCGAGGGTTTTGATATCCTTGATCCTGATGAGAAATGGAAGAGAATTTACATTGGAATTCTCATATTTTTGGGTATTGTCGCGACGTTGTTGGAAGCATTCACTTGGTTTATTGTTCTCAGGAGGAGGAAGGCAGGGTCTGATAAGCACTCTCACAGCATGAATGGAGTCAATGGAACCAATGGAGTGAATGGATATGGTGCCACTGCCAGGGGACAAGGCGTGTAATAAAATTTTGTTCAGTCCATTGCACCATGAGCTTTAGGGTGTTTTGGATGACTCCCATTTATTATACCAGCTTTTTTTTTTGGTATTGTAGTTATGCTTTGCCTGTGATATTTGAGTTATACATCGTAGTTTTGGTATGTATAGATGAATATTTATTTTATTTTATTTTATTTTATTTTTTTGTAATTTGCAGTGTGATTGATATTGTTTGGATTTGAATCCAAATTTTATAGTTTTTTTTTGGTTGCAAAGGGAATTGCATAAATAAGCTAACTAATAATAAACCTACGAAGAAAAATTACTCCTCGTTCATCTGTAGAGAGATGCAATTTCACACACTTCGGTGGGCTTTGAACTCTCAAAACCAAATCGATCATGCATGCTCCCTTGGCTAATGCATTTTCACGGAAAGTTCCTTTACTGAGTGCATATTCAAATTTGCAATGCTATGGTCTCCTAACAACTCATCGAATATAATCAATGAGAAAACCAAGGCCGGTGTATTCTGACATCTGCTATTCAGATCAAATTAATAGCTACCAAATTTTACAGTATACTATAATTGTTCTTTAACTATTTTTGTGCCTTTCTGTATACTATAACTCTTTCTTAACCAAGAAATTGTTTACCATAGACATGTTTCTTTCAGTTCATTAATTATTGTTCTTTTAATTCAGCACACATGTTGGGCTGCCGAATCTAAACAGCAAAATCAAAGTATGACTTTCATCAAAAAAAAAAAAAATCAAAGTATGACAATTGCTATTGGAGATTTGATGGGGGGAGGTTGGTTAAGGCCAATAAGACGTGGGATTGGCAGTTGACAAGTGTGTGTGACAGTACAATCACTTTCCAACCTCTTTCTTAGTCAAAGAGATGCGTGGCTTGAAATGAAAATTAAGCCATAAACAACTTTTTTTTTTTGGTTACAAAGCCATAAACAACTTTGAGTGGCTTGGGAAGGCTGATTTAGGTAGGCTAGCTTCCGGTACTTGTCCTTGATTAATTTATGGTCAATTATTGTAGGTGCTTTAAATTAAATTTTGAAAAATACATTATGAGAAAAGTAATAGTCATAAAAATTATTATGAAAATTCGATAATGGTTGACAACAATTACAAAATCTCAATCATAATAATATATTTTATTTTAATTATTTTAATTAAATAAATATTAAAATTTTGTTATTGTAATTATATGACGCCAAGAATTCATCGTAACTCTCGCGTAACGAAATGGGTAGAATCAAAGCTCTATTAATTAATCAATTCTTTTATTTTTAATGACAAGGAAAATACCTGCTATTGACTAAGTAATTTTTATTTTAGACTTTTAGTTTTTTTTTGTGTAAACCATATATATATATTCATATGTTTTAACGATTTGAAATTTCGTCACAGTTAAAGCTCGTTACTAATTTTTAAAGATATGTTTAGTGGGAGTCGAACCTGAAAATTTTTTCTACAAACTCAATTTGTGTTACTAACTAAGTCACATCCCGTGACTTTAGATTTTTAGTGTTTTTTTTGTTACAAGAGAAATATTAAATAATTAGAGATGAGAGCATTTGAATTTGAACCAAAGACTTATAATATGTCACAATTTATCTTTAACCGCTAGGTCAAGAGATTGTTGGCTAGACTTTTAGTTTCTATTCAAACAAGTTTTCAACAAAACTTATTTATTAGAGCCAGACAGTATAATTCCGTGGCTCTAATATTAATTTTAGGATTTAATTTAACAAATAGTGGCTATTCTTTCGATTAGCATTGATCACTTCCACGGACAAAGAACTTCTAGCGGCCGATAATGCAAAATTCAGTCTTGATGGACAAATAAGACCCAAAGGACCGTAGCCGTAGACCTTTCTCCTCCTTCTTCTTCTTCTTCTTCTTATTAAAATACAAAAAATTATGTGTCAAACAAAAAATAGATTATTCAATTTTGTGGAACACATAATTTTTACTAAAATTTTAACCAATATTCTTTTCATATCTTATTCTCGTGTCATGTCACAATTTTTACCAAATTCATATTGTTTAGTTTTCACGGACAAAGATTAAATTTGATATAAAAAGTGACAAAAAACTAAGCAATCCCTATTCTAAAATGAAGAATTAATGGAAAGTAAGCTAATTAAAATGAAGAAAGAAAGAAAGAAAAACTATATTTAGGACTCAATAAAGCAGTTACAACCTTAAAATATTTTTAACTTCCTAAAGATGAAAATTTAATATATAAGCATGCATTTCAGTATAGTACAGTAATTTAGATAAAAATAAGAATGTATGAAAATTTAACATGGAACATCACAATTGTCTAAATCTTGGCTTGAACGATCTGTGGGTTGCAAGCTGGCAATCTCGTTGATGATTTGAGATTTGTCTGCTTCAAACTGTTCATCCTCTGCAGCATAAGAGAATTTAACATTAATTCGCATCATATGAAAGTTCAAGGAGTAATTTCAAAACAGAAGTATTTCTTACCTTTATCAATATTGAATTCACCAAAGAACCGAAGAAGCTTGCTCCTGTTTGTGACAAGGATACTGATGACCTCAGGAGGCTTATTTTGATTAGCAACAAACAGCTATCAACAATAACAGATGGAGAAATGAAAGTGAAAAAGATTAGATAAATCAAAAGAAGGCAAAATCTGCAATCACAACAAATGTACGTGGCAAATTCAGAGAAAAGATTGTATGAAACAGTTATTTCACGTTAGAATATCTCTTCTATTCAAGTCATATATTATTAGAATCATTAATGAGTCTCTTGAAAAAAACATTCATCATTTAATTATTACATGTGATGTGTAATAAATGATTAACTTTTTCTGTAATATGATTATATGACATGATTTGAATGTAAAAAAATATATGCCGATAGAGAGTAACAATTTTATACTATCCTTTCTTGGTAAATTCATCATCATTACCTTGAACACATGAAATGTATCTAGTTTTATTGTCTTGTTTGAGTCCTGCAGATTGGTGAGACAATGATTAGAGTGAAATATATATAAGCAGAAGCTCTTCTATGTACACAAAATGCTGCCATGGAAGGTGTAGGAGTACCCTGAGAAGATTCATCATGATCCTCATGTTAGCTAATGAGCTCACATACCGAACCATCACGGCAGAATTTGAGCGATCTAGCAGCATATCTCCCAGGAGCTGCAAGAAAAATTCATCAGCATAGCAGGTAGAAATAGAAGAACAAGTTACATTGAGAGCAATTAAAAGCTTAGATCAACAACAAGAATCTAATATACCTTGACAGCATGTCGTCTGGTGATGTAGCTTTTGGATTGCAGCAATCGGGAATTGTATTCCTGGAAAAACTGTAAGGAGGGAAAAGTATATATATTCTGACTATAGCTAGCTATACAAGCTAAACAATCGCAGGAAAACTAACCTAGTCTCCTACATTGTTTCAAGTAAAAATTGAAAATTTTCTGGATATACAAATTGGATTAATGCAAGTGAATCTTAGTGCAACGGTAAATGTTGCTTTTTTGTGATCTAAAAGTGGAGGAAGTCTGCAAACATATGACTCTTCTCAGATTCTATAATGTGAGAGTCTTGTGTACTAAATTTGCCTTTTTATATAATTTGCATTAATCCTCAAGTATATATATTCTGAGTATAGCTAGCTATACAAGCTAAACAATCACATGAATCATAAATTCATATCTCTGAATTACTAATCTTATACCTATATTAGTCACTATGATCACACAAGGAAATAGTTTCATAACACAGATAATAATACTTTACCCAGTCAAAATTTGCAGAAAGGAATTCAGCCACAGTGGATTTATGCCTTGTCAAAAGCTCCTGCAGAAATGTGTTTGTGTTTCAGAGTTCATTAGTGTTTTTTCCTAATTGATTTTGGCAAGGCATTTAATAAAGCACATATGACAGAAAAAGAGAAAACAAGAAAAGCAAAATGGTACTCAACTTTAAAAGTGGCTTGAACATCTGATGCTATATCGAAATTTGGATTCTGTAGATAATCAAAAAACTTCTTCATATGCTTTGATTCCAACACATACCTGTAAAATCAACCCACAAAACAAAATTAAATTTCTTCCCTTAGTTTTATCTATCAATAAGAAGCCATGACAGAAGGTTTTACAGTCAACCTAAATAACAGAGAGAATTAAGGAAATGTGAGCAAAGTATTTTCATTCTAAAGCTTAATGAAGAACAGATCAGTTAGGCATATGCAGCCATGGATGCCAATTCCTTTTAACTTAAAGTAAAAGCTTGGATTATGATAGAATTTGTAGCAAATCTGTTTTTAAGAGCATAATATGCTTTTCTCCTGTATGCTCAAGGGTGAAGCTTTCCTTCACACGTGTAAACATATATTTAGTTCTTTCCACCATTGATTTGAATATTCCAACAATTTTTCATTTACACATCGAAGTTTGAGAGAGTGCTTCTTTGCCCGAAACATAAATAGACTTGACCACTTAAATTTTGATACCAGTATTAGGAGCTATTTTGCATTTTCAATTCCAAGAATTCTAAAAACTAACTAAAAAGGCGAGATTTTTCTTATAAATACACACCAAATCCTTTTTACAACCAATGGGAGAATCCCAACGTTATGTTAACCATGTTAATTAATATGTTTAATTTCCATTCCCAAACATTCTGCTCGAATTTCAGATATAAGTTTTCCCCAAACATTTCGAGAAGGATTATCTCAGACATTTTGGACAAGAATCCCGATCAACCTTATTTCTTACCTAGCAACATTCTGATGGCGGATGCATTCTCTTGAAATTGAACCATAAGTCCAGGCAATATCACCGTCTTCATAACTAATCAACAGACCAACACAACTAGTTAGTCACATTTTTTCTGTCTGAACCTTTTACCATGAAAACAAAAAATTGATATCTGACCCAGGTATCAAAATATCCATAACATCCAAGTTATTTTCCAAATACTCAGAAGCAATTAGCCTTGAATTCACCCTTTGTCTTTGTAAATTTGCAATCACATGAGTAGCATGTTGACGGGCCTGCAAATCAAGACATGAAACTCAAGAATTAATAATCTTATATTACTTGGTTATATTTCATAGATTTTAAATCTTACCCCTGAATCCAAACTTGGAAGACAATTGATGAGAAGGCGAAATGTATCCTTCTGAAAGAACTCCTTGGTCAATTGTGCACATGCATCTGCACTTGGCTCCACTTGGCCATCGCCATAAAGAACAGTTCTTATATCCAAAATCAGTTTAGCCAGTTCCGATATCTGCACAATTTATAATCTTTGATTACAGTAATACAAAAAGGAAAAATTCAACATGTTTAAGCCATTTGAGCAAACAAAAGGCAAAAAAAAAAAAGATAGTAGCGCAAACCTTCTCTGCTCGTTTGCGTTCACGGGTCTCAATGTTGCTGGTGGCGTAGAGAAGAAGCTCACGCGTCTGCTGCACCAACTCCACCGGCGTTCGGGGCTTGGACTTGAACAGCCCCTTCATTTTCCCTCCCTACACTCCTTCAACTTCGTCTAAATTCTGTCAATATCTTCATTTTGTTTCATGCAATGGGCAGTGCATGGAAATTAGGGTTTCGGAAAGAGGAGGATGATTTGAAATTAAAGAGGAAAACAAAGGGATCAAATTGAAGATTGCATCATGATTGCCAAAACGGATATTTTGGGTGGTTGAAGTTTTTTTTGAGGGTTGCAATAGGAGAGGTGGTTAGTTAGTTATATAATTAGGGTGGGTGAAACAAAACCTCATTTTCATTATTCAATGCAATTTTTTCCAAGGTAAGCTGGGATTCATGCTCTTGTTAATCTTTATTTAGTTAACTCTTTATATTAGAGAATATGAGATAAATATGAAAAAGAAAAAAAAAGTTACTTTTTGTCTTAATTTGAGTTTTTTCATAATAGTTAATTGATTTTTTTGAATAATATAATTAATTAATTTTAAGATGGTTACTTAAAATGATATCTGAGTGTAAGTTATGTTATTTTATCCTTACTTGTTTTTAGTATACATGTGATGAGAGCTTGTAAAATGAATTTGTTACATATGGTAAATTTTGGATTGTCTATAATATTATATTCAAATTTGATCTATCTATTTATTGTCATTTAGTTAGATTGAATGTCCATAAAAAAATTAACAAATCAAACATATTAACTAGGGGAATTAATTAAATACTTGGATACACTTTAATTAGTTATTTTATGCAAGTGGAATTAAGGATTTTGAAAAACAATTCATTTTGAAAAAAAATTACATAATCGTTGGAGTAAACAAATCTTAAACTGTAGATTGTGACAATTGATTTAAACGATCATTGTCTATTTTTAATATATGAAACTTCTGTTTATTTAAAAAAAATATATAAAACTTTTGTAAATACAAGATTCAATCTCAACACCTACATTTTTTTTCTTTAGATTAGAAGCTTTATTGTAAAAAAAAAAAACTTATTTGCTTGAGAGAATTTGCTAATTCCATTATAAGGAGAATAAATAAGATTGCAAAGAATGTATGATATTAATATATAAAAAGATGGTACAAAAAGACAAAGCTACGATATTTTGATATTAAGCAACCAAAATTTAACCTAAAACCACATGTTTAGTAAAATGGTTTTTTTTTGCTATAAACTTCTTAATCAAAGTGATTAAAGAAAAAGTATGACATATTATAAAAAAAATAGATTCGAATCCAAATAATTTCAATTCTTACTAAAAATCTTCATTTTTTTCAAAAAAATAAAATTGGTAAAAGTTTTTTTTATCTATTTGTTTGGATTGGGCTCAAATTAAAAAAAAAGAAGGAAACCCATTCACATATCTGGAATGGGCTAGAAAGTGATCCATAACAGCCCCAAGCTGTAAAAGTCTAGTCCAGTCTAGTTTGAACAACACTTCGTTAAATTCACAAATTTGTGTTATCCACCATCACCACTGAAGCACAAAATTCTCCACCACAAACCGTAGCCAAGTCAAAACTCCGTCTTCACAATTCAGTTCTTAGTTTCTCGTAGCCAAAACCGATCAATTCGAAGGCATTGTCCATACTTCAGAGAATGGGAATGACTACTGCCCATTCTCTACTTTCTTCCTCTGGTTTCCTTTCTAAGCCCACTTTTCTTCCTCTCCCGAACCCATGTCTATCCGTTCATTTCCCTCTTAAACGCCTTGTTTCCTTCCCACAACGACAGGAGCTCAAACGCATACATGGGGTAGCAGCAGTAGCCACTGACTCAGCTCAGCCAGCAGTTGAGCTCCAAAACGAGCCCGTACTGGAAACCCAGAAGCAAGAAGAAGCTGACGAACTTGTTCTTCCAACTAACGAGTCATCTGAAGAGCTACTCCGAATTAGACACACGGTAGTCATTGCTTTATCCATTTTCTTTTCTGGGTGTTTTTTCTATTTCGCAAAGATATATTTTTGGTACCAAAGTTTCTCAAATTTTTTTTTTGTCTTGGCTAAGCAAAATTTTCATTTTTATGTATGGGATTTCAGTGTGCTCATGTAATGGCAATGGCAGTGCAAAAGCTATTCCCAGAAGCAAAAGTGACAATTGGACCCTGGATAGAAAATGGGTTTTACTATGATTTTGATATGGAGCCTTTGACTGATAAAGATCTCAAGAGGATTAAAAAGGAAATGGTAAGTAAACTAATGTAAATGATTTGGTTAAAAAGGGGAAAATTTGTGAGCATGAGGGAAACCGTTTTCATTTGGGCTATGGTTTTCAGGGGTACAGAGAAATTCACTTGTTACATCAAAATCTGTAGGATCGGATCATTAAACGAAATTTACCGCTTATGAGAGAAGAAGTTTCCAGAGATGAAGCTCAGAGAAGGATAATGGCTATAAATGAACCTTACAAGATGGAAATTTTGGATAGTATTAAGGAAGATCCTATCACTATCTATCATATTGGTAAGGCATTTTCCCTCTTTTGAAAAATTCAGTTTTACCTTGAGAAAGACTTGGTATTGGATAATAATGTATTTATTCTAGGTTAGTCCTTTCAGGTTTTACGTGTATTTTCTCTGGTTCTGCTAGAAATGTTGATTTAGGTATACCAGGTTTTCTCCCATGCCAATTGCTTTCGATGTTGTTTTTATAATTTTCAGCTTCTTTGCTCACTTTTGGTGGTCTGGCATATGCTAAGTATCTATGTGTAAAGTTGTTGAACTTAATCGGTGTGCCTAGCTTGTAATTGCAAGATTAAGTAGCATATGTAAGAAAACAGAATTTCTAATGCAGTGAATCTTTGTATACGAAATTAGATATTTTCTTGTGTTTTTGATCATTTTCTTGACCAATACTTATTCCAGGTAATGAGTGGTGGGATCTTTGTGCGGGGCCTCATGTTGAAACTACTGGCAAGATCAACAAGAAAGCTGTTGAGCTTGAGTCTGTTGCTGGTGCTTACTGGAGAGGAGATGAAAAGAAGCCTATGTTACAGAGGATATATGGAACTGCATGGGAAAATGAAGAACAACTGAAAGCTTACCTTCACTTCAAAGAGGAAGCTAAGCGTCGGGATCATAGACGTATTGGCCAAGATCTTGATTTGTTCTCTATACAGGTAGCCCTCTTCTGCCATTTTCAGGTCCGACATTTTGTGGCAGTTGATAACTTTAAAATCATTGTACTTCATTCATGATTCCTGTTGTTTGATATGTTTACAATGGAAAATATATTTAATGCAGGAGGACGCTGGTGGGGGTTTAGTCTTCTGGCATCCGAAGGGTGCTATTGTTAGGCATGTTATAGAAGATTCATGGAGGAAGACACACATAGAACATGGTTATGATTTGCTATATACTCCTCATGTGGCAAGGGCTGATCTGTGGAAAATCAGTGGCCATCTGGACTTCTATAAGGAAAACATGTATGATCAGATGAAGATTGAGGATGAACTTTATCAACTTCGACCAATGAATTGCCCTTACCACATACTAGTATACAAAAGGAAGCTTCACTCTTATCGAGATTTTCCAATCAGAGTTGCAGAGCTTGGGACCGTCTATAGATATGAGTTGTCTGGCAGCTTACATGGTCTTTTCCGTGTCAGAGGTTTTACCCAGGTAAGGGTTACATTTATGCTTAGTGGTTTGACTAATTATGGACCTTAGTTAACATGATAAACAATATCTTTACTTATTTTCTGATCATGCTTTGTTTAACCACTTCAATTGGAACTGCATTTGCAGGATGATGCACACATTTTCTGTCTGGAAGATCAAATCAAGGATGAAATTAGAGGTGTCTTAGATCTTACAGAAGAGATACTATTGCAATTTGGTTTCAGCAAGTACGAGGTGAACCTATCAACTAGGCCAGAAAAAGCTGTGGGAGGTGATGATATTTGGGAGAAGGCAACTGTAGCACTTAAAGATGCTTTGAATGATAAAGGCTGGAGCTATCAGATTGATGAAGGTGGCGGTGCCTTCTATGGTCCTAAGATCGATCTTAAGATTATGGACGCTCTTGGAAGGAAGTGGCAGTGCTCAACTATCCAGGCAAGTTTTAAGTTTTAACCTAGAAATAGATTGAATTTTGACTGTCCCTGTTCTCTGCCTTTCTTCCATTCTTTCCCTCTTTTCCTTATTCTGCAGCTTCTCTTTCCATCACTCTTAGGCAGGCCATTAGCTCAAATGTACCTTTTTCTTGGGTGAAGTAAGATCATGGCTTGGTAATTTGGTGACACTTATGCTGCCAAGGTTAAAACACTCTGATCAACTAGTTATTCATTTTCTCATTGCACAGGTTGATTTTAACTTGCCAAACCGGTTTGACATTACTTATGTTGACTCAAACTCAGAAAAGAAGCGTCCAATCATGATCCATAGGGCTGTGCTTGGATCCTTAGAGCGATTTTTTGGAGTCCTTATAGAGCATTATGCCGGGGACTTTCCATTGTGGCTCTCTCCAATACAAGCTCGGGTTTTGCCAGTTACTGATACACAGGTATATTTGGCTTCTGATTTTATCAATTCTTTAACGTGTGTTGTATGTATTGATTGACCATATCTCGAAGAATTTGGCTCTTACTGTCATTTAAAAGAACAATCGGCTTTGCCTTTTAACACAGCTTGGATACTGTAGTGAGATAACCAGCATACTCAAAGCCAACGGCATTCGTGCTGAAGTTTGCCACGGTGAACGCCTACCAAAGCTTATCAGAAATGCTGAGAAGCAGAAAATTCCCCTAATGGCTGTTGTTGGCCCCAAGGAAGTTGAAACGCATAGTGTCACTGTAAGATCCAGATTTGGTGGAGAGCTTGGAAGCATGAAGATTGATGAATTTATCAGTAGCATCAAGCAAGCCATTACAAACAGAACCTCATTGTAAAGATCTTATACCACGTATAGGCAATTGAGTCTTGTATATTTCATGAATCCAATCAGGGAAATGGTGAAACCATATACTATGAAACATTGAAAATTTTTGCTTGTATATGAATGCTGAGAAGCAGAAAATTCCCCTAATGGCTGTTGTTGGCCCCAAGGAAGTGGAAACGCATAGTGTCACTGTAAGATCCAGATTTGGTGGAGAGCTTGGAAGCATGAAGATTGATGAATTTGTCAGTAGCATCAAGCAAGCCATTACAAACAGAACCTCATTGTAAAGATCTTATACCACGTATAGGCAATTGAGTCTTGTATATTTCATGAATCCAATCAGGGAAATGGTGAAACCATATACTATGAAACATTGAAAATTTTTGCTTGTCTATGAATGCTGAGAAGCAGAAAATTCCCCTAATGGCTGTTGTTGGCCCCAAGGAAGTTGAAACGCATAGTGTCACTGTAAGATCCAGATTTGGTGGAGAGCTTGGAAGCATGAAGATTGATGAATTTATCAGTAGCATCAAGCAAGCCATTACAAACAGAACCTCATTGTAAAGATCTTATACCACGTATAGGCAATTGAGTCTTGTATATTTCATGAATCCAATCAGGGAAATGGTGAAACCATATACTATGAAACATTGAAAATTTTTGCTTGTATATGAATAAAGGGTTTCAATATTATTTAGCCATGAGATCGACGTTTGGTAAAGTCGGTAAATATAGTTTGCACCATCGAAGACAACATCCTACAATGACAAGAATTAGAAACAAACTATAGGTAGCACAACTTTAGTGGTGTGGTCCGATTATATAACATGATACTTTTATTCATTATGTTAGTAGATAAAATTTTACGTGAAGATCCTGGAATCGTTACTATTAAGAGGATTTTATCGTTTATCACTTTCGATTCGAACATGATTAATTTTATATCGTAAAATGGATGCAAATATTTGTGATTACACAAAAAAAAAATTTATGTCAAGATAAAAGTTTTAAATAAATAAAAAATTGAATACAATAGTTTCATTGCTTCAATAAGAAAAATTATTGCTATGAAATATTCTTTCTTCCTAAGTTATAACCAGGGTTGAATTTTATGAGTTATGATTTATTTTTGTTCCTAAAAGAAAAAACTGTAACAAATGTATTTAAATGAAATAATAAATTAATAATATTTGTGATATACGAAATAATTATATTTTAATATATGCTTACAAGATATGTTTTTTATGAAATGAAATTTGTGAGAAAATTTTGTAGTTGAAACCCGAACTTCAAATTATAAAACTCAATGCAATTTTAATTAAGCACTAGATTGAATCCTGCGCTTTGCTGCAGGACTGATATATGTTAAAATGTTAATATAAAGATGCAGTTTTGTCAGAAGAATTTTTTTTCTAAAATTTATGCACAAAATTTTTAAAAAAACACAAATTAAATAAAGGAAAAAATAAACAATGAAAAGTATCCATATATTTCCATTCTTAGTTGCAATAAAATCTACAATTGTTCCACACCCAATTGAAACCTCCTACTTACTAAACAGATGACACTTACAAAATACTCTAATGTTTCCTGTGAATTATGATTGAATAAGCAAGCTTGGATTAGAATCAATGTAAAATTCAAAAGTGGAAGATAGAATGTGAAAATTTTAAACACAAAAAACATACCTTTTGCTTCCTCTATTTGGTTATGGCTTATTTGCTGTAATAGTAGTGTGTATGTATGTGTGTGTGTGTAGTTCAGACAATGCTTTTCATTTTCACCTATGAAGGCAACAAAAAAGAAACTTGCACTTTTAAACCATGAACATATAACCCAAGGAGGTTTGAAACAGCTACGAATGAGAAAATAAGAGACAGTTGACATAGACTGACTCAAATTCGAAGTCATTTTAACAGGAAAACTTCCTCACAACCATCGAAAACTACATAAATCAATGTCACATATCAAGACTTCACCCAACCTACATGTTTTAGACAGAAACATAGTGGCAGTGATTCAATTTTGGTGCTATGCAAGACTCAAAATCACCAACGGAAACAGCAACTCAAAACAAAAATCACAAAAATAAACTAATGAAGCATTCGAAATAACAATCATGCAAATCTAAATCAAGCTGACGAAGACATGACAGTTATCAAGGGACATTCATCATGGCCTCAAGGTGGAACAAAGGGAGGAGCAAAACGGGAAATGACCTGTGTGAAGAGCAGGAAGGCTTGCAGGGATCATCCTGTACAGACAAAAAGAATGCAAAGAAAAACTCAAAAGGAATTCACCAAGAACAAAATCAAGCATATAAATCAGCAAGGCATAAGATAGGAAGAGTGAAAAACAACGGGATTAACCTGCAGAGGAAAAAAGCGACGGTCTCTCGGGGCACAATTTTTCCCTTCTTTTGATGGAGAAACAAAACCCAATTCAATGGGATTGGATGCAACAATAGAGAGAAGAGGAAGTACCGAACCAATCATAGCAGATCAGGGAAGAGCTCAAGTCGAAAGGGAGATTCACCATTTTCCTCAAAGGAGAGCGAACCCAAGCAAATCAATGGAAGACCCGATTGTGAAACCCACCCTAAACGGGAAAATCGACTGCAATTTCAAGGTAAATTAAATCAGCCTAGCATAGAAGAGTACAGCTAAGGGACAAATCCACTCCCAACAGCCCACCCAAACCATCGATTTTTGGGAGACAGAACAAATCAAGCAGAGTAGGAAGGAAGAAGGTGGGAATGAAGAGATGAACACAACCTAACTTGACTGAAAAAGAGACTTGGGAGAGACACAGGCTTGGGCATGAGTGCGTGTCGCTTTCAGAGTGGAGAAAACGTGCATCAACAACACGTGCCTGGCCCATGCAATTACCTGCAGAGCCAGAAGAAGACAAATCAATCAGGGAAAAGAAGGGCACACGGTGGAAAGAGGGGGAGTAAAATACGTGGCTGAACATGGAAGCATAATTTTCTATAACTTTTATAATACCAGTCGAAATTCCCATCACCCCATATATCCAAGACCTGAAAATCTGAAATTGCTTCCAGTGTCCTCTTTTGAATAAGTACCATCTCATCCTTATTTGACGTTAGAAGCTTGCTTAAAATCCTGAGAATTTCTATATATACCCACATTTTTACTCTTTCTACCCCATTTCTCTTCATTAGTTACTATTCATTGCTCAAAAGATGGGGTATGAATAGTAAAAACGAGGGTATATTTAGCAGCTCTCGGTTTAATCGCATTACCCAACCCCCAAATATTCCAGCGTAGCAACTCATATCTGCTTGGTGAAACGCTCACTAAAAGAATTAAACGATTTAGGAAATGAAACACAACGAAGCTAAAGCATAGCAAATAAATTTACCTCTGTTCCCTATCCTTCGACTCTTGTCCTTCCAATGCGCAGAAAAACCCAACTATTTTTTCGAAATCCATGAGTCTTTCACATCTTTCGTTAAGACCAAAAACATATTTTGAAAATCACTGTCGAAAAGTGATCCATTCGTTGCCCTGCTCCCTTGGTTCATCGGTAGTTTTCTTCCTTATTTCTGTGGTTTTCTTTTTAACATATTTTTCCTTAAATTGCCGCTCTGAAGGGACCAATTATTGGGGGGGCTTGAATTCGTGCAGATTTGATTTGGCTGGCAAGGGACGTTTTGACTTTTCAAACTCTCAAAAAGCAAGATCAAATGATGAAAAACGGAACAAAGATAAAGAGGAAAAAAAAAAAACTAATAAGTAAAGAAGTGACGTGGCTGCATGAGGAGCCACAATTTTCTACAACTTATATATAATAGATTCAACTCAACGCGGCTATGTCCTACGTTCAAGGACAGTTTGACCGATCCAAAACAAGAGAGTATGATCTGATTAAAGTGTGAAACAAACCACGAATTATACTTCCCCAAAGAAAAAAGGAAAGATGCTAATTATAGCATGTGAAGAAGCCCGATTCTTAACTACAGCGATAAAAATGGAATGCATTTGGTTGGTTGTGGCTTTCCCAAGCACTCTATATAAATGGTTTCAAACACATCAAAAGGCAAAACAATTCTTCCTTCACTGCAATTCACCACCATTAGAAAAAGGAAAACATGGGTTTACAGTGGAATTCGGCAATTGTATCAGTACTGTTATTGTTATTGTTCACTTCAACCGCTAATGCTCAATCAGGTGTTCTTGACGTTGTTGCCAAGTTTGGTGCAAAGGCTGACGAAAAGACTGATTTGAGTCAAGTAAGAAAAAATGCCCGTAGTTTAATTTATTTTGCAACAAGGAAATATATGGAATTTTGTTTTGAAATGATTTCTTTGTTTTCGTTGGCATAGCCATTGTTGAATGCTTGGAAAGAAGCATGTGCGTCGACAACACCAACCAAGGTTGTGATTCCTAAAGGGACTTACTTATTAAGTAGCGCACAAATTGAAGGTCCTTGCAAGGCTCCTATTGAGCTTCAGGTTCAGGGCACTGTGAAGGCTCCGCCAGAACCTAGCGCTTTCAAGGAGCCTAATTGGGTTACCTTCAATCACATTGATCAGTTTACAATGTCTGGCGGTGGAGTTTTTGATGGCCAAGGAGCCGCAGTTTGGGGCAAAGCTAGTTGTGCTAAAAATAAATATTGTGCCAGCCTTCCCATTGTAAGTAATTTCCTTTTTCGTATAATTACTACAATCATATTATAATCCTAAATTTTATTCTAATTACAGTATCGTAATTCGATTACATAATTAGAGAATATTACTAAGGAAATTTATCTATTGTTGTTTCTTTGTTCCACTCCAAAACCAAACAGAATTTAAGGTTCAATTTTGTGAACAACACCTTGATACAAGACATAACTACCAAAGACAGCAAACAGTTTCATGTTAATGTTTTGGGATGCAACAACATCACTTTCCTACGTTTCACTGTCTCTGCACCTGAAAACAGCATAAACACAGATGGAATTCACATCGGACGATCAGATGGGGTCAATATTATAAACACCGACGTAAAAACCGGTGATGATTGTGTTTCTATGGGTGACGGTAGCAAGAATGTGGTCGTCAATGGAGTAAAATGCGGACCAGGCCACGGTATCAGTATCGGTAGCCTTGGAAAGTTCGAAAATGAAGAGCCAGTTTCTGGAATTCAGATCTCGAAGTGCACCATCTCTAATACTATGAATGGTGTTAGAATCAAAACTTGGCCTGCCTCTTATCCTGGCTCTGCCACGGATATGCATTTTGAAGATATTATCATGAATGATGTCGACAATCCTATCATCGTTGATCAACAATACTGCCCGTGGAATGAGTGCAATTTAAAGGTATGTTACTCATCAAAATCCCAATCGATCAAGTGAAAAGGCAACCTTAAATTCCTACTTACATCGATATTTTTTATCCAGCTTCCATCACGTATTCAACTGAAGAACATTAGCTTCAAAAACATTCGGGGCACTTCTAAAACTCAGCATGCTGTCAAGATTGTTTGCAGCAGTGGTTTTCCATGCGAGGGTGTGGAACTCACCGACATTGATCTTACCTACAAAGGACCTGAAGGACCTGCAACATCTCAGTGTTTGAATGTCAATCCCAAACTTTCTGGCAAGCAGAACCCGGCTGCATGTTCCACCAAAGCCCCTTCAAGCTCCACCTCTTAATCCCTTTCATGTGAATTAAAATGCGGACGGAACTTTAGGTTTCCAAATAAATGGAAATTTTCTTGTAAAATAATCGGAGAAAACATCTTCTCCCACGACAACATATATCATTTTATTGTTCAATAAAAAGTTTTTGGTTACATAAATTATACGAATGTTACTAATTCTTTCTTTGGCTTGTAGTAATTATCGTTACTAATTCACTTGAAAATCACAAAACATAACGAATCCATTAAACCTTTCTGATGATAATCTGCACGCAAATCCATTAAGAAATGAGCTAGTTTTTCCCTCTCCTAACCTTTTGTTGCTGAAAGTAATTTTCATATGTTAAAGACAGCATTCTACAATGACAAGAAAACAAACTATAGCTAGCACAACAAGTATATTAGTGTAGCTAGAAATCATGCATGAATTAAGTCGGCTTATATAACATTTTACTTTTATTCATTATATTAATAATTCTTTTATGTCAATCTGAAAGTTTTAAATAAAAAAAAATTGAATACATTAGCTTCATTGCTTCAATAAAAAAAAGTTATTATAATGAAATATTATTTCATCCCTAAGTTTATTGTAACCATTGCTGAATTTTTCCGGTTATGTTGTACATAAGATTTGGTTACTTTTTTTTTCCCTAAAAGCAAATTTTTTTTTTGCTAAATCAAGGTTTTATTAATATTAGAGGAATTGGGAATCAAGCAAAATTCAAACCCGATACAGCAACATCGTCCAGAGGAATAAAGCAAAACAACAAAAACAGAGTCCAACCACCTGGAAAAACAACGGACCAATAAAGCTAAAAACAAGTCAGAACAACTACCACCAAGCGATAAACATATCAGATCGGTTCACCCCATCCTTGGCCAAAAAATCAGCCATCCCATTTGCTTCCCAATACACATTGACCAACTCAACATCAACCACCTCTTCCATGAGAGAATCAATAGAAAGGAACAGCCTCCGCAATCTCCACGGACGTGACAAAACGTTCTTGCACCAGCCCACAACAATTCTGGAATCTGATTCAATAATAAGTTTCACTTTGTTTTTCAAGTCAGTTTTGAGAAAAACTTCCAATGCCATCTTGATAGCAATCAACTCCGCCACACTAGAATCAAGAATTCTAATAAGACCAGAAAAAAGAGCAGAAATAATTCCACAATCATCCCAAAGAACACCGCCACATCCACCCATCCCTAGTTTGCCTTTGGCTGAACCATCAACATTGAATTTCACTGAACCCCTCTCTGGTGGTGACCACTGAACTGAAATCCTACTCACCTTCACGTCTGCAATAGCACCACATTTAGCTGGATTTGACCACCAATCTGACTCAGAAATAGAAGCAGATTCCACATAGCTTTAATCCAAGTAAAAGAGCGTAGCTTCACCACAAAACAGAGCTCATCCATTGAAATCGTCTTACAATCAAACACCATCTCATTCCTAGACAACCACAGCGACCACAAAGCAGCCACAATAGACACAAACCACCACGATTTCAATTGACCCCCAAAAGGAGAATCGAAGCAGTAAAACAAAAATGATCTCAACGATTGAGGGCTACACCAATCAATCGACCACCAATGAAAGAACTTATACCAAAAGATATTCACCCAAGAACAGTTTAGTAAAATATGATTCGCACTTTCATCCACCAATTTACACCACAAGCAACTAACATTGGCTAGAAGAAATTTGCACTCCTCTACGTCTCAGAAACAATTTTGTGGGAATTCTATCCATAACAACCAGCCACAAAAAACCTTGAACCTTAGGGGGAACCTTAATATGCCATAACTTATAAAATTCAAATGAAGCATCTGAAGATAAGAATGAATTCATAAGGACTGAATTTTTCTTAACAGAAAAATTACCATGATCATCAAACTCCCAAACAATTTTATCAGTTTTTGAAGAGTTCAGATAAATCCTAGTTAACTTACCACGAAGAACATTCAATAGACTCACTTCCCAGTCAAAAAGCTACCGTCGAAAGATCTCACTCCACGAATTGTGGCCAAAAGAAGATCCAACCGCAAGTTCCACCACCTTTGCACATTTATTGACTGCCAGAGAAAATAGTCTAGGAAAGCTGTCCTTGAAAGAAATGTCAGTAGCCCACTGATCAAACCAAAATAAAACATCTCTACCATTCCCACCATCCATCTACAAGAGTCAGCCCCTAAAAAATTTCTCACCATCTGATATGAAGGAATGCTCACAACATCACGCCACACAATTGACATCTTATTCATCTTCCTATCACACGGAATCCATTGTTGAACATTTTCTCCATATTTGGCAATCACCAACCTTCTCCAAAGAGATTCCATCTCAATAGCGAACCTCCACCACCATTTTGCTAATAATGCAAAATTCTTAACCTGAAGGTTAGCAATACCAAGTCCTCCCAATTTCTTTGGGAAACACACCTTGGACCATTTAAACTTAGCAATTTTCCTATTGATCTCACAACCCCCCCAAAGAAAGTTTCTCCTTAACTGGTCAATACTTCTAATCACACCTTTTGGAGCCTTGACAATGGACATATAATAAATAGGTAGACAGGATAACATCGAATTGATAAGAGTGATCCTACTACCAAGGGATAAATATATTCTTTTCCATAAAGCTAACTTTTGTTTAATTTTATCAATAACCATAGCCCATGTACTCAGTTTCCTAGGATTAGCAACAACCAAAATCCCCAAATACTTAAAAGGAAGTTTATCAACTGCACATCCAAAAACCCCAGCCAATTCATGAACAACACCTTCATCAAGACCAATTGGAATCATGGCTGACTTCCCGTAGTTAATTCTCAGGCCAGAAATCATCTCAATGCATTGCAAAACTCTCCTAACATTACCCATCGAGACCACATTTGGATCTAAAAACAGAATAGTGTCATCTGCAAATTGCAGATGTGACACTACAACAGAAGATGAACATGATACACCTTTAAATAGACTCAATGGTTCAGCTTTAACCAAAAACAGATGCAATGCCTCAGTAACTAAAATAAAAAGAAAAGGTCATAAAGGGTCACCTTGCCTCAAACCACAATCCATAGGAAATTGATTCGTGGGCGACCCATTCACCAAAACAACAACCTTGACAGTAGAAATGCACTCCCAAATCCATTTCCTCCATCTAACCCCAAAACCCATCCTTTCCAAAACATGATCTAAAAATTCCCATGAAACACAGTCGTAGGCCTTTTCAAAATCTAATTTCAGCAAGATACCTCCTTCCCTACCTTTCCTGGAATCCTTCTTCAACTAATCAATAATCTCGTTTGTTAACAAAATACCATCAAGAATTTGTCGACTAGATATGAAGGCCGATTGTGTATCACTAACTAGAAACGGTAAAACCAACTTCAACCTTCTAGAGAGTGTCTTCGCCAAAATCTTATAAAGGGAATTAATTAAACTGATTGGCCTGAATTCCTTCAAATTACTTGGATTATCAACCTTCGGAATTAAGGCAATAAATGATGAATTAATGCCCTTTTCTAATTTACCGGTATAATAAAATTCCTCCACATATTTCATCACATCATCCTTCACAAAACTCCAGCCTTTTTTAAAAAACTCTAAATTTAACCCGTCAGGCCCAGGGGCCTTAGAACCATCACAGCTCCATATAGCTTCTTTAATCTCTTCCATCGAGAATGGTTTCTCTAGATCTCCAGCCTGTGTCGAAGACAATATGTTGAAAGGAAGAGAAATGCTGAAATTCAACTCAACTCTCTTTGTTCTAAAATGCTCTTTAAAGAAATCAAAAACCAACTGTTTAACTGTATCCGGATTAGAAATCCAACACCCATCCTTGAGTAAACCAGGCAACATATTCCTCTTAGCTCTAATCTTGGCTTGATAGTGAAAGAAACGTGTATTCCTGTCTCCTTCCTTGAGCCACAAAGCTCTAGATTTTTGACGCCAAATCGACTCCTTTCTTTTGAGACCCTTCCACAGCTCTTTTATTGCCTCTTTCCTTGCCAGGATTTCCCCGACTTAAGTCCCTAATATTGCCAATATCATCAATAGCTTGTATCTTATTTTCACATCGGGCGATATCCTCATCAATACAACCAAACTTTGTTTGATTCCACCATTTGAGGAAAACCTTCATATTGTTAATTTTCTGAAGCAAACAAAATCCAGCCCGACCCTTACATTCAATATTATTCCATACATTTTCCACCTCCCCCAAAAAGCCTTCTTTCATGAACCAACAATTGAGGAACTTAAATGGTCTCGGTCCCCAGTTCACCGCCTCCGAAAATAACAAAATAGGAACATGATCCGAAACAGATCTTTTGAGTCCTAGCTTACATAAATTCCTAAATTCACTCAACCATTCAATAGAAACAAGAAATCTATCTAATCGACTCCTTTTATTACTAGTTCCAAACCACGTAAATTTCTTCCCATGGATAGGTAAATTATGCAAACTTGCATCTCAAATAAAATCATTGAAATTTGTAATACCCACCTCACCAAACACACACCCCATTCTTCAGATATTAATCATACCGTGTTGAAATCACTGGCCAAACACCAATTCCCATTAACCTTTCCCATCGTCTTTAAAATATCTCCCTATAAGCTTCTTTTAGCTTCCAACTTATAGGGAGCATACACATTCCCGATAATACACTCAAATCCAAAATTCACCCATCTTCCTTCAACAAAGATCATACTATTTTGGCTATACATATTACCTTTGACAAAACAATTCTTATCCCAAACCATGAGTAAACCCCCTGAGGCACCTGAAGCACTCAAGTACCACTAGTCAAAAAACCCAATCAGGCCAAATCCTTCTAATTAGTTCCTCAGACACATCACTCAGTTTCGTTTCTTCGATTAAAATCATCTCCACCTTGTTTTCCTTCACCAATGATCTCACAACCCCTAGCTTGATTGCATCACCCAAACCTCTAACGTTCCACGAAATAATTCTCATCAGTCTCCAACCTTCTTAACACATGACAGAAAATTAGCTTCCCCAACTACACCCACTTCCAACGAACCAACTCAATTGAAATTTACTTACCCCCCAAACCGTCCAATTCCCTTAATCTCTGGATAACTTTCTCGTCATCACAATTCGCAAAGATCCCTAGCAATTTTCCAATACCCCACATTCTAGCTTCCTCCTCAATGCATAATAATCTTTTCCTATTTAGGAAGTCCCCATCCGACAGCGACTTATTAACAATCTTCCCAACTTGTTTTGTTCCCCTTCCTAAAACACCCCTCTGTCTCCTACCTTTCCTCCCTTTTTTCCTGTCCAAGTTAAAAAATAAAGATTCTTCGATGTCCTCTAGGCTGCAAACTTTTCTTTCTTTTCTAGTGGACTTCTTCACCTGCACTAAATTATTGCTCATATACAATATTGACCCCAATTTAGTGCTATAACATGTTCTTGATAACCCATTTCCTTTCTTTAACCCATCACCACTCGTAGGCCTAGTTAAAGACAGCATTCTACAATTACAAGAAAACAAACTATAGCTAGCACAACAAGTATATATATTAGTGTAGCTAGAAATCATGCATGAATTAAGTCCGCTTATATAACCTTTTACTTTTATTCATTATATTAATAATTATTTTATATCAATATGAAAGTTTTAATTTTCCCGGTTAAGTTGTACATCAGATTTGGTTACTTTTTGTTCCTAAAAGCAAAATTGTAGCTGATTTGTTTAGATGAATTAAAAAATAACAATTGTTATAATGATTTTGATCCTAAACTTAATCGCTAGACATAAAATAAGTAGTTGCCACCGATCTTTTTCTTCTAAGTATGATTTGTTCAATCAATTTCGGTTCTATTCTTATGTTGGCAATTACACATCCTTCATTTGATTTGCTCACAGACAAGTTCGGTCCTGCAAATTGCTTTAACAAGTCCTATTCTTCGATCATCATAACAAAAACCATGGCTGAACTCTTCTAACTAAGAGCATGAGCCACTCTATTAGCATTCGCAAAATGATAGAATATCTCATAGTCATAACCTCTGAGTAGTTCTATCTACCTTCGTTGGCACATGTTCAATTCCTTCTGGGAGAAGAGATATTTCAGACTTTTATGGTCAGTGTAAATAAGAAATGTTTCTCCGTACATTAGTATTTTGCTCATTTAAAAAAAAAAACGTTAGTATTGCTAAATCTAATTTGGAAAGCTTTTAGTAGATTTTGAAGCCTGATACAATATGCGATCAATGCAAGTTTGAATCTTATACCACAACTTATAAAAAGTGATTGAAAGTTGGTCTTTTGGTTAAATAAAATTCTCGATAGTCCATGAAAGTACAATAACTTCACAACAAGCTACAGAATTCATACCTAGGTTCAGGCACAATATCTTTGGCTCATGTATTTAGAGAAGCTAATTATTTTGTTGACTCTTCTGCTAAACTGGAAGTTAATAGAAAAAAAGATGATTTGCATGGTAGCTTAGTTGTAATAAGTTTTTCGTTCAATATTAATATATTGAAACATTTAAAGGCGTGAAATATTCTTTCATGCCTAAGTTATAACCATTGCTGAATTTTGCAAGTTAGGTTATGCATATGATTTAGTTATATTTTGTTCCTAAAAGCAAAAACGTAAAATACATGTTTATATGAATGTAAAGAAAAATTTGTAATAGTATATCTGAAAAAAATTATAATAAATGCATCAAAGTACATTGAAGCAATGGCATCTCCCTCCCAGTCTCCTTTGCAAACCTTCTCCGTCTTTGTCAACAACATACCACCAAATATCCATTGGAGATGACTTAAATAAATCTTTCAACACCATGGAAATCTTACAGATGTTTTTATCCCTCAGAAGTGAAGCAGATCAGGCAAAAAGTATGGATTTGTTAGATTCTCAAGCCAGAATGATGCCAAGAATGCTGTAGAGAAACTTAACGGGGTGTGGTTCCTAGATTATAGACTGGGTGTTGACTTTGCCATATTCAACGAAAGTTCAGCCATTTGGAAAAGAGTTGAGGCTCAAAAAGAAAAGCACTTGCCTGATACCTTCTCCAAAGGTGCTTCCCCAACGAACAGATCTTCTTATTCTTACGCAAATATTGTCAAAAGCGGTAATAATCAGTTTAACTCAAAAGATGAGTAGGATGGAGCAGGGGGTGACAAGCAGAATGTAGTAGAACTCGATAAGATTAACGTGGAAGTCCTTGTTCAAGACATAAAATGGCTTGAAGCTTCGGTGGTAGTTTCGGTCAGGTTTCCCCTTGAGATTCATGTTCTTCATCAACGTATGTCCATGAAAGGTTATTCTCATTTTTCAATCATTGCGATGGAAGGTAGTTGGTTCTTAATTCGATTCGATAGAAAAGAATCAATGCTGAATTTGCTTGCCAATGGAAACAAATGGACTGATGAATGGTTTAACTGGATTAAACCATGGTCCAAGGATCTCATCAGTAATGAAAGATTCGTCTGGATCAGAATTTGCAACTTACCTCTGCATGCTTGGAACAAAGAGGTGTTCAAACAAATTGGAGATCACTAGGTGTAAGACCTGAAATTTTACTATACTATGTACCATATCTGTACATGATTTATAGTGAAAATAAATTCTTTTAGTAAAATTAAAGGAAACATTTAAGGTGAATTTTCACTTTAATTTTAAGTTATGGAAATAAATATTGATAAGAAAGTTAAGATAATGCCTATGGTATGAAAACATTAAATGAAGAGAGAAAAGTCAATGTAAGAAATTATAAGTGGACTACACGCCACTTTGCTTTCTTCACAAATCGGGTGAGACATTAAATGGCAAGAGGAGCAAGTCAATAAGAGTGGCTGGCAGTGGCGTGGACTGGAGAAGAAGAGGAAAAAGGAAAGAAAATTGTCAAAACATGCAGAAACTTCTTCTTACCGCCATTCCATTTGCTGCAGTTTTTCCACAAGTTTTAATGCATGAAAGACAAGGTAATGATGAAGAGAACGGGATAAGGAAACAGGTGGTAGAATTTGAGTGGATTTGAGTGAGTATAAAAGAAGAATATAACTGAAGAAAACCAACTTAGCCAACTTCATCTTCCTCAAAATCCTTCTCGCCATTCTGTTTTCACCACAGGCTCACAATTAGTTCTTCCATTTTTCTCATATATGAACCATGAAAACTTCATTTTGGTTAGCCAAACCTTTCCTCCATTGTTGAAGAACTAAGGAACAAACAAAGTAAAGCTAAGTGAGGCAGAAAAGCACTCTGCTCCAGGAAGTAGAACTCAGTTGAGGTGAGCTCCCATATTACTATGGTTATCTTGATAAATTGATTGATATTTCTATGTTTATAACGTAATGAATATAGATATAGCTTAGTTTTAAGTAAATATTGTTAGAATATATAGGAAAACTAGAATCAGATGTAGTCTGGAAACTAATGGTGAATGAAAAATGAAAACACTGAAAATGACGGTGTGGTGGGCGAGCTCAGTTGGCATGGGCGAGCTAAAAATCTAGAATGTGGAAGTGGGCGAGGTCGCCACACACTAGTCAAATTCATTGGCGAGCCCACCTCTGAATAAAAGCGGTGTAGGGCGAGTTGAGTTGATGTGTGGGTGAACTCACACATTAGCCATGTTGGGCGAACTCCCACAAATAAGCCATATGAATGGCGAGAATGATTGGGCGAGCTCCCAAGAGTAGATCAATTATAGAAGGGCATGGGCGAATGGCGAACTCAATCTCGCCAAAGTGTCCCAAATATTAGGAAAATATAAATAGCTTAGAAAATATTCGAAAAAGGAACATTAATAGTTTTAATAAATTTTTGCAGACGGAAATTGAGAAAGGCGAGGGGGAAGCAAGGTTTTATCAGACGAGGTAAGGGAGTTGTGTGTGAAAAGAATGCATGTCCTGTGGAGTTAAATTTATGAAATTACTGAGAAATGGTTTTGGTTTATGACATGCATATTATTTTGATAAATTGCTTTGTTGTGGGCGAACTAAAAGCCGACCCAATGCTGGTTGTTGAGGCGAACTAATAAGGGCAGGAGAACTAATCCTTTTGTTATGTTTTGGGTGAAGAACCCCTCTTGTGATGTTTTGGCGGGCGAGTGACCTGGTTTTAAATAAGTCTGGGCGAACCAATGTGGGCGAGCCCTTTTATGTTATTTTGGGCGAACTGTTAGGCGGGCGAACCAAATTTTTATGATTTTTGGGCGAGTGACCCTGTTTTAAATAGAAAATCCGGGCGAGCCATTGTGGGCGGACCTTTTTTAATGTTGTTTTGGGGCGGGCGACCCAGGTTTTCAAGAAATGGGTGAGTTGACCATGGCAATTCCGCCTTGGGCGAGTTGACCATGGTCAATGCCAGGTGGGCGAGGTGACATGGGCAAGCCATTGAGGGCGAGCTAGTTTTACTTGTTTTTAATATCAAAGGTTGGTGGGCGAACACAAGTTCACCGCACTGGAAGAGTTGACCATGGGCGAGCTAGACTGGGTGAGCTGACCATGGGCGAACAGATTTCAATTTACATTTTTTATGAAAATGAGAATAATACCTTTTTGGAATTATTATTTATTTAAATGATTTAAGTTCATAAATGTGTATACTTAAAGGTATTTTGAGCTATGAATATGATTTTGAGACTTAGGCCCTTAGTTTTCATGTATGAGGCTGATGGACCAGCCAAGTCATCAGCGGTCTCGAGGTCACTTGGCAAGTGGACCCGAGGACCACCTAGAGATTGTGGCCACAGATCTACTGTATCCCTGTTGGGATAATTATTCCGTTCTCGCAAGGGGGAGGGGGAACGATGATAGCATGATTTATTTATAGTGTGATGCCTAGTCTCGACTTGATGATTTCTGAGAGGATTTGTTGAATCCTTTTTCATTGTTTATTATATGATATTGTAACTGTTTAGCAAATGATTTAACTATCACAAATTGTATTACAATATCCATTGTTTTTCCCTAATGGGTTTATTGTTGGGAGAAATAAATTAAATAAAGAATATGGTTTTACTGGTATAATGCAAAATACACTTCCTTACTGAGCACGTTATCGCTCACCCCCTTATTTTCCACTCACAGATTGTTGATCTTGGGTTAAGAGAATTACCTTCCAGAGATTATCGACTGCTAGCAGAGATTCGATATCGAAGGTATATATTCATTTTATATATTCAGAAAATTGTACAGTACTACTTTAAATAGAAGGGAATGTATATACATCTTAGTACAAGTAATAAGAGTTCTAATTCTTCTTTAAATTGTTAATAGTGTTAAGCATCACAGACAGCCCAACCGGTAAGTAAGTGGAGTTATATAAGTAAATATTATGTTATATAGTAGATTTGGGATGTTACACTAGGGCAAGTTTATTCTAGCTGACGATAGCTCTTGTAAAAAACAAAGACTAGATTTTGCGAAGATTCTTATTATTGTAAACAAAATATGTTTAGTGATGAATTCAATTGAGCTCAAGGTAAATGGAGCGAATTTGTTTTAAAATTAGTAATAGAAGACAGTCTCGATTTTGGGTGGAACCACCTTTCTTCCACCACTCAAGGAGGGAGTTCAAGTCCCACCCCTATTTTTGAAAAAACTCTGGCAGCGACTGATGAACAAAAAGTTATATTCTCGCAAGTGCACGAATCAAGGTAGTATAGCGTGCAAGTACAAGAGTCGATCCCACAGAGATTTGCTAAATTTATTCAATTAAAATTCAACTACTTATGCTCTAAAAAACTATAAAAGCCAATAAAAATAATTATCTAAGTATCTAATTAACTAATGAAATTAATTAACCTAAAATAAATGAATTAACCAATAGAGAAAGCTTAGGAATTTGATTTCACCAATACATTGCAATTTTATGTCTTCAATCCTAAAAATCTCAATTCAATTCTAGGGTTCATTCTTCCTAACATATGATTACTCTATTGATGGCAGCTATAATCAAGTATTTTTAATCGTTAATTACCTATGATGTGTAGCATAATCAATGACTTAAAACCCATTAAGAATAGAAGAACATATAGCAAGAACCAAATAAATATTCTAGCTTGATGTATGCATCAAATATTTATTCGATCATTCAAGGGAGCTATACATGGCTTAGTATATGATGTGTTGTAAAGCCCCGGATCGGCCTACGGCACAACCACCGAGCCCTTTACTCATCCGTACTGTCCTCTCTGTAAGGCGATGGGCTACCCACTGGGACCACACAGGTCCACCTCACGCAAGGCTTTATCGGGAATAAATTCCCAATTCGCGTCCGCCATGACTCGAACATAGGACTTACTTTGCCTATGTCAAATCATGACTAACCATTAGGCCTATAATGTAATAACCGGACAGTTCTTACTATATTAAATTAATTGTCTATTATTTAGCACAATTTTATAACTAATAAAAATAAATTTAAAATAATTACATAGGGACATGTAGACGCGTGGACATCTCGGCACGGCTTAAGTAGTCCCGGAGATAAGAGATCTTGCCTACTTCGAGCTCGGGAGCGACAAGCTACAGTAAGCCTACGAATTTTGGTTAAACCTTGTGTAAA
The DNA here is from genome assembly GCA_031772115.1 of Heritiera littoralis. Taxonomy (NCBI): domain Eukaryota; kingdom Viridiplantae; phylum Streptophyta; class Magnoliopsida; order Malvales; family Malvaceae; genus Heritiera; species Heritiera littoralis. The sequence goes on along the minus strand of JAPDPK010000059.1, from coordinate 1,809,496 downwards.
TCAACTAAGTCATAAAGTTGATTTTAGTGTATTTTAATTAGTTAAATTCGGAAATAATAGAATTATTTAATCTAAGTGTGAGTCTTGGGCGTAGTTACATATTATACATCATATATATATATAATAATAAGTATTGCATACACATATATAATAAAACAAAACAAATAAAATAAAATATTACATTGATGTTACAATAAGGTGCAAGCATAATATAAAATATACATATATATAATATAATAATGATATTATATTAATAAAATTGATGAAGCCGATCAGCTTCTTGAAGAAGCCAATCAGCATCCTTTGTTTTACCCCACTCACGTGGGATTTAGAATCAAACAGAATTAAAGGCAACAAAACAAAAAAATCATAAACAAAGGAAAGGGGAGAAAACAAATCTGGAAAGGAAAGGAGAGGAGCGACGAGAGTGAGAGACACGGCGAGGCAAGGTTGTGGCTGGGCATCTCAACGGAAATGGAAATAAGGAAAGGAAGGGGCTGTTCGGCAATTTGGGAAAGGAAAAGAAGGACTGTCAGGCGATTTAGAGAAAGGAAAGAAAAGAGTGCTTGGCACCAGAAGAAGGGAGGAATAAAATTGATGGAACCAGCAGCAAAAATGGGGCTGTTTGGAGAGTTTCAATAGCAAGAAAAATTGAAGAAATGCTTGGTGTAAATTTGGCTAGTGGGAGAATTAAAGGTAAAAGGCCTTTCTTTTGTGTAAGCTTAATGTAAATGAAATAGTTTAATAAATTGGAAATAGGACATGATGATAGGTAGCAAGAAATTTGAAGGATAATGATGTATATATGGGGTTAAGAATAAGATATATATATGTGTGTGTGTATATATATATATATATATATATATAAAATTGTATATTTCTGTCGATGTATGCAACTAACGAATAGTTGTAGTAATGAGCCTATCGTGTGTGATATGGATATTAATATTGAAATATGGATGGTGTAGGTTCTTGGTGCGAGCCTTGAATAAATATATAACAAAGGAAGAGTTAGAGTTGGGAGACTCTCAAAGGTAAAAGCTTTAAGTAAATGAAATAAATTATAAGGATGTAGTATAAATAAATATTTAAGAAAGATATAGTTTGAAAATATACTATGAATAATATTTAAATTAGTTTTGTGCATTTAAATTATAGAGAAAGCTTCCGAGGAGGGGAGTTGAACAATTGGCTTAAGAGTGCAAAATGATATTATCTAGGTAAGGGAATATACGGTAAATGCCTGTCAGTCTACTATGCTTATGCATGTTTAAATTAATGTTATTAAATATTTATGGTTTTAGATGCATTTTTGGTTAAATGTCCAAATATGTTGGATTGAATTTTAAATACATAATGTTTTGGATTTGGATTTGGATCTGGATTTGGATTTGGATTTGTATTGGAAATTGGTGTATTGAAGATATATTGCTAGAATGAGTTTTTTACAGGTATTTGATTGAGGTTATAACGCTGGGTAGTGTTCTAACTATGCCGTTATAATGTCGAAATTTCGTTAGAAATTGTCTAAATAAGTTTCTTGATATTAAATTAGATTTATTAAATGCCTTTAAAACCTCATGCATATTAATCATTACTACTTGTTATCGAGACTTCGTACGATTATATTTTTTAAAACTATAAGTATGTGAAACGATTTATGCTTTTGGTACTCAACCTATTTTGTAAGATCTATTTCTAAACGAGTTTTGACTCATGAGACACGTGATGATGTATAATGCCTGTGTGGCACTTGGAAATGCCTATGTGGCACTTGCCTGTGTGGTGTTTTATTATGCTTGTGTGGCATTCAGTAAGCCTGTGTGGCATTGAGGCGCCGTATACGTAATTGCGTCATGGATCCCGCCTGTGTGGCAAATGGGTAGCGGTAATTACGTATGATTGTCCGACAACTAGTCATGACTTGTACCTCAGCTACTAGATGATCATTGGTGCTGGGATGATTCATGATCATGGATAGAGCCCTGGTATGGGACATCGACCATTGCTAGCTACAATGGATGCTTTCATAGAAAGCTTCTTGGTTATATTTCCAAAGATCCCTGTTACGTTACCGAATCTCATAATGCTCGTCTCGTGAAAATGTTTTAAATGTATATTATGATACTGTTACAAAGATGAGCGAATGTATCATTTCTACTACTACTATATATTGATTTTGTGAATGCTGGAGTACTAATCTGTTTCGAAATTACTTGGCATAACATTTTATAGCTTATAAACTATGGTTTATCAATTTGGTATTATTTTCGATAAAACATCTTTAAGCATGAGTTTTGGCACATTCATTCACGCATACACATGCATTAAACATAGTAGAAACCTAACATCATTTAGCATATGTTCTCTTACTGGGCTTTCCCCAAAGCTCACCCCCTTCCACCTCAGATTATTTCAGGTAGACTCGGCACGAGCGTGGTGCACTAAGAGTCCTTTTGTTAAGTTGCAGAAAGTTGTATTCTGAAAGAAGGTATAATTTTTGTTCTTTTGTTTATATCCCAGACTAAATTCTTTTGTGCACACAATGTATAGGATTCGGGATGTAAGTACTAGGTGATATCGAGTCTGTAAACACACTGTGATTCGTAGTTAAGTTGTAATCTCAATATGTTTATATATTGAATCACATGGATGTCTAGTATTTTAGAAGTTACATAGAGATTTGAAATTTCTACAGGTTGAGACAATGATGTACATTAGTATGGGGATGGATACTAGACTAAAATAGGGGGAGTTTTTCAGTGTCGTTTTCGACACGTCTTACGAGAAGACTATAATGGGACCTTAGACAACTAGTCTTAAACAAATATAAGAATGAGATTACTCATTAGGTTTTTAGCTACACTGAGCGAGTGACAAACATAGGAAGTGAAGAAAAAAAGTTAGCCCAAAAATCCGGCTTCCGAAGGTGTTACATGTGTACCCTTACCATGTCTCAAACAATCAATTAATTTATATTAAAGGTGGCCAATCAATAACACAAATCAAAAGATTGAATTAATCACAATGAATGATACTAGAATTTTAAAATTGATCAATTAGTCATAAAGACATAAAATATGCAAGTAGGCTCAATCAAATTCCTAGTAAATAAATTAGTTCATGTTTAATATAGCAAAACACATTATCAAATAAAATTGAAACATGCTTCAAATTAAACAATAACCAATTCAATATATAAATGTAAGAATATAAATAAAACAAAGTTAAAATAATAAATTAATAGCCCCTGGAAGCAAACTTTAATGTGCACATGGATAGCAAATGCAAGTGGCTATTAAAAACAAGCTATCTTTCAATAGCTTGTTAAGCTCCTGTGGTTCACGCCCTAAGCCTCCACACGCTTCAACCAACCTTGCACAAAGCCAACGCACAGCAATCTTAATCAGCCAGCTTTTGTTTCGCCTCCTCTAGCTCACAGCTCTAGCTGCTTCAACCAAGGCACGCCAGTAGCTGCTATAAACCAACAAGAAACGCAGCACAACTTGCGGTTCTGTTCAGCACACGCAATAGCTCGCTATTTCTGGTGACGTCCAACACGTTCTGCCTTACGTGTACATCTTGCAGCTTTGTCCTGCTTTAAAGAACAGCACCCTCTTCTCTTTTATCTCTGCAGAAATAGAAACTAACAACATAGAACAGAGACCCACGAAACAACCCAAGAACTAATCCTCTCTTCCTCTCTGTTCTGTGTTTGTTCTGTGTGTCCTAGCTATTGCCGCCCCTCTCACCTTTTATAATTTTTCTTTTAAGATTCTAGGGTTTCTTTTTAATCAAGCAATAAATCTCAGCCCTTTATTTTATTTTAATCCTATGGTCCAAAAATAGTTAAAACAAATCAGAATTTAATTACAACTTTAAAAAGTCAAACAATATATATTTCAAAAAATTATTCCAATTACAAAATTTATTGTTTGATTTCATGCCATAATTTTCAAAATTAATTCCCAAATCACTTTCTCTAAATTAATTCACAAAATACATTTAACAATTAATTTTACACAAGAATATGACAATAAATATGGTAATTAAAACATAAATAATATAACAAATATATTATTATCAGCGATAGCGATACAAACGAAAGATTATGGAGAGGAAGAAGAACATGATTTGCTGGTTGAAGAAGAAAACAACAGAAGCTATCAAGGTATTAATGAGTCGCCCTTGGAAAATGAGGAGGATACTGCTTTTGAGGTAGAATGCTAGCAAACGTACGATATTGAGAGTGGTATTTTGAATAGAGAAAATGAAATTGGAGGGAATTTTGAAACAAACTATGCTAATGAAATATTGAGAGTTGAAGCAACAGTGATTAAAGAAATGGCGTTGGACTTAGCATTGGGCGACCCAAATCTGATGATTGCCAGTAACCCATATTCTGATCCTAAAAATTCAGTCGAAGGCAATGAGGCTTGAGTTTGGTTAAATATAGCAGTCCAAATATCACTTAGCCCGGGGACAAAATGATTCAAATAGCTGATGAATTTCAAGAAGGTAGAGTAGCCATAGCTGATGAAACTTAAGAAGACAGTGGAGCTGTAGCAGGAAACGTTAAAAGGAGCAAGAGATTCATCTCTGTTTCTTCTCTCCAATCCGTTGAAGTCATCTCTGGGAAGAAAAAGTCTGTTTCAATAAAGGGAAAGGGTAAAAAGAATAATAAAAAAGCAAATTTCTCTAGGAAAAAAGAGAATAACTTGCTGGGGTATTATTCAGAAGTTCCTAGTTTTATTGAAGAAGAAATCTCGGATGAAGATATAAGGAATAGAAACAGAATGTTAAGAAAAGAAGCTCAAGCTATTCTGGAGGTGGTGAGATTATTGGGACTTTCTACAACAGTAGATGAAAAAGACATCATCAGAATTTGATGGAAGCCGAAATTGAAGAAATGGCAAGAAATATCTGTCGTGAATAGTCGACGATTGATGTGAGAGGTAAATTTGTTTGTCGCATAATCGAATTCGGTTCTGAAGTGTGTTATCAGTTTTAGGTTGTTTTTGTTGATTGGGACGTCTTGTAATTAGCCTCTTTTGACTTTGTCTTGCAACTTGATTCTTTAGCACGTTCATCTAAACTCATGTAACTAACAAAACTGGTTTTGAGGTTTTTTGAGGAAGTTTTCCTGGCAAACAGAGGTTCATTGATTCTGACAAAAGCAGGGCTTAAGTTCCAACAGAGGTTTAACTGATACTTATCTTCGAATGATTTTTCCTGTCTCGCTAAAGGTAAGGTAAGTTTCTTCTGAATTTTGAATGGCTCTGAAGTGATTTTGTATAGATGATTGATTGTCGAGGAACGGTTTTAGAGGGTGGAGGTTGTTTGACTTTTTGGCTTTGCTAATTTCTGTTCAATTAAAAGCTCCAGAGAATCATTTGTTAGATGATATATTTCAGTGGGCCAATGACTTTTGGCTGTTTCGGGTCATTGCCACTGCACCAAATCATATGCATCACAAAAGTATAGGAGAAATTATGATCGATGAAAGAAAGGTAGGAAAATGTAAGTGTGGTTGAAAAGTTGGGACAAGAACGCAAATGACAGGTTGGTTTTTTAGCATTGAAGTTAGCATGGCTACTCCTCTCAGTTTGGGTTGCTTGTGTGGAGGAGATCAGTTCTGTGATATAATATTTGCATGGCAACTCTTTGCAGTCCTCTTTTGTTGTAATATAACATTTGCATGGCCACTCTTCTCAGTCCACTCTTCTGATTCATGTTTGTTGTCCTCAGTAGCTGATCTGTTGGTTGATAATGCTCCTGCCATTTTCTGGGGTACTTCGATCCCCAAGCAAAGATCATTCAGACAATGATTTTTATGCTTCCCAGGTGTTTGTTGTAATGTCCCTTAAGAGATGTTTTTTGTTCCTATGCTTTCGGGTTGTACGCTGCAAGATGTCCTGTGTAGTTCAATTTGGACTCAGTTGCCAGTCCATTTAATAAAAATTTTTACTTTTCAAAAAAAAATATCTGAAAAAAATTATATTTCAATATATGCATTCATAGTAAACTTTTTAATACAATTAATGTTTCTGATTAAAAAAGAAAAGAAAAGAAAATACAGTTGTTGAAACCTGAACTTCAAATAACAAAACTCATTGTGACTTTCTTTAATTATTCAACTTAACGTGTTATCGCTCTTTATGTTTAAAAACCGTTTGACCACTCCAAAACAAGAGTGTATAATGTTATAAAAATGCGTGCCAAACCACAAATTACACGTACCCAAGATAGATATAAAAGAAAACATGCTAATAATAGCATGTAAACGAAGCCAATTCTTAACCACATGGATAAAAATAGAAGCATTTGGTTGAAAATTGGTTGGTTCTTCTCTATATAAATGGTTTCAAACACATCAAAAGGCAAAACAACGCTTCCTTCACAACAATAGTCACCATTAGAAGGGAAAAAAACATGGGGTTTCAATGGAATGCGACTATCATATCAGTAGTGTTACTGTTTCTGTTCATTTCATCAGCTAATGCTCAATCAGGTGTTCTTGACGTTGTTGCCAAGTTTGGTGCAAAGGCTGACGAAAAGACTGATTTGAGTAAGGTAAGAAGAAATGCATGTAATTTAATCTATTCTACAACGATATATATAGAAATTATTTGTTTTGAAATGATTTCTTTGTTCTTGTTGCTTAGCCATTGTTGGATGCTTGGAAAGAAGCATGTGCGTCCACAACAGCAACCAAGATTGTGATTCCTAAAGGGACTTATTTCTTAAGCAAAGCAAAAATGGAAGGTGCTTGCAAGGCTCCTATTGAGCTTGAAGTTCAGGGCACTGTGAAGGCTCCGGCAGACCCTAGCGCTTTCACGGAACCTGATTGGGTTACCTTCAATCACGTTGAACAGTTGACCATATCTGGCGGTGGAGTTTTTGATGGCCAGGGAGCTGAAGCTTGGAGGAAAACGATTGTGCTGTAAATAAAAAAACATGTAAAAACTTTCCCATCGTAAGTAACTTCTTTCTCATATAATTATCGTAATCATATCATTTTATTCTAATGACAGTACCGTAATATGTTTACCTAATTAAAGAATGTTACTAAGGAAATTTATTTTTCGGTGTTGCACTCCAAATCTAAACAGAATTTAAGGTTCAATTTTGTGAACAATGCCCTGATACAAGGCATAACTACCAAAGACAGCAAACAGTTTCATGTCAATGTTTTTGGATGCAAAAACATCACTTTCCTAAATTTCATCGTCTCCGCACCTGAAGAGAGCTTAAACACAGATGGAATTCACATGGGGAAATCAGATGGGGTGAATATTACAAACTCAGAAATAAAAACCGGTGATGATTGCGTTTCTATTGGTGACGGTTGCAAGAATGTGGCCGTCCATGGAGTAACCTGCGGACCAGGCCATGGTATCAGCATCGGCAGTCTCGGAAAGTTCGACGGTGAAGAACCAGTTACCGGAGTTCAGGTCTCGAATTGCACCCTGAGTAAAACTCAGAATGGTGTTAGAATTAAAACTTGGCCAGCCTCTTTTCCTGGCTCTGTAGGCGATATTCATTTTGAAGATGTTATCATGAATGATGTGGGCAATCCTGTCATCGTTGATCAACAATACTGCCCATGGAATCAGTGCAATTTAAAGGTACGTTACTTATCAAAATCAAGATCACATGAAATTAATTCCTACTTAAATAAAATAAATATTTTGTCTTGTTTATTCAGCTTCCATCACGTATTCAACTGAAGAACATTAGCTTCAAGAACATCCGGGGCACTTCTACAACTCAGAATGTTGTCAAGATTAATTGCAGCAGTGGTGTTCCGTGCAAGGGTGTAGAACTCGCCGACATTGATCTTACCTACAAAGGACCTGAAGGACCTGCAACGTCCCTGTGTTCGAATGTCAAACCTACACTTTCTGGCAAACAGAACCCCCCCGCGTGTTCCTCCCAAGCCCCAGCGGGCTCCACCCCTTAATTCCTTTCATGTGAACATAAAAGCGGAGTCAACTTTAGGTTTCCAAGTAAATGAAAATTTTCTTTCTTGTAAAATAATTGGAGAAAACATCTTCTCTCATGATGACATATATCTTCTATTGTTCTTTGGAATTTGGCAAGTGCTCTAATGAATAATTTATACGGATGTTACTAATTTCTTTTTCAGCTTATAGTAGTTATTGTTACTAATTCTCTTGCAAAATCATGAAACATATTAATGTTCTCTATAATAAGCTATCGATCCGAGTTCATTAATAAAATTTTTTTATTTCAAAGGCAAACGTCCCGTAAATTACATATCATATCCAATAACATCCATTCACATTACAATATAACTCATATTCCAAGATCGCACTCGATCATTATATCACTCCCAAAATAATCTAAAAAGATCCTAAGTTACCTCTCATGACTGAAATAGACTATACTATGTAATATAAAAGGATACACATGTAAACAAATTGATATGCAGTTGTGCATACCTTACGAGTTACAAAGATAGGGCTTGAAGGACACAGGCAAATACCAAGGCTGGGTACGGTCCTCATTGGCTCACACAAAAGCTTAAAAGTTGGAGCTTAGTTTGGATAGTCTGTGAGTAGTGAAAGAAAGCGTGAACAATCCACAGCTCAGTAAGTAGTTTAAGTAAATGTAGGCTAAGCTCATGTCGATCTACATGCACATGTATGCATGAACAATATATAAAATGATATGAATGCATGATACTATGTTTTGATGCAGTATAACTATGGACTCACACTTTAAGGGTTGAGGTTGTATGGGGTAATAGTCGGAAGGATACTTTAGGTACCTCATTTTCCTGAACTTGCACACAATGCCTAAAGGACATTGTCACTTGACACAATAATACACTACCAACAATATACACTGCACTATGATGGTCAATATGTTTAGCTCAGACAGATTACCTAGCACTTTATTTCAAGTAGATTCACTATGCATTTCATTCCAAACAGATTCACAATAAACTTCATTCAGAATAATTACATTGCACACTTAATTCAAGCAGAATCATCACGCACTTAGTTTAAAACACAATCACTATGTACTTATTTCGAAACACCATTATTATGCACTTGATTCAACCACAATCATGATGCACTTAGTTCAAAACACAATCACGATGTACTTAGTTCGAAGCACAATCACAATGCGCTTAGTTTGAATCACATTCACTATGCACTTGGTTCAAATCACATTCACTATGCAATTGGTTCAAAACAAATTGACTATGCACTTGGTTCAAAACATGATGACTATGCACTTGGCTCAAAACAAAATGACTATGCAATTGGTTCAAAACAAAATGACTATGCACTTGGTTCAAAATACGATGACTATGCACTTCGTTCGAAACTCAATGACTATGCACTTGATTCAAAACACAATCACTATGCACTTGGTTCAAAACACATTTATATGCACTTCGTCTTAAAACTGATGAACTTACAAACACCGAAAATCGATTTAGTTAGGAGAAATGCCTTAAAGTAAAAAACATGGATTTCAAAACCAATCAATTATCACTTTTAGGTAAAAGCTTTAATTCATTGAAAACAATTTCAAAACCAATCACTTATCACTTTAGGCATAAGCTTCAATTCATAGAAAATGATTTCAAAACCAATCACTTATCACTTTAGGTGAAAACCTCAACTCACTTAAAATGATGATTGAGAGAGTTTACGCATAACCCCGATCAATTAAACACTCATTGATAAAGAAGTGTCGCAAACGACACAACACTATGACCATAGATTTATTCCAGTCTCACTGCATAGTCGAGAGTTGGAACTTGTTTATTGGCTTTCTAGAAAAGTATGATTTACTTAAAGCACAATTTACCTAAACCACTAGGCTCGATAGGTACACTACACTAGTCTAGAGCATAAAGCTTGATAGACGGGTAATAGAACCTAGAGTCAAACTCGATAGGTTGGAAGTGACCTGAAGGTCAAAAGGTATGCCCGCACTTAAAAACGGTTTGAAAATAGATTTCTCGTGTAGCACTCAACTCCCTTTGGATTCTAGAGTTGACTTCCATGATCTCAAAGGAACTCATGTACCACGTAGGTCCCTTAGGCTTTAAAAGTGGCTCCCATAGATATAAAAACATTGATTAATATAGTTTAGAGTTTCAAGTGTGCATAATTTTTTATTTAATTCAAAGGTCAACTCAAAACCATGATTTTCTAGCTAGAACATAATGCATATTGTTATAAAGTTTATGCATAAAGGTAGCTTGAACTAAACACTCTATGCATGTAATCATATATGCATCACTGAAATGCAACGCCATTGTAACGACCCGTTACCACATTTTTTCACCTTATTTTACACAACTTATCTGGTTGGGCTGTCTGTGATACTTCACTTGTACTAACTGTTAAACAATTTTACATAACATTGTTTTTATTATACATATCCCCTATCTTAATTAATTAGATAAGTAGTACTGTAGACATGTCTAAATACAGAAAATAAATGATCGTACCTCATATAAATCAGTCGGTCTGTCACATTGTCCTTTGTGTACAGCCGTGATCCAAAATCAACTGATCTCATAATCATTAAAACCTGAAATGTTTAAAATTAAGGGGTGAGCAAACCACGGCTCAGTAAGAGAGTTATATGTCACACTTGATATTCAGCTATCTATATGCTGAAAACATTTTTTTATTCTCTTTCTTTTAAATCTTCCTAGCTGGCTCTAGGCTCACATGTAGGAAGGATACTACAGTCGGCTAAGGATCTAGATAGAGTAAGGTAGGTATTTTAGAATACCATACTTGTTCCGGAACCTAGAAGCAACTGTAGAGAGTACTAAATCCATTTTTCTCAAAATGAAATGATTTTCATTTTTCACGGAGTAAACCACTTATTTCTTTTCACTTCAGTATCCTTTAAAACACATGACAGTTCAGTAGTAAAACAGTGTTTACTTTTCTTCTCTTCAGTACAATGATTTGTAATTATCCAATCATTGGATAAACATTTCTTCGATTATTTCTATCTTAGAAATAATTCTTATGTTATTCTTTTAGAATAAACATTTATTTCTCTTTTCAAATCAGTAACCGTATCGTACAGTTCAATAAAACAGTATATTCAGTATTCAGTAAAACAGTATCTCGATACGGTTCAATCCGTAACAGAAAATAGTAGCTACTAACTCAGTAAATAGTATAAGGTAGCTTTCAGTTCAGTAAACAGTAAATGGTAGCCTTTAGTTCAGTAAAACAGTAATCAATGGCTATCATTTCAATATACAGTACAGTTCTGTAAACAGTGTTTTGGTACGATTTTTCATCAGTAAACAGTAAACAGTACCGTAGTTCAGTACAGTAAACAGTATAGTACAGTAAACAGGATTCTGTAAATCCTTTCAGTAAACAGTAAACAGTAAGTGAGACTAGGCATCACCCTACAAATAAATCATGCTATCATCGTTCCCCCTCCCCCTTGCGAGAACGGCATAATCATCCCAAAAAGGGATATAGTAGATCTATGGCCACAATCTATGGGTGGTCCTCGGGTCCACTTGCCAAGTGACCTCGAGACTTCTGATGACTTGGCAGGTCCATCAGACTCATAACTCATAATGCATGAAACTAGTGGCCTAAAGTCTCAAAATAGTACACAAACCGTACCTTAGCCTTTATGGATTTTTAACATCGTAAATCAAATATCCATAAGGCTCACACGTAAATATAATCACCTTTATGAAATTTATAAAATAAATAACATTTTTCAAATTATTTCATAAAGGTATATATCATGTTTTCCATACGACGAAGACAGTTTGCAGAATCATCACTGAAAATATAGAAGGGCAAAAGTGTCCTTTTTCCACCATAAAATACATATGCACAATTTTCCGTGCATTCAATCGAAAACATGGTTTTATAATTATCGAAATTCAAATAAACTATTTTTATAATTTATGAAAATAAAATATTTATTTTCTAGCTTTAATTTCCCATCACTATGTTTTCTTTTAAAAACACGTGTAGAAACATCTGGTCTCGAAATCATAGTTGTTCACCATTTCTTAACCTTTATGGAATTTTCATATTTAATTATTTCCATAGTTAAAACCATAAAGGTTTTATATGAAATCAAGTGAATATTTAAGAATATTTATAAAAATATTCACTTCAGTCTCTTTTTCATTTTCATTTCGTTTCACGTGAAATATCACATACCGGGTGAATTTTCAGTGATTTCCTTTTCACCATTCTCGAAAACATGAATATTTTAAAATCAAATATCACTATATTCATGTTTTATGAAATTTACTTGATTTCTTGATTTTCGTACCCGAAAATCGATGCATGTGAAATCAAATCTTATATTTTGGTTTTCGGTGATTTTCGGTAAATTTCAAAAAAATTTCGATAATTTTTCGACAGTATAACAGTTGCCGATTTGGCTAGCCTCTTGCGCAAAAAATACAGTTTATATTTCTCAACTGGTATTTCACCACAATTTGAAACCGATAAATCACCATAATTTTCAAAACTAATCATTATAAATTGCATTTATAAATTAAATGAATAATTTAAAACATGTGGCCGAATATCCTTACAGGTGGCACATGTCTCTCTTACCTGTTTCGGGTCGTCGACTGCCTCTCGAAGGTCGTGCCTGTGTTTACCTCACCCGATTCCATCGGCACGGTTATCGAGGGAATTTTCTGGAAATTAAATTCTAAGATTTAAAAATTTTCCATAGTTATTTAAATAAATAACTTATTTAAATAATTTAACATTTTTTGGGATTTCTTACCGATTCCCGTAATTCTCGAGTTTCCGAGTTTTTCGGGATTTCCTGAAATTCTCAAAATTTTCGAAGTCCGATAATTTCCTTTTTCTCTTTTCTTTTTCTTCCTTTTTTTTCTTTTTTCTTTTTTCTTTTTTCTTTTCTTTTCTTTTCTTTTCTTTTTCTTTTTCCTTTTTCTTTTCTTTTTCTTTTTTCTTTTTCTTTTTCCTTTTCCTTTCTTCTAGCCGGACCGGTCAGATCAGTCAACCTTCCTCCACGGCTGGTTCTCCTCCGGCGGCCGGTTCTCCTCCGGTTCAGTGGCCCCTCAGCTGGCCGGCACCACGGCGAGCTTGGATCTGGCCTCCGTTCATCCCGAATCGACGGCATGACGGCGGATCAACTCGATTTAGGTCCGATCTCTCCCACCTCTTCGCCGGCCCTCCTCCGCCGTTCTTCACCTAATCGGTGACCTCCCACGTCTTCCTCTTCCTCTGGCGAAGCTTCGGTGACAGTGGCGGCAACCAATTCCGTCGGCACCGCCAGATCCGTTTTCCTCTTTCTCTTTCGGTTTCGCCGGAATTTTCTTTCCTTCTCCGTTTCTCCTTTCTTCCGCCGGTCACTGGCTTCTCCTCTCTCTCTGCCGGCGCCGTTTCTCCCTTTCCTTTTCTCCCTCGCCGGCGATGGCAGCTTCGCCACCGTCGGCCCCTCTGGAAGGATCGGGTTCCTCCCGATCTTTCCTTTCCTTTTTTTTTTTCTGTTTTCTTTCCTCTTTTATCTTTATTTCACTTTCCCTTTTTAGTATAAAATATACTATATATTATACACTATAAATTATATTTTATTTTATATTTTATACATATAATATATACTATATATTATACATATATTATTCCATATATATTTTCAAACTTTAATGTAAATTAATATTTACATTTCTCAATTATGTGTATATATATTTATATATACATAAGAGATTATACTGAAATACATATGTATTATTTAATTTCTTCAAATAGTATATATATACACACATGTATACCAATGTATAATTATATATATACCATTATTATTTTAAATACATATGTATTTGTGTAAAAATACATTTATATAATATATAATTATATAAACATATTTTCTATTTTCTTTTCTCGTTTTCTTATTTAATTTGGATTTTCATTTATCCAAATTAAATTTCCTCATTTTGTTATTTTCCATAATTTCTCGTCTTATTTTTTCGATTTAATTTTCCTTCACTCGGATTTCCACCATCCGTTTCCTTTCTCAATTCTCGGGATTTTCACCAATATCCCGCTCTCGCAATTTTATTTATTTATTTATTTGTTTTAATATTAATTTTCAATAATTGAAAAATTTACGGTTATCACAGCCATACTTTGCATGGTTGTCTAGTATAGTCTAACGTGGACCAAACACACATACACCTAACTTATACACACATGAGTAAAACGAAGTTCACATAGTCACTTAAGCACATACACATATAACTTCACTCAACACACCAGCTTGGCTAGCTACAACACATAAGGTAGAAAACAAAGTTCTAATTCCAACCCTATCACTAAATTAAATCACAATCCATCTTTTCTCTTAACTTACCTTGACTTACGTCAATAGTCAATTCCAATAGCATTTGTGCGGCTTAATCGAAATTCAGTTTAAATATTAATAATAAGTTAAACATATCCTATCAGATGATATTAACAAGATTTACTTAACCCACTTACCTTAATGCTTAGTAATTTACTTCCTCGAGTTGTCTAGATACTGATTTAAGCTCCTACACAACTCCATGTCACTACAACCAAATTCATTTCCGTCTCAGTTACACATCTTAATTACACTTAATCACCTACTAAACATGTCTTAGAACTATAATTACTTGAGTTCACTTCTTCATTAAAATTAATTTCTTCATGTATTTTACCAAAGCACTTTTCATTCAATTTAGTATAACCCTCACCCTATATTGCTCATAGGATAACAAAAGGGTTATTAAATTGTTATTTATCCTCTAAGTTTGCAACCAAGTCCTACACCAAGGATTTATTTCTTCCTTCAATACCGTGCAAACAATATTTATATATCTATAAGTAAGTAAGTAAGTATGTATGTATGTATGTATGTATTTGCATGAAAGCATATATGTCGTTTAAATCAAATCCTATATTTCTTGTCCTCATCAAGCTCATGGTGTGTGTGTATCATTATCTCATACTCTTAGCATATAGAGATAATATATCTTTTAATGCTAAACTTAAAGAGCCCTTACCCTTTTCAAGCACTACCAACCCCAGACAACACTGAGCCATTTCTGTTTCGGCTTTGTTCGCGACTTTCATTTGGTTGCTGTTTACCCCGTAAACCAGCATCTATGGTCCTTATTTGAACCCTTGAAGTAGGCTTACAATTAGCCTAAACCACCCTCCTTGCTCAGCCTAAATGTCATGAATTTTTTAGCTTCTTCTGAGCTTAGCATGGCTCTAATGGCAGCCGTAAGCACCGGTCTTCCACCCCTGAACCGTGACTAACACAAGCCTCAAACCCAGTCGAGTGTCAAGTTGAAACATGCTTATGACGCCAACTGCAGCTTCCGGGGTAGCTGCTATTTCTCTCGGTTCTGCCTTAGCTAAGGGTCCTTTCAACGGCCCAAAACTCAGCCTTCCAGCCTTGTTTTCATACCATTTCAAGCCAAGTTCCAACCTCATCATCTCTTGCTTTTTGCGTTCACGTACTATGTAACAGCCCATTACCACATTTTTCACGTATTTCTATACAACTTTTCCGGTTGGGCTGTCTGTGATGCCATTAACATTTAATAGTGACAGAAATAAATGATAAACATTTATTTATCAAATACTGAATATGAAAATTCTTTTTCATGTTTCCTTACATCTGACATCCTCTATTGTCTTTATTTTAATAAAGTAGTACTGTATACCTATGTCTGAAATGTAAAGGAGAGGAGACTGTACCTGTCATGTTTAACATAATTTGCCTCAGCGCTTTACATGTAGCTATATCCATCTAGGAGCTAATTCTCTAACTCCGTGTCTTTAATCTGTGGAGTTAAAACAAAGAGGTGAGTGAACTACGCGCTCAGTAAAGGAGACATATGCTGCTTTATAACACCAAAACTATATATCACAAAATATTTGATTTTCTTAAAATCATATCAAATAGGAAAACAGTGGATATAGTAAACAGTATTTTCAATACACCATTCAAATCATTTGCTCAACAGTTTATAATATCATGTAATTAAATAGAAATTAGGATTTAATAAATTCTCTCATTAAACAGAAATCAACAAGTTGAGACTAGGCATCACCCTACGAATAACTCATGCTCTCATCATTCCCTACCCCTTTCTAGGAACACAAATCATCCGCTTTTGGGGTGCACCCATAGGCCATCACCCCTCACGGCTATCTTGCTAGATCTATAGCCATAATCTATAAGTGGTCTTCGGGTCCACTTGCCAAGTGACCTCGAGACCGCTGATGACTTGGCGGGTCCATCAGCCTTGTGACGCTTTGAGGTGCACCCGTTGGTCCATCGACCCGAGCCATTGCCCCAGGTGGGTCACGCAATTACATGAATAATAATGAATGAACGCAGGGTTTAAAGTCTCAAAAATCACTTATATCTCATGAAAAACCTTTATGGAATTATCTCACCCATATTATCATTTTCTCAAAATGATTTGATTTCCAAAAAGGTTTGGCTTTCTGTTTACAAAACACCTTGAAAATAGTCCGAAATCTCAACATTTAAAACCTGCTCACTCATGGTCAGTTAGCCCATTATGGCTCGCTCAATGAGGTGAACTAATGTTCGCCGCCAACCATAGCACTTAAAACAAAAACACTAGCTCGCCGATAATGGCTCGCCCGACCACCAGTTCGCCTGTTATGGCATTTCCCTTGGTCAACTCACCCAACTATGGCAATTCCATGGTCAACTCGCCCAAAAAGATTTTATATTTTCTATTTACAAAGATATAAAAATTTGCTCATTTTTCGTTGAGAAAATGCAAATTGAAATGTGTTCGCCATGGTCAGCTCGCCCATCATGGCTCGCCCCTGGTCAACTTGAAAGTGGGGTGAACAAGTATTCGCCCGCTAACCATTGCTTTTAAAAAAACAAATAAAACCGGCTCGCCCTCAGTGGCTCGCCTATAACTTTCTTAACCAAGGGGTCGCCCGCCCCAATACATTATAAAAGGGATTGCCCAAAACATTAAAACATTTGGCTCGCCCGCCCTTTATCAGTTCGCCCAAAATAACATAGGGGTCGGCTTTGTAGCTCGTCCAAGATCAAAACACTTTATCAAATAATACATGTCATAAAACAAATATTTATCAATATTTTCATAATATTTACTCCAAAGGACATGCATTCACTTCATACACATCTCCTTTACCTGGTCTACCGAAGCTTTGCTTTTCGATCACCTTCTCGATCGCTTTTACCGAGTCCCAAATTCCCTACTGCAAAATAATTTATAATTTCTATTAATATTTCCTTTCTCAATATTTCCAACACTTTGTGAGACTTAATAATCAAATAGCTCGCCCACAAGAGTTCTTACTAGCTCGCCCAACCGAGCTCGCCATTCATCAAATGGCTTACAAGTGGGAGCTCGCCTGCTATTACTCGCCATTAATATATTTGGGATCTTGCCTAACATTCAACTCGCCAGGCCTACGTTGGATTAAATGTGGGAGTTCGCCCACAATTCGCCATACGTGGGCTCATTTTTGCCCTGTTTGAGTTCGCCATACGTGGCTTTCTACTTAGAAGTGGGCTCGCCCATGAATTCACTAGCGTTGGGAGACCTCGCCCGTTTGAACACGAACTTTAATATGGCGAGTTATTTATTTCCTACTCGCCTAATTGGCGATTACTGACTTTCAACATGGGCGATCACCATAGTCGCCATTCTCATCACTCTTACACCATTTCCATTACTTTCCTTATTCATTCTCAATTATTTTTCCCATCATCCTACTACAATTGCAACCCAGTTTCATTTTATTCTTCATCTTCTTCAAGATATGAATGTATTCTATTTAAGAATAAATCAAAAGCAAGACTATAATCATGCTTCTTATGCTTGAAATCATAGAAATATATCATTCAATCTCAAGAAATCATTAAATCTCACCTTAATCAACTACACTTCCAGCACAGATCACTTGCTGTCTCATGTTGGCCTTACTTTGTTTATCCCTTTAGTTCATCAACGATGGAGGAAGGTTTTGCAAGCAGGTTTTCTTATTTAGCCAACTTAAGGATGAAGTTTAATAAATCGGGCATGGTAGAAATGTATGGAATCAGAACATAAACTGGCAGTTGCATAGTTTTCGTGAAGAAGATGAAGTTTGCTAATCCGGTCTTCCTCAAATGTTTATTCTTATATAGCCATGCTAATCCAATCAGAACTCATCACTTGGCCTTATCCCATTTCCTTTCATTACTTCACGTCTTTCATGCATTAAAAACCGAAGAAAAACTGCAGCAAAAAGGAACAGCTATGGGAAGCTATTCTCTGCACATTTTGACTTACTTCACTTTGCCATTAATTGTGTAAACCAATTTGTACAGGAGAAGCAAATGGCGTGAAGTCCATAGCCTCTTTTCTTGACTTATTGCACCTTTTGTCTTATTCCTTTTCCAATAAGATTAATTCTTTTATTGACTTTAGCATCCTCTTTTAATTATCTTCAGCTGTGTGGCGTACAAAGTCAATTTTTGCTATAATGGTTTGAATTTATTTCCCATATCGTCAGCTTTTATTTCCATTTTGTCCACACAAGTTGATTCTAGTTCGCCTCCTCGTCTTGAGACCTCAGCTCGCTAACTCAATTTCAGTTCGCCAACTCAATATCTGGAAATTACGAGATGATTTCCTTTTCTTGGCTATTACATATAGGTTTGGCGATCACAGAAATTGTCACATTGTCGGCGATCAACGATTATTGCTCTTCTCGCCACTTTGCTATGATTTATACCACAAGTTGGCGATCACATTTATCTTTTTAATTTACTTCATCCATATGGGCGATCACAAGCCCTCGCCCATTCGGGCGATCATCCCAACAACTCACTTGGCGAACTCATCGGCCAATAAGGCCATTAATCATACTCGCCCTCAACCATTGGCGATAAGCCTTTATCTTGCTTGCCCATTGGCAAGCTGTTCCATATACTCGCCCATACATTATTTCACTGAAATTGCTTCATTCACAACTCAAGTTAAAGAGCTTTTCACCCAAGTGGAAATCAATATTCATTATTTATTTAATTTCCATTATCAATTTTATGAAATTAGAGTTTACAGTAATGTAGAATCGGATCTTGCATACTATCTTTCAAACTACCAGCAGGGAAACATCTCAATACCAGTAACAAGCTTCCCATTTTTTAACCAAAAAAAATACCTCTGATCAGTCACCAGACCAGACCTTACGATCCCTTTTTCTCACTCCATTTCCGTTCCAAAAACAACCAAGATTGTCCTCTTAAATCAACACTGAACACCTTGCTTCCAATCACATTCCAACCTTGTAGTTCGACCTCTCCTCCCGTATACTCTGTTTCCAGCTTGAAACTGTTGTAGTTAGAAGGAACAAACAACAATAAAACAAACTGAGGCGTGCTGCAATCGCGTTGTCCTTAAGGATTATTTCACCAACAGGTGTAATCCCTCAGGATTCAACAGGCTCTTCTGGGATTGCCCAGGTAACAGGAACAACAAGAAAGAAAGAATATTATTCTAACCCAGCTGGAAAAGAAGAAAGAGCGAAGAAGCAGAGAAAGTTGTGAGAGAGTAAAGAAGCTGTGTTCTATAGTCCTCTATTTATAGTAAAAAATGGATGCAGAAAATCTGTAGGAAATCGTAATAAAATAAGCACATAATATGGAGAAAATCAAGATAGGATTTTGACTAAATCTGAGAGAATATTTAATTAAATCTAAAACAAATCTTGTCAAAGTTTTAGAAAAATCAAAACACTAGTTTTTCAAATAAGGTTAAATACTGAAAAATAATTAATAAAAAATAAATATGGTAAAAGTCTTTTTAGAAATATCAAAATATCCAACAATCCTCCACCTATTTCAAAAAGACTTTTGAAAGGAAAATATTTTGCTGGGTTAATTATAAGTATAATGCTTCGTATCTGGTGTCTTTTGGACTTGAACCAAACCTAGAATAATAAAACTTATTTGACTAAGTAATTGGTGAAGGTTTTAGCTTCTCGAACCAATAACTCATTATTGTAAAATAGAAGTCTTATTAATCACACTATACCTTCACAATTCTTTACTGTTCGATGCCATTTTGCGCTAATAGGCCATGCGCGTGTCTGGTTATTTCATGAGTGCTCTAGAAATTATGCCACAATTTCATATGAGCGGCCCCACTCCACACTCACATAGGTGTTTTCATCAAGTGTATACTGCAATGATATACACCACCCATAAGGGATATGAAAAACATTCGGAGCTTTAGCTCATCCTCTCAAATTCATGCAATCTAGCACTTACACACATCATAGGAGTGGACAAATTTATTAGTGCTAGCAGGAATAACAGTGACTTGTTATTACCCATTGAACCTTATTCATGGGATCTTCAATCACAAAGGTTGGGTTACCATCACCATTATTCTCAAATTGGCTTAAGTCTCATTCCCCTCAATGTTTCATAACTTTCTCCCTAAAGGTATAGTTAGAGGATTGGCCAAATTCTCTTCTGACTTTATATAATCGATTGATATAATTCCATCATTCAGCAGCTGCTTAATCACATCATGTCTCAAATAAATGTGTCTATTTTTATCATTGAAAGTTTTGCTCTTTACAATGACTATTTCCACATGACAATCACAATACATAAACACAAAAGATGTTGGTTTTAAACCCAACAGAATATTAGTTATGAGGTTTCTCAACCACTCAGCCTCATTACCAGCCAATTCCAAAGCTACAAATTCTGATTCTATAGTGGATTTAGCTACAATAGTCTTTTTGGTCGATCTCCATGCAACAGCATCCCCATCGAGGGTAAAAACATAACCACTAGTAGGTTTTGTCTTATCTGAATCTGAAATCCAGTTATATCACTGTATCCTTCCAATACAGTGGGAAATCCACTATATAAAATACCATAATTTATGGTACCTCTCAAATATCTCATATCATTAATCATCCCAACACCAATGATCATCTAGTAACTGAGGTATGTGTCTCGATTAGTTATCGGACAACTCATACACCTATATATGTATACATTGGTATTCATTATCACATAGGTGGACTTCATGATGTCTATACATATATAGGCGCCTAAATGTCACCAGACCAGACCATACGATCCCCTTTTCTCACGCCATTTCCAGTCCAAAAACAACCAAGATCATCCTCTTAAATTAGCGCTGAACACCTTGCTTCCAATCACGTTCCAACCTTGTAGTTCGACCTCTCCTCCCATATACTTTGTTTCCAGCTCGAAACATCCAAGAGTGCATCCCCTCCTTCAGCCTCGGTTTGCTATTCGCGTAGAGGAGGCTCGCTGGACAGTGCGACAAAGCTCTCCCCTGTTTTCAGACCCTACTTCGACACCACCAACAGCCTTTAGATCAGTCCGATTCACAGCCACGTTCTCCAACCCGTGCCTTTACTTTCATTCCTCTCTCGCACGATCTCTCCCTTCCTCTCGGTTTGTTCTCAACTGGGCATCATCTCATTGCTTCTCTGTTTTGCACTTCAAGTGAAGCTCCTGAAGATTTGTCCTTCTTTTTTCTTTAAGAATAAAGCTCCCACGTTAATGGGAGTTGGTGAGCAAATTGCTTCTTCAAGAAGTCAATTTGCTATTTTTTTTTTTATATATAATAATATATAACGTATAATATACATGAGATATAGGTTTATAAGTTTATTTGCTATTGGATTTTTATTTATTATTTATATAAATGTGTTAATAATATGTATACGTATATTATTATACGTTATACTTCTTTTATTTTATATATTTATTATTTATATTTCAAGGTTAAAATTTTGGTTTTATAGGAAGTTTTGAAATTTTAATTAGAATGATTTTCTTAGTTTCTCACTTAGTTGTCATTCTTAGTTTCTCACTTAGTTGTATTTTAATTTGATTTACATTACTAGTAGTCATACATTTTACATGACTTAGTTACTTACTATAATTCAAATGAGGTACTACTCATTTCATGTTATTAATTTGGATATGGAACTTGTCCATGGTGAGTTTTATTTATCTCTAGTAAGTTTGTGTGTGTGTGTGTATATATATATATATATATATATATATACACACACACTTGTCCATGGTGAGTTTTATTTATCTCTAGTAAGTTTGTGTGTGTGTGTGTGTATATATATATATATATATATATATATATATATATATATATATATATATATTATATATTGCTAAGAAAATCCAAGGAATTGATGCAAAGTGTCTCAGTCGAAACTACTAAAGCTTGAACTTGAAGACGTCTAGAATTTCGGGACAAATGTGATGCACTAAGAGATCCATGTACCTATACTCCCTTATAAAATTATTTAATTTGCTATTTTACGATTATCAAATATATATATATATAGGGCATTAAGTAATTTAATGAGAATAGAAGAATTCACGGTTATCACACTTTCTTTAATTATTCAACTCAATGTGGTTATCACTTTTTATGTTTAAAAACCGTTTGATCGCTTTACAAAACATATTGGAATTAGTCAGTATTTCACTAAATACAATCACACGAAATCACGTGATGTTACGAATTATTATTATTATTATTATTATTATTATATTGATTTTCATATCTACTTCCACACACACATTATTTTCCTTAAAATTTATTATTTTTGGATTATCATGGGTAATTTTTCAAATATAAATAGTTGACTACAATTTAGAAAAATAATTATAATATCTTTTTTTCAAGTAAGAGCCAAGAGATGTTATAAACTACTGCAAAAATTATAAAATAAGAGTTTTTATGATTATAATTATAAGTAACCCATTTTATGGCAAATTGTGCAAAATTAAAAAAAAAATCACAATCGCAATGACCTCAATCACTGTAATGATCTTCGTTATGTCCGCAATTGCAATAAATGTAACGTGACCATGACTGTAATTTAAATCCCTACTTCTGCATTCCTCTTCTGTAACAACTGCAAATTAATTATTTTGGTAGATTAAACAATGTAATTCGGAGACAAATTTGTATATTGAGAATTTAATTTGAAGCTATGACGATTAAGAAGATAAATTGAGAATGAGCATGGCAAGAAATCATTAAATTGGACAATGAGAAATTATGAGAAATTTAAACAATGAGAGATTATAATTGGAGGATTGAAGATGAGGAGCATGAAGGAAAATTAATAATCTATTAGTTAGATCAAAGAGCTAAAAGATGATATATGAATAATTTAATTTGTGGACGAAGGATTTTGGAAGTTAAATAATATGTATGAGGTAAATTAAAACTATCTAAAATATATATGTTGTTAAATATCAAATGGGGTTAAAAAAATATAGATATATATATATATATATGTATAGAAAATGAAATGATAAAACAAATAAATAAATTGATTTAACAAATGAATACACATTGGGAAGTGGGCGTGGCTTACTTGAGAAGATTAGAGAACAGTTACTCCACTAACCCATTTCCCATCGTCCATCATCATCATTCTTCTAAAAAAATACCATTTCAACTCTTTCTTACTCCTCTCTACTGAATCGAGACCCTCATTCTTCACCATTGTGTCATCATTTTAGCCATTCAAACGGGGTCGACTGTTAAGGTTAAAGGAAGCATGAATTAAGGCAAAGTAAGATCAAGTTTCAGAAGCCACAAAATAGAAGAAAAGGTGAAGAGATTGGCTGTTGAGCAAGTGCTGAAAACAGAGCATTTTGGAAAGGAATGGTGTAAGGGTGAAGACTGAAGTTTAAAGAGAAAATGATGGACTGATCGAAGAAGAAAAAGGGTGCAAGGCTGAGATTTACTTACTGCTACGGAAAAAGAAAGAAAAGATAAAAGAGAGGGTTGACCAAATGGAGAAATGAGGTGCAGAAAAAAAAATAGGCTTTGATCATTGACAGAAAAGAAAGGAAGAAGATGGAAGAGTGGAAGCTAAGAGTGAAGAAAAGTGGCCTGAACCGAGTGTGTAAAAGGAGCTTCATCCTTGGGTCCTTGAGCTGAAACAAGGGTTTTTCTTGGCTGTACAAATCAGGGCAGCAAGGGTGCACGAGATAAAGGCGTGAAGCAAGGGTGTTTTCGGTGGGGATAAACTGCTGGAACGTGGATGATTTTTTGCTTGGGATTCTTCTATTCATGTGGAAGTCAACCAAAGAAATGAAGGTCTGACCGAAAGGTAATATTAGAGATTAGTAAGTTAAATTAAGAAATTTATTTAAGGAGATAAATGATGGTAATTCAAGGCTGAACCATGGCAGGTTTATTCTCTTGTATTGGGCTGCATAAATTGAAGTCCTTAACAACTTCAAAATCACAGAGGTCTAAATGGCCTAAAAAGGACTCTCGGTTTGGCTAGTAACAAGAGGTAAGGACTTGAATTTTAATTATAGATTTAAATGATGAATGTTGAGTGAAACAAAAAGGTTAAAAATATTATTATTTTGATGTAGGTTGAGTGAGGATAGAACTTATAAGGTGAAGGAGTATTGGCAACCAAGGTGAAATCCCAAGGTAATGATCTTAGGAGAGAAACTAAGTATGAGTTTTCCTTAAGGTAAATCAATAACATAAATTTTATTTATGTTATGCCTTAATGTAGGAGGAGAGGATACAAGGTAGGGGACATTAAACAAATTAAATTAAAGGTTGAGGAAAGAGGCAATAAAGAAGAACAAGGGTGCCATAGCTATGCTTGTGCTACACTCTTAGGTAAGAGATATATATCGGAACGTAAGAGATGCTGGATGTTATTTAAAATCAACTGCCTTGTGGTTATATAAACTGTATTTTCTTGCAGGGGTTTTAAGAAAATATAAGCCGTTATGCTTGTGATAACCGCAAATTTCAAGGCACAGTATATATAAATCAATATAGCAATTTGGAGTAAATGGATTATTACGGAATTTTTAGAAGAATTAAGAGAAAACTAAAAAGTAATGTATTAAATGGAAACGTCATAAGGAATTTAATGAATTAATTTAAACTAAAAAGTAATGTATTAAATGGAAACGTCATAAGGAATTTAATGAATTAATTTCGTGTATACATGACAAGTGTATATTAAAATATATAATACGAAAAATAAATCGAATTGATGTATAAAACATACATTATACATTAATTAAATAAGAAATGAGTATATCTAAACATATATGAAGATTAAATGAAGATACAAATATATTATAACATATATATAGATTTGTCAAATAAAAAAATATATATTCATAACAAATGTATTTGTAATATATATGTATTATATGTAAATATATTTTAATATATATTAATATTTAATAAGTATAAATTATATATAAAAAATATATGTTACAAGAATATGTTTACGAATATGAAATACATTTATAATATAAATGTTTGTTATAAATAATATATATTTATAGATATAATATATATATATATATATATTTATATATATATGGTGGACAAGCTTCCCGAGGAAGCTTGCCCACGAATCAAAGTCTGCTCAGCAGACCCAAAAATAAAAAAAATTGATAAAAATATAATACTGATATAAATAATAAAATGAAAAGAAGAGAAATGAAAAGCTTCCAAAGGAAGCTTGTCGAGGTTTAAGTTTGCCCGAGCAGACCTTTAAAAAAAAACAAAAGAAAGAAAAGAGACGAGAAAGACAGATCCGGCAAGGAGTCGACGCCGGAGAGAATGGCAGAGGAAAGGGAGTTACTGGCGTTGAGACTCTTGTTGGTAAGGACGAGGAACGAGAGAGAGATAGAGAAAAAAAAAGAAAAGGAGAAGCTATCGGGGCTGAACCAAAAATGGAGAAGAGAGAGAGTGATGCTGGCGTCACCTTCCACCACCATCATTGTCGCCACCGTCGCCTTCCCTACTTCGGGCCACCGTCGACGAGGCCCAGATCTGGTGGGCAGGGGTTGAACCGGTTTAGACTGGTTCGACAAAAAAAAAGAAGAAGAAAGGAAAAAGAACAAAAAAAATATATATGGTAAGAAAATTATTATCATTATTATTATTTTGTTAAATAATATTGTGAAATTCTAAATATAAATATGGATTTGAATTTGTAGAAGTGGTACAAGAGTGATTGAAGTTTGATTGAGCTTGGGAAAGATTAAATCGCGAGTTCGACGTTAGGTAAGATATTTGTATACATTAGTCGTAAATTTATATGGAGTTAGTTTGATTGATTTGAGGTCTTAAATATTTAATTTGAAAATTTGAGGATGTGATTGAGGTTTCAAAAATATATTTCAAACTGTTTATGGGTTGGCTTAAAGGAGGTGTTGGAAATGATTTGCGATTATGTGGGATCATTGAAAAATGATTTGTCTATAATTAAATATATGATATTTTGGTATGACGATTTAATACATATTGCTAGAGTATTGATTGAGTGTTATTAGAATATGGCACAATGTTGATGGAATATAAATGGAACAATAACGTTAGAGTAGTGAACATAAAATTTATTGATTTCGAGAATTTTGAAATAAATAAATGGCTACGTGAAATTTTGAGATTAGCTTTAAGTAAGATATCATTTTTAATTTTAATTTTATTAAGATATTTCTATAAGTTGGAATTAGACTTATGTTGTACAATAACGAGTTAGTTTGCATTATCATGATATATTGTTAAGAATGTCTAAATTGTTGAGATAATAAGAAATTAAAATTATTGGGTGAAGAGAACATTATTGGATATGGATTTAATATGTTGGTGGATGATGAGATAAATTTGGAATGTATGGAATAATAGAAGATTGGTGGTGAAGTCGAATTCTAAAACGGAAATGATTTGGTAACGGATGCAGTTTTAGCATTAGTTAGGAAATAAACCAAATTACTATCGTATTAGAATTTTGAGAGATCTCTAAGATGTATAATATTATGTAAAGGTAATTTTGTATATTAAAAATATTTAAATGACTTTTCTGTAGTTCAAGAGTGAGTTGGTGACCGGATTTTACGAGCTTGATTTTAAATATTGATTGTTGGATTGCTTGGCTTAGCTACGACTGTGCTCGATTGAGGTAAGGGATATGTATAAGGAACGTAGGAGATACTGGAATGATTTTAAGATCAATTGCATTCTGTTTTATGAACTATGTATGCTTTGCAAGAGATTTTAGAAATTTGATATCGTCATGCTATCGAATTTTCGTAAGAATATTGATTTCTGCGATTTCAGTTAAAAGGCTAAGAAACCTTGTTAAGAATAGAACTTTTTAAGGAATTCAATCTTCAAAATATTAAATTGCATGATTTTAGCATATTCATGAATTTTTAAATTAAATGTTATTTTATGGAAATTACCAAACATTAGTGTTTTAGAAATAATTATAAAAAAAAAATTTTGAAGTTTGCGGAATTTTTGGAAATTCCTTGCATTTTAATTGGTTTCGGAACTTTTATGAGTTTTGGAAATGCTCTTTTGAATTTAGATTTATGAAACTCTGCATTAGCATGAATTATCTAAATAAGTCAGTTTTTATTGAAAGCTTATTAAATTGCATGATTTTAAGGACTTGTGATTTTTCCATCTTAAATTTGGTTTTATGAATTTATTTTAAATCATGGCACTAAAACCTATTTCTTTATATATATTTTGGAAATTATTAAGTTTTTAAATATTTGGAAAATAATTCTGATTCATGCAATAATCTGCTTTATAAACTTTTATAAATATCTGTATGTTTTGACTTACGGATTTTGAACTCTGAACTATGAAACTTATGTTTCGAGACACTGGCTAACCGTCATCTTGCGGTATCTGGACTGCTGTATATTTTGGATCCAGCAGTATCTGGCTATAGTGTGACCTTCGGGATCTATAGTATCTGGCTATAGCGTGACCTTTGGGGCCTATAGTATCTGGCTGTAGTGTGACCTTCAGGGCCTACAGTATTTGTATGTAATATGTATTTTGCGCACTATGTTGTTGTGTGATTTGATCCAGTCCGCAGCGGTCACAGATGACACCTGATCAGTGTTCACTGTAGACCATTTGGACTATGGCCATACGTCTATCTGTTATTATCCTTATAGGATATCTTTGCTGCTTGATGTATACCGAGTTACTACCATGTCTCTACTTTCTGTTATTTCTGATTTCTGAATGATTTCTGAATATCTGATTTTCGAACTCTGAAATCTGAAAATGATATGATATGGATTGATATGATTGAATTCTGAAATCTAAAAATGATTTGGTATAGATTTTTATGATTTGATTTGAAATGTGATATGATTTCTGAAGACGACTGTTTACATATTTGCATAGCATGGCTTTGTTAAGTGATTTGTTATACTGATTTGATTCACATATGATTTTCAGAATATATGAATTCCTTTCTGGATAAGATTCTCTACTTTAGAAATACCCCTTATGTTTTAAAACTTATTAATCGTTTTCAAATACTTGCATATAGTTTACGGTATCTGTCTCTTTATGTGTATTTCTTATTGGGCTTTCCAAAAAGCTTACCCCCCTCTCCACCTTCTAGATAGCATGCAGTAAGAGCTTGTATGAGGGATTTTACACGTCTTTCGAGGTTTTTATCTTCCTTTGAAGGTATGTGATGTACAGTACTTTCTTTTATATTTAGACTTGTAATTTTAGTACTTTTATAGTATGGGGATGTAATTAAAGGAAGTATAAGATATACTTATGGTTTATAATAATGCAATGCAACTTTAGTGGAGATATATTTAGTCAAGTAGGATGATATGAAATTGTAAATGCATGCTTAGTGAGAGAATTTGACTGGGACCTAAGTTAATTAAAAGATATTAACTTAGCTAATATAAAGTTAGCTTAATAATTGATTTGTGACACTACGTACAGCCCAACCAAGTAAGTGAAAAAGGAAAAAAGTTAGTCTAGATTATGGTAAAAAGGGATGTTACAATGCTGCCGATTTTTTTTATGAAAATAATGGTTTTATGATTTAAGCTTTACCTAAGTAACCAATTGAGAATACAAATTCGACTAGCAAATTTATTTTGAAAAACGACTAAATGTTATGAATTTGATATGCATATGAAACTTTTAGCCGAAATATTAATTTTCATGGGAATTACCACCGATGGTATTTGGTTGAAAATATTATGAGTATATATGATTTATTTGCTTTTAAAAGAAATATATACCAGTTCTTTGGTGAACTTCCCTAAAGCTGAAAAATATACTGTCTTGAATTCCGAAAAATGTATATAGAAAATGTTTTGAGACATGACTAACAGTCACTGTAGTATTTTTTGACTACTGTGTGACCCTAATCCAGTCCTCAGTAGGTATTAGTTCTGGCTATTGTGTGACCCTGATCTAGTCCGCAATAGATATTTATTTTTCGATGCTGTGTGACCTTGATCCAGTCCACAGCGGGCCCAGTTGACACCTGATCAGTGCTCACTGTGGACCCCTCTGGACTATGGCCATAAGTCTTTCCGACATGCACTTTCCCTTGCGGGAATATCTGAACTGCATGATTATTTATTAGTCGCTAATATGTCTCAAGCTTAGTATGTATATGATTTTTCGTGCTTATCTTCGCATATGATTTTCGAATGTATGATATTTAGATTCTGAAACAGATAAGAATTTGATTTGATGATCCATATTGAAACGGAAGGTGATAAGCATGTATATTTCGAATGATGTTCAAAATTCAGTTGTTTATGTTGCAGATTAAATGAATTGTTTTCTGATGCATTGCATAAGCATGATTTGATTTTTCGAATAGTATGAAATATAGTATTCGAGCTTTAATAAATATTTTGGAAATTTGTATATAAAAATTCGGTATCAGTTTCTTATATATATTTCTTATTGGGCTTTCCAAAAAGCTCACCCCCCTTCTCCACCTTCCAGATTACTTACAATAGGATTGTATACACGAAGAGCTATTATGTCCTTTGAGGTTTTTGGTACCAACTTAGAGGTAAATTTTGTACAGTTATTTGTTTTATATTCAGACTTGTATTTCCAATACTTTTATAGTATGGTGATGTAATTAAAGGAAGTATAGAATATATTTATGGTTTATAACAATGCATGCAACTTGGGTGGAGACATATTTAGTCAAGTAGAATGATTTGAAATTGTAAATGCATGCTTAGTGAGGAATTTGACTGAGACCTAAGGTAATTAAAAGATATTAAATCAGCTAATATAAAGTTAGCTTAAGAATTGATTTGTGACACTACGTACAGCCCAACCAAGTAAGTAAAAAAGGAAAATTTTGATTCGTATTTTCAGTATAAAGGGTCGTTACATCTTCCTTCAAAAGCATCGAAATTTAATGTAAATGATTCCATTATAGGAAAACCAGGCCCAAGCCCAAGTGCCCAACTAGTATTGGAAGAGTTATCCATAATTCAAAGGATCACATTTTGCTCATTTTTTCAAAAAAAAAAAGTATTGGTGACTTTAATTTAGCAAAGCTTTTAGCAGATTTTGAAACCTCATACAATATGCAATCAATGCAAGTTTGAATCTTACACCACAACTTATAAAAAGTGATTGAAAGGTGGTCTCATGGTTAGATAGAATTCTTGACAGTCTATGAAAGTATAATAACTTCACAACAAGCTACAAAATTCATAACTAGGTTCAGGCATAATATTTTCGTTCATGTATTTAGAGAAGCTAATCATTTTGTTGACTCTCCTGCTAAACTGGAAGTTTTTTTTTTTGCTCGGCCAAAAGGATTTTATTCATAGTTAGCAGCAAAACTATAGATGGCAAGTGTTTTATTTCTGCTTCATATGAGATGTTGAGTTTAAGCATGAATCTTATACAATACAATTCCAAGTTAAAGATATACAATAATGAGAAGTGAATATGTTAAATAAGGAAAAGAAATGCTTATTGGATGGCATAGATAGAAGTCAATAAGGGAGCAGCAAAAGTGGACTTCCACGTCACTTTGCTGCTCATACATGTGCCTCTTCAGCTTTGTTTAAGGCTGTTAGGCTATAAAGTTAAGATAAAAAATGGTACTTAAAGATTAGGTAATTACGGCTAGCATGTAAGAGGAAATTTCGGTTGATAAATAAGCAAAGAAAGAGTGAAGAGCAAGGATAAACCGAATGGTCCAACAAAGTCAACACCAACTTTGCTGCTATTACACGGCTTTTCCCTATTTTGTTAAGGTTGGAAGGCTAAGAATTTAATAGTATAAAGACAATATAGGAGATGCTTAAGGAAGAAGAGTAAACAATGTGGCTAAGTATAATGGAACTTAGAGAGGAAGATTGGAGGAAGGGTGGACTTTATTGGCTAAAGTAGTGGTAAGCCAACAAAGTCAATAACGTATAAGGAAAAAAAAAAGGGGAACCAGCCGATTTCTTGTGTTAGGAATTTCTCCATGCATTAACACACTACAAGACAAGAGAATTGATGAGGGAAGAAGCTAAGGGAACATGCAACAAAGGGGTATTGAGTAACATGAATATAAAGAGGAGTTATGGGATCGAATACCCCAGCAAATTTCATTTTCTCTCGATCCATTTTGCTGTACTCTAGCCTTGATGGTGTAGCTGGAAGCTGATTGCTTTGCTCTTATTTTCCAGGGAGTCTTAGTATAAAATTCATTTCCCTAGCTAGCTAACTACCTAACCCTCTTTGCTAAATCTCCCTTTCATCTCAAGACCACTTAAAAACAATGAGAGAAGGGGACTGACGTGGAACCAGAACACTACACTGCTCTAGTGTTGAGAGATTCGGTTAAGGTAAGCTAGTAAATCCTTATGGTTTTCTCAATATTCTATGGTAGATATCTATGATCTAAAATAGGATAATCATGGATATAGCATGGGTTTTAAGTACTCTTTATTGAATGTTGAAATAGAATTAAAATCATGTTAATGACAAGGAAGATTCGGTTGGCATGAAAGTACGTAGCAAGTTAACATGACTGAATTTCTTACTAGTTGGGGACGTTAATAGCTAAACATAAACTGCTGTGTTATGCATATGTAACGTGAGTAGATAAAAGACGATGGGCAAACGTGACTATCCAACTGCTCGCCAAATAGGCGAGTAAAGAAATTAGGGTACTCGCCCGAGGGATGAGGCGAGCTTAATGAAATGCATGAATCGGCAATATACATGTTCGTCAACTTTGGAAAAATCAGAATGATTGCCTGAATGGGCGAGGGCGTATGATCGCCCAAAATGCATTGAAATTATGATCGCCAAAAGAGCAAGAATAGGTGAGGGTATAGGATCGCCTAAATGGAACGAGGTGTGATCGCCCAAAAGGGCGAGAATGGTGACTATTGTGATCGCCCATGTGGAACGTTAGTGATCGCCAATAAGGTGAGTAGGAAATAAGGAACTCGCCAAGTTGAAAGTGCTCGTCCAAGTTGGCGAGAATCTCACCTTAGAGTTATAAAGTAAGAGAGAATGGCATGAAGAATAGCCATTTTAGCTGTAGGACTTACTTATAATTTGATAGGAATCATAGCTTTAAGATACAAGGATAATTAAGCTAATGAGTTGATACAATTATTTTGCAGTCGGGAATCGAGAATTTACAAAGGCGAGCGGAAAGCTAGGCTTCGTAAGACCAGGTAAGGGAGTAGTATGTGAAGTGAAATGCATGTCCTGTGGAGTAAAATGTTATAAAAATATTGAGAAAATATTTTGATTTATGACATGCATTAGTTTGATAAATTGTTTTGACTTAGGCGAGCTACAAAGCCGACCCTTTTGTGATGTTTTGGGTGAGCCAAAGATAGGCGACCCCTTTGTGATGTTTTGGGCGGGCGACCCCTGTTTTAATAAAATCCGGGCGAGCTACAAAGCCGACCCCTTTGTGATGTTTTGAGTGAGCCAAAAAAAGGTGACCTTGTTTTAATCGAAATTTCGGGCGAGCCAAAGAAAAATGACCCATGTTTTAATAAAAATGGGCGACCCCTTTTGTGATCATATGGGTGAGCCGTAAAGGGCGAGTTGACCATGGACGTGCCGCATTGGGTGAGTTGACCATGGGCAATGCCATAATGGGCGAACTGACCATGGGCGAGCTGCTATGGGCGAGCTGACCATGGGGCAACACCATAATGGGTGAACTGGCCATGGGCGAGCTATAATGGGCGAACTGATTATGGGCGAGCTGACCATGGGCGAGCCAATTTAACTCATATTTTCTCACGTAAATTTTTATTAAAATTCTGGCTGTGTTATTATGTTGTAAACAGAAAATATAAAACCTTTTTGGGAAATAAATCATTTTGAGAAAATGATGAAATTTGTGAAATAATTCCTTAAAGGTTCTTTATGAGATATAAAGTGATTTTTGAGACTTTAGGCCCCGAGTTTCATGCATTACTATTTCACGAGGTTGATTGACCCGCCAAGTCATCAGAGGTCTTGAGGTCACCTGGCAAGTGTACCCAAGGACCACCCATAGATTGTGGTCATAGATCTACTGCATCCCTGGGAGGATGATGACTATGTTCCTTTGGGGAACGATGATAGCATGATTTAATTGTAGGGTGATGCCTAGTCTCAACCTACTGATTTCTGTTTACTGTTTTCTATACTATATTGTAAACTATTTAGCCAGTGATTTAAATATTAAAGACCGGTTACTATATCCACTGTTTTTCTACTGGGTATGTTGTTAGGAAAAATAAATAATTTTGTGGAATATAGTTTTTATTTTTATAAAGCAGCTTACACCTTCCTTACTGAGCATGTTGTCGCTCACCCCTTATTTTCCACTCCATAGATTGTTGATCTTGGATTAAGAGAATTACCTTCCAGAGATTATCGATTGTTAGAGTCAACAGATTTTCGATATCGAAGGTATATGATTTTCTTTTATATATTTAGTGAATTTGTATAGTACTACTTTGAGTAGAAGGGAATGTGTATATATATATCTTAAGGAAATAATGTAACAATGCATATTTTCATATTGGTACGATGAATAAGAGTACTAATTTTAGAAAAGTGATTAACGGATGGTTAAGCATCATAGACAGCCCAACCGGTAATTAAGTGAGATTTATAAGTAATTATTATGTTATACTGTGTATTCAGGTTGTTACACGGTATGTGTCCTGAGGACATGATTTACCGCCTCAATGTCGACCCAGAAGCAAAACCAGTCAGGCAGAAGAAAAGGTGCTTTACAGCGGAAAGGCAGGAAGCGATAAATGAAGAAGAATCCTAGCTCCTGGAAGCAGGGTTTATAAGGGAAGCGTATTATCTGGAATGGCTCGCAAACGTCGTGATGGTAAAGAAACAAAATGGCAAATGGAGAATGTGCGTAGACTTTACCGACTTGAACAAAGCATGCCTAAAGGATAGCTTCCCCTTGCCCAGTATAGACAGACTAGTAGACAATAGCGCGGAGCAAGGACTACTCAGCTTCATGGATGCCTACTCCGGGTATAACCAGATTAGAATGTTGGAAGAAGACGAGGAAAAAATGTCATTCGTGACAGAAAGAGGGCTGTACTGTTATCGAGTCATGCTTTTTGGCTTAAAAAACGCAAGAGCGACCTACCAGAGATAGGTAAACAAGGTTTCAGAAAACAGATCGGGCGGAGCATGGAAGTGTATGTCGACGATATGATCGTCAAAAGCTCCACCATAGAAAAACACTTACAAGACCTCGAGGAAGCATTCCAGACCGTGAGAAAGCACAATATGAGGCTCAATCCAGCGAAATGTGCTTTTGGTGTCACCTCGAGAAAATTCTTAGGATTTATGGTAAATCAAAGAGGAATTGAGGCAAACTTGAAAAAGTACAACCAATCCTGGAAATGAAAGCGTTGACCTTTATAAAGGAAGTGCAAAGGCTAACAAGGAGAATAACTGCACTGAGTAGATTCATGTCCAGATTGGCGGACAGATGCCTCCCGTTCTTTAAAACTTTGAAGGATGCAGGGAAATTCCAATAGAACGAACAATCCCAGAAAGCCTTCGAAGAACTGAAGGACTTCCTCTCCTCCCCGCCAGTCCTGTCACGACCGAGGAAAAGAGAAACTCTATCCCTCTACTTAGTAGCCACGGAGCAGGCTATGAGCTCAGTCCTGATTAGGGAAGTATTTGACGTGCAAAGATCGGTGTATTTTACAAGTAAAGTGCTACAAGAGGTCGAGCTAAATTAACAAAAGATCAAGAAATTGGTCTACGCCCTAGTAATCTCGGCAAGGAAACTAAGGCCTTACTTTCAGTCTCACTCGATCATACTGATGACCGACCAGCCACTGCGACAGCTCCTGTAAAAGCCCGAGCTGTCGGGAAGACTGATCAAGTGGGCTGTTGAACTCAACGAATTTGACTTGCAATTCAAGCCTAGATCAGCCATCAAATCCCAAGTATTGGCAAATTTTGTGGTAGAGTGCATCACCACTAGAAAGCAAGAAGCAGGTGACAAGGAAGAAATAGATGGACGAGGAGCATGGAAGCTTTATGTTGACAGATCGACAAATAACAAAGGAAGTGGAGCCGGACTCATCCTGCTTAGCCCTGAAGGTATAAAGATTCAATACACTTTAAGATTCAACTTCAAAGCGTCAAATAATGAAGCTGAATACGAGGCCCTACTCACCGGTCTCAAGCTAGCCAAGGAACTAAAGGTGGACGAGCTACTCGTGCACAGTGACTCCCAACTAGTGGTTAATCAAGTCAGTGGGGAATTCGAAGCAAAAGACAAAGTCATGGCCAGATATTTAGAAAAAGTTCGGAGCCTCTTAGGGAGTTTCAAAATCTGTGAGATAAAAAGAATCCCGAGGTCGGAAAATGCCTTGGCTGACTCTTTATCCAAGTTAGCCACTAGAGGCAAGACTGATCTCGCGAAACATGTCACTGTAGATGATGTAGCTCAAAAAAGTATCGATGAAGAAGAACAGGTCGGACAAATTCTGGAAGAAAGAAAAACGTGGATGACCCCCTCGTCAAATACCTTGCCACGGGGGAACTGCCAGAAGATAGAAACCAGGCCAGAGTGATATGGCGCAAGGCCTCAAGATACACTCCCCTGGAAGGAAAGTTGTACAGGAGATCTTTCAGTCTGTCGTACTTAAAATGTCTGGACCCAGCTGAGGCGAATTATGCTCTTAGGGAAGTCCACGAGGGAATATGTGGAAACCACCTCAGACCTCGGGCCGTTGCACATAAAGTCCTCAAGCAAGGGTACTACTGGCCCACGATCCATAAGGATGTTACAGAATTGGTGAAAAAATGTGACAAATGCCAAAGGTTTGCCCCAATATAGCATCTGCCTTCTATCGACCTTACTTTAATTACTAGCCCATGGCCCTTCATGCTGTGGGGAATGGACGTGCTTGGACCATTCCCAATAGCCTCGGGGTAAAGGAAATTCGTTCTAGTAGCTGTAGACTACTTCACTAAATGGGTAGAGGTTGAAGCCTTAGCCACAACTACCGAGAAACAAGTAGAAAATTTTTACTGGAGGAACATTGTGTGCAGATTTGGATTGCCAAAAGCCATTATCACAGACAATGGAAAACAATTCGACAACCCGAGGTTCAGAAGTTGGTGCGGTGACCTGGGCATCGACCTACGTTTCACGTCGGTCACACACCCCTAGGCCAATGGACAAGCCGAAGCTACTAATTGAGTCATCCTAGAAGCCTTGAAAAAGAGGCTCGACCGATCAAAGGGAGCTTGGGCCAATGAACTGCCAGGAATATTATGGGCTTTGAGGACAACTACCAAGGTTCCAACAGGAGAAACCCCATACAACCTCGCCTTTGGGACTGAGGCGGTCGTACCTGTGGAAATCGTGCTGCCCAGCTTGAGAGTGGAGCTGAACATCGAAACAAGAAACGAAGAAGCCCTGAGGAACAACCTAGATTTAATCGAGGAGCAGAGAGACTGAGCTTTAATCACTATGGTTGCATATCAGCAGAGAGTAGCCAACTATCACAACAAAAAGGTCTGACCTAAGACCTTCAAAAGGGGTGACCTCGTCTTGCGGAAGACCGAAGCCTCGAGAAGAGATAGAGAAGGGGGAAAGCTAGCCCCTAACTAGGAAGGACTATACATAGTCAAGGAAGTTACAGGAAGAGGAGCATTCAAGTTGCAAGATTTAGATGGGAAAAAAGTGCCGAGGACCTGGAGCGCAAAAAACTTTAAGAAATATTACCAGTAAAATAACCTCGGCCCCCAATCAGCTCGGCACATCTAAACACAGAGCTCACTTTTGACTGTTATTTTGCCAAGTATCAGTTTGGCACATTTGAGCACAATGTTACTTTTGTTAATTGGACTATTCTCTTGTACAAGTCCGATCTCATGAGCTCGGCACATCTGAGCACAATGCTACTTTTGTTAATTGAACTGTTGTCTTGTACAAGTCCGAGCCCCTAAGCTCCATTATTGCATTAATCCAATTATTGCAAAAAGTTTGCAACATGGAATTAAAATTTTTGAAAATTCGAAATACAAGCAAATATATTCCAAGGCAAAATAAAATCATCCCAATCAAACAGATATTCATTACAAGAAAAATTCGAATACATTTAAAATAAAAATCAATCTCTTGTAGCATCATCCTGCAACTCGGCCTCCCCCTCATTATCTGCCATGGTGGCCACCGTAGCTTTGGCATCCCCACCTTCGTCCTCAGCCACCTCGGCCTCGTAAGTGACCGTCTTGAGGTCATCAATGGACACCATGGATAAATCCAAGTAGGGATACACATGGGCGACCTCTTGAACAGCCAACGCGAAGGCACCTCTCACACCTTCAGCATTGGCCCTCTTTGCTGCAGCCTGGAACTCAAGAGTATTCTGGAAAGTAGCCAAGGCATCTTGAGCCACTGCCCTTTTGATCTCCTCCTCCCGCTCCGTTGCCCAAGCCAGCTCGGCCTTGAGGTTCTCCAGCTCGGTCTTTATCTCCGCCATTAGAAGCTTGGATTCACGAACCTTAACCTTTGCCTCCTCTAATTTCTTCGTTAAGGAGTGAGACTTCTCTCGATAGGAGCTGTAATCCTTATGGAGCTTCTTGGCTTGCTTTTCAACATGGGTAGCATGAGCCAAGGCAAGCCACGCGTAGTGAAGACTAGCATTAGCATTGGCCGAGCAGGGGGAGTTCATCTTGTCTTTGTCTGGGAAATGAATAAACAAACAAATAAATAACTGCAAGACAAGTAAAAATACAAGTAAAAACAAAGGTAAAAATACCTGCTGGGGGAAGCATAGATCGAGTCACCTTACGAGCCACCGAGGCACTCTCGAATGCATTGTCTTTCAGAGCCAAATCAATGCCGAGGTGTATGGTCTTGGACGCAGCTGTTTCCCCTTCTTGCACTGAAGGAACCTTTAGAACTTTGCGACCCCTCTTCGGGGAAGGCTCCCTTACCTCGGCTGCCAAGGCCTTCCTTTTGCCCTTCGAGCCACCACCTCGACCTTGCTTCAGGGGTGCAGCCGTGGACTGAACTGCCCCCTAGCCTGTGGAGCCCGAGGAGCGAGTTGAATATAGTCGAACACGTTGAACTGACCTGCCATACCTGCGATGGAGAAAAACAAAAAATACTTTTTTGGTCAAGGACGCAATTAGAAAAAATCGAAAAAAAGAGAATTAGCATGAGTTACCAGGACCTCCAGGTGACCCGAGGAGATCCAACACGTCGAGCAAAGTCAAGAGCTTAGCGTCTAGGAGAACCCTACCATAGTCTCTCAGTTTATTAATTTCATGATAAGCTCTAAGCTCCTCACCATGAATCTCCTCAACCTCGTCGGCCCCCTCTCTCGTCGGACCTCAGTTATTACTTATCTCCCACTCTCGAGGGCTTATTAGACTAAAGAAATGAACTTTCCAAATTTTATTGGAAGAAGGAATATTACTAAAAAGTTTCTTACGAGGACGAGCTATCACGTAATACCAGCTTCTATCTACAGGGCTGACCTTTATTGAAGAAAAAGACTTGAACAACTTTACGAATAATGGAAATTGCATTCCCTCACAAAGAACAATGAAACTGATCATGTGACGCCAGCTATTAGGTAACAACTGAGAAGGAGCAAGATCGTAAAAATTTAAAAGCTCAACCACGAAAGCATGAAGGGGAAACCTAAGGCCAGAAAGGACGGCCTCCTTATAAACCCACAGCTGGTTACCACCTTGGTCACTCTGTCAGTACGCCGAAGAGGATCAATCGAGAACTCATTGGAAATATGTCAATCCTTTTTTAGCTCAACGAATGCTACCTTAGTAAATAAATTAGAACAGACCTCGGGCAAAGCTCCCCTCTTCAATGCCCTCATGACATCTAGAGAATCTTTGCGGGTAGAGGGACCCCTAGTTAGAACCGGAACCCGCTCCTCTATGTGAACACCCGAGGCATGAAGACTCTCATCTAGCGCTCGTTTCTCCTCAGGTGACATTGGCTCAAACCACCGTAGCCCTTTAGTAGTAAGCTCTACTGGCAGCTCAGGGGAAATAGAAGACACAGAGGCCACAGACGCTAAATCCTCAGTAGCCTTTGCAGCCTCTGCCCTACCAGCCTCGCTAGCTGAATCGAACCTATCCCCAAGTTCCCGCATGAATTCGAAACTATCTTGACTTGGGAGACCAACTATTTCCACTGAAGAAGACATTGGAAGAAAGGAAGGAAAGACTTACCTAACAAGCTCATGTTTGTAGGGACACATTGAAAAAAGCGGAGAAGCAAAGCAGGAATCGAGGAAACGAAACACTGGAGGCGTACAAATGAATGAAGAAGAAGCCGAAACCCTTTTTTTATAGAAGAGCTTAGGAAAGCCAAGAGTCACCTAGGGAACATTAGGATATCTACCGTCGACCTATACGCAAAATGCGAACCTCCGATCCGCTACGGACTGCACTTACCCATGCAATCCAACGGCCGAAATAAGATTACTAAATATACGGGTGTCAGACATTAATGACCAAAATCTTTTCGAGCTGACCTTCCCAAAATCAAAACACGCCACGATAAATGTGGGACAAATCCCGAGATAGCTGAAACTAGGCGCACCTACACTACTATTTGACACACGCCGACCTGAATCGATCGGTTCGAAAACCTTGAAATTTGAGGCCAACCTCATAATACCCACCTTGGTATGTCGAGCCTCAAAACTGACTTTTGGCGGGACTGAATGATGATGGGTAATCTGTCAACAAGGGTAATTCAGTCTTTCACCTCGATCAAACAAGAGAAGACCTGTCAGATAATGACGTGACCTTAGTTATCACAACTCAATGTTAACCTCGGACGAAGGTCCAAGGGTCAACGTGATAGGATGATATTTTGTGAATTTTATATGTGCTAATATATTTTCTTTATTGATGTTTTATGCCTAAAAGAGCTTACTAATGTTTATTTTATGTTTTAGGTATTAAATATCAAAGTTGGAATAAAAAGAAGTTAAAAAGAGCACAGTGCAGTATTTTCTGTCCAGTTTGAAAGATTGACATTTTGGACCAACATAACGACCTGATCTCAAGAAGTGGCCTTCATAGAAGTTGTAGAGGACTTCTCAAGGTTTCCAGAATGTCCAAGATCGCAAAAATCGGAGTTCATTTGGTGGGTCAAACATCTGGACAAAATCAGTACGAAATTCTGGACAGAAAAACGAGATTGAGAAGAAATTCCAACAAAGCAAGTTCAAGACCAGATTTTGTTGAGACAAGATAATTTCTTAATTTTATTTTGTCTTAGATCTGTAATTAATTAATAAAAATAGGCCTTAGGAATTTTACTTAGAAAATAATTGTAAAAAGATGATAAGATAAAGGTAAGAGTTTGACTAGTCAAATTACTTGTTTCCCAAGTAAACTCTTATCTGAATCCCACATTGCTTAGGAAAGTCTTTTAAACTCTTCCTTAGGCCTATATAAAGAGCACAAGGCTCTCATAAACAGCAATCCCTCTTATCCCTCACATCCCTCTTCTCCCTCTTCTCTTTTAGTCTTGTAGGATTTTCTTTAGGGTTTTTAATAAAATTTTATTTTTTTTCTTTATTTTTAATTAGTTGCTGATTTCTTTATTATTTTTAATTCTGATTTTGTTTTCTTTATTTAAATTAATATTGTTTGTGTGTTCTTGCTTGCTAGTTTATAATCTTGATTATTAATTCTGATTTTATATTATTAAAGATTGCTTCTTTGATTGTTTCTTGAATGATATTTGTAATCTTTATAATATTAAACTTGAATTTTATGATCTTGAATATGTCTAGTGAGTAGTTTTCTTATTCAGTTATGAGGTAAATTAATTATTCTTGGGAAAAGCATGTTGTGAGATTCTTGAACCTATTATATAATTGTTGATTAAGTATCCAAGATTCTCTGAGCACATTATAATGGTTGTTTGTTTGATTAGATAGGGTGCACACTATTTAATTAAACTAAATAATCTACCGCCAGATTAAAAACATAAGTCCGTAATTGCTTGTGGAGTTAATCACTAGGGATGGAGGAGAATTAAGGTTTAGATTAAATAAACCGAGCTTATGTGTTTGTTATCTAATGTCAACCCATATCTTTCTTGTTGTTAATGCTGCTACAATTTATATCTAGAGAGCTTGTTCTAGGTAGGTTAAGTAGTTAGAGATTAGTTAAAGAGCTTGTTTTAACTAACGACTCAGTAAGGAAAGATGGTGTAACAGAGCTTGTTGTTATGCTACGGTTGACTATTTAATTGACAGTGATATTTTGTAATCAATGATCAACATCAAAATCCAAGAATGATTGATTGCCTCGTAACTGAAGCTTTTTTGCTATTTGTTTTTTATATTTAATAATTCTTGTTTTCTTTATTTTAGAATAGTTTACAAAACCCCCAAACTTCTTCTTTCCCTAAACCCTAAGATTAGATTTTTAATTTAATAATTAACTTAAAAAATTCAGTCTTTGTGGGTTCGACCCTTGCTCCGCTATCTACATAGTAGAGTTAGGAAATTTTATTTTTGGTGACTGACGACACTCATCAAATTTTGAAATTCCCCCACACTTAGCTTTTGCTAGTCCTCTAGCAAACCTTAGGTAACTAATTCCTAAAGAACTAAATCCTAAAATCCTAACTCACTTTCGTAGGAATCACGATTGCATTTAGCATATGCAATAAGCCTTTAAACCCCTAGGTCACCCCTAGTGGACGAGTTGTGTCTCATGAGGGCTTTCAGAAGATATACCCACAAAATCTTTTACTTAAGACTCAATTCTAAAAATTCAAAATAAGACTCAAAAATTTTAAAATTAAGACTCAAAACAAGATTAAGATCATGGACATATTTTCAAATCTTTCAATTCTTAACTCATAACTTCAACAAGAGTCAAATAATCAAGTCAATCATATTCTAATCATTACTTCTCATATTCATGCATACTTCTAAATAAATTCATGCAAAATTCACAATCAACACAATTGAAACATATAACATCAACTTTGCAATTATCCATTTTACATTACCACAAACAAAGTCAATAGATCAAGAATTTTTTTTTCTTTTTTTTTTCTTTTGAGGTTTCAATAATGGTTTCCCTAAGTACTTACTTACCTTTTTACGCGAATGTTAATATTGGTG
Source organism: Heritiera littoralis (assembly GCA_031772115.1). Lineage (NCBI taxonomy): Eukaryota > Viridiplantae > Streptophyta > Magnoliopsida > Malvales > Malvaceae > Heritiera > Heritiera littoralis. Next base: position 1,766,929 of record JAPDPK010000059.1, on the reverse strand, counting down.
ATACCAACACCCGGTTACTCAACAAGTAAGCCCTCTTTTAGAGTGCTTTGCATACTCATATTTTAAGTCACTTCAAGAATTTAATCAACAAGATCGAGTAACTCAAAACATTGGAGTAGAATTTAAAGCTTTCAACCTTTATTTTTCTTCTCTTTTTATGTTCTTTTTTTTTCTTGTCTATTTATCCTTTGCTTATACCAACTTCAATGAACTAATCATATTATCAATATCATATGAGCAATCATATTTAATCATGAACTCACATAAATTATTTATAAAGTACTCACTTCAACAATAATAACAATCAAAATAGTCTCAACTCTTTTATAAAACTATGTTTTAGTTTAGAATCAATCCTTAAAAGAAAGAAAACATATCATGATCTTTAAAACTCTTAAAAATTTGACGTCTTTTTTTTTTCAAAAAAAAAAAACAATTTCCACTTCTTAGAAAAAAAATCTATAGACTCATAAACCAATATTCCCCCCCACACTTAAATCTTACTTTGTCCTCAAAGTAAGTCTAGCATGCAAAGAAGAACAATAAAAAAACTCAAAAATTAAATGGTAATACAAGTAAGGAAAGAAATACTCCCTCGTTTTACATCCTTGGGTTGCCTCCCAAGTAGCGCTTTTGTTTAATGTCGTTAGCTCGACTGCTCCACCTTCCATCATCCAATCCCAGACCTTAACTTTTTTATCGGTTTCTCGAGTTCCTCATGTTGGATTATGCCCTTAGAACCATTCATTAGATGATTGACTTTGGTATTTTTTTATGTATCATGACATTTTATTTATCATAGTTCATTATTATATTTGTCTTATAACTGCGTAATATAATCTTATATAATAATGTCCTTAGAATAGTAATAACACACTATTCTTAAAATATCCCTAGTCAAGTATTATTGTGAACAAGGATAACAATGATACGATAAGACTAGTATGTGGTTGACTGATGACCATTGTCATGGATATAGGATATCAAGTCATCACATAGGTACATGTTAGAGAACTATGTACTGGATCGACCCTCCATGAGAACGCTACATGGATTGTTATATGAATGTCATAAGCGATTCTCATAGTGATGATGGTGTATGTGATCCTTTGACTTGAGATCATCAGAGATCCCAACATAGAGAATTGCATACTTTAATGCTGCTAGATGTCATTCGTAACAGGATGGACTATAAAGGTAGTAATTGGGTATGCCTTGATCTATGTAGAGGGATGTTGAGTGATCAAGATAGGATTTATCCCTCTTATATAACAAGAGTGATGTCTTGGGCCCTTTGATAGAGTGAGACTAAGAAATGCATGGCCGTGCTCGAATAAGTCAATATGAGATATTGATTTTATTTGTTTAATTAGTCTACTCAGGAATCAAGAAACGCTGATTAGACTATACAAGTGTGACACATTCCATGACTTGTGTCTAATCAAGACATCATAGGATAAAGGGATTAAACTACACGGTAACATCTATCACGAGTAAGGTTATGTCGAGTCATTGACATTCTCGTTACATGGGTAGCAATGATGTGTTGCTAGATACCGCTCATTGCCTGTGACAATTTTGTCATTGCCATTGTTTTGAGAACCTATTGGGTCGCACACTTAGAACGGATCAATGAGGAGCTTAATTAATCCTATTCTGAATTGGATTAAGGATATAACTAATCCTATTCTGAATTGGATTAGGGATATAACTAATCCTATTCTAAGTAGGATTAGAGTTCTGTTTGGCAGTAAATTTTAGGGTAAAATTTACTGCCTATAAAAGGGATGTTTTTCTAAAACATAGCCGCACTTTTTAAAACAGAAAAAAAAACATTCCTTTTAATCGAAGCTAGCAATTCGGTTATAAGGAATTTAAAAGCTCTTTAAGGCTTCTGATCGTGAGACGTTCAAGAGTCGTGAGATCCGTTCGTGTGGATACCGTAGAGGCAGGAACGAAAAGTTGCTGCTTGTGACTCGACCAACGACAGAAAATTCAGAGAAAACGTCAGGTAAAATCTCGAAACCCTAATCAGGCAACTCTCCGAATCGATCTTGGTGGAGGCCGAATGATTTAAATTCCGCTGCGTGTTGTTTCGGTTTCCTTCACTGGTATCCGAGCCAGGTTCGGAGTCCCTGATTTGTTTTGATAAAAGCATGATCTCTGGTTACTTTCTGTTTATGATTACATGCAATCGTTTTAATGAGATTAATACGGATTAGAATGTATATGATATATTCAGAGGCTAGAAATCGAATTGTTGAAAATATATATATGATGTATATCAATTTCGATTCAACTTATATGTGAGATATAATCTGTGATGCGAATTAATAATGGCGTTTCTGTTTTGCATAAACGTTATGTATAATCTGTGATGCGAATTATTAATGGCGTTTCTGTTCTGCATAAACGTTATGTATAATCTGTGATGCGAATTATTAATGGCGGTTTCTGTTCTGCATAAACGTTATGGAAGAAACAGAATAATGTCGAAAGTGTATAAAGATTGAAACACTTTTAGATAAGAGTTCTAATGCGACTAAAATTATAGTCAGTATGAGATACTGGCTGGAACATCCTAATAAGATTAGGACACTTCCGGATAAGGGGCGTTGGCAATGTCAATACTGTTGACCTTTTTTTTTTTCGGGGGCTCCGCCCCCAAACCCCCGCAAGGGGCGCTGCCCCTTGACCCCGCCCGCTGACCTGCCAGCGGGACCGCAGCCCAGGGGCTGCCGCCCCTGGGAACCCCGCAGTCAGGGTTATAATTCGTTTCAAATGTGCCTCATTAATAAAACTAAAAATTAAAAATTGCATTACACTTGTTTGTATAACACGGTGGTTGTTGTTTGAGCATGGTGCATAGTTATAGCCCTAGCCCAATATGATTGTATTTTCGTGGTTGTAAATTTTAATAAATACGACCTGCGTGTCGTGCCTTGTTCTTGAAATTCTTGTTGTACATTCTTTTCTCATCTTACTCCCCTCGAATGTAACTCGAGGTTTCTCTTAAACTATGTAATTGGAGCTGACAACCATGCAAAGGATGACCAAAGAGGCACTTGGAGAAGATGCTATTACCCTTAGGTTAACCCTTAGGGTTTCTCATTGGCTTGGGAAATCCATTTAGTTTGGGCTATAACTATGTCACGTTTATTTTATTGCTTAATTGCATGAGATGCATGGTTTATTTTGTACGTTTATGATATGAAAATCATATGATAATTTAAAAAAAAAAAAGTAAAATTGGTGAGATCTTATTCAATAAACTAAGAAAATCCCTCAAATTAAATTAAGTCAATAATAGATGCCTACCAATGAATAGCACTCGTCAAGACTAGAATCGATTTTGTTATGTTTGCCAAAGCAAAATATCATATCTATCTTAGTAAGACGCGATGGGATAATAGTGATATCCAAAGGCTATAAATTGGGTTGACTTAACTAAATTTCATCAATAGGATTGGGAATTTAGAGGCATAAAGTTGGGCTTCCATTCATGAGATGAATTAGAACAAGTGTTGTTCACCCAACTATCCAAGAGTTACATGAGATGTAATTGGTAAGTGTTGCCTACCTAAATAGCCAAATCTTGGGCGATTAGCCAAAGCTAACTCTAGATAAGGTGAAATATGGATCTTGGCCCACTAGAGAAATTATGTGATAATTTTTCCGAATTAATAGTGAGGGTTGTTGATTCGATAAAAATAGTGGGAGCATCATTTAATAAATATTTAATTAAATGAATGCATTCATGATACTTATATTTTGCATATTTTTGTTGTAGATTACCATGGCATCAAACACAAATAACACACTTTCACTGCGATCTGTCCTTGAGAAGGACAAGTTGAATGGGACAAACTTCCTGGATTGGTACAGGAACCTGAGGATAGTCCTCAAGCATGAAAAGAAGTTGTATGTCCTTGAAATTCCCTTACCTGAGGAACCACCCTCTAATGCTCCAAGGGCAGAAAGAGATGCTTATAAGAAGCATCAAGATGATGCATTGGATGTTAGTTGCCTTATGCTTGCCTCCATGAATCCTGAGCTTCAAAAGCAACATGAGGAAATGGATGCGTTCGATATGATCGAGCATCTCAAGCAACTCTATGAAGAGGAAGCTAGGCAAGAAAGGTACAATGTCTCTAAGGCATTGTTTCAGTGTAGGATGGCAGAGGGGACTCCCGTTGGTACTCATGTGCTCAAGATGATTGGGTACACTGAAAACCTTGAAAGATTGGGATTTCCTTTGGGCCAAGAGTTGGCCACTGATGTGATTCTGCAATCGTTGCCAGACAGCTACAGTCAGTTTGTTGTTAATTACAACATGAATGAAATTGACAAGACTCTGCCACAGTTACTTAGCATGTTGAAAACAGCTGAATCCAACATGAAAAAGGCCAAGCCCAAAGATGTCTTAATAGTTAAGAAAGCTAAGGGCAGGGCTAATGCAAAGGGCAAGAAAAAGGGTAATAAAACCAATGGCAAGTTCAAGCCCAATGATACTGCACTGAAGCCTAAAGGTGGGGTTGCCAAAGAAGGGAAATGCTTCCATTGCGGTGAGACCGGACATTGGAAGAGGAATTGCAACAAATACTTGGAAGAGCTAAAGAAGAAGAAAGGAAGTGAGACTTCCACTTCAGGTATTTATGTTATAGAAGTTAATCTATCTACTTCTTCATCATGGGTATTAGATACTGGATGTGGTTCTCACATTTGTGTAAATGTGCAGGAACTCAAAAGGAGTAGATCGTTGACTAAGGGCGAGGTCGACCTGCGAGTGGGAAATGGAGCAAGGGTTGCTGCATTAGCTGTAGGAACTTATATTTTGACATTGCCCACAGGGCTTGTTTTAGAATTAGATGATTGTTATTATGTGCCTTCCATCACTAAAAACATTATTTCTATTTCTTGTTTGGACAAGAAGGGTTTTTCATTTATAATAAAGGACAACTGTTGCTCCATTTTATAAATGATATCTTTTATGGTAGTGCACAACTAATTAATGGTCTTTACATTCTAAATCTTGATATGCCCATTTATAACATAAATGCTAAAAGGATTAAATCTAATGATCAAAATCCAACATATCTCTGGCATTGTCGCTTGGGACACATAAATGAGAATCGCATTTCCAAACTCCATAAAGATGGACTTTTGGACTCATTTGATTTTGAATCGTATGAGACATGTGAATCTTGTTTGATGGGTAAGATGACTAAAGCCCCTTTCAAAGGACATAGTGAAAGGGCAAGTGATTTATTGGGCTTAGTACATACAGATGTATGTGGACCTTTAAACACACAGGCCAGAGGTGGGTTTATGTACTTTATTACATTTACTGATGATTTCAGTAGATATGGCTATGTGTATCTTATGAGACACAAGTCAGAATCTTTTGAAAAGTTCAAAGAATTCAAGAATGAAGTACAAAACCAACTTGGCAAGAGCATTAAGGCACTTCGATCAGATCGAGGTGGTGAATACTTAAGCCAAGAATTTTATGACTATCTTAAAGAGTGTGGGATTGTCTCACAACTCACTCCTCCAAATACACCACAATGGAATGGTGTATCTGAAAGGAGAAACCGAACTTTATTAGATATGGTTCGATCAATGATGAGTCATACAGATCTTCCAGAATCCTTTTGGGGACATGCATTAGAAACAGCTGCTTTTACACTGAACCGTGTTCCATCTAAATCGGTTCCAAAGACACCATATGAGATATGGACTGGTAAACGTCCCAGTATGTCTTTTATGAAGATTTGGGGTTGTGAGGCTTATGTAAGACGTCAAGTCTCTAACAAACTTGCACCTAAATCTGATAAGTGCTATTTTGTGGGATATCCTAAACAAACTAAAGGATATTATTTTTACAATCCCACTGAGCGCAAAGTGTTTGTAGCTCGAACAGGTGTCTTTCTAGAAAGAGAATTCATTTCTAGAAGAACTAGTGGGAGAAAAGTAGAACTTGAAGAAATTCAAGAGCTACAAGATAGCGCACCCGATGTTGAGATGGAGCCTGAGCAAGCACCACAAGTTGTTGTGGAACCAGAACCACAAGATGTTGTGGAGCAACCGCCTGCTCAAGAGACACAAGCCTTGCGTAGATCAGTTAGAACACATCGTGAGCCACAGAAATATGGATTTCTAATGACTCAGAACGGTGATGTTTTGCTCATGGACCAAGATGAGCCTACTACCTATCAAGAGGCTATAACAGGGCCAGACTCTGAGAAATGGCTTGAAGCCATGAGATCTGAGATGGAATCCATGGATGCCAACCAAGTTTGGACCTTGGTTGACTTACCCGAAAGGGTAAAACCTATAGGGTGTAAATGGGTTTTTAAGAAGAAAACCGACATGGAAGGAAATGTTCATACCTATAAAGGGCGATTGGTTGCTAAAGGTTTTAAACAAATTCATGGTATTGACTATGATGAAACTTTTTCACCAGTCGCGATGATCAAATCCATTAGGATCTTGCTTGCGATAGCTGCATACCATGATTATGAAATCTGGCAAATGGACGTCAAGACTGCTTTTCTTAATGGAAAGCTACTCGAGGATGTGTACATGACACAACCTGAGGGTTTTGTTGATCCAAAAAATGCTGGAAAGGTTTGTAAGCTACAACGTTCTATTTATGGACTAAAGCAAGCTTCTCGAAGTTGGAATCTTCGTTTTGATGATGCAATCAAAGAGTTTGGTTTCATCAAGAACGAAGATGAACCTTGTGTCTACAAGAAGGTCAGTGGGAGCACTATTGTCTTCCTAGTGTTGTATGTAGATGACATACTACTCATTGGGAATGACATCCCTACCCTTCAGTCTGTAAAGACTTGGTTAGGGAATTGCTTTTCAATGAAGGACTTGGGCGAAGCTACCTATGTACTGGGTATAAGGATCTATAGAGATAGATCAAGGAAATTAATTGGCCTAAGTCAAAGTGCATACATAGATAAAGTGCTAAAGAGGTTTAGCATGCAGGATTCCAAGAAAGGATTCTTGCCTATGACACATGGCATTACTCTCTCAAAAGAACAGTGTCCTACAACACAAGAAGAGAGAGAACGTATGAGTAAAGTTCCATATGCATCTGCTATTGGATCCATTATGTATGCCATGTTATGCACACGTCCCGATGTCTCGTATGCCTTGAGCATGACGAGTAGATATCAAGTTGATCCTGGTGAACGTCACTGGATCACTGTCAAGAATATTCTTAAGTACTTGAGAAAGACTAAGGATACATTCTTGATATATGGAGGTGAGGAAGAGCTCATTGTAACAGGTTACACTGATGCTAGCTTCCAAACTGATAAAGATGACTATAGATCGCAGTCTGGTTATGTGTTTTGCCTTAATGGTGGTGCTGTGAGCTGGAAGAGTTCAAAGCAGGCGACAGTGGCCGATTCTACAACAGAGGCTGAGTATATAGCTGCCTCTGAAGCTGCTAAGGAGGCTGTTTGGATCAGGAAGTTCATTACTGAGCTTGAAGTTGTTCCTAGCATTGTAGATCCGATTGAGCTCTATTGTGACAACAATGGAGCCATCGCACAAGCTAAGGAACCTAGATCTCACCAACGATCCAAACATATACTACGGCGCTTCCATCTCATTCGAGATATCATCGAGAGAGGAGATGTGAGGATATGCAAAGTACCAACTGACGATAACATCGCCGACCCACTGACGAAGCCTTTGACGCAGCAGAGACATGATCGTCACACTAGGTCACTAGGTATTAGATACATGAGTGAATGGTCTTAGTGCAAGTGGGAGATTGTTGGATTATGCCCTTAGAACCATTCATTAGATGATTGACTTTGGCATTTTTTTATGTATCATGACATTTTATTTATCATAGTTCATTATTATATTTGTCTTATAACTGCGTAATATAATCTTATATAATAATGTCCTTAGAATAGTAATAACACACTATTCTTAAAATATCCCTAGTCAAGTATTATTGTGAACAAGGATAACAATGATACGATAAGACTAGTATGTGGTTGACTGATGACCATTGTCATGGATATAGGATATCAAGTCATCACATAGGTACATGTTAGAGAACTATGTACTGGATCGACCCTCCATGAGAACGCTACATGGATTGTTATATGAATGTCATAAGCGATTCTCATAGTGATGATGGTGTATGTGATCCTTTGACTTGAGATCATCAGAGATCCCAACATAGAGAATTGCATACTTTAATGCTGCTAGATGTCATTCGTAACAGGATGGACTATAAAGGTAGTAATTGGGTATGCCTTGATCTATGTAGAGGGATGTTGAGTGATCAAGATAGGATTTATCCCTCTTATATAACAAGAGTGATGTCTTGGGCCCTTTGATAGAGTGAGACTAAGAAATGCATGGCCGTGCTCGAATAAGTCAATATGAGATATTGATTTTATTTGTTTAATTAGTCTACTCAGGAATCAAGAAACGCTGATTAGACTATACAAGTGTGACACATTCCATGACTTGTGTCTAATCAAGACATCATAGGATAAAGGGATTAAACTACACGGTAACATCTATCACGAGTAAGGTTATGTCGAGTCATTGACATTCTCGTTACATGGGTAGCAATGATGTGTTGCTAGATACCGCTCATTGCCTGTGACAATTTTGTCATTGCCATTGTTTTGAGAACCTATTGGGTCGCACACTTAGAACGGATCAATGAGGAGCTTAATTAATCCTATTCTGAATTGGATTAAGGATATAACTAATCCTATTCTGAATTGGATTAGGGATATAACTAATCCTATTCTAAGTAGGATTAGAGTTCTGTTTGGCAGTAAATTTTAGGGTAAAATTTACTGCCTATAAAAGGGATGTTTTTCTAAAACATAGCCGCACTTTTTAAAACAGAAAAAAAAACATTCCTTTTAATCGAAGCTAGCAATTCGGTTATAAGGAATTTAAAAGCTCTTTAAGGCTTCTGATCGTGAGACGTTCAAGAGTCGTGAGATCCGTTCGTGTGGATACCGTAGAGGCAGGAACGAAAAGTTGCTGCTTGTGACTCGACCAACGACAGAAAATTCAGAGAAAACGTCAGGTAAAATCTCGAAACCCTAATCAGGCAACTCTCCGAATCGATCTTGGTGGAGGCCGAATGATTTAAATTCCGCTGCGTGTTGTTTCGATTTCCTTCACCTCATTCTCAAGATTTTTACTTGTGGCTATTTCTAGCTCATCTTTAAGAACTTGCTTTTCATCACCTTTTAATTTCCTCTTGGAATTGCATAGTTCCCTTAAAAACTTGGCATCGCAAAGCACTTGATCCTTAATTTCATCAAAGAGAGGAATATTAACTTCCATTTTCCTAAATGTCTTCAAGGTCTCCTTGTCTTGCTCTTCATTTGTAGCTCTTGCAAACCTACCAGGAAAAGGAGGAGGGTAAGTAGAAGCATTAAAAGGAATTTGTTTATCACTTACCTCAGCTTTGAATTCCTTGATTTCAACATCCTCATAGTGCTTTATAAAGTTGTCGAAATTCTCTCTCCCTTTTACATTGTGCATGTCAACAACTCCACCTTTAATTTGAAATCAGTTTCATCCTCCCTTTCTATAAAGTTGTCGACATCTTCATGTGCACTTTCCTTGGATTCAATTGCCCTTTCACTTTTCAAGGTGATGTTAGTAACATTATCTCTTGGATTCTCCACAGGTTGAGAGGTCATAGCTTCAATGTTACTTATGGAATTCATTATTTGACTCACATGGTGATCAATATTCTTAATATAAACATCAGCCTCTTGTGACAATTGTAAAGTTTTAATCTCAAGAGTCTTAACAATATCTTCAAGAGACATACCTGATTCTTGAGGTGGAGGCATACCTGAGTCTTGAGATGGAGCTTGATATGCATCTTGGAATGGCACATTGTAAACCTCATATTGATTCCCATAACTAAAATTTGAATGATCCCACCATCCTTGATAGTAGGTATCGTAGTGTGGTTCATAATTATAGTATGGGTCATAATCATAGTGTGGTTCATAAGCTTGCTCCATGGAGTCCTCCTCTTGTCTTAGGTGGTAGTGATGGTGGATGTTGTGGTGTTTGTGGCACCACGCTTTGGGTTGCTTGTATGTACTCCCTAATCTTTTGAAGTTTGTGACTAGAATCCTTCTCAGACAAGCAATCCCTGAAAAAGAAAAGAAAAGAAAAACAATCAGATTTTAATTAAAATAATTAACTTAAACAAAAATTCAATCCCCGGCAACGGCGCCAAAATTTGATGAGTGTCGTCAGTCACCAAAAATAAAATTTCCTAACTCTACTATGTAGATAGCGGAGCAAGGGTCGAACCCACAAAGACTGAATTTTTTAAGTTAATTATTAAATTAAAAATCTAATCTTAGGGTTTAGGGAAAGAAGAAGTTTGGGGGTTTTGTAAACTATTCTAAAATAAAGAAAACAAGAATTATTAAATATAAAAAACAAATAGCAAAAAAGCTTCAGTTACGAGGCAATCAATCATTCTTGGATTTTGATGTTGATCATTGATTACAAAATATCACTGTCAATTAAATAGTCAACCGTAGCATAACAACAAGCTCTGTTACACCATCTTTCCTTACTGAGTCGTTAGTTAAAACAAGCTCTTTAACTAATCTCTAACTACTTAACCTACCTAGAACAAGCTCTCTAGATATAAATTGTAGCAGCATTAACAACAAGAAAGATATGGGTTGACATTAGATAACAAACACATAAGCTCGGTTTATTTAATCTAAACCTTAATTCTCCTCCATCCCTAGTGATTAACTCCACAAGCAATTACGGACTTATGTTTTTAATCTGGCGGTAGATTATTTAGTTTAATTAAATAGTGTGCACCCTATCTAATCAAACAAACAACCATTATAATGTGCTCAGAGAATCTTGGATACTTAATCAACAATTATATAATAGGTTCAAGAATCTCACAACATGCTTTTCCCAAGAATAATTAATTTACCTCATAACTGAATAAGAAAACTACTCACTAGACATATTCAAGATCATAAAATTCAAGTTTAATATTATAAAGATTACAAATATCATTCAAGAAACAATCAAAGAAGCAATCTTTAATAATATAAAATCAGAATTAATAATCAAGATTATAAACTAGCAAGCAAGAACACACAAACAATATTAATTTAAATAAAGAAAACAAAATCAGAATTAAAAATAATAAAGAAATCAGCAACTAATTAAAAATAAAGAAAAAAAATAAAATTTTATTAAAAACCCTAAAGAAAATCCTACAAGACTAAAAGAGAAGAGGGAGAAGAGGGATGTGAGGGATAAGAGGGATTGCTGTTTATGAGAGCCTTGTGCTCTTTATATAGGCCTAAGGAAGAGTTTAAAAGACTTTCCTAAGCAATGTGGGATTCAGATAAGAGTTTACTTGGGAAACAAGTAATTTGACTAGTCAAACTCTTACCTTTATCTCATCATCTTTTTACAATTATTTTCTAAGTAAAATTCCTAAGGCCTATTTTTATTAATTAATTACAGATCTAAGACAAAATAAAATTAAGAAATTATCTTGTCTCAACAAAATCTGGTCTTGAACTTGCTTTGTTGGAATTTCTTCTCAATCTCGTTTTTCTGTCCAGAATTTCGTACTGATTTTGTCCAGATGTTTGACCCACCAAATGAACTCCGATTTTTGCGATCTTGGACATTCTGGAAACCTTGAGAAGTCCTCTACAACTTCTATGAAGGCCACTTCTTGAGATCAGGTCGTTATGTTGGTCCAAAATGTCAATCTTTCAAACTGGACAGAAAATACTGCACTGTGCTCTTTTTAACTTCTTTTTATTCCAACTTTGATATTTAATACCTAAAACATAAAATAAACATTAGTAAGCTCTTTTAGGCATAAAACATCAATAAAGAAAATATATTAGCACATATAAAATTCACAAAATATCATCCTATCACAGCGCCTGTCACGCTGACCCTAATACATTATCTGATGCTTGAGTCGGCATCTGATACGCTGACCAAGCCTGCCTCATCATCACCTCAGTACTCAACGCACATTAGGAAGCTTTAGGCGGGAAACCTGACCTCGGCTGTTTCGCCAGCCTATACCACAAGTTGGCAAGGCAGAACCAATCCTATTCGGCTGCAATCATACGAGTCTGAATCAGCCCGTCCATGTCATCCTTCATTTTGTCCATGTCATCTTAAGGCCCTCATCGGCCTATAAATAGGACCCGAATCTTCGGACAAAGGCTAAGCAACTGACCCTTAGAGAAACTCTGCCGCAATTCACCCTAAAATCCGTCTTCAACTTCAACAGCTACTTTCTTTTAATGTAAACTCAGTTTGGAGATCCGTTGAATAACATCCCAAAAAATCCTCCCTTTAATTTGGTGAATTCTTTAACAATCCTCTTCTTGAGGTCTGTATTCTCATCCTTGAGCACTTGGATAGCCGAGCTGAGTTGTCTAATCACCTCTCTCTTCTCTCCATCTTTCTGCATCAATTGAACCTTCTAAATTTTGTTCTCTTCTTTCAGTCTCTCTACTTCTTCCCTTAACTTCATCACTTCATCATTGCAAACCTCAGTTACTTCTTGGTCAACTAAGGCTGCTTCTTCCTTTTCAGCATCTACCCTTTTCATTACTATACCATTATCGTATTTGTCCTCTTGCTTGGGTTTCTCAACTTCTTCATCAGTTTCCTCTTTGTGTTCAGGGTTATCAACTTCAGATTCAGCATAGTCTTCAGAATCAAAAGTCTCAAAATAGCTATCATAAGATTTATCTGTTGCATATGCTATCTTCTCTGAGCGGTAATTCATGGAAGAAAATGGAGATCCCAATGTTATTATAAGGCGAGTTACAGGGTCTGACTTAACTTGATCATACTGCTCAGCGAGTGAACAGTGGGCTCGGTAGAAATCTTCAACCAAACTAATCAACTCCGGCCGTTTCTTGTAATACATTTTTGCACGTTAGGCGAAGGAATTACATCTTCCTCGATCAATTTTAGCATTGCCTTTGTCTTCTTCTCCAGCTCAGAAAGAATGGATTGAAGCCATGTCGAGCACTTTGAACCGTTGTGATGAGTATCATCAAACCACCACCAGCATGAAGTTTCCATCTTGTTCGTCAGTTCCACCATCTCTTGCTCTCTTTTGTCTCCTCTTTACCTTCACTTCAAAGAATTTTAAAATCAAAAGCCAAAAAGCTGAAACTAAGGCCTAACATCCAGTTTCTTAAAGAGATAAGTGTAAGATTTTACAGTAAAAGAAATGACAAAGAATGGAATGATAAGAAACCTTGTATATATGCACCCATACCTATAGTAAAGGCTAATATAATCAATTTAGAACTAAACCAATGGGCTTGAAATTTCAACATTCAAACCTCCCAAATACAAAAACTCTGCTAAGGAAAATCAAAGACAAGTTCACAGACAAGTTCAGCCCTGCAAATTGCTCTGACAAGTTCTATTCATTGATCATCATGACAAAAACCATGGTCGAACTCTTCTAACTAAGAGCATCAGCCACTCTATTAGCATTCCCAGAATGATAGAATATCTGATAGTCATAACTTTTGAGTAGTTCTATCCACCTTCGTTGGCTCATGTTCAATTCCTTCTGAGAGAAGAGATATTTCAGACTTCTATAATCAGTGTAAATAAAAAATGTTTCTCCGCACATTAGTATTTTGCTCATTTTTTCAAAAAAAAAAACATTAGCATTGCTAAATCTAATTTGAAAAGCTTTTAGCATATTTTGAAGCCTGATACTATATGCGATCAATGCAAGTTTGAATCTTATACCACAACTTATAAAAAGTGATTGAAAGGTGGTCTCTTGGTTAAATAAAATTCTTGATAGTCCAAGAAAGTACAATAACTTCACAACAAGCTACAGAATTCATACCTAGGTTCAAGCACAATATCTTTCGCTGATGTATTTAGAGAAGTTAATCATTTTGTTGACTCTCCTGCTAAACTGGAAGTTTATAAAAAAAAAGAAGAAGATGATTTGCACGGTAGCTTGGTTGTAACAAGTTTTTCATTCAATACTAATATATTTAAACATTTAAAGGCATGAAATATTCTTTCAAGCCTAAGTTATAACCATTGCTGAATTTTGCAAGTTAGGTTATGCATATGATTTAGTTATATTTTGTTCCTAAAAGCAAAAACGTAATATACGTGTTTATATGAATGTAAAGAAAAATTTGTAATAGTATATATGAAAAAAATTATATTTCAATATATGCATTCATATTACACTTTTTTATTCAATTAATGTTTCTGATTTAAAAAAGAAAAGAAAATACAGTTGTTGAAACCTGAACTTCAAATAACAAAACTCGTTGTGGCTTTCTTTAATTATTCAACCCAACATGTTATCACTCTTTATGTTTAAAAACTGTTTGACTGCTCCAAAACAAAAGTGTATTGTAAGACTTGATTCTACACTACTGTAGACCCTAATTTTATAAAATTTGATAATGGAAATTAAATAAATAATGATTGTTGATTTCCACTTGGGTGAAAAGCTCCTTAACTTGAGATATGAACGGAGCAATTTATGTGAAATACTCTACGGGCGAGTACAACAATGGGACAGCTTGCCAATGGGCGAGTAAGAGGATGATCACCAACACATGATGGCGAATTGATGATGGCGAGATGGTTTAACTGCTTGTTTGGTGAAGAGGTGAGTTCGCCATGAATGTTGATTTAGATGGTCGCCCGAACGGGCGAGGACATGTAATCGCCCATATATATTGAATAAACTGAAAAAGAAAAATGGTGATCGTTGATTGTGGTATGAATCATAGCAAAGTGGCGATACTCAGGTGTAAGCAGAGGCGAGCATGAATATTTGTATAGGCGAGCCTAATAATATTGGCAAATTGAAATAAAGGGGACGAGCTGAGGTCTCAAGCTGAGTGGGCGAACTGGATATAGCAGCGTGTGGACAAAATGGAAATAAATTCAAATCGTTGCAGCAGAAGTTGACTTTGTACACCACACAGCTGAAGAAAATTAAGAATGGATGCTAAAATCAATAAAGGAATTAGCCTTGTTGGTTGAAAAATAAAACAAAGTCAATAGAAGTAGAAAAAGGAGTGTGGAAGGGAGACTTTCACGCTAGCTTGAGCTGCAGTTTTTCTTCATGCATTAAATGAATGATTGACCAGCGAAATGATGAAAGAGACGGAATAAAGGCCAAGTGATAAATTCTGATTGGATTAACATTGCTATATAAGAAGAAACACTTGAAGAAAAACCGATTTAGCAAACTTCATCTTCTTCATGAGAGCTATACAACTGCAAGTTTATGTTATGATTTCCTCTCATTTCTACCATGCTCGATTTACTAAACTTCATCCCTAAGTTGGCTAAATAAGAAAACCTACTTGCAAAACCTTCATCCATCGTTAATGAACTAAAGGGATAAGCAAAGTAAGGCCAACATGAGACAGAAAGTGATCTGTGCTGGAAGTGCAGTTGATTAAGGTGAGATTTAATGATTTCTTGAGATTGAATGATATATTTCTATGATTTCAAGTATGAGAAGCATGATTATAGTGTTGCTTTTGATTTATTCTTGTTAGATCATAGAAATAGAATAAATTCATTTCTTAAATGTAGATGAAGAATAAAATGAAACTAGGTTGACATTATAGTAGAATGATGGGAAAATAATCAAGAATGAATAAGGAAAGTAATGGAAATGATGTAAAAATAATGAGAATGGCGACTATGGTGATCGCCCATGTTGAAGGTTAGTAATCGCCAATGAGGCGAGTAGGAAATATGAACTCGCCAAGTTGAAAGTACTTGTCCAAGTGGGCAAGGTCGCCCAAGGCTAGTTCATGGGCGAGCCCATCCCTGAGTAGAAAGCCGTATGGCGAACTCACATGCATAAGGCATTGGGCGAGTAGAATTGTGGGCGAACTCCCACATTTAAGCCAATGTAGCCCTGGGACAATAGTTTATTTACTTAAAGTATTATGTTTATAGACATTCAATAATATTTGTTTTCATCTAGACTTAGTACGATATTTTTAGTTCTTGTCTTGATCTTATTTTTTAGATTATAAAAAATTTGGTTGTAGTTTTATTTTAAATGTTATTAAATATTTTGAACTTTTATTTTGGTACTTTCATTTTACATGAATATATATCGAATTAATATTATAAATTTCAATAAAAAAAATTAGTATTATAAATAAATATCAATAATTAAAATATAATTTAAAGAGATATTTTTACTAACGCTTTAATATTTATACCAATGGCGCTGTTGCAATATTCGAGGCTATACCAACTATAATAGATTGTTAGATAAATATGATATTGACCGTTAGTATAGATTAAAAACACAGGGCTATACCAACAGGCATCAACCATCACTATAAATACTGCATCAGATTGATCGTCGGTATAAGTAAGGAAGCTATACCAATAGTTTTAGTTTTACTGACGAAACCAGATCATTGGTATATTCTTACGACTAATTCTGACGGTTTAGACTGTTGGTATAGGTAAGGAAGCTCTACCAATGGTTTTGGATTTACTAACGGAATCAAAACCGTTGGTATATTCTTATTACTTATTCTAACGGTTTAGATCGTCGATATATAGAAAGAGCTATGCCGATGGGGATGGATTTACTAACGGACTTAAACCGTTGGTATAATTCTCATACCTATTCCGACGATTAAAAATCTGTCAGAATATGTCTATATCGACAAGATATATACCAACGGTTAAAAAACTGTCGGAATAAATATTTTGACTGTTGGTATAGGGTCGAATGAACTATAGCAACGATTTTTTGAGTTTTAGTGACATGTTTTTTAGCATCAGTATATGGCATGATATCTTTCACTCATGCATTTAGAGAAGCTAATCAATTTGCTGACTCTCCTACTAAACTAGGAGTTTATAAAAAAAAGATGATTTGCATGGTAGCTTGGTTGTAACAAGTTTTTCGTTCAATATTAATATATTTAAACATTTAAAGGCATGAAATATTCTTTCGATCCTAAGTTATAACCATTGTTGAATTTTGCAAGTTAGTTTGTGTATATGAATTAGTTATATTTTGTTCCTAAAAGCAAAAATGTAATATACATGTCTATATGAATTTAAAGAATATATATGAAATAATTATATATCAATATATGCATTCATTGTAACGCCCTCGAAAGCCAAAATTTTCGGGCTAACTTTTTCCTTTACTTACTATGTTTGTCACTTGCTCATTGTAGCTAAAACCTAACGACTAGAATTCTACTCTTATAGTTGTTTAAGACTAGTTGTCTAAGGTCCCATTAAAGTCTCTTCGTAATGCGTGTCGAAAACGACACTGAAAAACTCTGCCTCTATTTTGGGCTATTATCCATCCTCATACTAAGTACATCATATCAACTTGTGGAAATTCCAATCTCAAAATAACATCTGAAATACTGGATATGCATTTATTCAATATATATATCGAAATTACCACTTAACCACATAGCATAGTATGTTTACAGACTCGATATTCCCTAATACTTACATCCCGAATACTATACACTGTGTACACAAAAGAATTTAGTCTAGGATATAAACAAAAGGACAAAAAGATTATACCTTGATTTAAAATACAACTTCTTGCAGCTTAACAAAAAAATCTCTCGTCGCACCACACTCGTGCTGAGTCTACTTAAAATAATCTGTGAGGTGGGGAGGGTGAGCTAATGCCCAGTAAGAAAACATACGCTAAATGATATTAGATATTCTACTATGTTTAATGCATGTGTATGCATGAATAAATGCACCAAAACTCATGCTTAAATATGTTTTATCGAAAATAATGCAAAGTTGATAAGCCATAGTTTATAAGCTATAAAATGTTATGCCAAGTAATTTCCAAACACATTAGTACTCACGCATTCACAAAATCAAGATACAGTAGAAATAGGAATGAGACATTCGTTCATCTTTATAACAATATCGAGATATATATTTAAAAACATTTTCATGAGATGGGCATACACTATGAGATTTGGTAACGTAACCAGGATCTTTGGAAATATAACCAAGAAACTTTCCATGAAAGCATCCACTGTAGCTAGCAGTGGTCACAGTCCCATACCAAGGCTCTATACATGATCATGAATCATCCCAGCACCAGTGATCATGTAGTAGCTGAGGTATAAGACACGACTATTTGTCGGACGCCTAGAAGATCACAAAGCATCCAGGATATTTCACAATAAGTGCCACACAGGCTTACTAAATGCCACACAGGCATTTCCAAGTGCCACACAGGCATTTTACATCATCACATGTCTCATGAGTCAAAACTCGTTTAGAAATAGAACTTACAATATAAGTTGAGTACTAAAAGCATAAATCATTTCACATAATTATAGTTTTGAAAATCCCATCGTACAAAGTCAGGCTTAAAAACCATTTTCTCGATAACAAATAACAATGCTTAACATGCATGAGGTTTTAAAGGCATTTTATAAATCTGATTTAATACCAAGAAATTTACTTAAATAATTTCTAACAAAATTTCGACATTATAATAGCATAGGTAGAGCACTACCCAGCATCATGACCACAATCAAATACCTGTGGAAAACTCAATCAAGCAATATATTTTTTATACATCAATTCCAACACAAATCCAAATCTCAAGATCATTTGCACTTTAAACTCAGTTCAATATATTTGAAATTTAAAACAAGAATGCATTTAAATCTATAAATATTAAATAACAATAATTTAGACATACACAAACATAACAGACTAACAAACATTTACCATATATTCCCTTACCTAATGTTGTGCAATATCGCGATTAATGACACCACACTTGCACAACTTACTACTTAAGCACTTTCTCGGATTCTTTCTTCACGTACCTACACTTTTTAAGGCTCTTCCAAGAAAACCAAGCACCCTTATAACCGTGTTCTTTCTCAATTCGATTTGCCATTAAAATTCTCTCCAACAGTCCTACATTCATGTAACATCATTTTTACTTAGCCACCTAACGTTGTTTCGTGACTCACATTAAATAAGCTTTAACTACCTCTTATGCCAAAGCCTAGTACTTAGACACGCATGGTCGATTGCCATTTCTTGTTCCTTCTTCTATGAGCACTTCTAGGCCTCGAGCCTTTAGAAGACCTCCTTATACATTTTCTACAACCAATGTAAGTCAATTATTTAATATCTTTGTGTATTTCATTTGGATAATGGAGATTAAATTAATAAGATCCTTACTCTACGAGTTAATCCTTCCTTGTCATACTCATGATATGTGCATATATATAAATATATAAATATATAAATATATAAATATATATATATATATATATATATATAAATATATATATATATATATATATATATATATATATATATATATAGACACACACACATATCACCCTTAAGCCCAGGTAAAATTTTCCTACACTTTAAGATGTCTTGCTAGCTCCTTGTGCCTTAATTTGTGATTATCCCTCTCCCTAACAAAACTTATTTATCACCATTTAAATGTAACAATTATCTCTCATCATTCTAATATTAACTTCATATTTAGCCACTTTTTACTTTGTAATATATATATATATATATATATATATATATATATATATATATATATATTCTTTTAATATATAAACAAACGCACTCTGAGTCATAATAAAGGCAAAGGGTTCTCACCCTCTTGATCAGCTCTTGAATGGCTGTCCCCTCTCACGTTTGGCCACCTTTTTCCCTATTTTCTACCTTGCAAAAAGCTACTGTCTTCTCCACACTTTCAGCTGATCACGCATTTCTCTTGCAGCCTACATGTCCCCTGTTTTGCATCCTTGGTGCCCCTCAATTTCAAGCTTTATAATCCCCCGTCACTGCCTTGTTCCAGAACCGAGAGAGGGGCTGCTTCTTGCTGCTACGATTCAAAGAAAATGCAGCAGTTTCTTTCTTCTGTTTTGTCTTCAGTTTATTGTCTGTTTTCAGCCCTAAGAATCCAGCCTCCTCAGTCTTAATTCAAGCCCTAAAATCAACCTCAAAACATCCTTTAAAAACACTCTAACTCTACCTTGTTTCCACATCATTTTCATCAGCACAAAGTCCAGTCTAAACCTGCTTGTGATTGTTAGCTATGCACCAAGAAAGGGAAAACCAGCAACCTTTATTGGTTCTGATCAATTTTTCCCAAGAAGGTCTCTTTCAAACCTCTCGCCTACTGCATTCACTCATTCTTTTCTATTTTGGCATGAGAATGCTTCGGCCAAGACACATTCTCTTCCTTTTTCCCTCACCAGTCTCCCAGCCAACAATGGCTTTTCTCTAAATTTCTTTGCTTTGCTGTGAGAGCAGGTCAGTTTCTCCTTCGATTCACCTGGCTCTGATCGATCCCATCTCCTCCAAGACTACTCTGTTTCCTGCAGCAACTGGAAAGACCATCGCTTCACCAAATTCCTCTCGATCTCGCCCTCCACTCACAGCGCACAACATTGATCCCCGCTGCCTTGTTCTACCGTGACTCTCCTTCCTTGTGCTACCCTTGCCGCTCGAAATGAAGACCCCTTAAAGACTCAAATAGCTCTCGGTTGCTTCAGCTGGTGCCCCTCAAGTTTCAGTATTTTATTTATTTATTTTGTTGGTAACCGAGAATGACAGGAGATAGTGGGGGTTGTTGGGGTCGGAATGGCTTCTCTAAGAAGCCAGATGTTGCTATTCATAATATTATATATAAAATATGTAATATATATATATATATATATATATATATATATATATATATATATATACACACATATATAGACATGTGTCTGTTAGATATAGTTGTAGGTTTTATTAATTTTTTATATATTTTATATCATTTAATTCCATACGTTAAATGTGTCTGGATACATATACATATATATATATATGTACTCATGATATATATATATATATATATATATATATATTTATTTATTTTTTATGTTTATATGTACCTATGTGATTTGAAATATGTAATGTTTCATACTTATGTATTAAACCCAAATTTATAAGTTTAATATATAAATATATATATATATATATATATATATATATATATAGATCTACTTATCTTGATCAAAACTATATATATCTACTTATATATATTCTCATATACACATTTATAATTAATTTAATAATCAAAGCTAGGGAAAAATCCCGGTTTCAAATTCATATACACTTTTTTATTCAATTAATGTTTCTGATTTAAAAAAAATACAATTGTTGAAATCTGAACTTCAAATAACAAAACTCATTGTGACTTTCTTTAATTATTCAACTCAACTTGGTTATCGCTTTTTATGATTAAAAACCGTTTGACCGCTTCAAAACAAGAGTGTATAATTTTATAAAAATGCGTGCCAAACCACAAATTACACGAACCCAAGATAGATATAAAAGAAAACATGCTAATAATAGCATGTAAACGAAGCCAATTCTTAACCACATGAATAAAAATAGAAAGCATTTGCTTGAAAAATTGGTTGGTTCTTCCCTATATAAATGGTTTCAAACACATCAAAAGGCAAAACAACGCTTCCTTGACAACAATAGTCACCATTAGAAGAGGAAAAAACATGGGGTTTCAATGGAATGCGACAATCATATCAGTAGTGTTACTGTTTCTGTTCATTTCATCAGCTAATGCTCAATCAGGTGTTCTTGACGTTGTTGCCAAGTTTGGTGCAAAGGCTGACGAAAAGACTGACTTGAGTAAGGTAAGAAGAAATGCATGTAATTTAATCTATTCTACAACGATGAAATATATAGAATTTAATTCGTTTTGAAATGATTTCTTTGTTCTTGTTGGCTTAGCCATTGTTGGATGCTTGGAAAGAAGCATGTGCGTCGACAACACCAACGAAGGTTGTGATTCCTAAGGGGACTTACTTATTAAGTAGCGCACAAATAGAAGGTCCTTGCAAGGCTCCTATTGAGCTTCAGGTTCAGGGCACCGTGAAGGCTCCGCCAGAACCTAGCGCTTTCAAGGAGCCAAACTGGGTTACCTTCAATCACATTGATCAGTTTACAATGTCTGGCGGTGGAGTTTTTGATGGCCAAGGAGCCGCAGTTTGGGGCAAAGGTAGTTGTGCTAAAAATAAATATTGTGCCAACCTTCCCATTGTAAGTAATTTCCTTTTTCGTATAATTACTACAATCATATTATAATCCTAAATTTTATTCTAATTACAGTATCGTAATACAATTACATAATTAGAGAATATTACTAAGGAAATTTATCTATTGTTGTTTCTTTGTTCCACTCCAAAACCAAACAGAATTTAAGGTTCAATTTTGTGAACAACACCTTGATACAAGACATAACTACCAAAGACAGCAAACAGTTTCATGTTAATGTTTTGGGATGCAACAACATCACTTTCCTACGTTTCACTGTCTCTGCACCTGAAAACAGCATAAACACAGATGGAATTCACATCGGACGATCAGACGGGGTCAATATTACCAACACCGACGTAAAAACTGGTGATGATTGTGTTTCTATGGGTGACGGTAGCAAGAATGTGGTCGTCCATGGAGTAACATGCGGACCAGGCCACGGTATCAGTATCGGCAGCCTTGGAAAGTTCGAAAGTGAAGAGCCAGTTTCTGGAATTCAGATCTCGAATTGCACCATCTCTAATACTATGAATGGTGTTAGAATCAAAACTTGGCCTGCCTCTTATCCTGGCTCTGCCACGGATATGCATTTTGAAGATATTATCATGAATGATGTCGACAATCCTATCATCGTTGATCAACAATACTGCCCGTGGAATGAGTGCAATTTAAAGGTATGTTACTTATCAAAATCCCAATCGATCAAGTGAAAAGGCAACCTTAAATTCCTACTTACATCGATATTTTATTTATCCAGCTTCCATCACGTATTCAACTGAAGAACATTAGCTTCAAAAACATTCGGGGCACTTCTAAAACTCAGCATGCTGTCAAGATTGTTTGCAGCAGTGGTGTTCCATGCGAGGGTGTGGAACTCACCGACATTGATCTTACCTACAAAGGACCTGAAGGACCTGCAACATCTCAGTGTTTGAATGTCAATCCCAAACTTTCTGGCAAGCAGAACCCGGCTGCATGTTCCACCAAAGCCCCTTCAAGCTCCACCTCTTAATCCCTTTCATGTGAAATAAAATGCGGAGGGAACTTTAGGTTTCCAAATAAATGAAAATTTTCTTGTAAAATAATTGAAGAAAACATCTTCTCCTATATCATTTTATTGTTCAAAAAAAAAATTTTGGTTACATAAATTATACGGATGTTACTATTTCTTTCTTTGGCTTGTAGTAATTATCGTTACTAAATCACTTGAAAATCAAGAAACATAACGAATCCATTAAACCTTTCTGATGATTACCTGCATGCAAATCCATTAAGAAATGAGCTAGTTTTTCCCTCTCCTTAACCTTTTGTTGCTGATAGATGGATCTCTTGGATCGAAGGCTGCATTTCATCTGCTTTTGTTTCTGTTCTTATTAACGATTCACCTACTTGTCCTATTAACATGTACAGGGGACTCCGACAAGGCGACCCGTTGTCCCCATTTCTCTTCATCATAGTGACTGAAGCCTTAAGTATCCTTCTCACAAAGGCTTCTGACTTGGGACTTTTTTCTGGAATTAAAATTGGTCCAAGCAGCCTACATATCACTCATCTTCAGTTCACTAATGATGCCATTATCTTCTGTGAACCAAAAGAGAATCAACTTAAGATTATCAAAAGAATCCTTCAATGCTTCTATCATTTATCTGGGCTGAAGGTTAATTTTCAGAAGATTTCTCTCTATGGTGTCAACATTGATCAGAGGCAACTAGAAGATTGGGCGGCAATGATCAAGTATAAAGTTGATGGTTTTCCATGTAAGTACCTTGGCCTTCCCCTTGGGGCCAATCCAAGATCAGTTTCTACTTGGCTACTAGTCATTAATTCCTTCAAAAGCAAACTATGTCTTTGGAAAGGAAGGCTTCTATCCATGGCTGGCAAATTGACCCTCATTAAATCCACTCTTGCTAATTTACCTGTCTACTATATGTCTCTCTATAGAATGCCTATCGGCGTGCAAGTTCAGCTTGAAAAAATTCAAAAACAATTTCTCTGGGGTGATGTTGAAAACAAAAAGAAGATGAGACTTGTGAGTTGGAATACTATGTAAGATCTGATTTTACCCTACTGTAGACCTTAATCTTATAAAATTGAAAATGGAAATTAAATAAATAATGAATGTTAATTTCCAAAAAGGTGAAAAGTTCCTTAACTTGAGACGAGAACAGAGCCAATTAGGTGAAATACTCGACGGGCGAGTACCATGAAGAAACGGCTCGCCAATGGGCGAGCAAGGTAATATGTGATCGCCAAAGCTGATGGCGAGTTGGACGAGGGCGTGGACGAATAGGCTTGTTCGCCAACGTGTGAGATGAATCAGGACAAGGTTGGCAAGTTGAGCCATGCCTGGTGATGGCCCCAAAAGGGCGAGAACTTGTGATCGCCACACAGAGGGGCAAGGAATAGCTGAATGGCTGGCGAACTGGTTTAGTGTGGCGAGTTGATTGTTTTCCTTATTTGTTTGGCAAGTAGTTGAGTTCGCCAACTTCGTGGATAAGTGATGGCCCGCTTGTGGTGAGGACTTGGAAAACGCCAATGTATTTGGCGAGTAAGGTGGTCGTCCAGATAGAGGGGCAATGAAAACAGAATTCAACCTAGCAGCCAATATTGACTTTATGAAATATACGGTTGAGGACAATAAATGAAGAAAAGTTAAAGTCAATATGGGAATTAGCCTTATTGGTTGAGGAATGAAGCAAAGGCTGCAGCAGAAGAAAAAGGCGGGTGAAAGGGAGACTTCCACGCCACTTTGAGCTGCAGTTTTCTTCATGCCTTAAATGCATGAAGGACGTGAACAATGATGAAAGAAGCAGATAAGGGACGGGTGGTAGAGTTGGATTGGATGAGCGGGCTATATAAGAAGAAACAAGTGAGGAAAATAGAGTTAGCCAACTCCAGCTTCTTCACGAAAGCCATTTCTCTGTTTCTTCCATTTCCCTGCCATGTTCAATCTACTAAACTCCAACCTTAAGTTGGTTAAATACATAAACCAGCTTGCAAACCTTTTCTTCTCAACTGGATAAGCTAAAAGAATAGGCAAAGGAAGGCCAACATGAGATGGAAAGCAATCTGTTCTGGAAGTGCAGTTGATTGAGGTGAGTTTCATATTTCTGTGGTGTTCTTGATATTCAAGGGTAGACTTATATGTTTACAACATAGAAAACAACCTTGTTTTAGTTAGATCCTTAGAGAACATGAAAATAAGGAAAATAATGGAATAAGTGACGACAGTGGCAACTACAGTGATCGCCCATGCTGAAAACTAGTAATCGCCAATGAGGCGAGTAGATATTAAGGAACTCGCCAAGGTAAAGCTGTGTTCAATGGGCGAGAACGCCCAATTCTAGTTAAGTGAATTCATGGGCGAGCTCAAATGCAGAGGCTGTGGGCGAATAGGATTGTGGGCGAACTCCCACAATTAGTCCAATGAAGGTCTCGTGAATCGGCTGGCGGGCGAACTACCACGTGGAAGCCATTTGGTGAATGGCGAGCTCGTCTGGGTGAACTAGTAGGAGCTCTATTGGGCGAGTAGTCATTTGATTTATTTCAATCTCGCCAAGCAATATGAAATGATGATATTAATAGAATTTATAAATTATTTGCAGCTGGGAATTACGAACTCGGTAAATGCGATTCGGAAGGGCGAAAAGGAAGCAAGGCTTCGTTTAACCAGGTAAGGAAGTAGTATGTGATGAAAATGCATTTCCTGTGGAGTAAAAGTGTTAAGAAAATATTAGAAATTGTTTTGTATTTCTGACATGCATTGGTTGATAAAATGTTTTGACTCTGGCGAGCTACAAAGTTGCCATATGTTGTTTTGTTGAATGAGCTACTTAGGGCGGGCGAGTAGTTTTATTCTAAGTTGAAACTCGTGCTAGCCAAGTGGCGAACTCTCCTTTATGAGAACCTGGCGAGTGCCTTTGTTTTAAAAGTTGGGAGAACTTTTTATGTCGTATGGGCGGGCGACTCTTGTTTTAAGTATAAGGCGGGCGAACTGTTATCAGCCAGCCATACTTTTGTCTTGAAAAGCTAAGTGACGGGCGAATACGAGTTCGCCGTCTTGTCGAGCTAGTCAGGGGCGAGCCGTGAAGGGTGAGCTGACCCTGGCGAACAGTTTTAAAGAGTAATTTCTTAAAGGAAATAAGTGAGACGTTTTAAATATTTTCAAAATAGAAATTTGAGACCTTTTGGCGAGTTGATTACTGGGCGAGCCACTGAGGGCGAGCCAATTTTGCTTGTCGATTTAAAAGGCAAAGTTGGGCGAGCGAAAACATGTTCTCCGCCATGGGCGAGCTGCCATGGGCAAGCCATGTCGGGCGAGCAGGTTTTAAAAGTTGATATTACGGGCTGTTTTTGGTGTTTTATTGTTTTATAAGAAATCAAATCATTTTGTGGAAATGATACATGAAATATAACTTGATTTTGAGACATTAGGCATTGAATTCATGCGTTATTAATTATATACTTTGCGTGACCCATCTGGGGCGATGGCTCGGGTCATATAGACCAACGAGTGCACCCTAGGGCGTCACAAGGCTGATGGACCCGCCAAGTCATCAGCGGTCTCGAGGTCACTTGGCAAGTGGACCCGAGGACCACTATAGATTATGGCCATAGATCTGAGATAGCCGTGAGGGGCGATGGCCTACGGGTGCACCCTAAAAGCGGCAGATTCCGTTCTCGCAAGGGGGAGGGGGAACGATGATAGCATGATTTATTTGTTGCCTAGTCTCAACTTACCAATTTCTGTTTACTGTGAGGATTTGTTGAAATCCTAAATAGTGTTTACTACATTTTAAAGTAAACTGTTAGTCGGTGATTTGAATTGTGTTTTAAGGGAGTTGTTTACTATATATCCATGTTTCTTTTCTACTAGGTTATTATAAGAAAAGAATAAATGTGTTGCGATATGTAGTTTTGCTTATTTTAAGCAGCATATATTTCCTTTACTGAGCGTATGAATCGCTCACCCCTTTTGTTTTAACTCCACAGATAAGAAGTACACGGAGTTGAGAGAATTAGCTCTCAGATGGGTATAGCTATGCATAAAGCACTGAGGCATGGCACGTTAAATGAGACAGGTACAGTCTCTTCTCTTTTACATTTCAGACATATGTATACAGTACTACCTTAGTGAAATAAAGGTTAATAGGGGATGTCAGATAAAAGGAATAATGAAAAAGAAATTTCATATTCCATAATTAATAGATAAATGTTTAGCATTTATCACTGTTACTGTTGAATGTTAATGGCATCGCAGACAGCCCAACCGGTAAAGTTGCATGGAAATACGTGAAAAGGTGGTAACGGGATGTTACATACTATTTGCAAAAGCAAGAAAGTTGGAGGCCTTGGTGTTATCAATCTTTCCACTAGTAATTAAGCTTTGTTATTGAAGTGGCCGTGGAGATTTGGAAGAGAGGATCACTTTTTGTGGAAAGACGTTATATGCAACAAATATAATTTGGCTCCTTTGGATTTGTGGTCGAGTTCCTGTCATTCAAGATCTCTTTCTAGGGTGTGGAAAGACATACATAACAATTGGGTTAAGGGAGATTTCACTAATTTTATAAATTCTAATTTTCTTTTTTGTGCAAGTAATGGCTCAAGAATCAAATTTTGGAGAGATAAATTGTGACATCTAAGAAATTTTTACTCTTGAAATTAATTTAATGAGTTATTGGGATTAATTAATTATTGAGAATTATTTTAGAAAATAATTCATTGAATTATTTAGAGATTTAAAATATTCTAATTAGCAGTATTGGATTTAATCGATTTATCGGAGATTTAATTTCATAAAAATTAATTATATTAAATATAAAATAAAATTTGCATGTATATATATATTGATATACTAGTATAAATAAATAACATAAATTCCTTATATATATATTATTTCATTTATAATATATAATTGTTATACATTTAATATAAACAAATGCATATATTATATGTTTACGATAAACTGATCTGCTCCCACTAACATGGGAGCAGATCTGTTGAAAATAGAGAATAGAGAGGGAGCTCAGCTCTCTGGGTAAAGAAAAACAGAGAACGAGGGGGAAATCAAGAAAGAAAGTAGAGGTTGCTGCCTTGTCACCGTGAGCATCAGGGGTGAGAATCGAAGTAACAAATTGAAGCTCGGCGTGAGGTTGGAGTAGGGCTAAGGAAAATTGATCAGGAAATCAGTGAAGAGAGAGAGGGCTGAACCGAAAATCTGAAGCCCATCCTCGGCAAGATTGAACAGATGGCGTGTTGCAGAAATGTGGAGCGGCTAGGAATGGATCCAACACCATTTTGCGATTTGCTAGAGGAGTGGTTGAACGCTAGGATAGGGAGCGTGAGTAAGCATTGGGATGGCTGGTTTTGGGTACTAAATTAAGGGAAAAACAAGAATTGGAGCCGGAAAAGACGGTGGCTATTGTGATGTGATCGGAGAATGAAATGTCATCGGAACAGAGGGGCATTCTTGGTGCTTTTAAAGGCTGATCAGGGGTGGCCTAGGCATTAGAATGGGGCTGTATTGGTGCTGGTTTAAGCGCCAAAAATGGGGGCTGATCTGGGCTGTGAGCTAGGTTCTCTTTTGGCGCTGATTTGAGGTTGATTTGGTTAGGAACCATAGGCTGTTATGGTGGCCTGAATGGTGGTTGTTAGGAGGGTTGAAGAGGGGTGACTTCCAAGAGCCATTGAGGGTTATTTAGGCACTAAGTTAAGGGGCTAATCGGTTGATATTTTGGCACTGTTGAGGCTATTGTTGGGCGTTGTTGCAGGCTGAAGACAATGATTTTTTTTGGAGATGGAGCAATAGGTCAGAACAAAGCTGAAACAAGGCTGTTTAGTGGCTGAAAATGTTGCAGCACGGGAGGCGTTAGGAGCTGCCATTTCGGTATTACGAAAGAGACTTTATTGAGTTTGAGATGTCGCTAACTTAGCGGGCTGGAGTCTTTCAGTTGTTGAAGGTTGATGATAATGTTCAAGAAGGAAGGCAAAAGGGTAAGGCTCAGCTGAGAAGAAAACAAATAGGGGCTGAAGCTCGAAACACTCTCTTGGCTTTAGACAAGACAGCAGCAGGGATTGTGGACCCTCACTCTTTCGGCAACTGAGGACATGCCGTAGGAGATACCAATTTCCTCCATTTTCAGCACAGGTAGCAATCAATTAAGAAGAAGGAAGGGTCATGCAGGTATATCTTTCAGGTTTAAGTTCTAATTCAGTTGAGAATCTAGTTGTATATGTTTATCAATGCATGTGAGATGTTGATGATAAATATAGTGTAGGAACAAGTAAAGGACCTTGAAAGATTGGAATTGGAAGGCTCGGTTTTTTAGAGGCTTTCAAAGGTTTATGTCGAAGCCTAGAGTAATATTGGTGAAGAGCTTGAGTTGAAGATTTTAAAAGGTAAGAAAATGATAGGTGTGATATATTTGAGGATGTATAGGAATGAATGTTAAATAGGATTTGGTGTATTGAAATTGTAGGGGGGAAACTTGCAAGGAGCTGGGAATTAACTATTGGCTAAAAGAGCGCAAGAACAGTATTGCTTAGGATTAAGCTTTACATAACGAGGTAAGAGAATATACGATAAATGTTTATTAGTCTGCTATGTTGTGCATGTTAAATGATTGTTATTTAATACTTATGGATTTAAATGCATTTTTGGTTAAATCTCAAATATATCGAACTAAGTTTAAAGTGCAAATAGTCTTGAGATTTGAATTGTGTTGGATTGGTGAATGAATATACTGTTGGTTGGAGTTTTCTACAAGTTATTTGGTTGTGGATTATGATGTTGGGTAGTGTCCTACCTATGCCGTCATAATGCCGAAATTTCGTTAGAAATTATTAAGTGGATTTTGGTGTTAGTTTAAATTCTATAATGTATTTAAAACCTCGTATACCTTAAGCATCATTACTTGTCATCGAAGTAATGTCTTTTTAAATTATGTTCCGTACGAGGAAGTTATCAAAACTAGGGTGTTTAACATGATTCATGCCTCCAATACCCAAGATATGTTGTAAAAGTATTCTTGCACAAATTTTGACGTATAAGACAGGGGACACTTGGAAAATACCTGTGTAGTACTTAACTCGTCTGTGTGGCATTTACTAAGCTTGTGTGGCACTCGCCTATGTGGCGTTTATTTAGCTTGTGTGGCACTCTCCTGTGTGGCGTTTAAATTATGCCTATGTGGCGTTTAAATTATGCCTATGTGGCGTTTAGTAAGCCTATGTGGCAATTATTGTGAAATATCTTGGATGCTTTGTGATCTTCCAGGTCTTGGATGCTTTGTGATCTTCCAGGCGTCCGACAGATAGTCGTACTTGTACCTCAGCTACCAGATAATCACTGGTGCTGAGATGATTCATGATCATGGATAGAGTCCTGGTATGGGACTGTGACCACTGCTAGCTACAGTGGATGCTTTCATAGAAAGCTTATCAGTTATTTCCATAGATCTCGGTTATATTACCATATCTTATTAATGAATGCCTGTCTCTTGAAAATACTTTAAATGTGTATTTCGATTTTATAAATGCGTGAGTACAAGCGTTTTTATAGCTTATAGAACAATGACTTGTCAACTTTGCATTATTTTTCATAAAACATATTTAAGCATGAGTTTCGACGCATTTATTCACGCATACACATGCATAAACATAGTAGAACACCTAATATCATTTAGCATGTGTTTTCTTACTGGGCATTAGCTCACCCTCCCTTCCACCTTAGATTATATCCCAGACTGAATTCTTTTGTGTACACAATGTATAGGATTTGGGATGTAAGTACTAGGAAATATCGAGTCTGTAAACATTTTATGTTATGTAGTTAAGTTGTAATCTCAATATATATATACACACACACACACACACACACACACACACACATACATATATATATTAAATCAATGGATATCACATATTTCAAATGTTATTTTGAGATTGGAAACTTCTACAGGTTGATATGATGATGTACTTAGTAAGGGGACGGATAATAGCCCAAAATAAGGGTGAAATTTTTCAGTATCGTTTGCGGCACGTCTTACGAGGAGACTTTAATGGGACCTTAGACAACTAGTCTTAAACAACTATAAGAGTAGGATTCTACTCGTTAGGTTTTAGCTATACTGAGCGAGTGACAAACATAATAAGTAAAGGAAAAAGTTAGCCCGAAAATCTCGGCTTCTGAGGGTGTTACAGAATGGTATAAGAGCATAGTTTGTCAATGTAAGTGTCAATGTAAGTAAGTTAGAACTAGACTTACATCCCAAATCACTGTGTATTGTTTGGATATAAATTGCAAATAGCATTTAAAAGCATATTGAAATGCTCATTTTTGGTAAAAGAAACTTAAACTATGATGTACGGCACTACTACACCGCCATTTACACCTTTGAACCCGCTTAGACAACAGAATAAATTCCAATATCAATTGATCAACCAAGAGTGTGAAGTTAACGCTCTTAATGCCTTGTTTAGATGGCGTCTTGGTCACAACAACTTCAAACTGTGACTACCTCAATCACCACAACCTTCACCATCTGAATGTTCCGCAACCTTAGGCTTCCAAACAACGGCAGCTTATACCACAGCCATAGGCCAATGCTACGGATAACAAAGGTAAAGTTAAGACAAAAGAGAATTAAGAAATAGAAGCTTACCCAAGATAAGGCCCCAAACAAGAGGAGTTTGTGGTTACGCCTTAGTTAAAAATTTAGAGCCTTTTATCTCATCAGGCCTTAAGCCTTACCGAGTTGCAGTAAGCATCATGGAACTAAGCTTTGTCACCAAGAGATGAGAGTTTAGTCTCTAAATAAAGAGTAAGTAGGACATAAGGTCAAAGATTGCCCAACAATGAGTGTTTCAAATGCCAACGTGTATGCTCCGATTTTGTGGGGTAAGAGTTAAACGATTAAGTACGAAGCTTTTATTTTGAAGGATCTTAGTTAAGTATGTTAAGTTGTGTATCCTCTGATTGCTAAAAAAAAGGGGGGCATTTGGGATTTGAGCAACTCATATATATTGTGTGAAAGTACTTCTAGAAAAGAAAGGGAATTTCCAGGAGAGAAGGAAACAGGAAAGAACAATGGTGGGAGAAAGTTGGTCTCAACCAAGCCTAAAGGAGTGGCTCTTGGCTAAAGACATGGAGGAGGCTGGAAGACTACTTTGCCAACCCTTGGTGCAGAAAAGAAACTAAGATAGAGGTTTGGGAATCAAAGCTGATCAAGGGCATTGTTATCACTTGAAGCTGATGAATTGGGCACTGAGCTAGGTGACTAGTTGTTGGTCTTAGTGCTGATTTGGGTGCTAAATCAGAAGTGTTGGCTGGACTTTGATTTGGAGCTAGTCAAGTTGATTTTAGGTGGTTCTTGGCCATGTTTAATTGGTTTTTTTTGTCATTGTCCTTTTCGGCCATGAGCATTTCCACCGACACCAACATTTCCTCCATATTTCCTTCAATCTTCCCAATAGCTGTAGGCTGCACCACAACCACAAGGCATGGTTGCAACTAACAAAGGCAAAGCTAAGAATAAGGAATTAAGGAGAGAAAACCTATTCAAGATAAGGCCCAAGAAGGAGGTAGAGAGTTGAAATGCCGCAACTTAAGAGTTTGAGCTCTCTACCACATCAGGATTTAAGCCCTGCTCTTGTGTGTCAAATACCATGGGACTAAGCTTTGTTATCTGAAGGCAGATGCTTGTTTTAGGTATGGAAGGATAAACTCCTGATTTTTAATAATGAAGCCTTATGTATTCGCTTATATTATCTCTAAATGCTAGAAAATTAAACTTAGAGTCTGAATCTTTAGATTATCTCTAGCACATTAACACTCCCTTAAAGGAATTATAGATGATAAATTTGGTGTTACGTGCTTGTAAAGAGAAGGTGGGAAATAAGGACTCTCTTAACTTCCCTTTAATAGAGTTGAAGTTCAATATGACACACTATAGAAAGTGGATCTTAAAAAATATATATATAATTTTGGAGACTCTTTGGACATGACAAAAAGATGTGAAAGTTAGGAAAATGGCATGGTAAGATACTTATATAAGGTTGAAGCTAGAATTATATTGTTATAGGTATGGGTTTATTTGAGATATTATGAATTGCAATTGGAAATTGTTGTGATGTTGGGGAACGCTACTGAAGCATTATTTCATCGTTGCTAGAATATTATTAGAAGCTTGATATAACATCATTGAAATATTGTTGGAACTTGGTGTGAAATTGATTTGAATGTTGTTGGAGTTATCGTTGGGAAATTGTTCGAATAGTGCGGAATGCTATTGGAAATGGTTGGAAACTGAAAATTTGAGATAGAGACTAACTACGTATAATACTTTTATAAGACTGCGTTAATATTATATTGTAATATGTTGGATTGGCTTATGATATTATGGCATTTTATTGAAAAGTTTTAAAATGTTGTGAATGAATGATATTAATGGTAACGAAATGTTGTTAAGTATAATGAGGATTAATAATGAAATAATGATGAAACAATGTCAGAGTATGGTCAAAACCTTGCCTGAATAAGTTTGAATGGTTGTTAAAATATTTCATGGTTATTGTAATGCGTTGGGATATCGTGAAACATCGTCGGAATGATGCGGAATATCAGGAAAGATATTCTTACCATATTGTTAATATACACTTAGAATACGGATTAAATCTAATTGGATTTTGTTGGAATTTGGTGAATAGTGAATTGAATTATTGATTTAATGTGATTGTAGTAATTGGTGGAATATCTTAGATTGTTTGGTGATGGAGATGATGAGAATAAGAAAGTACATTGTTAATGCCTTATGAACTTTGATGGAACACATATTTATGTTATGTTATATATACAAGTAGAAGCTTTTATTTTGAATGATTCTAGCTAGGCATAATTCATATATTAATATATGTACTTATATATAAGTAAGTATATTCTTTTACATGATCATAAAGAGTATTTGGATTGTGGTGAGTTGAGTCGATAATTTTACATTTGAAGTGAATCCTTGAAGAATTTTAAAGTATGCTTGGATTAAAATACAAAGCATGAATTATTTGAGATTGGAAAGTTGTTGGTTATGTGTAAGGAATATATGCTAAGTTGATGATAGTGCCATATTGTTATTTACGATTAAAATTCTAAATTATGAAATGTATTGAGCAGTGGTGATTTATGATTAGTTGTGGATTTTAAACACTGTTAAAGATTGATTTGTGAAAAAAATTTATTTGGCACTGTTATGGATTTAAATT
This sequence comes from Heritiera littoralis, assembly GCA_031772115.1. Taxonomy (NCBI): domain Eukaryota; kingdom Viridiplantae; phylum Streptophyta; class Magnoliopsida; order Malvales; family Malvaceae; genus Heritiera; species Heritiera littoralis. Next base: position 1,732,486 of record JAPDPK010000059.1, on the reverse strand, counting down.
GTTGAAATTGGATTGTGATTTATTGCAAACTACCTGCAGGAGGTTCCAATTTCTAAAAGGTTATTGCCGGATTTTCTTTAAAAATTCAGCTTAGCTAGATCCCAGTAAGAACATGCTCAATACTTAGAGATTGTCCCCCCTAAACACTTAGAGAAAAAGAAATATATACTAAGTATAGTAAGTGCGAGTGTTGGTCGAAGTTTTTAGAGTCGACAAAAATGGGCTACTAAGGTTTAGAGGTCAAATTTGCTTACAACAATAGCAATCATGCGTTTGTTTTAGATGAGAAAAGCTAAGGTATAAGGTTAAGAATTTTTCGACAGAGATGGGCTTAACTATTGATGTTTTACCCCAATTATAGAAGGTAATATTTGAACTACTAAGTACAAGTTTTGTTTGAATAATTAGAGCTTCACATGTTTAGTTGTATACACCATGCATGCTAAGAAATTCATTTAGGGTTTGAGCATTAAGTATATATGTTGCTTAAAGGTATGACTGGAAAAGGAATCTGAGATGATTGATAAGTCAATAAGGTAAATCTCGATTTGAAATTATGGAATAAGTGCATGACAAGAATAAGTATTCCCACCCATTTTAAGAGTACTTTGATCGAATTTGTAGGACCTAATTTCTCAAGGTGGGGAGGATGTGACATTCGAGAAACCAAGGTGGGGAGGATGTGACATCCGAGAAATTTTTACTCTCGAAATTAATTTAATGAGTTATTGGGATTAATTAATTATTGAGAATTATTTTAAAAATAATTCATTGAATTATTTAGAGATTTAAAATATTCTAATTAGCAGTATTAGATTTAATCGATTTATCGAAGATTTAATTTCATAAAAACTAATTATATTAAATATAAAAAAAATTTCCATGTATATATATATATATTGATATACTGGTATAAATAAATAACATAAATTCCTTACAGATATATTATTTCATTTATAATATATAATGGTTAGACATTTAATATAAACAAATGCATATATTATATGGTTTACGATTGGCTTCTTGAAGAAGCAAATCGCAAACTGATCTGCTCCCACTAACATGGAAGCAGATCTGTTGAAAATAGAGAATAGAGAGGGAGCTTAGCTCTCTGGTAAGAAGAAAAACAGAGAACGAGGGGGATCTCAAGAAAGAAAGGAGAGGCTGCTGCCTTGTCACCTGAGCATCAAGGGTGAAATCGAAGTAACAAATTGAAGCTCGGCGTGAGGTTGGAGTAGGGCTGAGGAAAATTGATCAGGAAATCAGTGAAGAGAGAGAGGGCTGAACCGAAAATCTGACGCCCATCCTCGGCAAGACTGAACTGATGGCGTGTTGCAGAAATGTGGAGCGGCTAGGAATGGATCGACACCATTTTGTGATTTGCTAGAGTGGTTGAACGCTAGGATAGGGAGCGTGAGTAAGCATTGAGATGGTTGGTTTTGGGTACTAAATTAAGGGAAAAACAAGAATTGGAGCCGACAAAGACGATGGCTGTTGTGATGTGATCGAAGATGAAATGTCGTCGAAACAGAGGGGCATTCTTGGTGCTTTTAAAGGCTGATCAGGGGTGGCCTAGGCGTTAGAATAGGGCTGTATTGGTGCTGGTTTGAGTGCCAAAAATGGGGGCGATCTAGGCTGTGAGCTAGGTTTTCTTTAGGTGCTGATTTGAGGTTGATTTGGTTAGGAACCAGGGGCTGTTATGGTGGCCTGAATGGTTTGTTAGGAGGGTTGAAGAGGGGTGACTTCCAAGAGCCATTGAGGGTTATTTAGGCACTGAGTTAAGGGGCTAATCGGTTGATATTTTGGCACTGTTGAGGCTATTGTTGGCGTTGTCGCAGGTTGAAGACAATGATTTTTTTTGGAGATGGAGCAATAGGTCAGAACAAAGCTGAAACAAGGCTGTTTTGTGGCTGAAAATGTTACAGCACGGGAGGCGTTAGGAGCTGCCATTTCGGTATTACGAAAGAGACTTTATTGAGTTTGAGATGTCACTAACTTAGCGGGCTGGAGTCTTTCAGTTATTGAAGGTTGATGATAATGTTCAAGAAGGAAGGCAAAAGGGTGAGGCTCAGCTGAGAAGAAAACAAATAGTGGGGCTGAAGCTCGACACACCCTCTTGGCTTTAGACAAGACAGCGTAGGGACTGTGGACCCTCACTCTTTCGGCAATTGAGGACATGCCGTAAAAGATACCAATTTCCTCCATTTTCAGCACAGGTAGCAATCAATTAAGAAGAAGGAAAGGTCACTCAGGTATATCTTTCAGGTTTAAGTTCTAATTCAGTTGAGAATTTAGTTGTATATGTTTATCAATGCATGTGAGATGTTGATGATAAATGTAGTGTAGGAACAAGTAGAGGACCTTGAAAGATTGGAATTGGAAGGCTCGGTTTTTTAGAGGCTTTCAAAGGTTTATGTCGAAGCCTAGAGTAATATTGGTGAGGAGCTTGAATTGAAGATTTTAAAAGGTAAGAAAATGATAGGTGTGATATAGTTGAGGATGTATAGGAATGAATGTTAAATAGGATTTGGTGTACTGAAATTGTAGGGGGGAAACTTTCAAGGAGCTGGGAATTAACTATTGACTAAAAAAGCGGAAGAATAGTATTGCTAAGCATTAAGCTTTACATAACGAGGTAAGGGAATATACGGTAAATGTTTATTAGTCTGCTATGTTGTGCATGTCTAAATGATTTTTATTTAATGCTTAGGGATTTAAATGCATTTTTGGTTAAATTTCAAATATATCGAACTGAGTTTAAAGTGCAAATAGTCTTAAGATTTGAATTGTGTTGGATTGGTGAATGAATATACTGTTGATTGGAGTTTTCTGCAGGTTATTTGGTTGTGGATTATGATGTTGGGTAGTGTCTTACCTATGCCGTTATAATGCTGAAATTTCGTTAGAAATTATTAAGTGGATTTTGGTGTTAGTTTAAATTCTATAATGTATTTAAAACCTCATATACCTTAAGCACCATTACTTGTCATCGAAATAATGTCTTTTTAAAATGTGTTCCGTACGAGGAAGTTATCAAAACTAGAGTGTTTAACACGATTCATGCCTCCAATACTCAAGATATGTTGTAAAAGTATTCTTGCACGAATTTTGACGTATAAGACAGGGGACACTTGAAAAATGCCTGTGTGGCACTTAACTCGCCTGTGTGGCATTTACTAAGCTTGTGTGGCACTTGCCTATGTGGCATTTATTTAGCATGTGTGGCACTCGCCTGTGTGGCATTTAAATTATGCCTATGTGGCATTTAGTAAGCCTATGTGGCAATTATTGTGAAATATCCTGGATGCTTTGTGATCTTCCAGGTCTTGGATGCTTTGTGATCTTCCAGGTCTTGGATGCTTTGTGATCTTCCAGGCGTCCGACAGATAGTCGTGACTTGTACCTCAGCTACCAGATGATCACTGGTGCTGGGATGATTCATGATCATGAATAGAGTCCTGGTATGGGATTGTGACCACTGCTAGCTACAGTGGATGCTTTCATAGAAAGCTTATCAATTATTTCCAAAGATCTCGGTTATATTACCATATCTTATTAATGAACACCTGTCTCTTGAAAATACTTTAAATGTGTATTTCGATTTTATAAATGCGTGAGTACAAGCGTTTTTATAGCTTATAGAACAATGACTTGTCAACTTTGCATTATTTTCCATAAAGCATATTTAAGCATGAGTTTCAGCGCATTTATTCACACATACACATGCATAAACATAGTAGAACACCTAATATCATTTAGTGTGTTTTTTTTTTACTGGGCATTAGCTCACCCCCCCCCCCCCTTCCACATCTGATTATTTCAGGTAGACTCGGCACGAGTGTGGTGCATTGAGAGTTATTTTGTTGAGCTGCAAGGAGTTATATTTTGAATCAAGGTATAATCTTTTTGTCCTTTTGTTTATAACCCAGACTGAATTCTTTTGTGTACACAGTGTATAGGATTTGGGATGTAAGTACTAGGAAATATCGAGTCTGTAAACATTCTATGTTATGTAGTTAAGTTGTAATCTCGATATATATATATATATACATATTTATATTAAATCAATGGATATCATATATTTCAAATGTTATTTTGAGATTGGAAACTTCTACAGGTTGATATGATGATGTACTTAGTAAGGGGATGGATAATAGCCCAAAATAGGGGTGGAATTTTTCAGTGTCGTTTGCGGCACGTCTTACGAAGAGACTTTAATGGGACATTAGACAACTAGTCTTAAACAACTATAAGAGTAGGATTCTACTCGTTAGGTTTTAGCTACACTGAGTGAGTGACAAACATAGTAAGTAAAGGAAAAAGTTAGCCTGAAAATCCCGGCTTCTAAGGGCGTTACATAAATGGATCCAGGATATGATCTTAAGCATCTCCTTTCTAAGACTCTTCACTCTTAGTGATAATAAAGATGGGGTGATCAAAGACTTTGGCAAATGGAATGGATCTTCTTGGGAGTGGGATATTAAACTTAGGCATAAACTTTTTGACTGGGAGATCAATTCGTGGAACTGTCTCATCAATCTTCTCAATTCCATCACCATTTCTCCATTGCAACTGATAGATTGATCTGGCGACACTCTTCAAATGGTATTTTTAATTCAAAATCTTTCAGGTTGGAAATTGATAAAGACTCTTTGACTGAAAACCCCATTGAAAGTTTAATTTGGAAAGGCTTTGCTCTGCCAAAGGTTGAACTATTCTGTTGGAATGCTCTTCGAGGATCACTTCCAGTTCTTGAAGTTCTTCAACACAGAGGCTGCTTGAACAATCTGGATAACAACTATCCTTTCTATAGCAATCAAGAATGAGAAAATCTTCTATGCTATTTTATGGTCCATTTGGCTCTCAGGAATGAGAAAATCTTCAATCACAAAGAGACCTTGAATGAGCAACTTTGTTTTCTGATCAAAACAAGACTTTCTTGGTAGATAAAAGCAAAATTCCCTTAGTTTGACTAGCTCACTCTGTCCCTCAACATCTAGGATGTCACCCTCCCATCTAATAAAAAATCGGTTCATGCCAATATTTTCTGGACTCCACCTCCGAAAGGTTTTTGGAAGATAAATGTGGATGGGTCCTCTTTGGGAAAACCAGGTCCAACAGGGACAGGAGGCGTCATTCGAGATCATAATGGTCATATTCTTCTAATTTCTCAAAAAGTATTGGGCTAGCAAACAGTAACTTGGCTGAACTCATGGCTATTATTGAAGATCTTGCTATCATTGCCAAAGCAAACATTCATCCAATTCCAAAACTTATCGTTGAAAATGATTCAAAAGTGGTCATCTCTTGGCTTAACAAGCTACTGAACTACCCATGGAAATATAGTAACCTTATTAACAAACTTTACAATTTGTACTCATGTATTGGGGAGATTATGTGAAAACCGCAAATTTCCATGCAGAATTTGTGAAATAAAAGAAGGAATTTAAATGGTATCGAGACATATTTCGAAGTTATTATTTTAGGAATGAAATCGAAGATGTGAGTTAGTGCATTTGACTATAAATTAAAAATAAAGGAAAATATATATTTCAAATATATATAGATATAAATGAATATATATATATATAAAGGAAAATGAGGGAAAGTCGGATTTGGCTTCCTTGGGAAGCCACCGACTTCCCTCACGTAGTCCCATGTTAGTGGGAGTAGGATCCACAGATTTAGCAAAACTAGTCAGAGGCTCTGCCTCTTTCAACAAAACAAAACAAAACCCAATAAAAAAAAAAGAAAAGACAGAAGAGAGAGCACAAACAGTAGCCAGAGAGAAGAGAGTAAAGCAAGGGAGAGAACGAGAGAAAGTTACGATCGAAAGAAGGAGCAGCTAAAAGAATCGAGAAAGAGATCGAGACTGAGAGTAGAGAAACGAAAGAGGAAACTGCAGCAATGAAAGAAAGTAATGAAAGCGAATTGAGGAAGGAGAAAGAGAGCACTAAGAGAGAAAGAGAAACTGCAATGGAAGAAGAAGGAAAATAGTATCAGGAGAGCAGAAACAAGTGAGGAAGAATAGGCTGAAAACCAAGCTCTTGGAGGGGCTGATTGGTGCGTGCAAACAGGGGATGAAAGGCTGCCTTGAAGCTTCGATCAGTGGCTTCTTCAAGAGTGAACTAGTGGCTGTTAGGACGAGTTTGAAAGAATAAGTCTACTGGTCCTCAAGTACACTTTGGTCGGCTGGAAGCTTGTAAAGGCCGAGAGAGGAGATTAAGCAAAACATAAAAAGGCTAAAGCAAGGGCTGTGTATCGAGAAGCAACAGCAAAATTCTACCTCAAAGTATCTCACCAAAACAAAGTTGAAGCTGGTGGGTTAGGGGGTAAATGGAAAGGCTTTCACGAGTTGGTTAGCTTGTAGGCTGTGAAATAGGGGCACCATTCAAGCAGTAGCAAAAAAAAAGAGGTCGATTAAACAGTAGAAAAATGGGGCTGTAAGTGGCCTGGAACAGTGGTTGAAGAAAGGTGTTTTGAGGCATTGAAGAACTGCTATACGAGGTTGGTATAAGGGCTGTTCGAGTGAGGCCTTGAAGCAGAGGAAGATAAGGAACTAGGGCTGACAATGGGCTACTTGTTGCCCTGTTGAACCAACCCAGAGACAGGTAAAAGAAAAAAAAAAGAGAAGAAGAAAGAAAGAAAAGAAAGAAAATAAAAGAAAATGCTATATTTGGATTGATATATGCCCATATGTACATACACATATGCATAAATATATATTTGGCATGGTAACTAGGATTCAAAATATTTTGTAGGATTTTAATAGAGATATTAAAGAAGTGGAGATTTAAAGAGAGCTTGAGAAGGGCTTGGTTTTGAGGATCTTTATAGGTAAGCAATGTGTAGGGAGGTGAATTAGAATTACTTTTATCTTGTAACATGGTTAAATTTTATTATTAAAGAATAAGGTGATTAAGATTTGTTTTGAGATGGTGATGATTTTGGTTTGTAGTGACTTCGAGCAATTAGGAGCTCAAGCCGTAAATCGAAAACTTGAAGGAGATACTCGCTAAGTGCGTAAGGTAAGGGATATGTATAAGGAATGTAAGAGATACTGGAATGATTTTAAAATCAATTGCATTGTGTTTTATTGTGAAATCCTTAATTTCCTGTAAATTTTCCATTAATTGTATAATATTTCAGTTGAAAAAAAAATTGAATAAATATGAAAATTCTGATGTATGAATGATGTATGGAACATGTAAGAAATAAAGAGAATTGAAAGTCCATTAATCAAGAAATAAAATCATATATGTAGCTGAGATAATAAAGAGGATTTAATGGGTCAAAGGGTCAAGAGGTCAAAGGGTCAATGGCATGGCTGAGATGAATGGGATTAGAATGCATTGAATGCATTAAATGAAGCCTAATGACTCATCATCATCTTCTCCCACACAGCAGCATCACCCTTCCAGCCCTTCTCCCTCTCGTTGCTTCCATTTTTCCTTTAAGTGTCCAAGTTTCTCACCTTGACAAACCACTATCTCAAGCCATCGATTCGTTAAGTTCCTTAAATGAAAAACGATCCTTATCGATAGCTTAAGCTATGCCTTTAATATGAAAGGCTAGATTCAAGTGAGTAAGGAGATCTAGAAATCTTGAAAGTTGGTGAATAGCAAAGGTAAGAGAGTTAGAAGGTTTTAGTTGATTTTATGGATGGTTTAGAGTTGGTAGAGTATGTGTATTAAAGTTTAATTGTTATGGTGTTTACAGCTTGAAAAAGTAAAAAAAAAGGACAAGTGTTGGTGCAACCAACTTGGGGATTTATTTGCTATTTGAGGTAAGAAATTTATGTAACGGATGTAGGGAGACTATGTTCGCATGTTTTTAATGAATTTGAACTGCTTTGGGAAGAAGTACAGCTGATTTAATTGCAGGAAAAAGGGTACCATTTGGGTCCTACTCCTAGTACCAATTAGGCTAGGAGCAGTCGACTGCCTTAAGTAGCAGTCGACTGCCTTAAGTAGCAGTCGACTGCCTAGAGACAACTAAAGCAGAGATTTTCGAAATCCGAGATAAACCAGTCGACTGTTATGTAAGCCAATCGACTGCCATTTTCCCAGAAACCATTCTGTTTCAAACCAGTCGACTGCTTTTATTTGAAAAGCATTCTGTTTCAAAACCAATCGACTGCCAAGGGGGCCAGTCGACTGCTATTTGTCCAGAAACATTCTGTTTCAAAATCGGTTGACTGCTATTTTGGACCAGTTGACTGCCCTATTTGTATTTTGAAAAATAAAATAATTGAATTTCAAAGAGGAGAAGAAATTCAATAAGGCAAAACGGAGTGTAGCAGTCGACTGCCATAAACACTAGTCGACTGCCTATTCGAAAGAAAGGTTTTAAGAACCTATTTTTAAGAAAAGATATTTGTACTTGTTTAAAACCTATATGAATAAGATTTTGGAGACTATGAATCTCTCGAAAGAGCATGCACATTATTTGCTACTTGTACTTGCCTAAGGAGCTCTAGTCCAGCCCTCAGACCCGCAGTAAGGCACTTGACTAGTGAAACTGTAGGCTATAGACAATGGCCATGAGTCTCTTACTTGTTTCGACTTTGGGGAGGATCCCTGGCCCATACGTGGGTACGTCATTTATTTGATATCTCTCAGGATTATCCCTATCGGAATATATTTGCGGTATCCTCATGAGATCCCTCTATTGGATTATCCCTCACGGGATATATTTGCTGTATCCATTATCTCTCTGAATTATCCCTACGGGATATATTTATGGTATCCACAATGAGAATTACTTTGTGCATGATTCTATTTGATATTAATTGTCTCCCATCTATTAGAAAGCAATTGATATTATTTGTATTTGAATATTTGATTTCACGTGAGTTGATATCCGTGAAAATATTTGAAAGCATGAATTACTAGTATTTGAAGTTTGAGAAAGACATATATGGCATATGCTTTATAATGATTTTACATGACATTACAGAGCCAAGCAGGAAAACTGCATATAGTGATATAGTACGCTCTTTTACATAAGTTTCTTACTGAGCGTAAACTCACTCCTTTACGACCATTTTTCGTACAGATTTTTTAAAGTAAATCCAGCCTCGGGTAGAGGAGCATTTTTGGGATTTTGAGATACCTTCGGGGCACACTTCCTAACTATCCCTTGAAGGTATATTTAGATGGTCGTTACTTCGGCTAATGTACAGTACAGTATCACAGTTGTGTATATTTGGGGAATTAGATTGTGTAAATATTTGAGATCCTGATGTATATGACACATGTTTATAAATGAAAAATTTTATGCATGTGAATTTCGATATTGTCCTCTGATAATAATGCCTAAAGCATAAGAGTAAGGAAGATTGACATCGGATAAACTAGTCTATTTACTTGTTATTTGAAGAAAAGTTACTTGTTATTTGTTTAGTGACGAGGACGTCACAGATTGGTATCAGAGCTGATTAGACTGAAGTTTATCGATGTCGTTAAGTTAGAATTAGAGTAATTCCCCAATGTACTGTACTAGTCTACTTGATTTTGGGTAGTCTAACGGTTTAAGGTTATACTAAATGATGTTATTTGATCATGATCCTAACAGAATGAGTACTCGAAGGAGGGGTACTAGACGAAGACGAGGACGGGGTCATGATGAACCGCCCCCAACACAGTCTTCTCCTCCATCTCCACCGCATAGCCCGAATACAAGGCTAGCTAAAATGGAGAAACATATGAAAAACATGGCCGCAATGTTCACCCAGTTTATGGCTAACTTCCCGAATGTGACCGTTAGTGCACCGACAGTTACACCTACTGTACCTCCTACACCTGTGGTACAACCCCCACCAGTCCTAGCTAATGAGAGGCGGGATCCTACAGCTTACTGTAGCGTTGCTTTGATCAAAGAGTTTAAGAAGTTGGATCCGCCTAAGTTCAAAGGAGACAATGACCTAGTGGTCGCGGAGAATTGGATGAAAGCGGTCACTAAGTCATTCGGATACATGGCCTGTACTGAGAAGGAGAAGGTGGGATTGGCCGCCTACTTGCTAGTGGATGAGGCCGAGCCATGGTGGTAGGCTACTCAGACAGTCTTAGAAGCTAAGCATCTAGAGGTAACGTGGGATAGATTCGTGGAAGCTTTTAATGAATAGTATGTCCCACGCACTGCTCAGAGAAGGCTACAGGTTGAATTCTTGAACTTGACTCAAGGAAGTATGACGGTTAGCCAATACGAGTCAAAATTCATTACACTGAGCAGATTTGATCTTGAAGTACTGAGAAGAGAGGATCATAAGACCTACAGATTCATGGAGGGATTGAGACCTTTCATTAGGTCTAAGCTATACCCATTGGATATCACTACCTATGGAGAGGCAGTCCGTAAGGCTCAACTGTGTGAGCAGGACTATGAGTTTCATCAGGCAGACTTCCGAGCGAGAAATAAGGGTAAAGAAACCATGAAGCGGAAGTCAGATGAGAGAGCCTCGAGTGATAGATATCCATCTAGGAGGAATAGGCCTTATGACAGAGCCTCAATAGGTAAGCAAGTCAATTATAAGAAAATATATTGTCTTCATTAATGGTTATATGGAATTATGTTAAATATGGAGTTATGATGATTACGACTCAGGAACTCTTAGATCCATCGGGATCAAGATAGGTGATGAGAGATCCCGACATCCAGTTGGTAGTACCCCGCTCACTAAGGAGTACTATGCCGAGCTGCGAGCATTGCTGGAAATTTCATGGAGTACAGCCTTGCCGATTTGCGAGTAGGGCTTGCTACTGGTGTGGTGAACAGGGACATAGGATTAAGGATTGTCCCAAGATAAATCAAATGGTGCCTGAAGAGTCAGAAAAGACCCCTCAACCACAGCCTAAGACCACCCAACCTCAGCGTAAGGCTATAGCGGCAGAGAAAGGAAAGGTGCCCGTGACTCAGGGACGGGTATTTGTCATTGATAAGGAGTCCGCTAATGCTTCATCAAAGATGATTCAGGGTAAGATTTACCTTAATGATACATATGTCCTTGCTTTAATTGATCCAAGCTCTACACACTCTTTTGTGTCACTTACGATTGCTATGAAATTAAATGTTGAGCCTGAGCATTTAAGAGGATTGCTACGAATAAGTACTCCATTTAGGGAATCCCAAATGACAGACATAGTGTATCGTAATTGTAAGCTACGAGTAGGAGAAAGAGAATCGATAGCTGACCTAATCCTATTGAATATGTATGGGTTTGATGTTATTTTGGGTATGGATTGGTTAGCTAAGAATCATGTGATGATAGATTGTCATGCTAAGAATGTGATTTTCTTTTCTCCCGTTAGCTATGTTGTAAATTTTGCAAATATGTAATGCAAAAGTATAATTGCTGGTTTGACTTAATTGAGATTTAATTAATAGAATGTACTTGTGATATGAATGGTTTATAGCATATGTGGTGGACGTAAATCAGAAACGTCCCACACTTCACTAAATTCCAGTAGTTAAGGAATTTTTCGAGGTGTTTTCGGATGATCTTCCAAGACTTCCTCCGGATAGGGAAGTGGAGCTTACTATCGATTTGGTGCCAGGGACTGAGCCCATTTCGAAATCTCCCTATCGGGTGGCGTTGGTGAAATTAGAAGAATTAAAGAAGCAGCTTCAGGAGTTGCTAGATAAGGGATTCATACGACCCAGCGTATCCCTTTAGGGTCCTCCTGTGCTATTTGTCCGGAAAAAGGATGGCAGTATGAGACTGTGCATCGACTACCGATGGTTGAATAAGGTGACCATCAAAAACAAGTATCCTCTTCCCAGGATTGATGATCTATTCGATCAGCTTAAGGGTGCACAAGTCTTTTCCAAGATAAACTTGAGGTCGAAATATCATTAGTTGAAGATCTGAAGTGAAGATATTCCTAAGACTGCTTTCAGGACACGGTACGGTCACTATGAGTTTTTAGTGATGCCATTTGGTTTGACCAATGCACCCGCAGCCTTTATGAACTTGATGAATGATGTGTTCAAGAAGTACTTGGACTAGTTTGTCATTGTTTTCATCGATGACATCTTGGTGTATTCAAGGTCACGGAAGGAGCACGAGCAGCACTTAAGGATAGTTTTGGAAACCCTTAGAGATCAAGGACTGTATGCCAAGCTAAGTAAGTGTGAATTCTGGTTGAATCAAATCTCCTTTTTAGGACATATAATCGGTAAAGATGGAGTTTCGGTCGATCCATCAAAGATTGAAGCGGTGGCTCAATAAGAGAGACCGAAGACAGTAACGGAGATAAGGAGTTTCTTGGGTTTAGTTGGCTACTATCGAAGGTTTGTAGAGGGTTTCTCGAGATTAGCTACTCCATTGACGGGCTTGACGCTCAAAAAGGTGAGGTATGAATGGAATAAGGCCTGTGAGCATAGCTTCCAAGAGTTGAAGCATAGGTTGACTACGGCACCTATCCTCGCCATTCCTAGTGGTTCGGGAGAATTTGCGGTGTATAGTGATGCCTCAGGGCAAGGTTTGGGATGTGTACTAATGCAGCATGGTAAGGTACTTGCATATGGTTCTCGACAACTGAAGGACCATGAGAAGAACTACCCAACCCATGATTTGGAGTTAGCTGCAGTTGTGTTTGCTCTGAAGATATGGAGGCATTACTTGTATGGTGAGAGATTTCAGATTTTTACGGATCATAAAAGTCTGAAATATTTGTTCTCCTAGAAGGAGTTGAACATGAGGCAAAGAAGGCGGCTAGAGCTTCTGAAGGACTATGATTGTGAGATCATGTACCACCTAGGGAAAGCTAATGTGGTGGCGGATACTCTGAGCCGTAAGCATGTAAGTATAGTGGCTTATATGATGATTCGAGAGTATGAGTTGTTTGAGCAGTTTGCAAGCTTCAACTTAAGTGTTACACCTCTTGAGCAAAATGGAATGATGGCAAGTCTGAGGATTGAGCCAGAGTTGATGGATAGAATCTGGATTGCTCAGAGGAAGGATATCCAGTGCATTAAGGCTATGGATGAAATTCAATCAGGCATGCTCTCGGAGTTTAATATTGGTAGTAATGGGATTTTGAAGTTTAATACCCGTATATGTGTTCCTAAGGATAATGAGTTGAGAAGATGGATATTGACAGAAACACATTCCACTAAGTACACATTCCACCCAGGAAGCACGAAGATGTATCACAATTTTCGCAAGGTGTATTGGTGGACTGGCATGAAGAGAGACATAGCTGAGTTTGTAGCAAAATGTCTAACGTGCCAACAGGTTAAGGTAGAGCACCAAAGACCAGCAGGTTTGTTACATCCTCTACTTATACCTATATGGAAATGGGAGCACATTACGATGGATTTCATTATGGGATTACCCAGGACCAAGAGGAACCATGATGGTGTTTGGGTGAATGTGGATCGGTTAACCAAGTCAGCTCACTTCCTACCTATGAAGTCTACGGATACACTTAGTACTTTGGCAGACTTATATGTGAGAGAAGTAGTCAGACTACACGGTGTTCCAGTGAGCATCACATCAGATAGAGATTCCCGGTTTACTTCCCACTTTTGGGAACATTTTCAGGAAGCCATAGGATCTCAGTTAAATTTTAGCACAGCTTTTCATCCGCAGACTGATGGACAGTTCGAGCGTACTATTCAGACGCTCGAGGATATGTTCAGAGCTTATGCTCTAGATTTTAAAGGCTCATGGGACGACCATCTGCCATTAGCTGAGTTTGCTTATAATAATAGCTATCATGCAAGCATCGGGATGGCACCATATGAGGCTTTATATGGTAGACAGTGTCGATCTCCGATTGGGTGGGAAGAAGTGGGTGGGCGAAGGTTATTGGCCCCATACTTAGTCGAGCAAGCTTCTGAGGATGTTAAGATGATTTGTCAAAGGCTCAAGATAGCTCAAAGTCGACAAAAGAGTTATGCGAATGCTCGATGGAGGCCACTTGAGTTTTTGGTTGGAGCTATGTATTCTTGAAAGTTTCTCCATCCAAAGGGATCATGAGATTTGGCCGACGAGGTAAGCTGAGTCCTCGCTACATCGGACCATTTAAGATACTAAATCGTGTTGGAGATGTGGCCTATAGGTTGGCACTACCTCTAGAGTTATCGGGAGTACACAATGTGTTTCATGTGTCGATGCTTTGGAAATATAATCCGGATCCATCTCATGTCATTGAATATGAACCCTTGGAGATTCGGGAAGACATGAGTTATATTGAGAAACCGATTCGGATTTTGGATAGGAAAGATAAGGTGTTGAGATCTAAGACAATCCCTTTAGTTAAAGTTCTTTGGCAATACCATACGACAGAAGAAGCTACTTGGGAGCTAGAGAGCTTGATGAAAGAGAAGTACCCGGAATTGTTTGAAGCATAACCTTATTTGAATTTGGAGGACCAAATTCTCTAAGGTGGGGAGAATGTGAAATCCCCAATTTCCTGTAAATTTTTCATTAATTGTATAGTATTTCATTTGAAAACAATTGAATAAATATGAAAATTCTGATGTATGAATGATGTATGGAACATGTAAGAAATAAAGAGAATTGAAAGTCCATTAATCAAGAAATAAAATCAGATATGTGGCTGAGATAATAAAGAGGATTTAATGGGTCAAAGGGTCAAGAGGTCAAAGGGTCAATGGCATTGTCGTAACACTTCGCGCTCGACGATTTTGAAAACATTTAAAAACAAAGAGTCGCCACCAATCTTTTTTATTAGGTGTGATTGGTCACCTAAAAACGTTTATCTTTTCAACAAAATCTCAAAATTAATTAAGTTTTATTAAAAAGATAATTTTTGGTCTGTGAAAACAAAATCGGGTCCGGGAGTACGGTTACGAGTGGGGAAGGATTAGCACCCCCACGACGCCCGTTAAAAAACGGTACCACAATAATCATGTGTTATCCTTTGGTTTCAATAAAATGGTCTTAATTTAATATTTAAAATTAATTCCTTTTTATTCCATTTTTGAAGCATTTTATTATTTATCAAAATTATTTTTCATTTAAAAAAAGGTTAGATTTTGTTTATCGAAAGTAAGTGTGAACCCTTTTATATTGAATAATTAAATTGAACACTTCAATACTTTTGGCAGCATTCGAAATAATTTTTCTCATCTAGAGATTTCTTAAGAATCACTACTTTTGACTTCTACAGAATCTCGTCCTCGGAAGGGCTTACACCCATTTCGAAAATTATCATATATATTAAAATAAATTTTACTTTGAAAATAAATATGAGTCCCTTTTATTGAAAAATTAAATCAAATATTCCAATACTTTTAGCAACATTTGAAATAATTTTCCTCACCTAGAGATTTCTAAAGAATCACTACTTGTGACTTCTATAGAATTTCATCATCGGTAGGACTCACACCCATTTCGAAAATTATTATGAATACATATGATGCAAACAGATAATATATAATGCAAATGAATTTTTAATTTTTAATTTCATTATTTATTTGTTAATTTACTTTTTTAAAAAAAATTATTTATTTTCATTTTTAACAAAAATTTAAATTATTGAAAAATCATACTAAATGTTCCAATACTTTTGGCAACATTTAATACGACTCTTCTCACCTAAGGATCAGCTAGGAATCACTACTTGCGACTTCTGTAGCATCCCATCATCGGACATTCATTTAATTGAATTTCATTATTTATTTATTTAATTTTCTTTGTTTTTTTTAAAAAAAACTTATTTGTTTTTATTTTTAATAAAATTTAAATTATTAAAAAATCATACTAAATAGTCCAATACTTTTGACAACATTTAGTATGACTCTTCTCACCTAGGGATCAGCTAGGAATCACTACTTGTGACTTCCGTAGCATCCCATCATCGAAAATTCATTGATTTGAATTTAAATTATTAATTTTAAAAAAAGAACTTACTTTGTTTTCATTTTAATAAAAATTTAAATTATTGAAAAATCATACAAAATATTTCAATACTTTTAGCAACATTTAGTACAACTCTTCTCACCTAGGGATTAGTTAAGAATCACTACTTGTGACTTCCGTAACATCTCATCATCGGAAATATTTTCAATTAAATTTAAATTTTATAATTTGCTCAAATTTAAGTTTCATTATTTTTAAATACGTTTTCTAGTCAATAATAATAATTAATGAAAATGCAAATAAAAAAAATTTTCAAAAAAAAAACTTTTATTTTACAACATGCATTAATAATAATAATAATAATAATAATAATAATAATAATAATAATAATAATAATAATAATAATAATATCACAATAGTAATAATAATAACAATAATAATAATAACAACAACAAAAACAACAACAACAACAACAACAATAATAATAATAATAATAATAATAATAATAATAATAATAATAATAATAATAATAATAATAATAATAATAATAATGATAATAACAATAACAACAACAACAACAATAATAATAATAATAATAATAATAATAATAACAATAATAATAATAATAATAACATAATAACAATAATAACAATAATAATAATAAAACACAATGATAATAATAATAATAACAACACCAAAATTACTGAAATTAAAAGACATATACCTAAAAGATTTTGGGTTTTGGAAAACCCAAATTTCCTTTAAAATTGGCCCAAGTTGGACAACCCAAGGAAAGGCCCAAAAGGAGCTAGAGTGGACTGGATTCTGCTGGGCCAAGTAGGCCACGGACGGGCCGGACACGGGTCAGGCGGATGGGTCAGGTTGGCCTGAAACGCACGTGGGTCGGAGCAGGTCAAAAGTGGGTCGCGCGAGTCAGGTCGGGTCGCCTGAGGCGCGCGCATCTTCTCCCTCCGAGGCAGGTCGGGCACGTGAATCCCAGGTCGGATCCGGGTCCACGCGCAGTTCAGCCTCTTTCTTTTTTTTTCAGCTATATAAAACCACACTTTTTTTAACTCATTTTCGACTTTTCTTTTTTTTAAAAAAAACTTTCAAAGTTTTCAAAGCTCTCTCCCCTTCCTTGCGATTTACGGCAGCCGCCATACCACCATTCACCGCCGCCGGCCGCCATTCGCCGACGACAGAAACCAAAAAGGTTCCCCCCTTCCTAAGCTTTTTTTACCTCCTCTACCCGAATCTAGCCTCTGTTTTACCAAAAACCCTTCCTAACCCTTAGATCTGAGCCCTCCCGAAAGCCTTTTCCCCTTTTTTTTGGTGTTTTGGTTATTTCGGATGATGTAATTGTTGCTTGGGGTTTGTGTTTTGTTTGTTGTTTTCTTTTGCAGGTGGTAAGGGGTTTAGGTCTTGGATCTAGGGTTTTAGGGGTCTCGGTTCCGAGATCCGAGTTGGGTTAGGGGCTTGGTTTTCAGGTGTTGATGGTTGATGGTTGGTGGTTGTGGGGTCGTGTTCGAGAATGGTGATTGGGATGCGGTGGTTGCTTGAAGGGTTTTCAGTGGTTTGTGGCTGTGGGTAGACTGGTTGTTGGTGAGGGCTGAGCATGAGTGGTTGAAGCTTGCTGTCTTAGGGATTTAGGTCTCGGGTGGTGTCGAGGATGGTGAATAGTAGCCGAATGATGGTGAGGTGAGACTTGAGGTGGGGTTTTTCTGGGTTCATCGGCAGGGGCTAAAGTGGAAGGGATTGGGGTTCGGGATTCACTGAGGCAGAGGGGGTTTTTGGGGTCCTCCTTGGTGAGCAAAGGATTGGGGGTTCTTGTAGGGGGATTGGTATAGGGTTTGGGAATGGTGGCTAGCAGAGATGAGATGGGTGGCAAAGAAGGGTGACAGAGGAGAGTGGCCGGCGAGGATGGGATGGCATGGGGAGAAGGGCTTGGGTGGAGGCCGACGGGTATGGGGAAGGGAACTTTCAGACTGTTGGTGGCTGACAGATTTGACAAAGGCATAAAATAAAATAAAATAATAATAATATAAATAATAACAAAACAAATAATAGAAATAAAAATAAATACAAATATTATAATAATAATAATAATAATAATAACAATAATAATAACAATATTAGGACAAAAATGGGATAAAATTAGGTGTCAACAGGCATGGCTGAGATGAATGTGATTAGAATGCATTAAATGAAGCCTAATGACTCATCATCATCTTCTCCTACACGGCAGCATCACCCTTCCAGCCCTTTTCCCTCTCGTTGCTTCCATTTTTCCTCTAAGTGTCCAAGTTTCTCACCTTGACAAACCACTATCTCAAGCCATCGATTCGTTAAGTTCCTTAAACGAAAAACGATCCTTATCGATAGCTTAAGCTATGCCTTTAATATGAAAGGCTAGATTCAAGTGAGTAAGGAGATCTAGACATCCTGAAAGTTGGTGAATCGCAAAGGTAAGAGAGTTAGAAAGTTTTAGTTGATTTTATGGATGGTTTAGAGTTGGTAGAGTATGTGTATTAAAGTTTAATTGTTATGGTGTTTACAGCTTGAAGAAGTAAAGAAAAAAGACAAGTGTTGGTGCAACCAACTTGGGGATTTATATGCTATTTGAGGTAAGGAATTTATGTAACGGACGTAGGGAGACTATGTCCGCATGTTTTTAATGAATTTGAACTGCTTTGGGAAGAAGTACAGCTGATTTAAATACAGGAAAAAGGGTACCATTTGGGTCCTACTCCTAGTACCAATTAGGCTAGGAGCAGCCGACTGCCTTAAGTAGTAGCCGACTGCCTAGAGACAACCAAAACGGAGATTTTCGAAAACCGAAATAAACCAGTCGACTGTTATATGGGACAGTCGACTGCTTTTATTTGAAAAGCATTCTGTTTCAAAACCAACCGACTACCAAGGGGGTCAGTCGACTGCTATTTTAGACCAGTCGACTGCCCTATTTGTATTTTGAAAAGTAAAATAATTGAATTTCAAAGAGGAGAAGAAATTCAATAAGGCAAAACGGGGTGTAGCAGCCGACTGCCATAAAGACCAGTCGACTACCTATTTGAAAGAAAGGTTTTGAGAACCTATTTTTAAGAAAAGATATTTGTACTTGTTGAAAACCTATATGAATAAGGTTTTGGAGATTATGAATCTCTCGAAAGAGCATGCACATTATTTGCTACTTGTACTTGCCTGAGGAGCCTAGTCCAGCCCTCAGACCCGCAGTAAGGCACCTGACTAGTGAAACTGTGGGCTATAGACAATGGTCATGAGTCTCTTACTTGTTTCGGCTTTGGGGAGGATCCCTGGCCCATACGTGGGTACGTCATTTATTTGATATCTCTCAAGATTATCCCTATCGGGATATATTTGCGGTATCCTCATGAGATCCCTCTATTGGATTATCCCTCACAAGATATATTTGCGGTATCCACGATGAGAATTACTTGGTGCATGATTCTATTTGATATTAATTGTCTCCCATCTATTTGAAAGCAATTGATATTATTTGTATTTGAATATTTGATTTCACGTGAGTTGATATCCGTGAAAATATTTGAAAGCATGAATTACTAGTATTTGATGTTTGCGAAAGATATATTTGGCATATGCTTTATAATGATTTTACATGACATTATAGAGCCAAGCAGAAAAACTGCATATAGTGACATAGTCCGCTCTTTTACATAAGTTTCTTACTGAGCGTTAACTCACTCCTTTACGACCATTTTTCATACGGATTTGTTAAAGTAAATCCAGCCTCGGGTAGAGGAGCATTTTTGGGATTTTGAGATACCTTCGGGGCATGCTTCCTAACTATCCCTTGAAGGTATATTTAGATGGTCGTTACTTCGGCTAATGTACAGTACAGTATCACAGTTGTGTTTATTTAGGGAATTAGATTGTGTAAATATTTGAGATCTTGATGTATATGACACATGTTTATAAATGAAAAGTTTTTTGCATGTGAATTTCGATACTGTCCTCTGATAATAATTCCTAAAGCACAAGAGTAAGGAAGATTGACATCGGATAAACTAGTCTATTTACTTGTTATTTGAAGAAAAGTTACTTGTTATTTGGTTAGTGACGAGGACGTCACATTTATGAACTACGTATGCTTTGCAAGAGACTTTAGAAATTTGATACCGTCATGCTATCGAATTTTCGTAAGAATATTGATTTCTGCGATTTCAGCTAAAAAGCTAAGAAACTTTTTAAGAATAGAACTTTCTTAAGGAATTCAATCTTGAAAATATTAAATTGCATGATTTTAGCATATTCATGAATTTTTAAATTAAATTTTATTTTATGGAAATTACCAAACTTTAGTGTTTTAGAAATATTTACGAAAAATTATGAAGTTTTCGGATTTTTGGAATTCCTTGCATTTTAATTGGTTTTGGAACCTTTGTGAGTTTTGAAAATGCTCTTTCGAATTTGGATCTATGAAACTCTGCGTTAGCATGAATTTTTTAAAGAATTCAGTTTTTGTTGAAAGCTTATTAAATTGCATGATTTTAAAGACTTATGACTTTTCTATCTTAAATTTTGTTTTATGGACTTATTATATGTAACAGTCCGTTACCACATTTTTCACGTATTTCTATACAACTTTATCGGTTGGGCTGTCTGCGATGCCATTAACATTCTACAATGATAGTGATAAATAATAACATTTATTTATCAAATACGGAATATGAAATTCTTTTCTTTATTCCTTACATCTGACATCCCCTATTGTCTTTGTAGCTATAAAGTAGTACTGTATACATATGTCTGAAATGTAAAAGAGAAGAGACTGTACCTGTCACGTTTAACATAACATGCCTCAGCGCTTTAAACGTAGCTATACCCATCTGAAAGCTAATTCTCTAACTCCGTGTCTTTTATCTGTGGAGTTAAAACAAAAAGGTAAGCGATGCATACGCTCAGTAAAGGAGAAATATGCTGCTTTATAAAAATAAAGATTATATACCACCAAATATTTGTTTTTCCTAAAATCATATCAAATAGGAAAACAGTGGATATAGTAAGCAACACTCCCAACACACCATTCAAACCACGGGTTAAACAGTTTACTTTGAAATGTAGTAAACAGTAAATAAGATTCAATAAATCCTCTCGATAAACAAAAATCCGCAAGTTGAGACTAGACAACAAACAAATCATGCTATCATTTTTCCCTCAGGAACATAAGTCCGCTTTTGGGGTGCACCCGTAGGCCATCGCCCCTCACGGCTATCTCAGATCTATGGCCATAATCTATAGGTGGTCCTCGGGTCCACTTGCCAAGTGACCTCGAGACCGCTGATGACTTGGCGGGTCCATCAGCCCTGTGACGCCTTGAGGTGCACTCGTTGGTCCATCGACCGAGCCACCGCCCCAGGTGGGTCACGCAAGAGTAACGCATGAACTTAGGGCCTAAAGTCTCAAAAATAACTTTTCTATCTCATGAAAACCTTTAGGGAATTATCTCACCCATATTATCATTTTCTCAAAATGATTTGAATTCCAAAAAGGTTTAGGCTTTCTGTTTACAAAACACGTTGACAACATTTCACAAATATCAACCTTTAAAACCTGCTCGCCCATGATCTGCTCACCCAATATGGTTCGCCTATGGCAGCTCACCCAATGCGGTGAACTTGTGTTCGCCCGCCAACCATTGCTTTTAAAAACAACAAGCAACAATGGCTCACCCTCAGTGGCTCACCCATGACCAGTTCGCCCACTATGGCATTACCTTGGTCAGTTCGCCCAAGTGCAACACTTTCATGGTCAACTCGCCCAGTGGAATACTACCATGTTCAACTCACCCAGTGCGGAGAACTTGTGTTCGCCCGCTCAACTTTGCTTTTAAAATCAGAAAGCAAAACTGGCTCGCCCTTAATTTTAATGGCTCGCCCATTTGTCAATTCGCCCAAAAAGAGTTTATATTTTCTATTTTCTATTTTCAAAAATATTAAAATGGCTCATTTTCATTAAGAAACACCATCGAAATCTGTTCGCCATGGTCAGCTCGCCTAGAATGGCTCGCCCATGGTCACTCCAAAATGGGGTGAACAAGTGTTCGCCCGCCACCCTCGGTATTTAAAACAAAATACTGGCTCGTCACTTTCTGCTCGCCCATAGTTTCCTTATCAAAACGGGTCACCCGCCCTTACAAATATAAACGGGATTTGGCTCGCCCGCCAATACCAGTTCACCCAACATAAAAACACAAGGGCTCGCCCGCCCTGTACCAGTTCGCCCAATCAAAATATAAGGGTCGGCCTTTAGCTCGCCCAAATCAAAACAATTATCAAAATAATGCATGTCATAAAACAAAACAATTTCTCAATAATTTCTAAGAAGTTTACTCCACAGGACATGCATTCACTTCACACACATCTCCCTTACCTGGTCTACCGAAGCTTTGTTTTCCGATCGCCTTCTGATCGCTTTTACCGAGTCCATAATTCTCGGCTACAAAATAGTTTATTATTAAAACTATTAATATTTTCATTTTATATCACTTGGCAAGATTGAGATAAATCAAATGACTACTCGCCCAACGGAGTTCGCCATTCATCAAATGGCTTACTAGTGGGAGCTCGCCCAATATTCAACTTGCCAAGTTTACACTGGCTTAAATGTGGGAGTTCACCCACATTTCTACTCGCCCAATGCCTTACGCATGTGAGTTCGCTATACGGCTTTCAACTCAAAGATTGGCTCGCCCGTCCCTCATTAGTTCACCCATGAATTACACTAAATTGGGCGACCTCGCCCTCTTGGACTTGGCGAGTTCATATTGCCTACTCGCCCTTTGGCGATCATGAAATTTCAACATGGGCGATCACAATAGTCGCCATTTTCATCATTCTTACACCATTTCCATTACTTTCCTTATTTTCATATTCTCTAAAGATCTAACTAAAACAAGGCTGCATTCTATGTTTATTACGTTGTAAAACATAGAAATCGATCATCAAACACCAAGATAATCGTAAAATTAAGGAAGCTCACCTTAGCCAACTGCACTTCCAGAACAGATTGCTTTCTGTCTCATGTTGGCCTTCCTTTTGCTTATTCCTTTAGCTCATCAAGCTAAGGAGGAAAGGTTTGTAAGCTGGTTTACATGTTTAGCCAGCTTATGGATCAAATTTAGTTAATCAAGCATGGTGGAAATATATAAAAATCAGAACATAAACCGGCAGTAGCATAATTCTCAGGAAGAAGATGAAGTTTGCTAAGCCGGTCTTCCTCCAGTATTTCTTCTTATATAGCCATGCTAAACCAATCCAAAGCTACCGCCTGTCCCTTATCTTGTTTCTTTCATCATTTTTCACATCTTTCATGCATTTAACGCATGAAGAAAAACTGCAGCAAAAGCAACGGCTATGAGAAGCTATTCTCTGCACATTTTGACTTACTTCACGTGCCATTAATTATCTAAACCAAGAAGCCAATGGCGTGAAGTCCACAGCCTCTTTTCTTGACTTATTACACTATTTGTCTTATTCCTCAACCAATAAGATTACTTCCTTTGTTGACTTTATTCTTTCTCAATTTATTGTCTTCAACCGTATAACTCACAAAGTCAATCTTGGCTGCTAGGTTGAATCTGTTTTCATTTTGCCCATGCTTATTTCTAGCTCGCCTAGTCAATTTGAGACATCATCTTGCCAACACGATTTCAGTTCGCCAACCTTTCAGCTTGCCAGCTTTATCTTGATGCAACTTTAAATTTGGCAATTACAAGAAATTCCTTTTTCTTGGCAATCACATTGAGATTTAGCGAGTGGCAGTTGCCTTTCCCGCCAACTAGGCTATTCTTTGCCTCTCTATATGGCGATCACAAGTCCTCGCCCATTTGGGCGATCATCATATCCAATTCACTTGACGAACTTGCCTATTTGCCTCACCATCATTCAACTCGCCATCACCATTGGCGATCTGCTCGCCCATTGGCGAACGAACTTTCTTGCTCACTCGTTGGCGAGCTATTCTATATACTTGCCTATATATTATTTCACCATAATTGCTCCATTCACTACTCAATTTAAAGAGCCTTTTACCCAAGTGGAAATCAATATTCTTTATTTATTTAATTTTCATTATCACTTTTATGAATTAGACTCTACAGTAGTGTAGAATCGGGTCTTACATTATAAATCATGGCACTAAAACCTATTTTCTTTGTATATATTTTGGAAATTACTAACTTTTTAAATATTTGGAAAATAATTCTGATTTTATGTGATAATCTGCTTTATGAACTTTTATAAATATCTGTATGATTTGACTTACGGATTTGAACTCTGAACTATGAAACTTTTGTTTTGAGACCTTTGCTAACCGTCATCTTGTGGTATCTGGACTGCTGTATATTTTGGATCCAGCAGTATCTGGCTCCAGTGTGACCTTCGGGGCCTGCAATATCTGGCTATAATGTGACCTTCGGGGCCTATAGTATCTGGCTGTAGTGTGACCTTCGGGGCCTACAGTATCTGTATCTGATATGTATTCTGCGCGCTATGTTGCTGTGTGATTTGATCCAGTCCACAGCGGTCATAGATGACACATGGTCAGTGTTCACTGTAAACCACTTGGACAATGGCCATACGTCTATCTGTTATTATCCTTATGGGATATATTTGCTGCTTGATGTATAGTAAGTTATTGCCATGTCTCCGCTATCAGTTATTTTATGATTTTTGTATGACTTATGAACTTCTGATATTCGAACTTGAATATGAAATGTTTCGGTATGGATTTATATGATTTGATTTGAAATACGATATAATTTCTAAAGATAACTGTTTACCTATTTGCATAGCATGGCTTTATTAATTGAGCTGTTATATGGATTTGATTTACATCTGATTTTCAGAATACATGAATTCCTTTCCGAATAAAATTCTCTATTTTAGAAATATCTCTTACGTTTTAGAACTTATTAATCATTTTCAAATACATGCATATAGCTTACGGTATCTGTCTCTTAATATATATTTCTTATTGAGCTTTCCAAAAAGCTCACCCCCTTCTCCACCTTCCAGATTATTTGCAGCAGGCGATCTATACGAGGGGTTTTGACACGTCATTCGAGGTTTTTGTATCGCCCTTGAAGGTATATGATGTACAGATATCTATTTTATATTCAGACTTGCTTTTAAGTACTTTTATAGTAGGGGAATGTAATTAAAGGAAACACTTAATACATTTATGGTAAGTAATGATGCATGCAACTTTGATGGACATAAATTTTGTTAAGTAATATAATTTTAAAATGTGATTGCATGCTTAGTCAGAAATTTTGAACTGGGACCAAAGTGATTATAGAATATTGACTTAGCTAATGTAAATTTAGCTTAAAAATAAATCTGAGACACTAAGCACAACCCAACCAAATAAGTGAAAAAAGAAAATTTTGGTTCAAATTTTTGGCAAAAAGGGTTATTACAGATTACTTTTGTTCATGTTTTTAGGGAAGCAAACTCCCTTGCTGACTATTTTGCTAAGTCTGGGGTACATCGTAACCTAAACTTGATTGCTTGGATGTAATCTTTTTTTCTCAATAAATTTTTTATTTAAAAAAAAAACCTTTTTTTTGTTGAAAGTAATTTTCATATGTTAAAGACAGCATTCTACAATTACAAGAAAACTAACTATAGCTAGCACAACAACTAAATTAGTGTAGGTAGAAATCATGCGTGAATTAAGTTGGCTTATGTAACATTTGACTTTTATTCATTATATTAATAATTATTTTATGTCAATCTGAAAGTTTTAAATAAAAAAAAAAATTGAATACACTAGCTTCATTGCTTCAATAAAAAAAAGTTATTATAATGAAATATTATTTCATGCCTAAGTTTTTTATAACCATTGCTGAATTTTCCCGGTTATGTTGTACATAAGATTTGGTTACTTTTTGTTCCTAAAAGCAAAATTGTAGCTGATGTGTTTGGATGAATTAAAAATAAAAATTGTTATAATGATTTTGATCCTAAACTTAATCGCTAGACGTAAAATAAGTAGTTGCCACCGATCTTTTTTTTTTCTAAGTATGATTTGTTCAATCAATTTCGGTTCTATTCTCATGCTGGCAGTTACACATCCTTCATTTGATTTGTTCACAGACCAGTTCAGCCCTGCAAATTGCTCTAACAAGTCCCATTCTTCGATCATCATAACAAAAACCATGGCCGAACTCTTCTAACTAAGAGCATCAGCCACTCTATTAGCATTCCCGAAATGATAGAATATCTCATAGTCATAACCTTTGAGTAGTTCTATCCACCTTCGTTGGCACATGTTCAATTCCTTATGAGAGAAGAGATATTTCAGACTTCATACATTAGTATTTTGCTGATTTTTTCAAAAAAAAAATTAGTATTGCTAAATCTAATTTGGAAAGCTTTTGGCAGATTTTGAAGCTTGATACAATATACAATCAATGCAAGTTTGAATCTTATACCACAACTTAGAAAAATTGATTGAAAGGTGGTCTCGTGGTTAAATAAAATTCTCGTCCGTCTATGAAAGTACAATAACTTCACAACAAGCTACAGAATTCATACCTAGGTTCAGGCACAATATCTTTTGCTCATGTATTTAAAGAAGTTAATCATTTTGTTGACTTTCCTGCTAAACTAGAAGTTTATAAAAAAAAAAAAAAAAAAGAAGATGATTTGCATGGTAGCTTGGTTGTAACAAGTTTTTCGTTCAATATTAATATATTTAAACATTTAAAGGCATGAAATATTCTTTCATGCCTAAGTTATAACCATTGCTGAATTTTGCAAGTTAGGTTATGCATATGATTTAGTTATATTTTGTTCCTAAAAGCAAAAACGTAATATACGTGTTTATATAAATATAAAGAAAAATTTGTAATAGTATATATGAAAAAAATTATATTTCAACATATGCATTCATAGTACACTTTTAATACAATTAATGTTTCTGGTTAAAAAAAAAAGGAAAAGAAAATATAGTTGTTGATACCTGAACTTCAAATAAAAAAACTCATTGTGACTTTCTTTAATTATTTAACTCAACGTGGTTATCACTCTTTAGGTTTAAAAACCGTTTGACCGCTCCAAAACAAAAGTGCATAATGCATTGCCAAACCACAAATTACACGTACCCAAGATAGATATAAAAGAAAACATGCTAATAATAGCATGTAAACGAAGCCAATTCTTAACCACATGGATAAAAATAGGAAGCATTTGGTTGAAAAATTGGTTGGTTCTTCTCTATATAAATGGTTTCAAACACATCAAAAGGCAAAACAACGCTTCCTTCACAACAATAGTCACCATTAGAAGGGGAAAAAAACATGGGGTTTCAATGGAATGCGACTATCATATCAGTAGTGTTACTGTTTCTGTTCATTTCATCAGCTAATGCTCAATCAGGTGTTCTTGACGTTGTTGCCAAGTTTGGTGCAAAGGCTGACGAAAAGACTGATTTGAGTAAGGTAAGAAGAAATGCATGTAATTTAATCTATTCTACAACGATGATATATATAGAAATTAATTTGTTTTGAAATGATTTCTTTGTTCTTGTTGACTTAGCCATTGTTGGATGCTTGGAAAGAAGCATGTGCGTCCACAACAGCAACCAAGATTGTGATTCCTAAAGGGACTTATTTCTTAAGCAAAGCAAAAATGGAAGGTGCTTGCAAGGCTCCTATTGAGCTTGAAGTTCAGGGCACTGTGAAGGCTCCGGCAGACCCTAGCGCTTTCACGGAACCTGATTGGGTTACCTTCAATCACGTTGAACAGTTGACCATATCTGGCGGTGGAGTTTTTGATGGCCAGGGAGCTGAAGCTTGGAGGAAGAACGATTGTGCTGTAAATAAAAAAACATGTAAAAACTTTCCCATCGTAAGTAACTTCTTTCTCATATAATTATCGTAATCATATCATTTTATTCTAATGACAGTACCGTAATATGTTTACCTAATTAAAGAATGTTACTAAGGAAATTTATTTTTCGGTGTTGCACTCCAAATCTAAACAGAATTTAAGGTTCAATTTTGTGAACAATGCCCTGATACAAGGCATAACTACCAAAGACAGCAAACAGTTTCATGTCAATGTTTTTGGATGCAAAAACATCACTTTCCTAAATTTCATCGTCTCCGCACCTGAAGAGAGCTTAAACACAGATGGAATTCACATGGGGAAATCAGATGGGGTGATTATTACAAACTCAGAAATAAAAACCGGTGATGATTGCGTTTCTATTGGTGACGGTTGCAAGAATGTGGCCGTCCATGGAGTAACCTGCGGACCAGGCCATGGTATCAGCATCGGCAGTCTCGGAAAGTTCGACGGTGAAGAACCAGTTACCGGAGTTCAGGTCTCGAATTGCACCCTGAGTAAAACTCAGAATGGTGTTAGAATTAAAACTTGGCCAGCCTCTTTTCCTGGCTCTGTAGGCGATATTCATTTTGAAGATGTTATCATGAATGATGTGGGCAATCCTGTCATCGTTGATCAACAATACTGCCCATGGAATCAGTGCAATTTAAAGGTACGTTACTTATCAAAATCAAGATCACATGAAATTAATTCCTACTTACATAACATAAATATTTTGTCTTGTTTATTCAGCTTCCATCACGTATTCAACTGAAGAACATTAGCTTCAAGAACATCCGGGGCACTTCTACAACTCAGAATGTTGTCAAGATTAATTGCAGCAGTGGTGTTCCGTGCGAGGGTGTAGAACTCGCCGACATTGATCTTACCTACAAAGGACCTGAAGGACCTGCAACGTCCCTGTGTTCGAATGTCAAACCTACACTTTCTGGCAAACAGAACCCCCCTGCGTGTTCCTCCCAAGCCCCAGCGGGCTCCACCCCTTAATCCCTTTCACGTGAACATAAAAGCGGAATCAACTTTAGGTTTCCAAGTAAATGAAAATTTTCATTCTTGTAAAATAATTGGAGAAAACATCTTCTCGCCTGACGACATATATCTTCTATTGTTCTTTGGAATTTGACAAGTTCTCTAATGAATAATTTATACGGATGTTACTAATTTCTTTTTCGGCTTATAGTAGTTATTGTTACTAATTAATTCTCTTGCAAAATCATGAAACATATTTGTGTTCTCTATAATAAGCTATCGATCCGAGTTCATTAATAAAAAATTTTTATTTCAAAAGCAAACGTATCGTAAATTATATATCATATCTAAAAACATCCATTCACATTACAATACAACTCATATTCCAAGATCGCACTCGATCATTAAATCACTTTCAAAAAATCTAAAATGATATTAAGTTACCTCTCATGACTGAAATAAATTGTACTATGTAACATAAAAAGAAACACATGTAAACAAATTGATATGCAGCTGTGCATGCCTTACGAGTCACAAAGATAGGGCTAGAAGGACACAGGCAAATACCAAGGACGACATATATCTTCTATTGTTCTTTGGAATTTGGCAAGTACTCTAATCAATAATTTATACGGATGATACTAATTTCTTTTTCGGCTTATAGTAATTATCGTTACTAATTCTCTTGCAAAATCATCGAACATATTTATTTTCCGCAACTTATCCAAAATCAAGCATGGAACAATAGAGATAGAGGTTTAAATAATTTAAAACTAATTCGTACTTACATCGTAACCAAAAAAAAATTCCTACATACATCAATGTTTATTTATCCAGCCTCAATCACGTATTCAACTAGAGAACATTAGCTTCTAGAATTTTCGAGGCACTTCTAAAACTCAGCATGCTGTCGAGATTGTTTGCTGTAACGCCCTCGGAAGCCGGATTTTTGGGCTAACTTTTTCCTTCACTTCCTATGTTTGTCACTCGCTCAGTGTAGCTAAAAACCTAATGAGTAGTCTTACTCTTATATTTGTTTAAGACTAGTTGTCTAAGGTCCCATTATAGTCTTCTCGTAAGACGTGTCAAAACGACACTGAAAAACTCCGCCCCTACTTTAGTCTAGTATCCCCCTACTAAGCACATCATCGTTTCAATTTGTAGAAATTTCAAATCTCCATGTAACTTCTAAAATACTAGACATCCATGTGATTCAATATATAAACATATCGAGATTACAACTTAACTACGAATCACAGTATGTTTACAGACTCGATATCACCTAGTACTTACATCCCGAATCCTATACACTGTGTACACAAAAGAATTTAGTCTGGGATATAAACAAAAGAACAAAAGATTTTACCTTGGCTCAAAATATAACTTTCTGCAGCTCAACAAAAAGACTCTCGATGCACCACGCTCGTGCCGAGTCTACCTGAAATAATCTGAGGTGGAAGGGGGTGAGCTTTGGGGAAAGCCCAGTAAGAAAACATACGCTAAGTGATATTAGATGTTCTACTATGTTCGTGCATGTGTATGCGTGAATAAGTACGTCAAAACTCATGCTTAAGTGTGTCTTACGAAAAAAATGCAAGTTGACAAATCACTGTTCTATAAGCTATAAAAACACTTGCACTCACGCATTTATAAAATCGAAGTACATAATGAAAACATTTCCGAGAGACAGGATTTCTTTGATAAGGTATCGTAATATAATCGGGATCTTTGGAAATAACCAAAAGCTTTCTATGAAAGCGTCCACTGTAGCTAGCAGTGGTTACCATTCCGAACCAAGATTCTATCCATGATCATGAATCATCCCAGCACTAGTGATCATCTAGTAGCTGAGGTACAAGTCACGACTATTTGTCGGACACCTGGAAGATCACAAAGCAATCCAGGACCTGGAAGATCACAAAGCAATCCAGGATATTTTACGTTAATTGCCACACAGGCTTACTAAATGCCACATAGGCATAATTTAAACGCCACACAGGCGGGTGCCACACAGGCTCATCTACGCCACACAGGCGAGTTAAGTGCCACACAGGCAACTTCCAAGCATCCCTCGTCTCTTATGCCAAAATTCATGCAAAAATACTTTTATACGTACCTAGAGTATAGGAGGCATGAATTGTAGTAAACACTCTAGTTTTGATAACCTCATAGTACAAAACACATTTTAGAAAGACAATATGTCGGTGACAAGAAATAGTGCTTAAGATATATGAGGTTTTTAAATACATTGTAGGATTTAAATTTAACACCAAAATCCATTGAATAATTTCTAACGAAATTTCGGCATTATGACGGCATAGGTAGGACACTACCCAGCATCATAATCCACAACCAAATAACCTGCATAAAACGCCAACCAACAGCATTTTTATCCACAAATCCAACACAGTTCAAATTTAAGACCATTTGTACTTCAATTCAGTTCAATACATATGAAATTCAACCAAGAATGCATTTCGAATCAATGAGTATTAAATAACAGAAATTTGGACATACACAACATAGCAAACTAATAAACATTTACCGTATATTCCCTTACCTTACGTTGCACGACACCAAGATTGGTAACGCTACACTTACAAGCTTTACCACTTTAGCATTTTCTCAAAATTGTTCTTCACTTAACCTTTTAAGGCTCATCAAGGCGAGCACACTTGTTCTTGCTCTTCTCCCTCTTTCTTTAACCATTGTGTTTTTCCAAAACACACTTACAACTTAAATTTCCAGCCCTCCTAAAAATACACTGTCGTGGTATTAATTTGCCATTCAATAGATATATATATATATATATGTGTGTTATTCTCAATAACATTATAATATTTAGTCTAAAAATGCATCAATTACTCATGTCGCTTAACCATCGGATAACTACAACATTCATAAATGTCATTCTACTAGTCTTCCTTTAATTATGAAGAATTAACATGCTACAAATTTAAATAATCCTAACCAACGTCCATGAACATTACTTAACCATAAGCTGTTGTATATAAATTTTTCCAAAGTTCGCTACACACCACGATCACTTCATAACATAAATTTAACATGCACTATTGTGGTAATTAACTCATAATTTCATTAACTAAAATGTAACACTAACTATATTTAAGTTACTTTATAATTCAAAATTTTACTACTAAACAATATAAACATAGCAAGTCTTGTATAAATAATCTTACCTCTTTCAAGCATATATTTATCTTTGCAAAAGAATACATTCACATTCTCAAATAAAATTACTCCAACCAACAATATGTATATTACTTACCTTTAAGCCGATTATATGAACCATTCTCAAATCTTCCTTCTCTAAGAATTCCCTTGAAACCTCCAAGCTGAGTTCACTCCCTTGCACTTATTTATTTATTTGCCTTGTTCTTCTTTTCTATTTCAGCTCCTTTTCAGCACCCTATACACCACATATTTGTTCCTCCACGCCAAGCTTCCCTCTTCCTCTGTTCATCCTTAATCACACACCAAAAGACTCCACTTTAGACACCAAAACAACCTATGTACAAGCCACATTTCAGCACCCAACAAGGCTCTCGGTACAGCCTTGATCAGTGGCCACTTTCGTTCACTTTGTAATCTTAAAATCAGAACCCAAATGCCTCCTAAAATCCCCTGCTACTGCTGCCCTATTCTGGCCTGAACAGCAGCCAACACGGCAGTAGGTACAGACTCTTTTCCCTGCACCTACAGTCGCAATTAGCCTTTGAAACACCGTTGGAACGCCACTGCTTCAGCTGTTTCCCTTATTTCTTTCCTTCACCAGCCCCTGGCCATAACTTATCTTCTTTTCTTCTTCCCATCTTCTCGGTTTTGGTTCACCATTCAACCCTTGAACAATATCGAGCCATGCTTCAACCCAGCCGAGACATCCAATTGCTGCAGTTACTTTCTCCTTTCTCTCGGTTCAAGCCCTATTCTTAAAGCAAAATGGGTCCCCTGTTCTGCTAGCTTAACCGAGGAAGAGAGCTCCTCAATTGTAAATTTCAAGACTCCCACGTTAGTGGGAGTAGGTGAGGGAAGATTGGCTTCTTCAAGAAGCCAATCTTATATTTTATTTGTTTTATATTATTATTTAATATATATATTTTGTTTATTTCAAAAAGGTGTTATTTATATTTTTATTCTTTTTTTTATATATATATATACATATATGAAATACATTTATATATTAATTTCCTTCATATCCTATTATTTATTAGTATACATCCCAAATTAAATCCCTGGGATATTTTATTTTATTTTATTTTATTTATTTTCTTATCTTTCATTTCTCTTTATCCAATTATTATCATTCTTGATATTTCTATCCACTAAACTCTTATGATCACTTAATCCTAATAAATTCTTAAATTTCTTCCAATAATACACTTGTCTATATACCAAGACAATGAAATTTGCGGATGTCACATTTGCAGCAGCGGTTTTCCATGCGAGGGTGTGGAGCTCGCCGACATTGATGTTACATCCAAATGACCTGAAGGACTTGAAACATCTCAGTGTTTGAATGTAAATCCCACATTTTCTGACAAACAGAACCCGATTGCATGTTCTAGCAAACCCACCGCCACCGATTCTTAATCCTTTTCAAGTGAACTAAAATGTGGATTCAACTCTAGGGTTCCGAGTAATTGAAATTTAATTTGCTTGTAAATAATTGGAGAAAAAAATCTCCTTGTACAACAACGTGTATCTCAATCCATTCATTTATGCGCACCGTCATTATCAAAGCTCAATTATTTAATTTCCATCATTTCTTAATAATATTCTTTAATTCTGCTTGATTGGAGCTTATCACTTGTTACGAAATCATGTTGATTAAGAAAAAGATAATAAAAGACTAAACGAGCTCAATGGAAAGTTACTTCAGCATTTTCTTGTTTAATTTCCATTACAGATTATGAATGTGATGTAGCTTTCAGAATTTACTTTCAGCGTTCTTATTGGTTATTTCAGCCACTAATTAAACTTATGATATATTGCTACAGCAAGCGTGAAAATTATGCAGGTTTAGAGGTGCAAACAATATAATTTTATATAATCTATAAATCTATAATATAATTTAACAGATAAATATCAAAGATATATAAAGATCCATAGGAATTTATATATATTTTTAATACATGTTAAAATATTCGAACTTTCTATTAAAGTTTGAAGAGTTCATTATTCAAAAAATTATGACTCTTAAATTTCAAAAAAAAAAATTATGACCCTTAATTAGTACATGCTAAAATATCTATATTGTACAATAAAATGGATAAATTCAAAGATATGATAACATCAAACATGATTCGGATGAATATGTTTGATATCGTTCGTTATAATATTAGCAAAATACAAATTTCCAATTAGAGAATGTTGAGATAGCTTGTTCATAAATATATTGTTTGTCAATCATGTATTTTTTTTGTTTATCATTAAACAAAATGAGAATAATTGTTTGAATCATGAAGCAGTAATTATCCTTCCCGCAAGACTGTAACCTACCTCTTTTTTTTAATAGTACATTTTTATTAAAAATTATAATTATAATTAATATATTACACTTTATGAATTGATAACTATAAAATCACTTTACTAAAAAAATAAACTAATAAATAAATATAACTATTTAAATTAAAAATAATTAGACTAAATTCAAATTCATATTTGATGAAACTCGAATATGAAAAATCAGAATCTCAACATCACCTCTTTACGGCAAATTACAGGCTTAGGTGAGAGATTGGGAATTGAAAAGAAATCTGAGACCGATAAAGTTTCTACTAAGATTTAGTGTACGGATGCACTCTTCACCATTAGTGCACATTATTATTATTATTATTATTATTATTATTATTATTATTATTATTATTTTTGTGAGAAACAGAGAGTTGAGTTGGAGCAGTTGACTCTCATTTTTCTCATTATGTCTCACAAAATATGGACATAAACCCAACAACATCATTTCTCCTTTGAGTATTTTCTCCTTTGACTCTTAACCCCATTTGCACACTGATGGATGCAATGCAAATCCATTAAACCTTTCGGATGATTACCATTCACAACATTGTTAACTGGTTTTATTCTTTGGGGGTATGGAAAATGTATAATGAACTTGAATTTTCTATACTATAACTAGCGTCTACACGACTTTAATTTGATAATAATATAACAAATTTTATTTCAAACAATAATATTTTTAAAATATATTTAACTGTATATGCTATTGCAAGTCTTGACAATCAGTGGGACATTATTTTTATTATTTTAGTAGAATTTTTATTGCTTAATTCTGCTATTTAACAGTAATAAACACGCACATATATATATATAGAAAAATAAATTTGGACTACTGTTAAAAACCACCTCTTTCTTCTCATAAAATATTACATCTTTATTGACTAATGTTAGTTCAAAAAAAAAAAAGAAAGTACGTTTTTTTTATTTTTTGTGTTGAGTTTGAAGACATTTGGAGGTTATGAAAAACAAATAATTTTTATGAATTTGTTAAATTAGCTAGATATGGATAATTTTATTTGAATCGGTCTATAAAAGAATGTTTTAAGTGAATTCTAAAAAAAAATATAAATTTACCTAAATCCTTTTACAGTTGATTAATTATTGGCTATATATATGATTATTAAATTAAGTACATATAAAACACACGGCCTATAAGAGTTAATCTAGGGGTGATTTATAGACTTTCAAGCAGCTTATTCTCTCCTACTAATTTAAAGACATTCTGTTGTCATAATTGAAAATTAAAATGGGACTTAGTACATTTCTTTGTTGGTGGATTTCTTTCATTTCTTTCTTAAAGAATTCTTAACTTAATGCTGAATTTGGAAGGACTACTTTAAATATCTTAAGATGCGAAATTATTCTAGATTAATGATTGAACCAAATTTTTGTTAGGAAAAATATCCCTCAAGCCAAACACCCACAAAAACAGAGGAAAGAAAAAACAAACACAATAATTTTAATGTGGTTTGGCCCAACCAATTTGGCCTACAACCACCCAACCAATCTAACAAACAATCAAACAACTACAACTGTGCAATTTTTAGAAGAGAAAAATTGCAAACTCCTTACAAACCCAACCGTGCAATTTTTAGAGAGAAAAATTGTAACTCCTAACAAAGCCCAACCATGCAATTTTTAGAGGAAAAAATTGCAAACTCCTAACAAAACCCAACCATGCAATTTTTAGAGAGAAAAATTGCAA
Source organism: Heritiera littoralis (assembly GCA_031772115.1). Lineage (NCBI taxonomy): Eukaryota > Viridiplantae > Streptophyta > Magnoliopsida > Malvales > Malvaceae > Heritiera > Heritiera littoralis. The sequence continues at coordinate 1,696,551 of JAPDPK010000059.1, read as the reverse complement.
ACTCCTGACAAAGGTCACCCATGCAATTTTTAGAGAGAAAAATTGCAAACTCCTAATCAAGATCCCAAAGCCCAACTATACCCTTTAATAGCCCAAGCCCTAGCTATTCTATCAGTGTCTACAACTCTTTGGGACATTTTACAAACCAAGCCTAACACTTTATTTATAAGGGGAGAGCTCTTATAACTTCTCTTATACTTTCGATGTGGGATTCAAGGCAAACCCCAACAAATCCTCCTTTGACTTGAATCCCCAAACTCCACAAACTGCTCGGCAACATGCAAATCATCCTCAAACTGAAGAATAACTCCATCATCATCATCATCACCATCATCCTCATCATCTTCTTCCAATCATCATCATCAAACTCATAATGGTCATCTTCTTCAAATCATCATCATCATCATCTTCATCTTTATCTTCATCTTCATCTTCTTCTTCTTCAAACATAACTTTCATCTTCATCTTCATCTTCATAACTTTCATCTTCATCTTCATAGCTTTCATCTTTATCTGCTTTCCTCCTCTCTCAAGATCACGAACCTTCAGCTCTTGATACCACTTGTTGGGAAAAATATCCCTCAAGCCAAACACCCACAAAAACAGAGGAAAGCAAAAACAAACACAATAATTTTAATGTGGTTTGGCCCAACCAATTTGGCCTACAACTACCCAACCAATCTAACAAACAATCAAACAACTACAACTGTGCAATTTTTAGAAGAGAAAAATTGCAAACTCCTTACAAACCCAACCGTGCAATTTTTAGAAAGAAAAATTGCAAACTCCTAATCAAGATCCCAAAGCCCAACTATACCCTTTAATAGCCCAAGCCCTAGCTATTCTATCGATGTCTACAACTCTTTGGGACATTTTACAAACCAAGCCTAACACTTTATTTATAAGGGGAGAGCCCTTATAACTTCTCCTATACTTTCGATGTGGGATTCAAGGCAAACCCCAACAATTTTTATATCCTATTGGTACTTGATCAAAAGATGATACTTAAATGGTGCCCTTTAAAAATAAATGAAAGCAATAGAAATTATTTACTTTTGTAATTATATTTTTTATTAATTCATGTAATTTCAAAAAATATATATAATTTGAAAATAAAATATACGAAAATACAATTTAATAAAAATTTGTACATGCTTCTGTACACAAAAAATTATGCAAGCTTGAATTTTATCTATTTTTTTATTAATTATCTACTTGTAGCAATGATACCCAGCAGTGACAAGCTCGTATTCACCACAACTATGGATTTTTTTTTTAAACAATAAAGGTTCTGATTTGAGAAAAATGAGTATGCAATGCAGATACTAAAAATAGAATATTTAGAAGTCTCATAGTTGCATAAATTTTTTTTCTTTTTTTTGTGTTTTCTTAAGTGCCATTATTTTTTAAAAGCATAAGATACAGAGTTTCTGTTTTTTCTAATCCCATCATAATAATAATTAGAATTCAAATTGATCTCTCATTTTTTGGGCATTTGATTTCTAATTTGGGAAAGAATTAAAATAAGAATCATGAAAACCAGAGTAAACTAATTAGGCAAAAACCCAAAACAAAGACAAACTCATGATTTTGTTCTCCATGGGATTGAAAACCTGCATTAACAGATGGTAATGATCTGTACTTCTCCATTAACATATATATATCAGTCGTACAACTATATAGGAATTTCATGGATTACAATCCAATTCCAAAGACTTAGAAGGAGAAAAAGAAAAGAAAAGAAAAGCCAACAATTCGTAAATTCTGTCAATCCATGCAAAGTTGCAGACTACCAGCACACAGCAAAATTCCCCTTCCTTGATTATATATCCAAAAAGAAAAGAAAACAATTCTAAGATTTCCTTTCATCTAATTTTTTACATCAAGATTGCATAACGCATGCTGTCACTCACCATCAAATGATTCATCTCTGATATCTGAGCAAATTCAGTTGACACCCACACTCCATCAGCTCCATTAACATGGGGTTGCGAGAAGCAAGAAACTAAAGAAAGAGGAGCTCTAACAACGCTGCAAATCACAGAAAGACCATTCCAGGATCCACGGGACCTTCTGTCTATGAAACTCGGCATCTCAGCTCCGTTGTTATTGTTGTTATTCGCTTCTCCAAACATGTTCTCATCGGCCACTCGGGGGCTTTTCTTGATGTTCTGCAGGTTTCGTTGCAAAACCACCAGCAACCGCCACATTTTTTTGTTGTTTTTGGTGTTTCTGGCAACGGTAAGAGGTTTGGTTTCAGGAATTTAGATTCTTGTAAGGGGTGGGAGGGAGTTAGGAATGGAAGGCCAGCTTTTGTAAATGGGTTTTTGATAATGGCAAGTTGGTGGTGGTGTTGTTAGTGCTAATGTTTATCACAAATGTTTATGGGGTTCCTTTTTTAAAGCCATTTTCACATGTATTTTTTTCTATGATTGTGGATCCTAGCTAGTAAAGCTTACTTAGCATGCCTACAAGGCTACAGCAAATTTGCCTGATTGTGGACAAAGCGTTCCATGGAGGATTTCTTCCTTTTTTTCCTTTTTATTTTCTTCATTTTGAAGCCATAGAAAAATGGACTAATAGTAGCTATCAAATACAATGAAAACAAACTTTTTTAAGGTTTCTTTTATAATTGAGATTAAAATTGAAGTTGTTCAGATTCAAATTTAGGTCTTTTGGCATGACACATTTGACCTTTTTCTTAATTAAGTTATTTGATCAAGAGATTGTTAGCAATTTTTTTTTAAGTTTTTTGACAATTCATTTGAATATACATACAAATAGACAAAATAATTTATGTATATATTTTGTGTTATGTCGAATAATATTCTTGTTGCTCAAAATACGAAAATTTTCATGCCAAAATTTTTGTCAACATGTCAAGCATAAATTTTTTTTTTAAATCAAACTCATATTTTTATCAAATTTTTACTCATATTATCTTCATGTCTTCTTTTCTTATTTGAATTATCTTGTCTAAAATTACCAATTCCATACACTCAGAAAAAAAGAGTTACCAAGCAGGGGTGGAGGAGCATGGGGCCTAGTGGGGGCTCAAGCCCCCACTGAGCCACCAATTTTAGGTTTTTTTGCTGATGTTTAGCTAATGATAAATATATTGTATTGTATTTTAAAGTTTGTTTAACCTCCACTGGACTTAAATTTTTTACTTTTAAATCTTTGAGTTTTAGTATTTTTTTTTAAAACTTTGAATCAAGCCCCCGGTGAACAAAATCTTTGGCTCCGCCACTGTTACCAAGTGTAAGCTTAGAGATGAAAGGTTGACTCGAAAATCTTTTACTCACCTGGGGTTGAACTGTCTCAATTATTGTCTAAATTCATCTGATCAACACATGCAGTACTAATCAAATTTTTTCAAGATAATTATATGTGGTTAAGGTTGAAGAACTCTTCTATTCATGGAACCCAAACTTGGACTCCATCTAAGGACTAAGAATCTATTCTCCCCCCTCTGTTTATATCCCTTGATGGAGACCCATCACCCAAGCTATTGTCACTGCAGCTCCACTCATAGTGTTTTCCCTCCTCTATTTCAATAATTTTATCATCAACTTGCAATGCATAGTTGCATTCCAATATGCACGGATACCAAGAAAGGAACAAGAACAAATTCAGCAATCATGGTTTTGGCCTGGTGAGCACTTCTGGAAATGAAAACAACATCCTCCAGATGTGCATTGAAATATTTGAATTTTTTTGAAGCCTGTGCCTGCTGCAGATGAATCTGTAGTATATATTTGTAATATTCATGATATAGTAGCAAATTGTACACTATTTCATATCAATAATCATTGTTGTGTTTGACATTGTTTCTTTTCTTTTTTGGTTCATAAAGAAGTATAAAAGAAGAACGAAAATCGAACCTGAATTTAATTCTTCTAGAAAAAATTAATAATGGTTCGATCAAATTTTTTGTTTGATATCCTTTCCTCCTATATTTGCTGTCATTTTCATGGCGTCATCTGGTTTTAGCACGCAGTTTATATACCATTGTTGAGAAACACAAAACGAAGGTTCAATGTAAATGGATGACTTAATTTTATTTTTTCCTTGTATTTTGCTTTTCCTTTAGCTTTATGGGAATAATGGTTTTGGGAATATATAAATACATGAGAAAGTGATTGACCAAAAACCAATTTGATTTTTTTAATTTAAACATACCTATACACTGTCAGTGGAGTTTTTTAACTCCACAAGCAGAGTTAGGATGATGACATGTGTCTCATTTTATTTATTTTTTGTTTTCTTAATATTTTTAAAAGACACATGTTATCATCCTAACCCCGCTTGTGGAGTTAAAAAACTCCACTGACAGTGGATAGGATAATAATCCTAATTAAAATCCATATTTCCAAGGAAGTTAGTGAACCACTTTGATTAAAAAACATAAATCTGCCGATTAATTTATAAGGAAACCCTTAATGATTTTTTGTATATTAATAAAATCTCTACCATATCTATTTAGAACTATTTATGAATCAAATCGAATTAGATTCGATTGATTAAAAAACCTATTAGAAGCTTAATTTGATCCAACCCCTTAGGCCTAAAGACATAAAATATTTGATATTCTAAAATTATTTTATATATAATTATTTGAACTAAAATTCTAAAAATTTTATTCCAAGTTTGGCAATTGAACACGTCTGTAATAATTTATCAAAGAGAAACTCATTTAATAATATGTAATAAAAGGAAAACAACTTTTGAGTCTCTTTCACATTTTTTTTTATGTTATCTTCATTCTTCATTATGTGTAGCTTGTGAGACAACACTAGAATCATTAGTGCACCAACCAGTGGCGTAGCCAAGAAAATTATTCAGTGGTATCAAAAGTAATTACACTTTTTTTATTATATCTTGTTTTTTTTTAAATATTTTTAAAATATATCTTTCTTTCATAAAAAAATTGATATTCTTTATCTTTTTCAATCATCAAAAATTATCCTTTTCTTAATCTATGAAAATAAAAAAAATATAAAAATAATTGAAAATATATATTTTTAAAAATACACGTATATATGAATATAAAATTTTTCATTCGAAATCTTTTAATAATTACAACATCATTACAAAATTTAAGTATAAATATTAAAAGAAAAAGGATAATTATTTTATATCACAAGAAAATTTTAAATTTTATAAATGAGATTAAAGAGTTAACATATATCCATTTAAATATATTTAAAAAATAATAAATTATATAATTATTAAATAAACATGTAGTAGATAATTTGTAGAATTTAAAAATTCAATTCCGTATATAGAGAACAATAATCTAAAAAAATCTTCAATATAAAGTTATCTTTTTACAATTATCATAAAGAGTTTTTTTTTAAAAAAAAAATTTTCATTTTTTAAGAATGATCATAAATATAACTAATACGTTTCTTCAATATATGTAATCAAATTATCTCTTATTGATTTGTGTAACAAATCAATTTCACTATTTTTGTAGTTGAAAAGATTACTTGTATACTAATAATAAAATCTTGACTTAATGACAACGAGAAAATTTTGGAACCTTAAAATTTTATATTTAAGTCTCGTCATATATGAGTTTGATCCAACTTATATATGTCGGTTTGTTGTTTGATTAGTTTATTTATATGATATAATTCATTGATTTCTTATGTATAATACTAAAATATAATCATAATTTATCTTGCACTTATACTTTCATTTAAAAAAATTGTATACTTGTCCTAATTGATAAAATCAAAACTAGTTTTAGTATATACAATTCATGAATAATACCAATATTGTTTTTGTCTTAACTCCTTTTTTTGTGATCTCTATTTTTGACTAGGTATATACTGACCCCAAATTATTTTATTATATTATATATTAATTCATAAATTTTATTTCAGTGGTATCAATTTATTCAAAATTTTATTTTTTGAAGATCAATTTATAATTTATTCTGCATTTACACCTATGCATTATAAAAATATTTTTACTTTCAGTGGGGTCATTTGATCCCAAGTTTCTAACGTGGCTACGCCACTGGCACCAACTGACCGCATGATTATAGTTCCATCATAAAATGATTGTGATGTTATTGCAAAATTAAAAAATTAATTAATTGCTAAATTAATCCAACAAATTAACAAGAAATCGGAAGTCAAAATTTCACTGTTCTGCAAATTCAAGTCAATTGCAATTGAGGTTATTGCCATCTAAGGCCCACTGCCATCGATAACTTGAGAATTGATAACAATATCTTTCCCCAACAATGGGTTATTGGATGAGACGACGCGTAGAGTAGGTTTAAGCGACGAAAGTTTCGAAGTTGTTGATTTAAAAGATGAGATATCAATTGGAACGAAATCAAAGTTATAATCATTTAGACTTGGGGAAATTATCTGTCAACATCATGTAGGAAAGAGATGATACCTAATTATACCGATATTGACTTGGTCAGACTAATTTGATGTGTGTGAAATTCTTTGAGATAAATTCGGATTTTGGACTTCACAATAAAAAAAATTATTGGTATGAGGCAATTATTTCACATTGACATATGTTATTTTTATTTAATTCTCTCAAAATCATATTATTAGAAAAATGTAACTATTTATTACTCAAAATGTATGATAATTAAGGGTGTGTTTGGCATCAATTTTATTTTGTGTTTTATGTTTTTGTTTCCAAAATCTTGCAACATAAAATATGAATTGTGTTTGGTTTGTGTGTTTTTATTTTCTAAAAATAAAAACAGAATGCAAAAATTTGGAATGTTTTGGAAATAGTTGAAAACGTAAAATTGGTGTTTTCAGTATTTCGGAAGTATTTTGTTACTGTTACCGCACGGGTACTGTTTATCCGTGCGGCTACAGTAACTCATTTTAATGACAAAAATTGAAATTCTTCCTTTAAGCTTGTCATGGGTGCGTTTCGAACCCAAGCCAATTTTTATTCCCAAGCCTTTACCACCGTCACTCACCTTGTCAGTATATCAAAGTTGGCAACAAAAACTCCTATCCAAACATGTTTTCAAATTTAATAAATTGAAAATAAAATGAAAATAAAACAAAACAAAATTTACAAAAACATAAAACATAAAACACACAATAATTCCAAACAACCCCTAAATTATGAATAGTTATTTTAATAGATTCATTAATAATTATGATAAATAATTTAAAATTTTTTAATGACAAAGATAGAAATTTTCTTGAAGCAAACTCCCAAGAACAACACCTAAAGAGGTCCTACTACAGCGTCCAAGAGCATTAAACAGAGAGTCCTCAAACAAAAAAATCCAAAAGCAGAGACATTAAACAAACAAATTCATACAAACAAAGATCTTAGAGCACATAACAACAGAGACCAAAATAAGAATCCCAAAATGAACTCAAGCAGCACGACCATAGATCTTAAAAAAGCAGGAACAAGAGAAATCCGACAAAAAATTCCGACCATGGGTGAATCATGAGGAACAATCGTCGCCTAATAAAATACATAGAGAACCCAAGCGTCAAGAGAAGATCGTCATACAAGCTTTTCAAGGGGGAGAAAAACTAATCATCGAGCAAAACATACTTATCGTGATTCGTGACCACTCATTCATCGTTCTCATAAGTTACTCGCTCCTCTGTTTCCATTTCCATAAATTTATTAATAATTTAATTTTTTAATAATATGATAATTTAATTTTTTAATAATATAATAATTTAATTTTTAATAATATAATTACATGAATGATTCAAATACAATTGACATTTGAAGACATGAAGTAACCATTTCATATAATATTTTCTCTAAACTCCATAGGCTTTAAACAAAAAATTGACTCAATTGTGTAAATACAAAAAAAAATAGAGAAGTCAACAATTTTTAGACCGAATAATTAAAGAAGAATTGTAGTATATTATAAGATTTGGGTTCGAATACAGTAATCCTTCCCTGACCTTCAATTATTAAATATTTTCTTTGTAATAAAAAAAAACTCTAAAACAACTAAAAGTGGATATAATAAAAGTTATGTGTGCGTATATATATTGAACAATCTATTTTGAGCTGCACGATCAGAGACCAATAATCTTCTCTCATATTTTATAAATTTCACTTATATCACTTTTTGATTTGATGAATATGAGATTTACCAGTTGGAATATCATAATTTTAGTTATCGAAACCATTTGGAGACTAATAAAAATTACATTTTAAAGAAATATAGATTTTTTTTATGAAATTACATACAATTCAAAAATTACAGTCGTAACCAAAAATGTAACATAACTATTATATATAAAAAGTAAAATAAATTAAATAATAAATCAATAAATTAACATAAAATTGAACAAAATATGTAACATAACTATAACAAAAAAAAAAGATATATATGTAAACATAGCCCAAACCACATTGCATGTGAAAGGGCCCAAAAGCAACCTGCATTTTGTAAACACATCCTGGCCCTAACTTCTGGACGTAAGCTTTGACTGAGGCATTAGGCCCATAAGAGCAAATTAGCTAGATTTTATTATTAAAAATATATTTTATGCTAATATTAATTTCTTACATTTAAATAAATAAAGATTATTTTAAAATTAAATAATATTTCTAATCTAACCAACCTTGATTTAAAAAATTCTATCAAGCACCAATCAAGTTAGACTTGTGAGATTAATTCGATCAAGGTTGTCCAGATATGATATGAAAGAACTTGTAGAACCTTTCATGTTGCTATATCCAATCCGTTTCGACCTCAGGTTGCTGCATCTACTTCAATTGAAGCTGATCAGAAATTCTTTGATGTCTCTCGAGTCTTTGATTTCATCCGAACTCACTCGGCATGGTGGTTCAAGAAAAAATGGTCATTTTCCTCGTGGTGCAGTGAAAATCAAGAGAAAAAGACAAAATTGTGAATGGGTAAAATTATTCTCATTTTGGGTTTCAAATATTTTTATTATTTTATTAAAATTATTAATCTTTAATGGTCTTTTTTTCTTTTTGAATTTCATCATAGTCAATTTTATCCTCCATCTAAACTAGTCCTCTATTGATGTGTTTTTTTTTCAAAAATTTGTTTGAGATAAAAACATGTCTTCTGGAAAATTAACAAATTATATCCCTCTCTTGGTTATATCCAATAGTTAGGTTCATGAAAAGAAATATGGTTGATGGTTCAGCTTTTGAAAAACCAGTTCTAGTAGGCATAAGTGAGGTTCTTAGTTATAAAATAGTATTCGTTTGTGAAATTTCTTCCAAGTCAATTGAGAAAAGTTAATTTCAATTTTACTGAATTTATTGCTATGTCTCTACCAAGTAGAAGGATGGAGTCTTCCTTCTGATATTGTGCTTGACATCCTATCCAGGCTTCCTACAACATCTTCGGTGCAATCCTGGCGAAGCATGATACAAGGCTCGGTTTTTGCTCATAAACATTATTCACTCATGGCTGAGAATAATCCGGGTATCATCTTTCAAAGCCTTTGCTCTAGCAAAATCAAATAGGCTTGATAGCCAAATGTATTCTTAACCTTATGTTTAAAATGGAATTAAGTCTTTAACATTTTATCGCGTAGAAATCAGTCCATAAACTTTTATTTTACTGTAAATAAACATTCAACTATTCAAAACAATGCAATTAAATCCAAATTTGTTAAATGATACTAACGAAACACGTTACATACCATGTGGCAACCAACTATACTATCCACGTCAGTTTCCATGTTGAATGTTCTAACAGTAGTTAGTATCATTTAACAAATCTTGACTTAATTGCATGATTTTAAAAGATTGAGGGTTTATTTATAACAAGATAAAAGTTAGTGGACTTATTTTCATACAATAAAATATTATAAGTTTAATTATATATTATGCAAAAAGTTCAGAGTACATTTAGCTATTAAGCCAAATCAATACTATATTTTAGACTTAGCTGCTTACACCGAAGGAAACAAGAACTTCAAGAAAATGTCTCTTTCAATTCATGGTCATTTGGTAGGTCAAGCAATGGCCTGCTATGCTTCTACAATACCTCACGAATTCACATTTGCAGTCCCTTAACCAACGATTCCATAAAGCTGCCAAAATTACCAAGAGATCCAGATACAGAGGTAAGTTTTGGACTCCAGATGACATTTGCAATGGGAGACTTCATTGGATCTATAATCCTTTAACCAACGATTCCATAAAGCTGCCAAAATCACATTTGCAATCCTAATTCTGAGGTTCGAATTTTAACCATCGGTGACTCCAGATGGAGTCAATGGGAGACTTCATTGGATCTATAATCCTGGAAATATGGGTAACCGGTTCATATCGTTTGACTTAACATCTGAGAAATTCCAGGAGGTCCCTAGGCCTGATTGTGGGAGCTTAGACATGTGGTTTCATGAACTGGTGGCTCTTCAAGGCCATCTCTCTGCAGTCACATGCGATGCTAGTGGAGGATTAGAGATTTGGGTAATGAAGAATTATGTTATCAAAGAGTCTTGGATCAAAAGAATCAAGTATCAGAGGTTGCCTACTGTGACCTATCAATTCACCGATCCCTTTTCCTAGAGCAGATTTTCGAGTTATATGCCGTTTGAGAAGTGGTGAGATATTACTAGAGAAAAAATCTGTAGGAGCACTCTTTCTCGATGATCCAGTACATGAAACAATTAAGAATCTCACGTTTGAAGGACTGCCATACTGGTTGCGCATTGTTGTTCTTGTTGGTAGCCTTGTTAGTATCTAAGTAGTAAAATAAACAAGAAACTGGGCTTATCTGTGGGTTTTCTCCTTGTTGAAACTTGAGTTTTCTTGCATCTTACACTGGAATCTTCCAGCTTAATTTCTATTTTCAAGCTTAACTAATGGTGTTTCTTGTGATGCTCATGCCAACTTCCCTAGATGGAAAAGGTCTACCCTGTGTGTCTCCATGTATATATCAGAAGATTTATCTTTTCTTTAATAGTAGTTTTTTTTTTTACCAAAAACTCTACTGATTCTGCTGTCTTTCAATAAACAATTGTTAGTGGAGTCTGTTGTTAGTGATAAAGCAAGGTAATGGGAAGAGAAAGGTCAAGGAATGTCGGCAACTAGCAATGGATAAATTAGCTTCCACTCAAGGTTGTTTGGCATGCAATCAACACTATTGATATCAGCCAAAAATTGACTGATGACATCGTTTGTTTGATTAAAGTTTGTATGTGAAGCCTGCTTAAAACAAGACCCTTTCTTATTAAATAGTGCATTTATTGGGGTTCCAAATCGGTTGTGAAGCCCACTGAATTAGCTTTTAAATTTTAGAAAATTCAATAACACTTAACATTGATAATTTTTTTTACAAGCACAGATATTCTTATCCGTTTTATTGTTTAAAATTAATTCTGTTCAGGCCGGAAATGATAAACGGTAAAATCCTCCCAACAATAGAGACTTCAAGACTCAAACCCTATCCAAGTATCTAAGAAAAAAGTTCACTTCCATTTCTTCCAATCACTTGTTGATAATACGTAACATTGATATTAGAATCCAAGTTGTTAACATCTCCTTGCATTCCATGCAAAAAAGTACTTACTCAAGACTGGATGTATATTTATAAATATGAAAAAAAAAATTCACTCCTTTAAAACTAACTTTTAGATTTTGCTTGGTAAGAAGGATGGAAAAGGATGAGGATAAAAAATTTGTTAATCTAATTGTTAAACTACAAAATAGGAAAATGATTATGAAACTTAACCATTAGATTATCAAGTTTTCCTTCCTCACTCTTTTCCATCTTTTCTATCAAGCAAAACTCTCAATAATATTTAATAATATTCCACCCGCAAAAGCTGAAAATGACTCAAGTTTCATCTTCTTATAATTCAATAACCGTCTTAACAGTTCTAAGCAAACCTACTCTCTATCTTTTTTTTCTTTTGGGTACATAAACCTGCTCTGTATCTTTACTATAACCATGGATCAAGGATTAATTATAGCACGCCTATGGGCCAATGGGATTGGACAAGACACTGAGCAATCTTTTGGAATATCAAAGTTTTAAGTTAGGCAGAAGTAATTTTGAAGTTTTATGCCTGTAGAAAAGTGGTGGGGCATTGTTGGAGTATTGATGCAAATTATCACTACTTCCTTTAGGAGCAATATGATGTAGAACATATAAGGATCTTAAATTTCAAGGAATGCCTAATTTGTTTGACACAACCAATCTTATTGGTGACTTTTATTGAATGAATGATACATTTATGAGACATGTGAGCGTGAAAACATTGAAGCATCTCACAAATAAAAGACGTGAACCTGAAGTTGGTTTGATTTTCCTTGTAGAAATTCGTATCCAACCCATAAATTATTATTCATATTGATATGAAAGTTTTATAATTTTATTTAAAAAATATATATTACAAATGTAAATTCCAATCTCCATTTATATCATAAATTCATAATACAAATCTACAATATTCCGACGTGATATGAAAAGGTTACACTCACATCCAACGCTGATCTTTATCTATCATGGCTTTGTTTTTTTCCTTCCTGTCCTATGCTCGACAGAATTGATAAGTTGATGAACAAGTCTAAAACTGTACAAGCACATGGTAAATTCTTTTCGAAGAGATACTGAAATTTTCTTTGCCGAAGTTTCAGAGAAAGTCCTGGGGCATTATAGATGGGCTAAAGTTAAGGTCGGTAGCAATCAAAATGTTTGACATGACCACAGCTTGGTTTTGATTTCAAAGCAATCAAATGGCTACTGTACCATGCAAGTATAGCACACCCGAGCACAGTAGCAATCATTGCCTGCTGATTTTTTTTTTTTGCAAAATAATCAAATAAGCCCTCGACTTTGAGCCTAAAATGAAATTAAGCCCTCAACGTTTTATTTCGTGGAAATCAGTCTATAAACTTTTATTTCAGTGGAAATAAACCCTCAACCTTATAAATTTATGCAATTAAGTCCAAATTTGTTAAATGACACTAATTGCCATTAGTATTGCACACGTGGCATGCTACGTGGCAGCCAAGTAAGCTATCCACGTCAGCTTTCACTAACGGCTGTTAGTGTCATTTAACAGATTTGGACTTGATTGCATAATTTTAGAAGGTTGAGGGTTTATTTCCACTGAAATAAAAGTTATGGACTGAATTTCAAAAAATAAAACGCTGAGAGCTTAATTCCATTTTGGACTCAAGGTCGAGGACTTATTTGGCTATTATTCTTTTTTTTTTATGAAAACCCCTGCTGAAATTTCACCCTGCCACTGAATTAACCTTTTAGATTAAAAATAATATCTTGAATATAGTATATACGAACAATTTTACAATAAAATCAAATATTATAATTTTATTTTGTGATTAATGTAAATATATATAACTAAATGTAATTTTAGTGTTATTAAACATAAAATATATTAAAAATATTGTAAATATATGAGAATAAATATACACACTTGCTATAATTAAATTATCATATGTTTACATCTATTATTTTAATTTTACATTTATTCTTATGTATCTACAATATTTATAATATCTTTTATATTTAATAATACTAAATTTACGTTTAATCATATGTTTACATTACCCTTACAATAAAATTAAAAAATTTTAACCTTAACATAAATTCTTTAGCATATATTTACTTTTTTTGGTGTAATAGTCTATATTTACTTTGGTAAAGCAGAATTAGACTTGATTTAATTTTTACATTAATTAATATGATAAATATCTAGTAAGACATTCTAGACATTTTTGTTGAAAATTTTATCAAAAGAGAAATTGGACAATTAAGAGAGAGAAGAAAACGAGTCATGCCACGGTGGGAATGAGGTAAGCCACATGAACCATGACTTTACATTTTTTTTTTTGTGTGTGGGGATGGCTGAGACCATAGCTGTTCATGGCTCGAGGGCCTTGAGCTGCCCTTTGACAATGCTTTTCTGTTGTGGAAACAGTAATTGGCGGTCGGTTCCATTAACTTCAGATTGAATTTTTTTTAATTGAATTAAATTAAATTTAAGTAATTAATCAGATCAATTAAAATCATAAAATATATTTAAATTAAATCATTAATTTTTTATATTTGAAACAAATTATTCAACAATACATTCATTCATATGCCAAAAGTACTAAGATAAAAACAATAAATTTAAAACCTAATCTAAATTTTTATTTAATTTTAGATTTTTTATATTTTGATTAAAATTTTGATTAATTCAATTACTTAATTAATTTAACCAAAAATCAAATTTCTTTTAAAATCACTTTCATTAACTGATCAGCAACTAAATTAAATTTGATTAAGAAAATTAATTCGGTCAAAACTGAAATTCTAACGCCCATAAACTATATTGGCAGGTAAATTTCATAGTATGTTCTCGTAACTTCATAGTATCAATAATAGTAGTATTTAACTCACAAGTGCAGTGTAAACTGCAACGAAATTGAATGTAATCATTTTTCATGGAAGAGGCTAATTCAACACGTTCTTTCAAACTCATTTAATAATCCAAGTCTTTATTGCTCTAGTGCTTTCAGCTTCTCTTGCTAGACCCCATAACAAAGATACAAAGAAAGCAGAAGCTTACAGGAACCTTCGGTTCATTTCTCTATTGGTTTGCTTAGCTAAACTTTCATGTTCATCGTTTACTTTCACATTATCATGCCATTTGATCTTTATTTTTATATCTTATTCTGTTCCTTGAATTTATCGTCTTGAGTGACTCTTATTTTGTATTTTTGCAAGTTTATGAATAATTGGGGCCCTTTATAAAAAGTCTTATTGGTCAGATTGATCATCACCAACTACAGCTTTTGAATAAAAACTTGTTATTTATTGCTGTTCTTTTGTTTAACTTGTCAAAGTTTCTGCTCTACAATATTCAAGCTTTAATGTTACAGAGTCACTGTCAGTAGGGCCATCTTTGCATTGGCATAGAATTGATTCATGAAACTTGCTTTTTCTGCATTCACATATTGGTCATTTATACTTAATTGGACGGTGTAGATTGCTTCCTGTAATCAAAGGAAAACCTCAACTTTTCTACAAGTGTGTTTGTTCAATAATGGTATCTATACAAACACTATTTAATTTCCTTGTGTTTTCCGTCTCTCCTTTTATTTTCTCTTCTGCTTTTATAATATTGATTTGATCTCTTCAAAGTCTACCAATGTTTATCCTCAACTCCCCTTTGCATTTCCAAACCAATTATTTGTAAGCCATGTGTTTTCGAAAACTCTACCTAGCCATGGATCTGGATGATGAGAGACATGCTAAAAGAAGGAAAGCCATGCCTGAAGATGATCAGCAACAGACAACGGCGATGGAAAACCTTCCACACGAAATCATCGTTGACATACTTTTAAGGCTACCAATCACATCTTTGGTGCAATTCAAGTTTGTTTGCAGAGGCTGGCGTGCGTTAGCTCAAATTCCTCTTCTTGCTGATATGCATCTTTCTTGGAAAACCGAAAGCAATCCATGCCTCATGCTTCACTGTGATTTTCCTATCCGGAACCAGCTGTATTTTGTAGATTTATCTGCTCCGAACGAAGAAAAAGACAAGGTAAAAAAGTTATATTTACCTTTCCAGGCTACCATGCCTGAATTTGATGTAGTAGGATCTTGCAATGGTTTATTATGCTTGTCTGATTCATTATACAACGATGCACTTTATGTTTACAATCCTTTCACCATGGATTACATAGAGCTGCCAAAATCTAGACAATATCCAGACCAGCAAGTAGTGTTTGGGTTCGGATTCCATCCAAAAACAAAGGAATACAAGATAGTTAGGATAGTTTACTATAGGAATACCACTAGTAGCTACAGTCGTGCCCGAAGAATCATTTATCCGCAATCCGATGTTCAAGTTTTCACTCTGGGAAGCTCAGCTTGGAGGAGTCTAGGAAAAGCATCATACCAGTTTGTCAGGCGGCCTTCAGAGGCTTTGGTTAATGGAAGACTTCATTGGGTGAGTAGGCCACGCAGATATTACCCAGCTCGGCGGATTGTGTCGTTTGACTTAGCAGATGAACAATTCCGAGAGGTCCCAAAACCTGATTGTGGTGGTCTGAACAGGTGTAATTTCCATCTGTCTGTGTTAAGAGGTTGTCTTGCTGCAGCTGTTTATGGAAATTATGGGAAATTGGAGATATGGGTTATGAAAGATTACAACGTGAAGGAGTCTTGGATCAAAGAATTCAGCATTGGAGCTTACATGCCCAAGTGCTTGAAACAAAATTTGGACAGAGATAGACCCTTGAAGATATGGAAGAATGTCTCCAATGGAAAAGTTGTTCGAGTTCTTTGCTTGCTAGAGAATGGCGAAGTCTTGTTGGAATATAAGAACAGAGTTTTAGCCTGCTATGATCCAAAGAAAGGGAAGTTCAGAGATCTTGTATTTCATGGGATTCCTAATTGGTTTCAAACAGTTGTTCATTCAGGCAGTTTCAATTGGATTAACACACCTTAATTTGTGAAAATTCCAGTTGCTGCTCTCTGAGATAAAACTGATGCTTTTCAATGTCTATCTGTAATTCAGGAATCTAGGTTTGTTTCTTACCTTGATACATCTTATTTGTGATTTCATTAATGTTATACACAATCAAAATCTGGGAAATTTACATGTTGAATTTCTACTTTACCATCTGCACTTCTGTTTTCTTATGGAACCAAATGATTTCCTCTTTCCATGTTAAAAGTCAGATAATAATTCGTCCTTCTAGGCCAATAAAATAATGGAACCAAACAAAGGGAGAACAGATTTGAAAATTGCATGCCAAGACAAAGTTAAAAAGAACTCAACCACCATTAGTACAGATGTTTAAAAAACACTGATGCTCGGCAATAAACAATTGGTAGTATTAAATGATATGAATCTATTTCAAACCTTGAAGAAAAAACCAAAATGGACTGCTTTATATGCATGTGAACTGGGTTTGTTTAGCTCCTAACTCACTTGCATTATAATTGTACATTATAATAATCAACAGGGTTTGTTCTAAGACATTGTTATTTTGTGAATAAGTTATTACGGAAAGAAACTGTTCTCTGAATAAACTCTTCTAAGAAGAGATTGTTCTGTAAATGAGCTGTTCTAAAAAAACTCTTCTCTAAAAGAGTTATTTCAAGCACTTGTTCTGTGAATAAGTTATTCTGTGAATAAACTTAGTAGGACAATCTTATTTCTTGTTCTGAGTTATTTTCATTACAGAATAATTCCTAGTGAAATTTAATAGATAAAATATTTGTAACCAAAATCAAGTATATGCAAACAGCTGAAGCACTGGCTTGGATGGATTTTCTGGCCAGAAAGCAAGGTAAGTTCATCAGAAGGGTGTTAAATTTCTCATCAAATGAAGAATTTTTCAAACTTAAAGAGCATAGAGCATAGGGTTGGTGGTTCAACAACTTAATCTTGCACCTAAGAAAATCCATGGAAAAAGAGAAAAGTCCTCTGATCATGCCTTTTCCACTGATCTAAAGTGAATAAATTGCCCCCAAAGTCAAGTCACAACGGGGCCTATGGTGAGTCATTTAGTGGCACATGCGGAGAGATTCCCTTCACAATGGAGCTCTCCCCGTTGAAATGTTTGAAAGTAACAATAATTTCCGTTTTACTCCGAATTTTTAAGTATTTCCACTATCTTGCTTGCCCCATCCCCTTACTGCAGGCTGCGGCAGCTATACTTTTTCTACTCTTTCTATAATGTTTATCATTCTTCTTTGCCTTTTGTTTTCCACTGATCAATGAAAACAACAAAACAAAAATCAAGCACATGATCAAATCCTGACCGCATTTTTTATCAAGTAATTCTCATCAAAATACGGTAACATGATACGAAAATGATAGAAATGAAAATTTCATATTAAATTTTGGTAAAAATTATATACGAATATGACAAAAACTAAAAAAATTGTGTTTGGTTTGTCACACGAATTTTGATTCAATTTTTATATTTTACACAGCACAAACACAAATTATATATATATATATATATAAAAGAATTACCAAATGACATTTGGATTTCACCCAGGGACCATAAGATGGTAAAGAATTTTACAAACAATGGCCTAAGTCATTGAGTCTCCTGCATCCTAGGGAGCATAGGGTGGCTAAGAAAAACAATCTCTCCAGGCTTTTGGTGTCTGCAGGTCATCAACAGAAGTTTCTGTTGGTTGATCTACTTAATCTTCAACGGTTACATATAGTTTATTGCTCAAATGTGAAAATATTAGATCCCATTATTTCATTTAAAACAAAATGCAGATTAATATCATTTTCAACCTAAGATGGCAGATGCAATTAAGCTAGTTTCATGATAAGTGCAATTCTGAGACTGTTATTTTGAACAAAACATCCATTGAAGCAATAGCTTAACAGTACTCTCAAATCTGAAAGCAAAAGAGAAGAGCAGCTAGGTAGTTAATATAATAGAAAACCACACCATTGTTAATTTATTATTGAAAGAATGCAGGCTAGCATTGCGCCCAAAGTTCCAAAAGCTTTGGTCACCAGCTGCTGCAAACTTTCAAAGGTCATTTCATATTCCCAGACCCCGTGGTATATTCGCAGGACCACTAGCAAGATCTGTTTAACCCGAAACTCCCATTACGAAGCCAGCGTCCTACCAGGCTATGATCTGTCCACAGATTACATATCTTGCGCATGGCCCAGATGGACAGGTGATGGATAAGCCTTGCCTGTAATTTGTCTTAGTCTTAGCTTTTAGGCTCCAGTGAAAGCATCTAATCAATGGCGGTAATAAATATAGTTAGTTCAAACTAGACTTTACAATCTTATATATTTATGATATAAAAAAATAATAGAAATAGGAGATACAAATATCAAACCGGTTAAAATTTACTAAAAATTTATATATGAATCTAATAAAAGTTTCTAAAAATTGTGTTAGGCGTATCAATATAAATTTTGACATATTTTACATAAAAAAAAACATAATTTTACATAACACAAATACAAATAAACTAATTCAAGCTTTATTGGGGACTTAGTTTTGCTTTTAAAATTTTGGTTCCGCACCGCTATGTTTTCTGCTTTTTATTATTTTAATGCAGCCAAACACAACCTTTCATGTTCCAGATTGAGAGCAAGTAGGAAAAGGGAAAGGAAATTTCTTTATTTTCTCTTGGTTGGATTATTTTTCATTAAAGGGCAAATAGAGGGAAAGCTATTTTTTTTCTTTTTTTTGTGAAAAATTGAGGAAAAGTTATATGAATTTATATATGATGCACTAACAATGTATAGTCTTTATATATTATTAATACACAAAAGATTGAAACTTCATCAATAAACTCTTATAAGCAATTTGAAAAAAAAATATTTATATTTATTTTTAAAAGCTCAGCATATTTTTAGTTTGCTTATTGATGAGGTGCCAACTTTTGGTGTATTGATAGTGTATAGAAACTATACACTGTCAGTGCATCATATATAAACCGAAGTTATATTACCTGCCTCATTTCTCTTATCAAATTCTCTATTTTCTTATAGCTTTTATTTTTAGAAAAGAGATCTACCTATATAAAATTAAATAAATTTACATATTTTTATATTTTGTTAATCCAATTTTTGGATTTCATATTTTATATATTCATATAGATCATACATACTAAATTTTAAATTAATTAAAAAACATAGCTATTTTTTATATTATAAGAGTTCCAATCGTTAAATATATATATTATATAAAATAGAATGTTTTCAACCAATTTGACATAAATATCAAATTAACTTGAAAAATTTACGTTCATGATAACATGAAAAATATTGTTAAATCCAACATATATGTTGTTAAAATATTTTTTTACGAAAAATTGCAAAAAGGTGTAAAATTAAGTGTTAAAATGGTGATGATGAACAGTAAACACAATTCATGCACTTAAAAATATAGATATTTAATATGATTAAGGATATCAGCATATGGTCTTTTAAGACCAAAACAAATAATTCTACCGTAGACGGAGTATAACATTGCTTGTGATCAAGTATGTATAGAAATCATGATTTAACTCTGACCAGCAGTGGTCCTTCTCAGGTGCTCCAACACAAGTTTTTCTCCAGTAAGGTGTTCAACCAATCCTTGCAGTTCAGAGAAACTAAATTCAGAACCCCAAATAATCAAATGGGAAGATATTACACCCAGTGACATCAACAAAAGTAACACTAGACCTAGCCCGGAGACGATGACAATAGGAAAAAAGATAAAAAGATGACACGGAGTACAATTTGATAAAAATTATATATGAATTTAGTAAAAATTAAAAAATTATTTCGTATTCGGCATGTCGACACAAATTTTAACACTAAATTTTCATACTTTACAAATGACATGAACATGAAATATATGCATAAATTACCAGATCTACCTAACACCTAGGTCATTGCTAAAATAAACACACAAGACATGTATGAAAATGAAGAGAAAAGAACAGTGTGTCCAGATTACTACCATTTGTATAGTCTCTACAGTCATGAAACCCAACTCTCAAGTCTGCTTCCCATGTGTTGTTGAACTTGTAAGCTTTATCTAGAGCATCCTCTTTGGAATATCCAACAAACCAACATTTGCTCTTAGGCAGTTTTTTTAACTTCCTTGTAAGAACAACTCCTATGGGAATGTTAAAAAAACAAAAAAAAAAAACAACTTATGTCATCAATAACAAAGAAATGCCATAAACTACATTCCACATTCTCTGCAATTTCAAATTTGGAAAATCCACACTTTGGTTTTGTTTAACAATTGTCCCTAAAAGTTAGAAGCTTATGGATATTCCATCAAATGTTGTAAGCCACATTACAAAATAGGCATATTTCTCTAAGGTTTTGCTTGATAAGAATGATGAAAAGGGGTAAAGATGAAAAATTTGCTAACCCAATGGTTAAACTAAAAAGTAAGAAAGTAGTTATAAAATCTAACCATTAGATTAATAAGTATGATAAATACTTACAATGTCCCATAAAAGAAGTATGGCAACTATATACCAAACATAGAGGAAAATATTAAATAAGCAACTCTATTATGAAGAAAAATCAGTTCAATAATCAGTCTATAATCCTATCTCCCTCTTCCAGTCTTGAGAATCAGGCATTTGATTGAGAGTCATATAATCGTTTCAAGTAACATAAGAGTGATGAGGACCATCTGCATGCAACTAAACCTATAATCTTGAACCGCAGATAGAATCATGGAAGGCAAATCAGAATGAAGATCATAGTTCATATTGAAGGAAATATTCTTCAGAAACTAATGATAGATTTCTGATACCGAGGTCTCCTTGAACAAAGCAGGCTAGCAATGAGAAAAAGACATCTGATATGATGACACACATAGAAATTTTTTTTTTTTCACTTCACTGGAATGCTGCAGAACTTTCCAATCTGATACATTGATGAACTTATGAGCCTTGTAATGGGGTTCAAATTTTACTTAAAAACATTTTTAACTTGTGCCAAATATAATTTAGCAAAAACTTATTTCTAACCTGGTACTGCTCTACCAGACAGAACTGCAAGTGCTGTGTATACGTTCTCCGGATCTTCAGGTTGAAAATCGAAAACAAAGGCCTATACATAATTCTCAGACAGCATCAGTAAACAGTGTTTGAATATCCCTACAATTTTAACCATACACTCTGATTGTGTTAAGATGTTTGGAGTCTAATTTTTGCTCCGACGTGATTGTCTCTATACAGAGTTAGCACGCGGTTCAACCTTAGTTTTGCATTTTCCGCACTTGTAATTTGGTTGTTCTAATTATACATATGTTTGGAAGGCGGTCAGTTTGAGGTTATATAAACTTGTTTGTAATCTCCCCTTTCAACATAGTGAAAATTTGTTATTCATTTACAAAAAAGGGTAAAATTTTAAGAACTACTATTGAATTACAGCAGAACTCTGTTGAAGTCCTATAGAAGATAGTTTTGCCTAAAATTGTTGCTTTCCACTGCAATTACTTAGGGAGTTGTTCGATTAACAATTTGCAAGACAAGTTATTCCCAAATACCAACAAGAAAATTGAATCTTGAAACAATAGAAAAGACCCATAAAAAGAAACCTGAGAAAGCAGAGGTGGAGAAGAGGGTTTGATGATGACCATGAAATGCTGCAAGTCCCAGAGGCTGAGAGAGTAAGCAGCAGACATGAAAAGCTGGGCTGGTCCTTTTGTAGCTCGTAGTGCCATTGCTGCCACATAAACTTCATCTTTGCCTCTTGTCAGTGTTGATTTTGTAAAGGAAAGAGATGACATTTTGCCATTGCATATGGAAGTGAAGTGAACCGTTAAAGTAGTTAAAAGACAGGAACATATTATCCACTCAGTCAAGCTTGGCCCACTTCTAATGGGCCTCCAAGAGTAGTTAACTAACATATTATCCACTAGTCAAGCTTGGCCCACTTCTAATGGGCCTCCAAGAGTAGTTAACTATTGCTCTTGAAGAAAACTTAAAATCTGAGCCTGATTTCTATATTATCATATATTTTTGTCTTCTCTTTTCTCATTGCTTGACACATATCTATTTATTTTTCTTTTCCTCAACAATTTTTTTTTAGTTAGGTCTTTTTTTTTTCTCAACAATTTTTTTAGTTAAATCCTTAACATGTTTTTTACATGGCTCTTTAACTCTTTTTAAGCCAGTCCTTTATCATTGTTTTATGGTATTCCTTTATATTTTTATCTATTTACTTCTTTTACTTGCATATATTTTACTTTCGAATGAAAATTATTATATGAAAGGGCTTTTTTACCCCTAACTTTTTCAAAAAAAGTACTTTTTCTTTGCATATTATACTTTGAAGTAAATATAAATAGTTCAATTAGTTGTTCTTAAAATAAAAATGCTTACATATAGGTTTTAAACTTTACACTTGATTAATAATATGAACAAAGCATACTTAGCTAATTTTTCTTACTTCTTTAGTAAATTATCTGAACTATTATGCCGTATATATATTTTAGTGCTTTAACTTTTTATTGTTGTTGCATCATTATCTTAATTTGTTTCTTTTTAGCACAAATTATCTGTTTGTCATACTATTTAACTTAAGTATTGTGTATTTTTTTAATCCATGCTAATCCAAATTTCTCAAAAAACTATTTTTGGACATTTTGTTTGATATATAAACTCTATCCTTAGTAAACATGTTTCTCTTTTGTACTAAACAATATGAAAGAAATAAATATTTTTATGACCAACAACTCTTATCTAATAATCAATTTTACTAACTTTAAAAATTACAAAATAAAAATAGACTTATAGCATCGCACGAGTGCGTATCTAGTGTAGAAATAAGACAATCTATCATGGAGGAAATGGCTACTTTGATGAAGTTAACATGGCTTAGGTTGGGAAAACGTTAAATACATACAAAACTGATCAACCACAAGGAATAATTGAACCGAGACAATTTAATATTAAATTTGTGTTTGGCTCAACTTAAATCTCAAGATTGAAAGCTCCACTCAAGTTTGATTGAGTTTTAATTTTTAAAACTCGAATTTAACAAATTACTCAAATCATTCGAGCTCAATTTGATGGACTTAAACTCAACTCAATAGATTTTTTTTTTGGCTTGACAACTCAATGAGTTTGGTTTATCATTTTCAAACTATATATTATGAAAAAAAATTGGTAAATTTATAATACAATAATATATATTAAAATAAAATTCAATTAGGCTTACTAGCCGCTTAAACCGGATATTAAGAAACTTGAAATCAATTCAATTCATTATTTGAATAGTTCGAACTCAATTCAAAAATAAACAAGTCAAACTGTAGTAGCAAACGAATGGCTTCACTTGTTCACACCCTTAGCAACAACTTAATAATATAACATTGGCTGTTTATATACTCTTATTTTCTAAAACTAATTAAGGTACATATAAGAACCTGTAATCATCTTACTTCTTTCATTTTGGACAGATTTTTCATTTAAAAGAAAGTTGAATCACTGAATTATATGAATGATGGATCATTTTCATACTTGATGAAGGTAAATATGGTTATTTAGATGCATTTATCAACAATTTCCTCAAATTATGAAAGTTGCCAGAAATATGAAGCAGTAGGAGGGGAGACTAAATCACCCTACTGAACCAGTAGATTTGTATATAAATGATGGACATTCACCAACTGTCAACACACTTCATCACAGTATCGTGTGATCAGATCTTGTTTTGTACTAAGTGCTCAAGACCAGGAACAATGTGGCATGTGAAAATGGAAGATCTTGTAATCAGGAAGTTGGAAAAAAACCATGGCAGAAGTGTGAGGTTTGTTGATTTTCTGTGATTCTAAGCAAATCATTTTGAAGAACAAAGCCTGATCTCAGATTCTGGGTATATTTGGAGCAACTGGATGAATTTGGACAGTGGACAAATGTAAAGAGAAGGACTATGATTTATTATTAGATATCAAGACAACATGCATACTGCCTCTTCTAATAGACATACAAGCAAAATCATTAATTTAAGCAACCTGCCTGGGACCAGGAAACCATCAAAAAAACCCCCAATGCAACTTGAAGCATCTCAATCTCTTCGGCCAATGTCTGTTTAGCCACTTGACAAGTTATCAATGGTGGGTCATTTCCATTAATTTCCCTGGTCTCAAGCCTCATCTACCTTTCTACATCCTTATTGTACTACACAGAAACTAATTGACTTCGACATGCAAACTTAGCTTACAGTAGCCACTAGACAGACTTCCATTGATCCGCATCTCACAAGCTTATTACTCAGTCTTCTCAGCTGGAGCTTCCTTTTCAACCTTCTCCTCAGATTCAGCTGGTTTTTCTTCTTCCTTGGGAACTTCCTCTTTGGGTGCTTCAACTGGGATCTCTGGTGCTGCTTCTGCTTCTGGTTCTGCTGCTGCCGCAGAAGACCCCCTAGTTTCCTTGGTTTCTTCGACAGTTTGCTCAGTAGTCTCCTTGCTCTCCTCCACAACAGGCTCCGCTGCCGTCTCCTCTTCTTTTTTCTCAACTTCTGGTTCCTCGGTAACAACCTTGGCCTCTTCTACCACCTCCTTCGTTTCGGCTTCAACTGAGGCTTCAGGTTCTGGAGCCACAGGTTCTTCGGATGCTGCTGCAGGCTCAGCTTCCTTCGGCTCTTCTGCAGCAGGTTCCGTTGCAGGAGCTGCAGCGACTACCTCTTCTGTTTTAGTTTCTTCTTGAACCTTGGTTGATTCTTCAGTTTTCTCCTCCTGAAGTGCATTTTGAGCTGATACAACCTGCAAAACCAACGGAAAAATGAAAGATTATTAATATATTAATCAGCGTAACTTCCATAACTGTGACAAGTGATTGTAATATATTCAGTTCTTACAGTACACAAAACAAAACCAAGTTTCTGAAAAATGAATGCTAAAAGAAAGAGTGGCAAGAAATGGGATTTCGATAACAAATGTCAAGATCATGATCGTTTGATTTGATTTTCAGACTTACTACTGTACTTAGCTGCATCTATAAAACAAGATCAGCTAATGAACACGAAGGAATTGACAAACGAAGCTCAAATGGAGAAGTTAATTAGAATTCATTACCTCTGCAGTAGCCATAGGATTCCCAAGGAAATGTAACTAGAACACGACAAAGAAATTTGGAAGAAACTGGCAGAGACGATAAAAGGCAAGAAGAGAAAGAACGCTTTGAGTTATGCAGAGATAATCAAAGAGAGTGGCTTATATAGAGTTGTATAGCAAACCTATAATACAAATGATAAAAACTGTATATAAATATTATAACAATTAAAAAAAATATTTTTTATTTAATATGTCGATACAAATTTTAACATAATATTTTTTTCATTACAAATACGAATTTATTATATTTGATGAGAGATAGAGGAGGGCGGTGGGTGCAAGTGAAGAATCTTGAGATTTGACATCTCATCTCACTGATTACAAGGTAATTGGCATGTTTAGCAATAATGCTAAAAGTCTTAGAGATGAGGTTATGCTATATTTAACTTCACACTTGCTTGTAAACTTTTGATTGGGATGTAAGTGCATCATAACAAGCCTAACATGCTTCTACACAATATGAAACATGTTAAACAAATAAAATGCGGAAGCGATAGGATCTAACCTCCAGCCATTGCACTCTGTAACTCTGCTGTTGAAGCAATTGCCGAATCTGACAGTCTACTTTGTGTCGATCACAGACCTTCCAAATCTTCCAAGCACTCAAAACCTCACTAGATGGTGTTTGTATGTTTTTTTTAGGTTAACGTACTTGGGGACCGGAAGGAGCCCTCCTTAAATAGTAATGAGAGCGTGCTAATTATGGCAATAAAATCACGTTTTAACCATCATAAAATCGTGTTTTAATAGCCAAATATTGAGTTGAGATTCACCGTGAAATTATGGACCATATCCGGAATTGGTCAACCAAATATTTATTTCCATAAATGAGGAGATATACTAACATTCTCCCACTTGGTCCATATATTTCACTTATAGAAGAAACAAATCACATGAATCATGGCGACAGTTCCTCAAGTGGCGAGTATTATCTTCCATGTATTACTATGTAAAATGTTTCTAAATCAACCCATTTTTACTTAATGAATAAACCTTATGTTTATTCTCGGTCCAAACAACAAGGATATTTCTCAAATAAAACTTTAGTGTATACAAATCAAAATGAGAAACATCATATTATTAATAAGAGTTTCAATTACAATCAAAATGTGGGACCAAGTCCCATTCTCTCTACATGATCCTTAAATTTAAACGGTGGCATGCCCTTAGTCAAAGGATCAGCTAACATCAATTCAGTGCTAACGTGTTCAATGACCACTCTTTTATCTCTAACACGTTCTCTAATGGCTAAGTACTTAATGTCGATATGCTTACTTCGACTTCCACTCTTATTGTTCTTAGCCATGAATACCGCAGCTGAATTGTCACAATATATCCTCAATGGCTTAGATATGGAGTCAACAACTCTAAGCCCACCAATGAAACTCTTAAGCCATACACCATGTGAGGTAGCCTCAAAACAGGAAACGAACTCGGCCTCCATAGTGGAAGTGGCAGTCAGTGTCTGCTTAGCACTCTTCCATGAAACAGCTCCACCGGCAAGCATGAAGATGTAACCGGATGTTGATTTCCGGGTATCAACACAGCCAGCAAAGTCTGAGTCTGAGTAGCCAATCACCTCCAACTCATCAGTCCGTCTATACATAAGCATGTAATCCTTAGTGCCTTGAAAATATCTAAGCACCTTCTTCGCAGCTCTCCAGTGGTCCATCCCCGGGTCACTTTGGTATCTACCCAACACTCCCACAGCAAAAGCAATATCAGGCCTGGTACAGACCTGTGCATACATAATGCTTCCAACAGCTGAGGCATATGGAATGTTCTTCATCTGTTCCCGCTCAAGATCATTTTTCGGGCACTGGTTCAAATTGAACCTGTCACCCTTCACAATGGGAGCTGGGCTTGGTGAACAATCTTTCATTCTGAATCTTTCCAAGACTTTATTAATATAGGCTTCTTGTGACAGACCTAATATACCTCTATGTCTGTCTCTATGGATCTTAATGCCAATGACATAAGATGCATCACCCATATCTTTCATATCAAAGTTCTCAGAAAGAAATTGTTTCACCTCACATAGCATCCCATTATCATTGGTTGCAAGCAGAATATCATCCACATATAGCACAAGGAAACAAATCTTGCTCCCACTGACCTTCTGGTATATACATTGATCCATGATGTTCTCAACGAAACCAAATGAAGAGATGACTTCATGGAATTTTAGATACCATTGGCGGGAAGCTTGTTTCAACTCATATATGGATTTCTTGAGCTTACAGACCAAATGCTCACCATTACTAGAGGAAAAACCTTCAGGTTGTTTCATGTAAACCTCTTCCTCTAGATCACCATTGAGAAATGCCGTTTTCACATCCATTTGTTGCAACTCTAAGTCAAAATGTGCAACAAGCGCCATTATGATGCGAAGAGAATCTTTCTTAGATACAGGAGAGAAGGTCTCCTTGTAATCGATTCCCTCCTTTTGAGTGAATCCTTTGGCTACGAGTCTTGCCTTATAACGTTCAATGTTGCCTAATGAGTCAGTTTTGGTCTTAAAGACCCATTTACAGCCTATAGCCCTGGCCCCATTAGGCAACTCGACAAGATCCCATACTCCATTAGATGCCATCGAATCCATCTCATCCTTCATAGCATCGAACCAAAGTTTTGATTCTTTGCTGTTCATGGCTTGTGAAAACGTCTCTGGATCATTAACGGGCCCAATATTGAAATCATACTCTTGTAGATACACAATATAATCGCTAGGAATAGCTGTTTTCCTTTCCCTAGTAGACCTTCTTAATGTTGGTTCAACATTCTCCGAAGGATCATGTTGTTCAACTGGTTGCTCACTCAATTCTGGTGTATCCAGAGGAGCCTCGTCTACTGGTAAGTTATCAACTACTTGTGGATCTTCAACGATTGGTTGTTCAATGTCCAGTTGTACTGAAGGGACATTGTTCATGATAACCAATCCTTGACTCGAGGTAGAGGGTTGATCTCTCACAGAAACTAGGTCTTGAGATTGATCGCTCCCACTAACTAAGTCATTTTCAAGAAACTTGGCGTTCCTTGATTCCACAAATCTAGTGCTATGAGATGGACAATAGAATCTGTAGCCTTTGGACCGTTCGGCATATCCAATGAAATACCCACTTATGGTCCTAGGATCCAGTTTCTTTTCCTGTGGGTTGTAAACTCTTATCTCAGAAGGGCATCCCCAAACGCGCATATGACGCAAACTCGGTTTCCAACCTTTGAATAATTCAAAAGGCGTCTTTGGAACAGCCTTGGTTGGAACTCGGTTCAATATATACGCTGCCGTTTTAAGAGCTTCAATCCACAAAGACTTAGGCAACTTCGAGTTGCTAAGCATACTACGCACCATTTCCATCAAAGTTCGGTTCCTTCTTTCTGCAACACCATTCTGATCCGGTGAACCAGGCATGGTATATTGGGCAACAATCCCATTTTCTTAAAGGAACTTCGCAAATGGTCCAGGTGCTTGTCCATCTTCAGTGTATCTACCGTAATACTCCCCACCTCTATCAGTTCTTACTATCTTTATGGGTTTTCCACATTGTTTCTCTACTTCAGCCTTAAAGATTTTAAAGGCATCTAATGCTTCGCTCTTGTTATGAAGCATGTAGAGATACATAAACCTCGAGTAATCATCAATAAAGGTGATGAAGTATTTCTGACCATATGCATCAATGTCTGGACAACATATGTCAAAATGTATGATCTCTAATATGGTTGAACTCCTATTGGCACCTTTCTTAGACTTGTTGGTTTGCTTACCCTTAATGCAATCCACACAAGTGTCGAAATCAGTAAAATCGAGAGTACTAAGTATTCCGTCATTTACCAATCTCTTAATTCTATTTATGGAGATATGACCTAATCTCCGGTGCCATAACGTAGAGGAGTCCTCATTCATAACACATCTTTTAGTACCAGTTTGAACATGCAAGGCGTTATGAGCAGTGTCATTTTGCAAATCAATAGAGAAAAGACCATCACATAAGGTACCATTCCCAACAATATCACACTTAAAATATATCAATACTGATTTATTTGAAAATTGAAAGGAATATCCATAAGGTACCAGCCTAGAAACAGAGATTAAATTTCTCGAAAAACTAGGAATATAAAAGGTCTTTTCCAATTGCAAAACAAAACCACTCCTAAGAACTAAAGTGCACGTTCCAACGCCTTCAACATGCGAGCGCATCTTATTTCCTGAATAGATGCTCTCCTCATTTCCCACTGGCTTCCTTAGGTTTTTCATACCCTGTAAGGAAGTTGAAATGTGAATTGTAGATCCAGAATCAATCCACCATGTGTTATGATTAACCTCAACCATATTTGATTCAAAACAAACATATGAGAGTGGATTACCTTTCTTAACGAGCCACTGCTAAAGCTTAGCACAGTCCTTCTTCATGTGTCCCTTCTTTTTACAGAAGAAACACTTGGACTCTTTCTTAATGTCAGCTTGGGCAGGGATTTTCCCTTTTCCCTTGTTCTTGGCTCGATCTTTGGTCTTTCCTTGGCTTGCAAAAAATGCACTTTCACCCGATTCCATAAGCAGCCTTCCCTCCTCTTGAACACACATGGTCATCAATTCATTGATGGTCCACTTATCCTTATGTGTGTTGTAGGATATCTTGAATGGTCCGTACTGCTTTGGTAGAGTGTTCAATATATAATGCACAAGAAAAGACTCAGACATCTCCACCTCTAGCTTCTTGAGTTGGGCCGTTATATCTCTCATGGCCATTATGTGCTCGTGCACTCCTTTGACACTGGTGAGCCTCATCGATGAGAACTTCATTATCAGGGTGCTGGCCAACGCTTTGTCTGAAGTGACAAATTGATCATCTATGGCCTTCAGTAAGGTCCTAACGTTGGTATGCTGTTCGACTGAACCACGTATCCCAGCAGATATCTTTGTCTTAATATACATGACACTAAGGCGATTGGATCGCTCCCAACGTTCATGTAAAGCTACTTGAGCAGGAGTGCTGGTCTCAGTCAATACGGGCTCGTCTTTCCTTATAGCATAGTCTATATCCATGCACCCTAATTGGAGGAGAACTCTCTCCTTCCAAACCTTGTAGTTCTCTCCATCCAGCTCGGGAACTTCTAGGTTAATACTAGCCTGAGGAAACACTGCATATAGAAAATAAACATGCTTATGTATCTAGAATTTTTGAGGCAAACTTAATTATGTCTACCAATGTAAACATATTTTATTAATGAATCTCAGACATAAAACTTGCCTGTGGGCTAAAGTTCTAATTCTAATAGATTTATTTCATAATGATAAAACTATCAAATTATATCATTTCCTAATTCCTGTGGGTAAATTAAGAAACTAATTTGATATTTTATCCTAATTAGTTATAAAATTATAATAAAAATTCCTGTGGGATAAAATTTACTATAACCTTATAACTAATCACAATTTATGTCTAATATCATTATGTGATTTTACAAAATAATTTTACTTAATTAAGGTTGCTGTGGCTAAGCCCTAATTAAATAAACTATAAATCACTTAGACATATTGGTAAAATTCTAAGCTTATTCATATTTTAAAAAATTGCAATTATCACAAGGCAATTTTAATTCCAAATAATATGAATAACTTAGCTACATGTGCTTCTAGTATAAAAATAACAAAATTATACAGATTCAAAATGAGCACATATACACATTCAAATCAAATTTTTATAATTTAATCATAATTTTATGATAATTTTCACAAAAATTATTCAATTTAAAATTATAGCTTTTATAAAAATTTCAAATTTATGAAAAATCCTCATAAAATCCAAAATAATGAGAAGTTTTCATAATTATATTAATTTTGTGAAAATAATCCAATTATTCATAAAATTATGAAAATTACAGAACTGAAAATTTGATAAAACTATAAAAAAAATATAATTATTTGGCCTAAATTAAATAATATAAATTACTTAAAATTAAATAAATCCTTAAGGCCTAAAATAAACCAAATGACCCTTTTATTTAATCCACATGGCCCAAATAATCTAGCCGAAAATAAAAGGAAAACCCTTAAATTATATGGCCCAAAACTAACCAAATAAGGACCCAAATAGTGGCCTAAAACCCGAGGCCCAAAAGAATTTCTTTTCCTTTTTTTTTTTTTTGGCTTCTTTCTACATATTTCTCGCAAGACAGAGGTTAAACTACGGCTCTGATGCCAAATGTAAGTGCATCATAACAAGCCTAACATGCTTCTACACAATATGAAACATGTTAAACAAATAAAATGCGGAAGCGATAGGATCTAACCTCCAGCCATTGCACTCTGTAACTCTGCTGTTGAAGCAATTGCCGAATCTGACAGTCTACTTTGTGTCGATCACAGACCTTCCAAATCTTCCAAGCACTCAAAACCTCACTAGATGGTGTTTGTATGTTTTTTTAGGTTAACGTACTTGGGGACCGGAAGGAGCCCTCCTTAAATAGTAATGAGAGCGTGCTAATTATGGCAATAAAATCACGTTTTAACCATCATAAAATCGTGTTTTAATAGCCAAATATTGAGTTGAGATTCACCGTGAAATTATGGACCATATCCGGAATTGGTCAACCAAATATTTATTTCCATAAATGAGGAGATATACTAACATGGGATGCCAAATAATGGAGGCCATTTTCAGCTTAGGCCATCATTTTGCTTTTGGTTTACTGGTTCTGTGCTTTGTGCAGTCGGGAATGGAGGCGACCTTGACTAGCATCCATTCATGTTCCAATCCCCCACAGTTCTAGTCGCTTTACCATTCATTTACAATCAATCAACTGTGCCACTAGCAATTCAAACATACTGTTGTTATTGTCAATAACTTGCAAACAAATTCTTTTAAACAAAATTTTTATAAACCAAACATTCTTGGTTAGCAAAAGAACAATCAAGATTTTGTCTTATAGAAAACACTCAAAAATAAAATTCTAAAAAACATCAAATCAATTCGAAGATACTCTTTCATTGTCATTCATGTAGAATGATATGAAAAGTTTGAAAATAAGAAAAAATTGTAAATTTAAACTCTAAATCGATTTAATGTAATCTCTTGAGAATAATTACACAAAACATTTGCAAGTTTGATCCTTTTCATTCTTAGATCAAAGCAGGCGGGCAATTCAATAGTTATAGTTTGGAGAAGCAAACGGCAAGTAATCAACAGAGACAGGTTAGCTGATATGAAAAGTTTGGCCGACCATTGCCACACAAAGATGCAATCAATGGATATCATTTACTTGAATGAAACGAATGAAATTCTGACGTGGCAGCTTACATGGACCACGACTTTGTGCCTCCTTTTGGTTGAAAGTGGAAAACCCTTCTACATCTGATAGGAAGGCGATGGGTCCCTGTTGGGACATAGCTTAGATGGTGGCATTGTCGAGAAACATAGAATTCTCATGTTCTGTAATATTCAGATCCGTAGCATGTTAAATAACTTTTTTTAATTACAAGGGTAATATTAAATAATTGGAGATGGAGTGCTTGGATTCGAACCAAGATTTGTAATATGTCATAACTCATCCTTAACCATTAAGTCAAGAGATTATTGGCGTAGCATGTTATTTTTCAACTTGACCTAAATTTGCTTTTTCACCCCAACTTCTTATCATAAGATTAATCACAGAATTTAATGTAAGTCTTATAATTAAATTCTCGAGTTGATTCTTAAATTTTAAAAAGTCACAATTAAAGATTTAATAAAATGCTGACACAAAAAGTATTAACGTGACACTTTAAAACATGTAACATGTGTTTATTAATTGTCGTTAGGTACATGTCTTTCATTTGGTTAGAAGTATTAATTTCACACAAAAATTGATAACCGAAAGTAAAGTGGATTCTCTAAGTGTAAATTTTTATATAATTCCTATATCAAATATGTGATTAATCCTGTTAATGTAATTTGCAAACTTGGAAGTGATGCTAGACTCGTAGCCGTGGGGGCAGATGGGATTGGTCCCTTTAATTCACCGCACCGCCCTTCATAATGAAGCTATTTTTTAGGTTTGAGATCTTAATTCCATCTACTTGTAAAAGCAAAGAGCTTATTAATTATGCACTTTAAACACATTGCGATAATTTTTAAGTATTCGTATTTGATATATAGCACCTTAATTTCAATGTTGCTTTCACTTTTTAATTTTTAAAAAACTCCAATGTTTTTTTTTTACCGGGTTCGAATTTTACAGTTTTCATTGTTGAGAGAGTTTTACCGTTTATTACTCTCAACTTTAGCAAGATTAATTTAAGATCATAAAATGAATAAAGATACATGTACTCGCACCCAAAAAAACAACTCATATGTTTTTGGTTACATAAAAAAAATCATATTTGATACATATTTTACGCTATAAATATAAATTTTAAGTTTAAAAAATATAAAAAAAAAAAAGTATTCACAGTCTTGTATTGAAAATGTACACCCGAGCTTCAAGCTAAACCAAATCAATTACCAAAATATTACTAATGTAGATGTAATAATTTTTTTGTTATAAAAAAAGTTTTTTTTTTTAAGAAAAATCAGACTCCGTAAAATTCTAGTGTTAAAAATTAAACTATAATCATTCGAATTAACAATCTTTACGATTCTTGAACCTGTAAATTGATTAAAACAACAATAGAGCTTTGCATTTTGATTATTTCAATATGGATTATTCTTGGCATGTTGTGAAACCCTAAGCCAACACATACTTGCCATCTGAAAACTTCGTACGCTAGCAGGCAGAGGGTGGCACCTGATTGTGCGTCGACATTCGTGAACATTGGCCCCTAACATGCCCTGCCACGCTGCCACCATGGCTAAATGTCTTTGCCTCCAACAAGCTACGGGACTTCAACTTCTGGCAGTATTAAAAAATACAGAAATAATATAAATAAAATAAATAAAAGTAATACAAATTAAAATTTAATAAATATTATATTTAACATATCGATATAAATTTTAATATAAATTTTTATATTATACGTTATAAGAATACAAATTATTCCATCAATTTGTAACCAAAAAATAAAATTATTCCATCAATCTCCATCAAATACAAAACAAAACTAATTCTTTCAGGTTTTCCCTCCTTCGGCTGCTAAAGTTGACCAACTTGGTTTTCTGCTAATTTCTGCGAGGGCGGTGGAGGCTACCCCACCATAATGGAGCCCACGTGGTACGTTACTGGCGCTAAGACCAATGGAAACATGACACGTCTACAAAGGGCACCGACATCATCAGATGAGCTCATCCTTATGTGTCATTATTCGGGTTTGATTTGGTGTTTTTTGTGGAGAGTGGGATTGTGGGACCCCACTCGGGCATCCATGATGGGTCCGTTGAAGGTCTTGTGTGTGGGCTCACCTGAATAATCTGACCATCTCTTGGAATCATCCGATCCAATCAAGTGATTAGTGAATCTTCTGTTGGAATTAACCATTCTTTGTTCAACGTCATTCATGATTATCAATGGTTATTGGGTAATTCCTTCATTTTTGTGATTGGTAGCTTGAATAAAAATGTTAAAAAGCCAAGAAACACCACCACTGCCACTTCACATGTAAGTATTAACTTATTGAATTCATCAAATGTACCCAAGTTTAATTTGAGTTTATAGAAATCTTGAGAACTTAAAGAGGTTTAGTCATGGACGATCATATATTTATCTTTAAAATACGAGAATATTGCAAGTATGAAGCTATTTTGGTATAAAATTTGAAAATAAAAGAAAAGATTGCACATGTCATAATTTGAATTTTAGAGTTGTTAGATGTCATTTAAAAATATAATCGGATAGAGTTGAAACAGTCAAATATCAAACTTAAGTTTAATTTGATTTGAAAATTCAAAATTCCGTTTGAATACAAAACAAATTTAGTTTTTGAAACTCGACTTGATAAAATATTTCGAACTCGAATTGATAAACTTGAGTTTAATCAATAAGCTTGATTTGTTATTTTCTAATTGTATATTATGAAGGTAAAATAATAAATTAATAATAGAATATAAATATATATTAAAAAAAGTTCATTTAAGCTAGCGAATCACTCTAGACAAATTATAATACTTGAATTTGCATAACTTATTATTTAAGTAACTCAAGTTTAGCTTGAAAATAAATGAATCAAATTCAAGTAATTATCGAATCGAGTTTAAATAACTCAATAGTAACTCAACTCTTTTACACCCTTAGTGTCACTTTTTAAAAATGATTACATAAACTATTCAAATCAAATCTCAAGTTTTACAGGCTTGAATTTTGATTCAAAACAATGTACTCTTTTTTTTTCTCAAGCTAGAGATTCCATCGTTAAAAAAGGTTTTTTGACAAGGTAAAAAATTTAGACTTGTTGAACATTATAATAGTTAATAATCAAACCACAATTATCGTCAAATTGAAATACAATGAACATGCATGTCACAGTTGCTATATCCTTTCTTTTTGGCTGGCTTGGTTCTTTTGCAATGCCAAGTTGAATTTTGGTGCTATTCATAGTCTTCCTCGCCACTGGCTAGGATTCTCCGGTTGCTGCTCGTAGGCCCTATGGGCCTCATGTAAATTTAGGATCACTCTTAAGTTGGAACATGAACATGCGCTTGAACGTACAATACTCCTTGCTTTGGGCTGGTGGGACGTCATTTGCCTGAACCCATTCCAATCTATCAATAATACTGCGCAAGAAGTCCAAACTCATTGGAAATATTGCCATATTCTAGAATCCCACCCTCAAAATATTCAAATTCCAACAGAAACCTCAGTGGTCAAGGGTCAAGGATGACTTGAAGTTAGATTTTATCGTTTTTGAGATGAAATGATAACACAAAAACAATAAAAAAATAGAAAATGGTATGAATTAAAATTTAATGTGTCAATATGAATTTTAATATGAAAATTTTATATTTCACATCAAATGAACACATTTTGACACGATATGAACGCAAAATACATAAAAAAAAATTATCAAGACTGATTATGACATATAGTAAACCTTAAGCTATTGTCCAAACAATCTCTACCATCACTAGGGATGGAAATGAGTACTCTATAAATGGGTACGCGATACTATCCGACCTGATTAAGTAGGGTTATAGTAGTTAATAATCGGATTTGGGTAGGGTTCGAGTAGTAATTTTACTACCCATCACGGGTTCGGATAGGATTCGAGTAATAATCTTAAAGTACCCTACTACCCAAACCCGATTACAAATAATAATTTTTAAATATTATTATATATATTTATTTATAAAATATTTATTATTAATATAATATTTAATTAAATTAATTCATTAAGTATGTTAATTATGATTTTTAACATTAATTTATTTTTATAAATTAATTTAAATGTATTAATTTAATTTTACTTCAAATTAATTTTAAATTTAAAATTACAAGTCAAATTTTGACTTAATAAACAGGTATTTAACGAGTTCGGATAATTAAATGAGTAATTCTTATATTAAATGGGTAGAGTTCGAGTAGTAAAAATCAAAATAATCGAATTTTTAATCGAATTCAAAATATTAAAATATAATAAAATTCAGATTCAAATACCTCAAATTTTATAGATATATGCTTCGTTTACATCCCTATCCATCGCCACTTCTAATTTTAAAAAAAAAAAAAAATCTTCAGCTCTTAAAGGCCCCTACTCCAATGTCAACGTCAAAACACCGAATGGGACCATTGTGACTGAGAAAACCATCGCACGAAGTCGGTTTTCTCTATGTTCCATTAATTTCAGTGTAGATATAGTACAACTTGTGTATCAGGGGCCAAGAGTCAAAAGCGCTAATGCAATCCCCAGAATTTGAGGCTGCCTTTCTCTGATATTCTATGTATCTCTCGTTTAATCACGCTCTGCCCTCCATGACTAATAACTGTACAATAAAAGTTAAATTACAAAATTGATTATTCAACTTTAGCCAGAATTTCATTTTGATTATCTTATTATGAGACATAACAATTTAATCACCAAGATCTAGATATTTACTCTTTATATCACTTGTTATCTAATCACAAGCTTTTCCTAAAATCGATTTATTAAAATTTGCAGCGCTAGTATTGTCAAACAGTCCTATATTTCGGATCACCACATGACCATTTCTTACCCTAACAAGTTTGAACAAACAAGCTGTAACAACCAAGACAAAGACCATATCCAAAAACTACCCTACTTTCTTTCAGGCTTCCCTCCATCGTGCATTTGAGTTTTTCAACAAAGCAGCTAGCCCAAGCAGACAAGGACCAATCCCAGTTTCACCTAGCTCCAGTCTCCTAGAAACATTTCTTTGTCCTTTTTCTGTCTTTCTGCTTTGTCCGGAGAAGGGTACTCGAAAGTGATCTGGTTCTATGAGTTGATGTCTTTGGCGGTTGGAGCTGTTCCAAGTTCCAGTAACATGGGGTTTGAAGACAACAAGGAGACGGCAGCAGAAGACAAGAGCGGGACTCCTGAGAAGACGGCGACCCTTCCGCAAGAGAGTGAAGATAAAGGTGGAGAGAGGATAGGCAGCAGTCAGATGAGCGACTCCTCCTTCTATGCGACTGATCAGGATGATGATAACGATGATGAGCACCGCAACACTTTACAATTGGGTCCACAGTACACCCTCAAAGAACAGCTCGAAAAAGATAAGGTTAATTAATTTGTTACCAACAATTTTGTTTACTTACATGCATAGAACTTTCTTTCTTTTATTATTATTATGATACGTTGGCGATCATTGCCTGAGTGTAGGATGATGAGAGCTTAAGGAAATGGAAAGAGCAGCTTCTTGGAAGTGTGGATATGAACAACATTGGAGGTACTGAATTAATTTGAAAAGTTTCCTTATTGTAATATTTCGCAATTATGTAGTTAAACATAATCTAAAAAGATTACAATTATGTAATTAAAATAATACATAGAATTAGATAATTATGAAATTTTTAGAGAATGAATCTTGATGTTACGATGAAAGTTGTCTATTTATAATTTGGAAGTCACCGGTGTAAATCACGGAGACAATCTTTTTGTTAAAATGAAGAGAAAATTATATAAGATTGATCTTTTCCAAATATCATAATATGATAGTTTTATGCACTAGATTTATTTTTTTTAGATAATTATGAAATTTTTCTTTTCCATTTTGACTTGCAATTTTGTTAAGAAATTAAGGTCAGATCAAATTGTTAACATTCTATATTGTTCTGGCTCTAGATTAATGGCAAGTATCATTTCCCAGCTGGTTCTTAATCATGTACAGTAATTTAATATGAAGCAGGTCTATATATGAAATTGAATATTTCTGCATTTTGTTTTAATTCTAATGTTGGTTTGTATGTATAACAGAAACATTTGAACCAGAAGTGAAGTTCCTTAGCGCGGCAATTGTCTCTCCTGAGAGGTCTGATATTGTTCTTTCAATTCCCGAAGACGGCAAGCCCAAGGGCTTATGGTTTACACTGAAAGAAGGTAGCCATTATCGATTGAAGTTCTCCTTCCAAGCTGGCAACAACATTGTATCTGGTCTCAGGTACACCAACACTGTCTGGAAAACAGGAGTCAAGGGTAAGCCTCTTGTATGCAATAAATCTAGCAAAATTTGAAGGTAAAAACACTCCAAATCTGCCTAAAAATGAATCTTTTTTATTTTCAGTTTTCAGCACGAAAGAAATGATTGGAACCTTCAGTCCTCAGCTAGAGCCATATACGCATGAAATGCCAGAAGAGGTAGCTCCTTCTGGTTTTTTGGCTAGAGGATCGTATACTGCAAAATCAAAGGTTTGTTCAATAACCAAGTTATGTCTCTTATCTGTATGCTCTACTTACGCTTACATATTGTTTTACCGCATTTTATGCTATCATTGACA
Organism: Heritiera littoralis; assembly: GCA_031772115.1. Classification (NCBI taxonomy): domain Eukaryota; kingdom Viridiplantae; phylum Streptophyta; class Magnoliopsida; order Malvales; family Malvaceae; genus Heritiera; species Heritiera littoralis. The sequence continues at coordinate 1,657,128 of JAPDPK010000059.1, read as the reverse complement.
TTCTTGCTGTGCATGGTGGCACTGAATTTAGAGGTTAATGCTCAGTTTTTCTTGAACTTACTTATGATTTAATCAATTGGTCATGGTCAATTGTCAGTTTGTCACCTCTTAATTTTACGTAATCATTTACCGATAAAAAGAAGATGAGTTTTGCTGCAACGATAAATGTTGTTTTCTTATGATCTAAAGATTGTAAGTTCAAGTCATAAAAATAATATCTGATTATGTCAGAAAAAAAATTACATACATATAACTTTTTTTAGACCTTACAATGTGAAATCCTCATGCTTTGGATTTGCCATTATCTGCCAATAGAAAAGCAATATCTTTATGATGTGAGTTCTTGGGCATGAATGAGGTCCGATCTCAATAGTAACAGATTGCTTACCTTAGGGTAGAATAAGAATGGAGAAAAGACCACAAGAACTGTTCTTTCATAATATATAGTGCATCTAGTTTTATCAATGACCAATATCTGGTTAATTCCTAGGGTTTGGATACTCAAACAATGATCATTGGGCAATAATGAGAGAGAATGAGGATATTAATTCTTATAACTTGCTTAATTTATATCTATGTTGTTTTGTTTCAACTCTTTATTTTTCCTTTTCCAAAATAGATATGAAAGTTCGATCCTCCGAATATATGAAAAAAAAATAACTATGCATATATCGAATCCATACTTGTATCTGACACTCACTCGGAGTCCGAGTATCATTGATTTATAAGATGGTATATTTGGCCCATGAATTCGTTCATTTAACTTATCATTCTTTGGGTACCTTTAGCAAGTTATATGGCTCCCCATGCTGTTAATATGATTTCTGCTGTTTCTAAATCAAATTGTCAAAAGCAGGCTGGCTTACAGTTTCTCTTTGTCTCAGTTCCTTGACGATGATAACAAGTGCTACTTGGAGATCAACTATACATTCGACATTCGAAAAGAGTGGGCTGCTCTTAAAGAATGAAGAACGCTACTTGAGGAGCTCTAACACCCTTCATTCACTCCATGCATGTTCTTATGCCTATTATATATTCAGCTAAAGTTTCTCCCTTTCAGACAATTTTCAACTGCTAGTTTTCCTGGTTATCTACTTCATTTCTGTCTAGACCAGGTCCCATAACAAAGCAAGTGAAAGATTTCGCTTGGCAAAGCTTCGTTAATTAAGAACAGAGTTTAGCATTTCTTAGGGACATTTTGATAATGACGTCTACAACTCTAGATATTGTTCTTGTTCTGTTCTGTTCTGCAAGAAAGGAGTGAGTCAATTTATTATTCTTTCATCATCATCAAACTGCTCTATATTCAGTTATTCTAAATTAAACAGGATTAAAAATTATTAAATGTTTTATTAAAATAATTATTTTTTAATACAGGAGTTTTTAAACTTAATAAGCAAAATTTAAATGATGATATATACTTCATCTCATTTTTTTTATTTTTTAAATATTCCACTAAGTGTAAATGTTATAATTTTAATTTGATTTGTGAAGTTTAAAAGTTTCGTTATAATGTATTGAATAATAACTTTTTTTTTGAATTATTTTCCCTTACATGGAATGAAAGTTTTTAATGTTACAAGTGATTAAAAAATTGGCTTACATTCCTTTTTCTTTTTTAATCAATTTTTTATTTTTTAATATTTTCTATAAGATGTGAATCATTATGTAAATAATTTTGTTTGTAAATCTAAAAACTTTTTTGTTGACGCATTAAAAAAAATTATTTAAAAATTTTAGGGAAACTTAATAACTTAGAAAAAACCACTAGAATAAAGCTGAAACCGTTGTCTTCAAATTAAGCATTCGACTAGAACAAACTTGCACCTAGTGTCTTGTGCTTCAACTGAAAGACAGCAGGAAGCCTTGGAGTTTGGACTTTGCACTGTCTCTTCTTTGATAAAGAAAAATGTGTTGTGAAATGATGTTGTTGTAGCTCTGAATGACATGACACTTACTCAACATATCTTTGCGTTTTGACCGAATCAATTGAAAGCAATTTGCCTGTCTCACTCCTAGAAAAAGAGTGTCGAATTAAGCAAAGATTGAGAAGCCAAGACCCGAAGCATTAAGCAAAAGGAAATCAAGCTGAAAGGGCAATGGCAACTACCTAGTCTGGCCAATACTGATGATGCTAACCTCTCAACTTCCCCACCTCCTTTTAGACTCCTGCTCGACTTTGCTTTGCACCAACTAATTATAGAAGCTTCCATGCATGCATTGCAACATTATATTAGCAAATTTCTTTCCCATACGTTTTTGTTTTTGGAATATTGTAACTTGTATTGAGTAATGTGATCATCTTTTTTTTAACAAATAAATTAAAGATAATTATTCTATACACTGTTAACAGAATATTTTTATTCTACAAACGGTATTAAAATTGTGACAAGTATTTTATTTTTTTATTTTAATATTTTTATAGGACACGTATCACGATCTTAACATCGTTTGTAGAATAAAAATATTTCACTGACAGTGTATGAAATAATTATCCATAAATTAATACTTGTTGAATATGTTTTTAAAACGAGATGTTAATTATGTTATGTATATATGTATTTGTCGTTGAATCAAATTAATTACAATTATTTTTTATATAGCAATAAAATGTGTACATTTGTCATAATTTTTATTTTTCTTCACATTATTTTATATATATGTATATATATATATATATTATACTTTTTATCTTTCAAATGATGCATAATGCTAATTGCAGGTATGACAACATCTTGATTGAATGATTAAAAAAAATTGTAACATGTTATAATGTTTGAATTCGAGTTTAAACAATTTCAATTTTTTTTAGTGTAGGCACAAATATCATCATCTATTTTACGGTCTAAGATTAATTTTGTTCGGATCTGGAGTGATAAACAATCTCAACTTTACTTTCAATTATAAAAGGAATAAAAAACCACCAACTTAATAATAATACTTAATTAATCAAGGATTTAATTATTGCAATGAAGTTCATGTGCAGAAATTAATATTCAAATAGCAAAGCAATGACAGTTTGATACTGCCAATTGCACCTAATTATTTCCCTGTGTAGAAAAAAGAAAAAGACAAAGCGCACCTCTCCAAGTAAAAATGTTTAATTACTAATTAATTATAGTAGGAGTAATAAACAATTTTTTAACTCAATTTTGACCGCAGATTTCAATGAATTTTCACATGCTGCTTCGCTGTCGTAGGCTATTTGCATATATTGAGAGTTTTTTAAGTGCATGCCCTTTATCCTAAGATATTGTTTTTATTATAAGCATTTGGAATTCATCTAATTCAACTATATGAATATTTATATTTGATTATGTATTTTTTTTATAGGAAGGTACAAAAGGAGAAAGTGGATATAATTCTTGGACTTTAATTTTTTCTAAAAATATAACAATTATTAGATCAAGTCTTTGTTGTTATATTTGATTATGTATATTATTTGTTTGAAACATAAAAATATGTTTTTCTTTTGGTCAAAAAGTATCATAACATATATTACTATAGGATAGTTTAAATTTGATGCCTTTCTCTTGTAACCAAATATATATATATATACAGAGAGTTTATATATGATGCACTGACAGTGTATAGTTTCTATATACTGTCAATGCATTAGAGGTTGACACCTCATGAATAGACCCTTATGGGCAAATTTAAAAAATTTATTTATATTTACATATAAGGGTCTATTGATGAGCTGTCAATCTCTAGTGCATTGACAGTGTATAAAAATTATACACTGTCAATGCATCATATATAAATCCATATATATATATATATATATATATATATATACACACACACACACGAAATGGTTACTCTAATGTGTACATATGTTGTTCACTTTCATTCAAATCATACAATATAATGACTTATTAAAAAAATAATTTATTACACATATATGATAATAAAATGAATTTTAACAGATTTTTTTAATGATTTTGATAATAAATAATTGATTTTTTCTAATAATATATTTATTGGTGTAAAAAAACAGCCAATACAATTTTTTTTGAGTAAAATGTTTTTATTAAAAAGTTACAATTATAATCAATATATTACATTTCATAAACTGAAAATTATAAAAATTACTTTAATCAAACTAAACTAGTAAATAATTAAATTAAATTTAAATTTACACATTATAAGATTTGAACTTGAATTTCTAAATCCCAACCCAAAACTTTCTCCTTGCTATTGCCTCATCCCATACGATCTTTTCTTGTTAATCTATATGTGGAGTGTAGATCAAGCTTTTATTATGGTAATGTTGTCATAATATATAATTAATTGAACAGATTTAAAATACTTATTGCGTGCATGGTTGAGAGTCTCAAACATATGAAAAATTGGAATTCTTAATTGAACAATTCACTCAATTCATTTAGTAGTTAGTCAGCACTAATATTTCAAAAGAAATTAAAAATAATTTACGATTTTTCTTAAAAGAAAAGTATAAATAATTAATGTTCGCTAATTCTCTGGGCCATGCTCTTTCAAAGATCCTCACCTCTCTAACCGCCACCCTTTAAATAACAATAATAATAATAATAAACACATTCTATTAAAATAAGTATGAATACTTCGACAATTTTTTTTCTCTTGAAAAGGAAAAAGTATGAATGCTTTACCTAAACAAAGATATTTGATTAAACCATAATGCTTAATTATACTAAGTAATTACGTATATTTGTGTTATATTTATTTTATGTAAAATATGTAAAATACAAAAATCATTATATCACAATTCGTATTAACAAGTTAAGTAGTAAATTAATTTTTTAATTTTTATCAAATTTATATATAATTTTTATTAAAATTTTAATTCGTATCATTTTTTTAATTAATTTTATATGGCATCGTTGTAAGATGCCCGAAATTAGCATGACTATATTAAGTGATTTTGCGGCAAAGCAGAACTGCGGTGTTTTCGTGGTGGTGAAGTGAGCTGGGAATGAAATATACTAGGCAGGCATATTTGAGGCTGGTGGGTTCGAACTGCGGATGTTTGGAGAGTAAGGATAGGAAGAAAATGTTAAAGACAGTCATTTTTTAAGATTATTTTTAATATTTTTATTTTTATTTTTATTAGATTATTTGTGTAAGAAATAAAAATTAAATTATATAAATATTAAAAAATACTTTTCAAATAATTTATAATTATAAATAATCGATCTATACATAAAATTAAAAAAATAATATAATTTAATAAAAATAAAAGTATTAAAAATGACTCTCCTTAGACTTTCTTTAAAATATAATACTGCAGCTCTCTCTACGGTCGGCAATCGGCTTCTTCTCGTGGCAGCAACGACTCGACAGGCGACAGCCAATGCCGGTTGGCTCTAATCTCCACCAGGTCCCCACCAGGCACCAACTCTTTCTTTCCTTTGCTTTCTTTCTTATTTAACAAAATCAAGATTGATTCTTATTTTATTTTATTTTTATTTTTTATTTTGCTACACATTTCGTAGAGGTAATGCTTTTGAATTTGAGTAAACAAACATTAAATACACGTTACTTTCGATTTTGTCTCCATTTCTTACTTTTCACTCCAATATTTTTTTACTTTTTCCCACTAACCTTTTTTCTTTTTATTATTTTTATAGAGCATTAAATTAAAGCAATTATCGACAAATGTATCAAATAACAAGAAAATTTTTTATTGTTTTGAATTTGAATATGTTGAGATGTAGTGAGAAAATATTTTTTTTTTTACAAATTCACTAAATTTGACTTAAAAAAAAACTTAAATCAATTCTCAAAAAATATGTACTTGACAAATTTAAAAAATCTCTTTATCATTAAAAAGAAAAAATAAACCAGCCAATAATGAATGCCAAAATTATTATCATGTATGTTTGGTTGGTAAAACCAGAATTTTTTTTTCTCTTTCATCCGCTTAACAAAGGTGTGAAAAGTGGGGTCCCAATTTCACCATTGTTATTTCTATTAAGCATCACTCGACGAAGTAGAGTAAAACATTTATGATAACTTACCCACATTATTTTTTAGTGTTTTATAAATTGTACTACTTTAATGTTTTCCAATTTCTTTAGAAAGAATTCAACTCCAATTTCAATTAAACATGAAACTGATTGATTGATAAGTGAAATAGTGAATCACTTGGAGTTTTGTCAAATTGATTAGATACCTCCAAAAGGGGAAGAGTTGTAAAAGTCTTGGGATAAATCTCAAATCCCTCCAATAGAATTGCTCTTCTAAAAAAAAATAATTATTCATCTCTTATCCTAAATTTTATTGGTTCACAGAAAGGCACAAGAAAATAAGTATGGAATTTCGAATTTAATTCATTTTAAGAGAGAATAACAATAGATAAATTAAGCTTCAATTGTTAGTTAGTTCTAATTCTACAAATTAGCAAGATCAATTTACCATGAAATGGAAACCTTCGATGAGATGGTGAAGGATGATATAGTGATGAAAAGGATGGTGAGGAGCACAAGGTTGGTGTCCCAAAGGATTAGGAAACTAATTAGTTGAAAAGTGATTAAGAAAGCCTACCTTACATGGCCCTCTTTCCTTGAAAGATTTGCCAAACAAAGAATACCATCCCCATCCAATTAAATCCACAGTAAAGCAAATAACATCTCATATGCAATGTAATTTTTTCAATTTTTCTTGATCATTGGTAGTATTTTTTTAATTTCTTGCACCTACTATTTCCTTGCACTTTACATCTCCCTTTAAGCACCAACAGCTGGCACCACCCCACACTCACTTTATTTTTTTTTCCATATCTTGCAACTTACAATCAAAATATCCCATCTTTATATAGTCTCTCTCAGCTTATTTCAATCCGCTACATTGGCACTCAAAGCACTAAACTTTCTCTCTGAATTCCTCCTAGTCAGGTTAGTTTAGTTTGTCTGCTCTCAGTGAAATTTGCTTTCTGTTAAAAATTTCCGTTCTTTGAAAGTTCTAGTGATCCATTTTCTTTCAAGTTAAATGAATGTCTAAGTTAAATCTGGATCTTTGTTTGCTTTTTGTTGCTGTACATTGTCTGGCTGTGGGTTCTTTTGTTTTTGGTCCTAGAAGTTACTTGGCTTTTTCTGGGAAACTGCTAGTGTGAAGTAGCCTGCTGGAAGTAAAGTTGAGTTACTGCCATTTGTGAAGTCAAGGTGTAATGCAAAGGGAAAAATAGATTTTGATCTGGATTTTTGGTCTGAAATTTGAATACTTGGGGATTTGGTGAGTTTTACTTTGTCTGAATGAGCTCATGAACAAGAAAATGGGTTATGAGTTCAGTTTATGTTTCTTAAATCCAAATCTCGATGTCATCTGTAATTGCATTGTCTTAGATCCTGTTTTAGGCTTTTTTGTCTTATTATGGTTAAGAGTGGTCTGATTATTTGCTTTGTTGGATGAGCTAGACAAGATCTGGTTTTTCATTACTTTCTATTCTTGCGGAAACTTGTAGATTTTGGTTCTATTTACAATGCATTACTTGTTTTATACAGAAGACATAATCCTGAGGTTCTGATCTAGATTCTGAGATGGGATTTTGATCTTTGGGAATTTCTTATTAGTTTTCCGTTCGTAGTGTAGATTTATTGGGTTTTTTGCTGTTTAGCTGCAATGTAACTGTCAAGGATTTGATTCTTGCAGGAATCTGGAGTGTTCACTGCAGAAGCAAAACCAAATTTCTGGAAAAAATGGAGTTTTCCAGGATTTTCACGATTAGTTGTTCTGTATTGCTCTTGTGCTCTTCATTGGCATATGGTCAAGCTACTAAGCCTGCTAGTCCTCCGGCTCCGGCCGCATTTAGCCCAGCACCAGCACCAGCACCGGCATATGTAAACCTCACTTATTTACTCTCTGTGGCTGGTCCATTTCACACTTTCCTTGACTACCTTGAATCCACCAAAGTCATTGACACATTCCAAAACCAAGCCAACAACACTGAACAAGGCATTACAATTTTTGTGCCGAAAGACAACGCCTTCAAGGCTCTTAAGAAGCCTTCTTTGTCCAATCTCAGTGGTGACCAGATTAAATCACTCATCCTTTACCATGCCTTGCCTAAGTACTATGCCCTTGCAGACTTCACTGCCCTCAGTGCAAAAGGCCCTGTGACCACCCTTGCCGGTGGCTCATACACTGTGAATTTCACTGATGATTCGGGCACCGTGCACCTTAATTCAGGATGGACCAAAACAAAAGTTAGCAGTGCTGTACATTCAACTGACCCTGTTGCAATATACCAAGTGGATAAGGTCCTTCTTCCGGAGGTGATCTTTGGTACTGACATACCTCCAACTCCAGCTCCAGCTCCAGCCCCAGCTCCTGATGTTAGCCCAGCTGCAGATTCTCCATCAGCAGAATCCAAAGAAACCGGTTCTTCACCGAAGTCCTCGCCTTCAAAATCATCATCTCATAGGATTTTGTGCTTGGGAATCTGGAGTCAGCTGGTTTTGGCGGTCTTAGGTGGGGTGGCTCTGCTCTTCTGAGGCAGACTTCCTTGAGTATAATTTATGTTCAAGGGGAGCATCTGCTCTCTCAATTTACTTTGATTTTTAAAACCATTTTTTCATTTGTACGTTATTGAGATTATGTTTTGAGAATGTGATTTCTTGTGTTATAATTACTATTTCAATTTAAATGGCGTTTTGCTTGAATCTAAACCACTTGTTCACGGTATCATAGAATTGTAATTGGCATGCTGTTAAAATGAATGATTGTAAACACACAAAGTTCAAGTTCTTATTTGCTTAGCTTCCTGCCATTGGCGTTCATGGAACTCCATTAAAGGCATAAGCAAGCTCAGTAGAGTATGGCTTACGGTTAAGTTGGTGCACCAGGAATCATTCTGCTGCTGCTAACTCTTGCATTAATGGCAAGTCTTTCAAGTTGCCATTGAAATGCCAACTAGTGAATGAAGATGAGCAAATGTGCAGGGTTAAGTTAGATTACGTGGAATTTAAGATAGGAAGAAGGGGGGCATGGGCCAGTGTGTTTTCCCACTGTCCCTTGAAAATCATGCTGATATACTCATTGCAAGGACCACCCAGAAAAATTGTACTGCACAAATTCTTTCACCAGGTTGGCCAACTGGTGACCAACAAATCGAAAAGGAAGAATTGGAGTTGGAGCTGGTATTTGTCAGGTGCTTAATCTTGCATTAATGTAGTTATACAAATGGAATCATTAATAATTCTCTTAAATGAGAAAAAGTCATATTGGCCTATTAGCTCAGCTGGTTAGAGCGTCGTGCTAATAACGCGAAGGTCGCAGGTTCGAAACCTGCATGGGCCAAATCGTTTTTTTGTTAGTTTAATTAGTTAAATGTATCCTTAATATTTTGTATAAAATAAATATAAGTTTTCAATTTTTTTTATTACAGATAATTATTCCATATACCGCTGGTGGAGATTTTTATTTCATAAGTGAAGTTAGGATCATTTTATTAGTTTAATTAGTGTTTAATTAGTTAAATGTATCCTTAATATTTTGTATAAAATAAATATAAGTCTTTAATTTTTTTATTACAGATAATTATTTCATATACCGCCGGTGGAGATTTTTATTTTATAAGTGAGCTTGCTTATGCCCTTAATGGAGTTCCATGAACGCCAATGGCAGGAAGCTAAGCAAATGTATTTTTTGTTTTTAAATATTTTTATAAGATAATTGTCATATACAGCCAATCATAACACTTGTCCCTATTTTATTTATTTTTTGTTTTTTTAAATATTTTTATAAGATAATTGTCATAATCCTACATCACTTGTCGAGTAAAAAAAAACTCCATCGGCGATGTATGAAAATAATTATCCTTTTATTATATGCAAATAATTCCATAAAATTTTATTTTATTATAAATAAATTTCTAAACTTTTAAACTTTTTATTATATGTAAATCAGTTCATAAATTTTTATTCTACTGTAAATAAGCTTCTAATTTTTTAAAATAATACAATTAAATCCAAATTTATTAAATGAAACTAAGTACTATTTGAACATCTTATGTAACAGATAACGTAGATAGTTTTTGTGAGTTGTCACATCATGTCACACATGTGTAATAGCATCATTTAACAAATTTGAATTTAATTGTAATATTTTAAAAATTTAAAATATTATTTACAATAAAATAAAAATTTATAAATTAATTTATATACAATAAAACATTAAAAACTTCTATCTATTTCGTGCAATAATAAAAAAAATAGAAGTATATTAAGCTATTTTTTGTCTTGTTCAAATGGAGCGGTGGCCCAACTCCCATTGAAACTCGATTGCGTCAGCAAGAGTTTGGGCTTTATCTTCTAAATTGTGTCAACAAGGCGGGGCTGCCATGAAAAATAGAAGTGGGTGGCGGAAGAGCAAGCGAGGTCGCTGCGGCCTAGTCAAATCACAAATGCTCGCAAAGTCGGCTAAGAGCACCGACCAGTGGCGTTACTTTGGGTTGGATTGTTGACATATTTGTTTTATGTAACATAGTTTAGGAGAATGTGAGTCATTTGGGTTTGGCCGGCGAATGTTGTTTTGCCGTAGGTAATCAGCTTTCTTCCATGTTAAGAAATACTACTAATATCTTACGCAAAAATGCACTACTATATTTTTTTTTTTCATTTTTTCAAAGATTAATTCATTAATTAATTTTTATTTAAAGAGACGCGTTTTCAATTTTTATTTTTTGAATGAAATCGATTTTGGATTTGATAATGGATTGTTTTAACTTGATTTAATTTAATTACATCTTTATCAAAATCAAAGGTACAGTATTTGAAATGAAATAAATAAAGCATAAATATTCAATTTACTTTTTTCTGTTTATAGGAGGTGCAAAGAAAAGTAAGAAATCGAACTTTGACTTAATTTCTCCTAAGAAAGAGTAACAATAATTGGGTCAAATTTTGGTTGTTAACTATTCAATTTATTATCAATAAAGTTTTTAGATTTTATAAGCGAAATTAATACGATCACACAAACTTTATTTTATTTTTTAATATTTTTAAAGGATATATGTTAGCATTTTAATTTTGTTTGTGAATTCTAAAACATTTTTTTAGTCTGAAGTGAAATCTAAAAAGTTTATTAGCAGTAAATTTGACATTTCGTGCATATAATTTGTATTTATTTCAGCTACACAATATTCGTTTTGTGTCAACACATCAAATACAAAATTATTTTTTAATTTTTATCATATTATATAAAATTTTATCAAATTTCAGCCTATGTTGCATTCTTACCATTTATTCTGTCATTTTATATTGTATTTAAAATTATCATATTTACAATATATTATATAATTATTCATAAAGTAATATGATAATTGATAATAAATAACAAAAACAAAAACGAAAAATAAAAAGAATTGATATTTGACGCCTTGCCTCCACCAACACGGGACAAAATGAATATTTAATTTATATGTTTTTTTTAAAAGAAAAAATTCCAATTCTTTCTCTGTTTTTATTTAGCCTTTTCTTCTTCTCTCTCTTATTCAGATTTGCAATCGGCAGTGTTCGCGGGTTCTTTGGGGGCAACACGCTTTTCTCTCATCCTCAACATCACTCTAATCCAATCAGGCAAACATCCTCTCTCTCTCATTCTCTTTCTCAAGTGCCAGAAAACCTACGACGAGCAAAGGAAAAGAAAGAAATGAACGAAGAAACCAGTCTTCAATCTTAGTTGCTCTGTCTCTTTTCTCTCTGTTTCTCTTCAGGTTCGTTTTCCTCCTTATCATTCTCTCTTTTGCGTTCGTTTTCATACATGGGTCGTTTCTTGAGTGTCTGTTTTGATTAGTATAATTGTCTTTCTCTTGGGTTTGTAGTTTGCTTTCGTCGTTTAATTTTCCTAGTGAATTACGTGTATGCATGCAAGTTAATTTCAAACATACACAATGGTTTCTCTATTGGGTTTCTCTTCATTTCTGCTTTCGTTGGATCTGCTTTTGTTGAATTGTCATTGGCTCAAGTAGTGTGTAATGTGAACATATTACAATCTTTGCTTTTGTGTGTGAATAGGTGGTAGAATTTGGTGGAAAAAACAAGGCGAACAATGTCTAGTTATCAAGGTGTAATCGTTTCTGATCCTTGGCTTCAAAGCCAGTTCACTCAAGTCGAGCTCCGCACCCTCAAATCCAGGGTAACCTTATTTTTCTCTTTGTTTTCGTTGCTTTTGTTTTTCATTTCATCAATTTTTTACATAATATATGCATATGAATTGGCAATCTTTGTTTGACATGGGGCATGGGTTTCTTTTTTGTTGCTTTTTAGTTTCTCTCTGTAAGGACTCAACATGGTCACGTTAAAGTGGGTGATCTGCCACCAGTTTTTGCGAAGTTGAAGACTTTCAGTGAAATCAATGAGGATGAGATTAAGACTATCTTAGGAGATTCACATTGTGACATGGGTGAAGAAATTGATTTTGAGGCCTTCCTTCGGGTGAGTCTTTTCAAAATAAGGGATGTGCTACTTTTCCAGTATGGCATTGATAATGATGAAGAAAATTCGATAACTCAAATGTCGTGCATCCATAGTTCCTGATGTATTTGTGTTAGAATACCTGGTGGATATGCTTTTTCAGTTTTTCTACATATGTTCTCAATATTTCTTGCTTAGTGGCAATCAATGGGGTTTGGTGAATTGGCAGGCTTTTTTAAATTTGCAAGGTCGTGTATCTGCAAAATCAGGTGGCTCAAAATCTTCATTTCTCAAGGCAACCACGACCACTTTTCACCATGCTATTAATGAATCCGAGAAAGCTTCCTACGTTGCTCATATTAATAGCTACCTGGCAGAAGATAAATTCTTGAAAGATTTTCTTCCAATTGATCCAACCACAAATGATTTATTTGATCTTGCTAAAAATGGAGTTCTTCTTTGGTTGGTTAACTGCACCTAATTGACAATGTTTTACTCCTTTGTGTTTATTCACGATTTGATGTTTGTTGGTGCTTTTTGTTGCTTTCATGCAGCAAGCTTATCAACATAGCTGTACCTGGGACCATAGATGAGCGAGCTATAAACACAAAAAAGGTTCTCAATCCCTGGGAGAGGAATGAGAACCATACTCTTTGCCTAAATTCTGCAAAAGCTATTGGTTGCACTGTGGTTAATATTGGCACGCAAGACCTTGTTGAGGGAAGAGTAAGTAATGATCCTTCCTAATACCAATTTAGGTGTTATAGTTTCTTTTTATTATAGACTTGCACAAGGTTTTAACTTTTTCTGTCATCTTTTTTTTTTTTTTAATTTTGTAGCCACATCTGGTACTTGGATTGATTTCTCAAATTATTAAGGTATTCAACTCAAACTTCATTTGAATTCATTTATATTGTGTCTGTAATGTATGAAAAACCATACCAATCATATCATTTTTCTTCTTCCCTAGATGTTTCAAGGGATAGAGTTTTAATTATATTGCTAATGATGTTTACATGGATGTGACATCAGATTCAACTACTAGCAGATCTCAATTTGAAGAAAACTCCTCAACTCGTGGAATTGGTGGATGATAGCCAGGTCAGAGAATGTTAATCGGTTTTGCTTCTTTCCATGTTTGATAGTATCAGATACAGGATAAGTACCATTTTGCAGGTTCAAAACAATTATTCTGCTTCTGTATAATTTCTGTAGGAAGTGGAGGAGCTCTTGAGTCTGGCACCTGAAAAGGTTTTGTTGAAATGGATGAACTTTCATCTGAAAAAAGTTGGATATGAAAAGCAGGTTACAAACTTCTCTTCGGATTTGAAGGTGAGAAACTGATTGATTTATTGATTCTAGTTGTTGCATATCAATTTTATCTTTAAAAGATTATAAATTATTCTTATCATGGTTTTCTGTGCTGCACTAATCTTTAGTTTTGGGCCTTAAGTTCCTTGAAATGGTGAAACAATCACAGGAAAATGTTTGTTAGTCTTTCAGTGTCTCAAATTTTAATATATCATCATATTCACAAACAATGCCTCCTTGTGTGGATAAGGATTTGATTCATGGTTATATAATCTAGTAACGAGTACTTGTTGATGTGTAAGGTATATATTGCCACTTGTCTATGTTATTTTCCATTTTCTAGTGACTGATGTATGATAAACCTGTTATTTGTAGGATGGAGAGGCATATGCACACCTGCTTAATGCACTTGCCCCTGAACACAGTACCCTCTCAACTTTGAATACAAAGGATCCAACGGAAAGAGCAAACATGGTTCTTCAGCAGGCAGAAAAATTGGATTGCAAACGATATCTCACTCCTAAGGACATTGTCGAGGGTTCACCAAATCTCAATCTTGCATTTGTTGCACAAATATTCCAGCATAGGTGAGAAATAATGTTTTTCATATTTTGTGCTTTATTTCTGTATTACATTTCATAATTGTTCATATTACTTGCCCCTGTTCATTTTCATTGATTTTCTCAAGTTGTCACTGAACTGATCAGTGCCTTCTGTAAAACTTAATCGTATTTTTCTACTGACACTTGATGATCTAACAATGTATATTGTCTGGTTTTTTTGTTGTATTCATGTGGGAAGAGCTGACTCAATCATGTACTTACTATTTTGTTTTCTCATTTCTTTGTTACATGTGATCTTGTGTTACAGAAAAAGAGGTAACCCTCTTCCATTCCGGAAACCATTCTTTATATCTCAGGACTCGGTGCTGAGACCTCTAAGTCGGAGTCTCAAGCTCTAATCACTGGGGTGTTCACTTGGAGATATATACTTATAATTGTCCAAATTAGTTTAACTAGCATATAATTTCTCTTGCAGGAATGGTTTGTCCACTGACACCTCAAAGATGTCCTTTGCTGAGATGATGACTGATGACGCACAAACTTCTCGTGAAGAGAGATGCTTTCGACTTTGGATTAACAGTCTTGGAATTGCTACATATGTCAACAATCTTTTTGAAGATGTTAGGAACGGGTAATGTGCTCTTTACTCTTGTAAAATTTTGGCTCTCCCAGCAGTATCAAGCAGTCAAATCTTGTTTGGTGTCCACCCTTTTCTGCCTGCAGATGGGTTCTGCTAGAGGTTTTGGACAAAATTTCACCGGGATCAGTTAACTGGAAGCATGCAAATAAGCCTCCTATAAAGATGCCTTTCAAAAAGGTTGAGAACTGCAATCAAGTTATAAAGATTGGGAAAGAGTTGAACTTCTCACTTGTGAATGTAGGTGGCAACGATGTTGTGCAAGGAAACAAGAAACTTATACTAGGTAAGATCTTCCATTTTACTATCTATTTTTATTGTTAATGGGATAGCCAGTTCAAGAGAAACACTTAACATTTCTCTGCTGTCTCTGGTGTGAATAGGGCTGTTATATTATCATTTTTGGTAAAGGTGAGGGCTGTTATTTTGATATTTTGACATACAGCACTGGTATCATTCCTACGGCTCTTAAATAAATGCATATTCCAAGAAATTTTTGGCTTCGGGGTTGTAATATGATCTTACAGTGGCTAGCCTCTGAGTGGCAGATTTGTATTTTTAAGCCTTGAAATGGCTCCTTGCTCTATATTTCTCCCCTATGTTCTGTAAAGTGACTTCACTCTTCTCATTTTCTTGTTTTTCTACCTCACTTCCAGCATTTTTGTGGCAACTCATGAGGTTTTCTATGCTGCAACTCCTAAAAAACTTGAGATTTCACTCCCAAGGTAAAGAAATCACGGATTCTGATATTCTGAACTGGGCTAACAAGAAAGTAAAGAAGGCAGGTAGAACCTCTCAAATGGAGAGCTTCAAGGTACATAAGCAACAAAAAGAAAATCGTATCTTAAAATGTTTTATTGTAACACAAAGACTGACTCCGGTTTTTATTGGACTCTTGCTTTTAGGATAAAAACCTTTCAAATGGTATATTCTTCCTTGAGCTTCTTAGTGCAGTGGAACCAAGGGTGGTTAACTGGAGTCTTGTTACCAAGGGAGAAACCGGTATGACACTGTTTCATTATTATAAAATGTGTCCTTTTCCTTTGAAACTTGGGTGACCACATTTTTATTTGGCACTTGAGCAATAAAATGAGGTGCCTGCCAAAGCGCCATTTTTGTTTCCTGCAGAGGACAAATGAATAGGATGAGACTTAGGTTCCCTTTGTGAAGTTCCTTAGATTCCTAAAAAAAAAAATTACTAACATACATTAACACTGCTTTGAAACTTTAGTCTTTAACCTTCAATCAATAATTTTAATCCATGGTGGTGATTTTATCGGGGAAGCTAAGGAACTATATACAGGAAAGTTTTGTTCAAGTCTCACCCTTTCGAATGAATACTATGTATATAAATGCAATGGAAGAGATGTTTAATTTTATTGTTATTGACACTGCAGAGGAAGATAAGAAGTTGAATGCAACCTATATAATCAGTGTTGCACGAAAGCTCGGATGCTCTATTTTCCTGTTACCTGAGGATGTCATAGAGGTAATGTTGTTCTGAGATTCAATATCCTAATCCCTTCTATGAATCCTTTCCGACTTTAAATTATTAATTCCTTTTTTTTTTTTGAGATAATGAATGCTTGAATTCCTTTTTTGTTATTAATGCTTGACTATTTTATGCCTGAACTGAATAAGCCAGACATCAGTCTGTAGTTTTTGTTAGGTTGGCACATTACTTTGTTTCATATAACTTCTAACTTTAATGTCGGTTATAACAGGTAAACCAGAAAATGATGCTTACCCTGACTGCCAGCATCATGTACTGGAGCCTACAGCAGCAGGTATCTGATTCTGAAGACGGTGAGGATCCTGATGAATCATCTTTGTCACCAAAGGAGAGTGAGAATGAGACAGATCTCGCTGGTGAAGTCTCGAGTTTGGATATTGATGATTCGGTCTCAGACACAGCTCAAATCCCCCCAGACCAAAAACTGAGGAAATCTCCACAGAAACTGAGTGAAATACAATCTCCAAAGACCAAAGAAAAGGATGGTTAAGTACAAAATGACCATAGGCAGCTTCGTAATTCTTTTCCCCTATTCTTTTATTTGAAAGAACTGGAGCTAGGGGCCTTGTTCTGGTCTATTGCTTTTGTAGGATAAAAAGAAATGTTACTGTAAATTTTTACCTGCTGTTAGAAATATTCTTTGGATTGCATTGATTATGCTGAATAATGTAAGAAGTGAAGAAAGCATTTCAAAGTGAACCTTATCGACAAATTTCAATTGATGCTCTCCTCCTTGCGGCAGTGTCTTGCATATAAAGTAGCTCTTTTCCATTTATCAATGCCATTTACCGAAAGCAAAAGTCCTGAGTTCTAGAACTTGGTTTAAGTGTGCTGAGTTACTCGGTAAGATGCACTAATCTTCCCTCTCGGTCTCGAACTAGAGCTAAGCAAGAAAAGAGGATTACACGAATGTCAATTTCACCGGAAGGTTAATTTATTTTGCATTTATTTATATTAAATTTATGTTTATTATTATGTTTTTATATCATTAACTAAGCTTACGTTTATTTTCATATATTGCAGATTATTATTATTATTATTATTATTATATCTACTGATACTAATTTTAAATTTATCTTCATGTGTTTATGATTTTTTAACATGAAAATAAGTGTAAATTTTTTAAAAAATAAAAATAAATGTAAACTTATTGTCAATAAAAATAAAATAAATTAACCCTATGATAAAGTTGATTTTCCTATAAAATTATTTGAAAAAAAAAAAGATGTCATTAATGGTGTAAAAAAATGTTCATCCTTTCATTTTTTTTATTATGGTAAATTCAATTTATTTTTTTATAATTTTTATTGACTACTTTGATTTATAATTAATATAAAATATAGATATTTTAAACTGTCATTGTAAATTTTTATTATAAATAACAAATTTATTCGATTATAATCAAGAATCTTAATATGATTGAAAGACTTTCGATAGGGTTAATGCTTGTTACTACGAAAAATATAAAAATACATTTTTATCCTTCATATATATTATAATTACGCAACCTGAATTTCTTCTTTCTCTTTCTTCTTCATGCTTCAACCTATTTCTCAGTTCACTCACTCACCCGTTATTGAACCCTAAACCTTAAATCAATCCTTAATTTAAATATGGTGTTTGTTGTTCCAAAGGAGCTTGAAGAACTCGAAAAGCCTTCTTCTTTGTCTTCTGCAACGCCTTTTGACCGATTTCGATTCCCCGCTTTCAGGGTTCCCATTAGAGTGAGATTCTTTTCCTTTTATTTTTGTTTCTTTTCCTGCAGTTACTGTTTTGGGGTGTTGTTTGGGTGCTGAGAAACTGGAAAATATGAAATATAAAAGGAACAATAAATTTGCTTTGGAATCCCACTTGTTCAAAGCAAAACTGCAGCTTTCAGGAGATAAAACCATGGTTTTCTGGTTCAAATAAGTTTCAATTTTATGTTTGGCTGCTGATGACTATAGGGAAAATAAGAAAGAATAATCATACTGAATAAAAGATAAAGACAGAAAAAACACCTCTCTTAAGAAAAATCTTTTTTTTTTTTAATTTTATAGTTCATTGCTTATTTTTCTAAATTTTTCTCTTTTTTTCACTGGTTTTCGAGGCTCCCGTAAATTAATTTCCTGAAATAAGTATGATGAGAAAGTTCCTTCTCTCTCTTTCTTCTGCATTTCTCATGATACCTGCTAAGATGAACGGCTATCCTGTCTCTTCACTGAGCCATTGTTTCCGGCTCTTGTGTCATTGTTACCCTCCAACTTTTGCCCCAAATTCTCCTCCAGTTTTCTTCCAATGTTGTTTGGGGCAAATTCACTACTTCTCGCACTCCTCCAACAGCAGGCCTTTTCCCGATTATTCCCCAAAGAAACCTACCATCAGAGACTCAGAACTTGTGCATCACATCTTAAGTGCAATAAAGTTGCATCGTTCTGAGCCACTCAATCGTTTTCTAAAGCCTTATGAGTCGAAATATCGATCTGATCATTTAATTTGGGTTCTGATGAACATTAAGGGTGATTATAGCCTTGTTTTGGATTTCTTCGAATGGGCATGCCTGCGTAGAGAACCAACACTTGAAGCTCGTTGCATTGTTGTCCAAATTGCTGTTGCTTCGAAAGATTTAAAAACGGCTTATCAGCTTATTCATGACTTTTGGTCAAAACCTAATCTGGATATTGGTCTATCATTCAGTCGTTTTGTTGAGTGCTTGATTTACACTTTCAAGGATTGGGGTTCAGATCCAAATGTGTTTGATGTTTTCTTTCAAGTCCTTGTTGAAGCTGGGATGCTTAATGAAGGAAGGAAGCTATTCGACAAACTGTTGAATTATGGGTTGATTATCTCTGTTAATTCTTGTAACATATATCTTAATAAATTAAAATACCATTGTGATGGTCTTTGGAGGGCAATTAAGGTTTTCATTGAACTTCCTGAAGTGGGTATTTGTTGGAATACTGCATCATACAACATTATCATTCATTCTCTCTGTCAATTAGGAAAAATAAAAGAAGCCCACCGTTTACTATTGCAAATGGAGTTGAGGGGCTGTATTCCTGATGTTGTAAGCTATAGCACCGTAATCAATGGATATTGTCATGCAGGTGAACTGCAAAAGGTGTTAAGGCTCATTGAGGATATGCGAACATTAGATTTAAAGCCTAATCCTTATACCTATAGCAGCCTAATTTATTTACTCTGCAAGATTGGTAAGGTAGCTGAAGCAGAGAAGGTTTTGAGAGAAATGATGAAGCAGGGAATAGTTCTTGATAGTGTGGTATACACCACTCTGATTGATGGTTTTTGTAAACTAGGGAATATTTCTTTTGCCTATAAGTTGTTAAATGAGATGCAGGGTCAACAAATTATCCCTGATTTACTAAGTTATACATCTATTATCTGTGGGTTCTGTCGAACTGGAAAGATGAAGGAAGCTTGTAATGTGTTTCAAGAAATGCTTGGCATAGGGTTGGAACCAGATGAAGTTACATATACAGCACTTATTGATGGCTATTGCAAGGCGGGTGAAATGAAAGAGGCCTTCTCCTTCCATAACCAAATGGTGCAGATGGGGCTTATACCGAATGTTGTCACTTACTCTGCACTGGCTGATGGCCTTTGTAAATGCGGGGAGGTAGAAACAGCAAATGAGCTTCTTCATGAAATGTGTGGAAGGGGTCTTCAACCAAATATCTTTACTTACAACTCTCTTGTTAACGGGCTTTGTAAAGCAGGAAATATAGCACAAGCTATTAAACTGATGGAAGATATGGAGATTGCAGGGCCTCATCCTGATGCTATTACATATACCACTCTAATGGATGCTTACTGTAAGACAGGGAAGATGAACGAGGCTCACGGGCTTCTGAGGAAGATGCTGGATAAAGGACTTCAACCTACTATCGTTACGTTCAATGTGCTGATGAATGGCTTTTGTATGTCTGGAATGGTGGAAGATGGTGAGAGGCTACTACAATGGATGCTGAAAAAGGGTATTATGCCAAACGCAGCCACTTACAATTCTCTAATGAAGCAGTATTGCATCAGAAAGAATATGCATGCCACAACTGCAGTGTATAAAAGTATGTGTGCTCAAGGAGTGATACCGGATGACAACACCTATAACATTCTGATAAAAGGGCATTGTAAAGCAAGGAATATGAAAGAGGCATGGTTTTTACACAGAGAAATGATTGAGAAGGGATTTAATCTTACAGCCAGCTCATACAATGTTCTGATTAAGGGTTTTCTTAAGAGGAAAAAATTTTCTGAGGCAAGAGAAATTTTTTATGAGATGAGAGAAAAAGGGCTGCCAGCTGATAAGGAGATATACAACTTTTTTGTTGATATGAGTTACGAAGAAGGGAATATGGAAAGCACACTTGAACTTTGTGATGAGCTGATAGAGAAGTGTCTTGTACCTAAGGTAACTAATGAAAACAAGTAGCTTGGACAATTTTTTCTAATTTTGATTAACATTTTTTAATTTTCTTTTTACACTTTGGATCAATTTTTTCTCTCAAAAGATGAGATGATGTACAAGGAAAATTAGATATATGATAATTTATAAAAATTTTACAATTGTCTTTTCATATTTTGAAAACATTGCATACTTTGAATATTATCATTCAACTGTTGATTTTCCACTCTATAATTATTACTCAAAATATTCTTTTTATTATAGCATTGAAAACATGAAGAATCATGTCAACAAGTATATTTTTTTATCTTTTTTAAATTTGCTCATTTTTATAATAACTAGCAAAAATTGTTATTTTTTTTTTACTTTGAAAACTCAATATTAAATAATCATTCGGATAAAACTTAGTAACATGGAAAAAAAACTTTTTATTTATCTAAGACATAATTTTAAAATTTTTTTTAAGTTGGGGTTAAGTTAGAGCTTATATTGATAAATATTTAAAGTTTTTATCCAATTTATGATAAATATGATAAAAATTCTAATTTTATTGAAGGACTTTCTTTAAAGATTTATTTGATTGATAAAAAAAGAGATAAATTTTTTATTAAATTCATTTATCTTTTTAACTCTAATTTTAAATTAACATTAAAAGTAATAAATTTTATGTTAAGTCCATAACTTCACGAGTTAATGAAAATTCAATTAATATGCATTTTATTAATTTTAGTTTTTATAAAATATGAACTCTAGCTCTATGTTTAATATATAATAATTATTTTAAAAAAATTTTAAAAAATCATATAATATGTACCTGTAAGTATAAATTTATCAATTAATAAAAAAAATTTTACAATGAAGACTTTGGCTTGAGAAAAAAAAAGGGTTAAAACTCAAATCTCAAACTTTAACTCCCACGCCCAAAATAAAAATATGATCATTTGAATTAATATTCGAAATTGATACTTCAAAGAACTTCCTTCTTCCCTAAGCTTAGAATCTTCAAATTTTCAATCGAGAAAAAAATGTTGAAACTGTTTAAAGTAACCATGGAAACAGTTTTGAAGAAGCAGCCAATGGCAAATAAAATCACTGAATCAAAAGTGCCCTGATTGTTTAGCAATGTAACTTCAGCTGTGTAGACATATAGAATCAAAATTAACATCTACCCTGGAAGAGAAAAACAGAAACACCGTCTTAACCTGGTCCTTGGCAGAGAGAATACAAGGCATTAATTTACAAGGGCAACTAGTCCACTGCAGACCAAAAACTAGTCCACTGCAGAATGCTTCAATGTACAACTTGGTCTCCCCACAGCAACTGTTATTTTTCATCCGCTCTGAGAGAGTTTAGTCTTCTCAATCTCAGGTCAAGCTCTTTCATTACTGCCGGTTCTTGTTTTTTCCTTTGCTTCGATATCGTGTTTGTCGTCATAAAACCGATCTGGTCAAATGCAACCTGTAGAGAGACATAGGGAAGGTTGCATTTCAGAGTTTGTGGCAGAAGTATGATTTAGATTCATACACCAAGTTACTCTTAAAACAACAAGATGAGGAAAGCAAGAATAGGCCAATCAAGGCAAGTGATTGCCACAAAGATTATTACCGTGTTCGATATTATCAATTCAAATTATATTTAGAATCCATATGCAAATCCTGGAGATGCATGGCAAAAAGAATTGAAATGATCTCATATGAAGTTTGTGTTCTAGAACTAGGTCTGCTACTCTTATAATTCACATCTCTGCATAAACTGAGGAACGAGGCATGATTAAGTAATAGAAGAGAAGAAAAGCGGAGGGACAGATGACTTGTCTTACCGTCAATAACTCATCGGGATCAAAAAGATGATGAGTAGTTCTCTGTAATATATTAATAACATCACCAAGGTGATGCGTTAGAAGCAACTCTTCTTCCTTCATCTGCCAAATCAACGGATTTTAGGAATACGCATTAAAGAAAATTTTAAACTTGACTAGGAATGTGAAGATCAAAAGGCAATGTCATTGGCACCTTAAACATAGCCAAAGCTACATGAAAAAGAACCTTGGCGCCCTCATAGAAAAGGACATCCCACACCCGCAGAGTTGTCTGGACAAATATTCCACCAAAGAGAAAATATGGTAGTCAGAAAGCAACCTCAAATAAAATTGACACTACCCGCAAAAAGAAAACGAGACAGATGCTGGAAGGAGGGCGGTTGTAATGAAATATTGTCAAACCTCTGAAGGCAAGCTTTTAGAAAAGAGGCACAGGAACCACTCGGTAGCAACAAGGGAGACATCAAACTCCAATGCTTCTAAATGAGCAGCAATCCTGCAGTTTAGTTTCTTAATAAAATAAACCTGACCTTAAGCATATAGCTATATCAGTTTAAGCTCAGCATAATACCTTGGGCACTTCTTAGAAAGCAAATCTTTAAATACCCTTTGCTCAACATGGCATCCAGATAAGTTGTTTGTGTAGCAGTCATTAACTAAAACATTTTCAAGCAGAACAGCAAGCATCCAAAACGCATCTTCCTCTGTTTTCATAACTAGCAATAACAATGCTGCAACATAGTTTAAGCCCTACACCAGTCACAGCATGCATTAGAATGTGGATATCATACAGTTCAGCACAAGTGACATTTCTAATGTTATGGGTTATATAGTATTCCAAGTCAAATTTGGTACAAATAATTAGTAGCCAAAAGTAATCAAAGAAACCTGTGGAATTATGAAGTTTGATTAGGGTTCAAGCTTAAGTCACTATAAATTAAGAGAAGTGGGAAGGACATGGACAGAACTACAGCAATCTTGCACAATGAAACCAGTAGTACTTTGTTGCCAAAATCATATGGTTGAATTGCAGAATAAAACGGCATCCTATACATTTTTGAACCAAATATAAGAGTATTGCCTTGTTAACTGTCATCATGGACTAGAAAATACAAACCAATGGGTGTGAGACTTGAATGATTCAACCACCGAAAGGGAAAGAAATCCTTCAAGGGGAAAATAGCAAACGAGAAAAAGGCGTCTTTTACACAAAAAAATGAAAAAATGCTACATGTATTTGTAGCATATTCTCCCTGTCCTTTCTATCCCATGGTACTTAGAAGCTGTAAGACAAGGACAAGTGTTGATGAACTAACCTGACAGTAGCCTACATCAGAATCACGAAAAGAATACCCCACAAGCACACGTCGGAGAGCAGCATGGCCCTCTGGAGTGTCCAACCATGGGTGACCAGGGAAGGTTCGTGGAAGGTCCTGCAAGTATATATAATAGTGACTCAAACTGAATTACCTAGTTAAGAGAAATGCAATAGCATAGCTGAAATAAGTAGTAGAGTTACAGTAATTTAAATTTTAATTATTCATCTACTAAACTCCATGCTTAAACATCAGAAATCTAGTTTATATCCAATCAGCAATCTTGTGTCAAACCGCCACATTTATTGGAATTTTCACAAAGCACTTTTCAAAGAAACACTTGTCAATTCTTCTGTTTTTGGTTCAATAGGTAAAATGCAAGAGCAGAACCTTGATCGCACACATCTAAGAAAGGAAAGTTCACATGCTCTATAGCCTAAAGAAAAGAGTATGATTGAACTTTCCCTTCTGTCTAGGTTGCATTGTAATTTAGGGCCCCAGAGCACCAACAGTTTCACGCTGAAGAGATAATCAAGCGCGATGAGTAAAAATTTGAGGCATTAGTTTAAATGGAATTATTGCTGAAAAAGATGGAAAACTGAAATTGCTAAGATACTTAGCATAAGATCTTCAAATTCAATAAAACATTTACCGACATTGAGATAATAATCATTCAATATTGTCAATATCATATGTTTTCAATTCCCACCTCTTGAGATTTCATTGCGAAAGAAAGATCAAATGATGCGATTTCTCAAAATTCAACCACTTCTTTAGCAATGCAATAGAAAAACTATTAAGTGAATTACATCTTAAAGCCCCAATATTAACCTATGAAATCACTTGAATTCCAAATTCATTGCGCAAAATTAACCAAACCTCTAGAAAAAGACAAGATAAACATCACATCCAAAAGCCATCAATGTAAAAAAGATCCAAATAAAAATAGAAAAAGAGGGGAAGAAAAGAAAAGAACCACCAAACTTTCAATGAAGCAAATGCAAAACGCCATTAATGCAGGAACTTACGTGGTCAATCTGCCGTGTAGCAGGTGTGACCTTACCATCTACCGCCTTTGTCAAATCGTTATAATAGCTTTCAGGCACCGTAGACTTCTTCTTGGCGGCACCGGAAAGCGAAAACCAAACCTTTGGCCTAAGCACAGGAGGAATACCTTTCCTAATAAGCTTCTTCAACGTCATAGCATTAGCCATAGATGACCATCTGAGTGAAGATTTCAACACAATTCCTTCAGTTAATGAATAAACCTGTGGCTGCAAATACCAATTCGCTCCCTTGCTTGCTTCAAGTGCCCACCACACACGCCCTTGTTGCCTTACCTTCTCTCTTACCTCATTCAACACATTAACATCATCCACATTGCCTTCCACCGTGAACCCGTAAAGGTCTTGGAATTTCACTGTCAGGTTTGCTCTTCTTGCATGGATGCTTGGCCTCAAGATTGGAAATTGCGCTTGCAATTCCATGGCAAGGTCCCTTTTGCTTTGGGTACCATACATTTTGCTTTTTGTTTTTTTGATAGACCAAGAGAAAAGAAGAAATGCGTTTTCAGGGCTTTGTCAAAAATGAGAGAAAGCTACAAGCTTGGAGCCATGAAAAGGTGAATTTTTTAAGCTTGAAAGCTTGGAAATTTGCAGAAAGGATAAGTCTTGCAAAGGAAGAGTCACAAACAAACCGAAAAAGCTCTCACATTTGGCTATGGTTGTAAATTTTTTTTTATGTTATAATAATAAAATTAAAAGAAAAAACAAAACCCAGATAACATAATTTTCGTTCCAGAATTAGAAAGAAGAAGTTACAAGGAATTCATTGGTGAGAGCTGCTATACATACCCCAGTTTTTACTCTTTCTACCCCATTTCCTTCATGATATTACTGTTTATTTAGAGGGTGATAGAGTATGAAGAAAAAAAAAAATAGATTTAATCATTCTCTTCATTGGTGTGTAAAATTCAAAGCTTGAAAAAAGAAGAAAATTAGTCATATATTTATCGTAACGTTTGCTTATAGGGTTAGAGATAGAGACGTTAATCAGCGTCGATGCTGGGACATGCTGCGGTGGGTAGGTTTATCATTGAAAATCAGTCTAACTCTTTTCTGATGGACTGAAATACCCTTTTTTAAACAGCAAATTACAAAAAAATAACGAATAATTAAGTATCACATGAATAGTATTTCAATTTATATAATTAAATTTATTTCATTATATTTGGAATTATTTTTTTACCTAAGATATATAAATAAAGGAAGGTCATCGATAGAATTAAAATTCTGTTATTATCTATACATTAGATAAATCTTATTATCATTAATCTCTAATTTCTAGTATTTATTGTCGTAAGTAAATATTGATAAATTTTATATAGTTATATATTATAGATTATATAACTGAATATAGATAAATGATAAATGTAAATATATTTTATGGATATAGATATAGATAATGAGTTATAATAATCTAATCAAATTTATCATGCCTGAAAATATTATAATCAATCAAATATATTATTTTTTAATGTATATAAAAATTAAAATTTTATTATTATAGAATAAATAATTAAATATTTTTATTAAATTGAAATTTAACATGTATGAATTATATGAGTTAAACATAAAATTTAATTATTGAGTTAAAAAATATAAATCATTAAAAAATTATGAAATTGGACATTTGTGTTTTAATTGCAACAATATTGAAGGGGCAGTGTTGGCATAAAAAAAGAAATTGCACGCGCTCGGTGAAGCCTGCAAGGGCTGGCTCCGGCTGGCAGCCACAAGGACATAAACGTAATTGACGCCTAAGCCAAAGGACTTGAATTGTTTTACACTGTGATGTGACGGTGTGACCCACCGCTCAAGTCCAAGCGAGCTGGAAAATCTGTGGGCCCCTCCACTTCAGCCCGCGAAATATGGAAGCTTCAGCAGTGTAGTAAAGACAACGTGTCCGAACGAGGGCTCCATTTCCTTTTTCTTTTTAGTTTTTCCCATGGCTTCGGCATCAGTTTGAGTTGAGACAATGTAGAAAGGACGATCAAAATATCCTACACTGTTCCATTGTATGTTTGCCGGAAGCTAAAATTGTAATAATCAAATTACATACAATAAAATTATATAATAATACGATATAAAAATAATACGAATTAAAATTTAAAAAATAAGAAATACTTTATATGTTATGAATGGATACAAATCTTATTACAAAATTTTCATATTTTACGTTACCTAAGTTATCAAATTTAAGCACTAATAAGCATTACGTGGTATTTTTTATTTCATGTTTTCGAAATATGGGAGCATCAAATATCATAGTGCAAATAACTTGATAAGTCTTCTTAAATAATCTTTCAAATTGCAGGTTTTGCAGTCTTCTCACAAATGGACAACTGGGAAAAATTTTTGTTGTTGAAAGCAAGCATCATGGCAAATGTAATGGCATCCAAGAAGGAAATTGGGTCAAACTGTGGGTCCAAATTTCTATTTTGATTCTTTGACTTGGAGCACTTCACAATGATATTTTTGAAGACTTTAAATTATTATTAAAATAATAATAAAAATTATTATTAAAATAATCATATTTTAACAATTTAAAAATACTGGGAAGATTTGAAATTCGATCGATATTTGTATTTTTCTTTTCAAAAGTTTTTATTGTACCCAAAAATAACACTTTTAAAATGCTTTCACAAGATCTCTAATCTTCGAAGGTAACAACAAATATATATCAATTGAATTGATTTTTATGAAAGAGTAATTGAAGATTATTATATCATAATAATTTTTCATAATGTGTGCTATTATTAATTGGTAATTTTAATATAATAATTAGATCCTAACATGAATTATTGGAGAAAGTTCAATTAAATTAAGTACAATGCTATTGTGTGATCTTTACACACCTTTTTGAATCAATGTGATTTAACAGTTTTATACTGATTAAAAATATTATTTTTGATAAAAAAAAAGTCAAAATATCCAAGCTAACTAATTGGTCGAGCATACGAGATGAAGAAGTGGGCTTGGAAATAATGAGCTCGTAAATCATGATGAAGTAGGCTTTATAGCATCATTGGATATAGCCACATTTGACACCATTGGATTACCGGCCCATTTTTTTTTATTTCAGAAAAATCCATTAAATTATTTCATCTGTGAATCTAAAGATTAAGAATTGTAATTTGAGTAAAATAAAAATAAAAATCCCAAATACATGCATTAGTTGTCCTTGAGCTCATGCCAAGCTTACCTATGAATCTTCGAGTGCATATTTGTTATATTAATTTGTAAGAAACAAAATCCTAAGGTGTTTGAATAATCTCTAATAATATGTAATTGCTCATGGTTTTTCGAGTTGGAGGTTATGAGCCGAAAAAGATGTAGAGTTGGAGGTGATAGATAACAATAAGTTAATATTGAATTAGGATGATGAAATCTATCCATACACATAAAAAAAAATGAATCTCTAATAGTATGTAATTGTTCATGATTTTTCAAGGTGGAGGTTATTAGTAGGAAAAGACATGGAATTGGAGGCGATTTAGTAACAATAAATTATTGAATTAAGATGATGAAGATCCATCGAAAAAGTAAAATTTCAAAATGCTTTCAATCACTTAAATTAATATAAAGATTTATATATGATGCACTGACACTGTATAGAAATTATACACTGTTAGTGCATCATATACAAACTCTATAAGGATTTATATATGATGCACTAACAGTGTATAGTTTCTATACATTGTCAATGCACCAAAGGTTGACACTTCATCAATAGATCCTTATGTGCAAATATAAATAAATTTTTTTAATTTGCCCATAAATGCTTATTGATGAGGTATCAATCTCTGATGCATTGACAGTGTATAGAAACTATACACTGTTAGTGTATCATATACAAACTCTTAATATAATGTCATGATATAATGACGTGTGAAGAGGGAGGTGAAACTTATATGCAATTATGAACACAAACAAGTTCTTAGCTTTAACCAAATCTAAATTAACTGCATACAAAATCCCAAAGCATTCTTGTCGTTGAAGATTCAAATTTCCCTTCAATACTTCCATTTCCCCGTAACCATTTTACTTAATTCGATATTATCCACAACATAGTCTTGATTAATAATTAATTAATTAGGATTAATTAGTATATATAAACCATTTTCCTTGTATTAAATGAACAATATTGAAGAAAGATTAGGAAAAAAAAATCATGTTGAGACAATCATGGCCATAGGAAATGGAAATGAAACATTGAAAGTCAACAAATTAATCCTCGGGCGCAATGCAAGCCGTATTACTTTGAAAGAAGCTGCTTCCCTCCGACACGCTCTACCAAACCAAATGCCAGCATATTTTCCCAAAATCTTGTTTAAAAATCTCCATCATAATTTATTGGTTTTTTCTTTTTTATCATGACCAAAAGGCCTAAGTTAAAATTGTTTGGATTTAAATTTAAATTTTATAATAAATTATAATTTTTTTAATAACTGGATCAAGAATTATTGATTAGTAAATTTATTATTTGAGTATTAACTCAAACAATCATATTTTGATTTTTAAGGCACGAGAGTTTTGTAAGTTTAAGTGATGTTTGAGATTGTTTTTGTTTTATGTTTTTGTTTTTAATTTTTTTGAAAATGAAAGTAAAAATGTGTTTTGTTAAGTATGTTTTTGTTTATAAAAATTGAAAATAAAACACAAAATTTTGGAAATAGATAAAAACATAAAAATGGTGTTTCCTAAAATTTGGAAACACTTTTTGCGTTTGGCACTGTGCTCATTTTATGTGTAAAAATGATAAAATTTTGCTGTTATACACCCTCAAATCCTTAACCTTTAATACTTTAAAGCTTTATCCATTGTTCTCAATAAGAACCCACTGACAAAATTTTACAACAAAAACATTCTATCCAAACATATTTTCAAAATTTATAAATTAAAAATAAAATAAAAATAAAACAAAACAAAATTTTCAAAAACATAAAACACAAAACACACATTAATACCAAACGACCCCTTAATATTTGAGTTTCAGCACTCATTTTTTTTCCTTAAGTCAGAAGAAGAGTGAAAGTTGAGATTGTTTGAGTATGAATTCAAAATTTTATAGCACATCACAATTCTTCTTTTTTTTTTTTGGTTACAACAATTCTTGTTTAGTTACTTGGCCAAAAAATAATAGACTAATCAATTTATTATTTGAGTATTGACTCAAATGATCATGTCTTCACTTTTAAAGTATGAGAATTCTGTAAATTTGATATTTGAATTTTAAGACTTGTATTTTTCTTTTTCCTGACTAAAAACCTTTGTACCAAAAAACTATTTCTGCAATCATGAATAATTATATTTTTTTTCTTTCAATACCACGTTAATAATTTCTTAATTTATTAATAATGAGAGAAGATTTTACTCCAATCATTGAAACATCAAATTTAAAGCAAATGTATCCTCAATCTACCGTTGAGTTAACAGGGAAAATATTGCCGAGTATTGGTGATACTAATTGACGTGATATTTAAAGACAATCGTAATTAATGCATTATCTCATTTTGATTTAATGAAAGTAATGAACTAAATGTAAAAATCCTTCCACAAATGGTAGTTTTAACTTTTTAACTATATTTAAATAATACTTATAGGCGCCATTAATTAACCAAACTCAATATCTTATATTATAAATATAACAAAAGAGTGTTCAAGATTAAGCATACCTCAAAAAGAAAAGAAACTAAGGAAATTAAGAAATAAAATGAGGTAAAATTGTTGTTAATTAAGAGTTTAAAAGGCAATGTTTTTAAGGAAATTTTGACACGTTTGGTTTCCAAACTATCCTACTACTAAGAATGAGAATTTGTGTATATAAGTTATATTTATATTGTATTAAAAATTATTTCTACCGTGTAAATTAAATATAATAATTTGTGTTAAAATTAGTATCGACATATCAAATATAATTTTTTTAATTTTTGTCAAATTCATATATAATTTTATCAATTTGTGTCACTTTAATGTATTTTTTTATATTATTTTCATATCACATTATTATATAATGTCTATAATTGTCAGAATTATTTACAATGCTCATGATAGCATGAGTTATTTTTTTTTTACAATTTTGTATGTACTTTTTTTGGTTACTCTATATTATAATTTGCTGTATATTTGTACTCTTTAGGCTTTGGCTGTACTTTTGGGAAAAAAATGTTTTCTTGAAATGAGTCCAAAATTCTTGAAGAAGAATTCAAACTTGGAGGAAAGTCATTTGTCTGTCTGTCACCAAAGGGAAAAGGAAAGCCAACAGAAAATTAATTACTTTAAGAAGATAATTTCTCTAGATGCCTATGGCTGAGACCATCTGACAATGCAACAAAGAAAGTGGCCTTTAATTAATGTACCGATTGACTGGCCGAAATTAAAAATTAAATGTACCTATTAAACCTAGTTTATGACAACAACATAGGTGTCATGCAACTCAAGTTATTGGACAATATTAAATAAAAAATGGTACTTATTATTTAGCATTATACTAGGATTATGAAAACTTAGAAAGAAAGTTTATTTTTTTAAACACTCAATTGATTTTTTTTTAATTTTAAATTTGCATATAAGTGATAAGTCAACATCATTGTCGTAACATAATAACGAAGTTTTAGAATTTTAAGATTTTATATTATTTTTTATTTTATGTTTATTTATTAAATTATATATACTGCTTTGTTTATTTATTTTAATTCATAATTTTTTTATTGAATATAATAAGTATTTGATTCTTTGTACTAAATAGTTTCTTAAGAAAAATCCACATATAATAGCAAACCACTTGATTTAGAATAATTTATAAGTCTATGAAAAAAATCTTGTCTTAATGGTAAGAAAAAAGTTTTAAAATGTTTAAACCTATATTCAAAATTCATCAAATGTGATTTTTTAATATTATATCGATATTAATTTATTGATTCCAAATTATTGCTTCACACTTTGGACCGAGTTCAAAAACTACTTCCCGCATCTGATATTTGGTGCGCGTGTGCAAGTTGTAATAAAACGCAAATACTGAAACTCAAATTTCATATTTTCAAAATTTTTATTATTTAAAAATAAAAATATGATCTTTTAAATTATTGGTTATACGGAGATTCTATGATTTTCAATGTCTAATTCAGAGTAGATCCCAACCATTAATAAAAACTATAAGAAAGTAAAGATTTGTTCGAATCATTTAATATAAGCCGCTAATTTTGTTAATTAATTAATTAAGTTGGCTGCGTAAAGGTTCAACTAATTAGCACATAAAGGGGCGCGGCGCAGCTGATGAAACAAATGCACTCATTTTGTTTTAATTTTCGTGAGTTTGATTTAACACTGTACCAACCCACCAATTATGCAAAGACTACAGGAGTTTAATGGCATTATTTTGCATTTATTAGAAATGGCATCAAAATAATTTGGCATTTACTAAACTGCCACACCTTCTGGTTTAAAATAATTGTCTTTTTATTAAGTTTTGAATCAAACTTTGATTTTGCTTTTTAATTAAATTAAAACAAAACTTGCAAATTTCAATTTTTAAAATTTTAATTCGGTATACTATTTCAAAAATAAAAGTCAAATTTTTTGTTTATTTTACTAAAAAATATTCAATAATGACACATGATTTAAGACAAAGAAAGTTCTATGCTCTAATGTAATTATCGGCAGGTGATGAAAATTATTAGCCTATATTTTAATGGTTTAATATCTTCTGTCTTGTTTAAAAACAAAAAAGAGAAATTTATTATACATTTATAATTTTTATAACACTGTTTTAAAATAATTAGACATAATGACATAATTTGTAAACAAATCAAATGTCAAGAACAATATATATATATATATAATATAGTGTTTACTTATTTGATATAAATTATAATGTCAGACAACAAATATCAGAGAGTTATTAGCACCAAAACATTTTATAATTTGTTATATATGAATTTATTTTCTCAATAATTTTGCACTCTTGAGTTATGAATTTGCATAATTGATGCAAAGATAGCAAAAATGTTTCTTTCTTCTCCTGGATTAACAATTGATATTGTTATTGAACTTTGAAACAATATATGACAATACGCGGACATAATGATAATAAGAAACAAAATTTGAGCGTGCAAAAAATATCCATAAAATAAAAAATATCAACTCAAATGATAACAAAAATTTTAAAAGTTTGAGATTCAAAATTCAGTATTTGCATTTTTTTCATTTAAAAAAAAATCTCACAAAAAAAAAAAAGGAAAACCAGCTAAATTGTTATTTCACTGCTATGAATCTGCTAAATTTCAAGAATAAAGTTGACAATTATATAATATTTTGGTAATATTTCTCACTATCACCGATTCCATAAACCAAAAGGAAAGAAAAGAAAAATAATAAGTAAACATTGGATGAAAAAGAAGAAAAAGAAAAGAGCTACAGAAACCTGCAGCATGAACAAGGAGATCAAGAGAAATGCCTGGCTTTCCCATGTACGCCGCTGAAAATTTTTTCACTCCGACGAATATTCCGGTTATCTTCGAAGCAAGCCTTACGCCGACGTCGGAATAAGTGCCTCAGTCGCCCGAAGGGAAAACTTCAGAAACTCGAAGGTAATTGCCACTTGGCAGAAAATACTTGAAACGTCATATTTCTTCCTCTTCTTCATAACTTCTCTGCGCGGCTTCGGCTCCTCTTTCACAAACCCAAAACGAAGAGATTGCCTATGGTGGCTATGGCCTAACACAAAGGAGAAGAATATAAAAAGGGTGAAAGAAATAACAAGAGAGGTAGGAAAAGGAAGAAGGGTGTTCCCAAGAAGATGACGGGCGTCTCCCGTTGATGTTGCTTTCAAAGGAGAAAGAAAGGAGTTATTATTATTATTGAGGATGATTTATTTATTTATATTAGTGTAAAATAAATTGTTTTATATGATTTTTTACAATTTCATTTGAAATTAATATTTTTATAAGTTAACAGTTAAGTTTAACAATTTATTCATGTCCATTATATATGTAAAGTTTTAAATCAATCACGTATTTTTATTACTTTGATCGAGAGTAAAATATTTTTAAATATATTAACAAATATTATCATTGAATAAATAATTAAATATTTTTTATTAACTTGAAATTTTACATACATAATTTAGATAAATAGAACATAAAATTTAAGGGTAGTATTAAAAGAAATAAATTGTATAAAACATATGAAAGATTGTAAAATTGATTTAGTTTTATATTAATATAAGTAGATCTCTTTTCAATTATTATTATTATTGATAGAAATTTTTATTTTTATTATTATTATTATTATTATTATTATTATTATTATTATTATTATTGGGTGGGCCAAAGAAGGGACGAAGAGGGGCAGATGCCATCTTGTTTCACACGTTGGGGCGGTTCCTTTTGTCATCCCTTTAAAACCCCAAAAGCACTGAAACAGTAAGTCAATTGTTCTTAAAGGGTCCCTTTCAATGACCGAAACCAATTTTATTTTTGTTAGTTGGGCTTTTCCCTTATCAGTACTACTGCCCTTAATTCATGGAACAACATTAATTCTAAGGTTTTTGATGAGGAGAGATTCATTTGTATGGCTGTGGAATTAATTTAATTTTATATAATCCAAATGGTTAGTTTAGTGATGTAAAATTTTGTTGAGTTTTTAAGTTATGACAATTTATGACGGGAGATTTTATGTTCAAATTTTTACCTGATTAAATTTTTTTAGGCTAATGTTAGCCATAAAACCCGATCGTAGATTAATTTCATACCCTATGTAATATAAAGACATCTCGTGTGTACACCAAAAAAATAATTTAATTTTTATATTTTTTTATAATTTATATTTTTTAATTTAATTATTAAATTTTATGTTCTATTTACATAAATTGTGTATATTAAATTTTAAATTAATCGGAAATTTTTGTCAAATAATATAAAATTTCAATAATTAATATATCTTGTAAAAAATATTATTTTTTATCGAACTTATAAAAATATTGAATTGATTTGAAATGTTATATTCACGATAATGTACATTTGTGTAAATTAATTCTTTCTTTATATATATATATATATTATCATTAGTAATTGTTTGTGAAACTTTTTAATTTAATCGACAAAATTAATAAAATCATATATTGAAAATAAAAAAAAATTCTAAGCAAAATACTTTAAGTTAAGGGTTCTCCCTACCTAACTTTATTCTAATCTAATAATTTATTATTAATTGCTAGGATAGAAGGTTAAGTGTATTGTTTATTAGTTTATTGGATTTAGTGTGACATTTGTCTGCTATATTTTGATGGAAGCACGATGGTCCACAATCCTTCATCTATTATTTTCTTTTTTATGCGCGACGCAAAATTAATTATAATCTAATAAGAAAAATTTCTGCAAATGTGAACAAAAATAAAACCTTTTGTGCAACAGTAAAAGATTGCTCATTGGAGAATAAAAATCTTCGAGTCATGGAAACAACTTTTTCATTAATATAAAAGAAAGATTGTCTATATAACTACATGTTACTCTCTTTCGAACTCATAATATGAGAATTCTGTGCATTTGCTCATATATATCTGTGTGTATGTGTGTACGCGTGTAAAATTGCAAATCTTAATTGCAAAATTTTTACTTTTAACTTATAAATAAGAATAACTAAATCCAACTAGTATCATATTGATTAATTTCTACTAAGCAAAGTACATAAATTAATGAAAAGTAGTATATCATATAGTTTAATCTTTATCTTCTTACATCGAATGCTTAGGCAGTTGAACATTTAAGTTTGAAGTTCATCTGCATGCTCAAAATATGCAACAAATTCGTTTGGCCCTCTTAATTTTCTAGGTGTTCCAAGTCTTACGCACATCATAAATTTTGGCACATGGTTCATGGCACCACACACTTTATAGCTGCATGTGGCGTTAATCAAGGACATGGCAGAGTTTAAAAAATAATCAACATGGCCCGATTCATAACTGTTTCCATGGATAATAATTAATCAATCAAGTGATTAAAAAAATTCGTAACATGTATTAATATTTAAATTTGAATCCAATAATCTTAATTCTCATCATTCTCAACTATAAAAAATATAACGTTCTTTGACATATCTAATTCTCCATTTTTATTTGCTTGACTTGGAATCTTATTACCACTTGAGGAAGTATTGCTAATTAGGGGCGTTTGTGTATAATCAAGTTGTGGTAGAACTTGATGGCTTGTTTATTTAGAAGTTTAGAATCTAGGGTTTATCCATATTCATTCAATACTTAAACGTTTAGATTTTATACACACACATATATATATTTATATAATTAACTAATTGAGATATCAAATGTTTACTAAATGTTGTACTACTAGCTATTTAATATCCCAAACAGAGAGCTGTATGATTTGTTTGCAATCTGATTACATGCAACGAGTCCGACCCTCGTTGAATAAATGTTCTAATTAGTTTGGTAGTTTTATTTTAATTTCTTATTTTCTTTTCAAAAAACTATTTCAAAAAATCAGATTAATTTTTCAAATAAAAATAAAATTAATTATAATTAAATCAAATATTCTTGTACGGTCCATATAGTCCTTATTTGTAACCTAAATTTGGATCCTCAGCCTAAAAAAAAGTAAGCTATATATGTACTTTTTTTTGGTAAACGGCCGTAATTCTAAAACTTCATTACTTAAAACTAGATTAAAATTTTTGTAATTGTTATTTGTGAATCAATCTTAAATATTGATTCAAATAATTTTATTTATTTTTTAAATGAAAAAAATTTGTAAGTTCAAGATTCTAATTTTAGTATTAACATTTTTTTTTTGTTTTCGAAGATATTTACCACCCACACCAAACAAGTTGAATAGTGACTCAATTGATCGTATTCATCTCAAATATTTCAAAAACAATTACATGAATTAAATTTAAAAAAAAAAGGGAAAAAAAGATTACATTAATTGACTTCGTAAAAATGGACGTGCGTGGTTGTGTACATCTGCATGACAACGATGAGACGTATGGTGTTGGGGCTGCAGGAAGTCCTGACATGATACAGCAATTCTAAACAGAAACCTTTGACTCAGGAAATGGATTGGTGGCAGTGGGGCCTGCTGCTTAATTGACTGAGCAATAACATTGGTCCAATTAAATTGCCGTCTAATTTAACTTGACGATTTTTTTTTTTGAATTTTTTTGTTTCCTTTTCTTGCTTCGGATTCCAGCCTTTGGAATAAGAACGCATACTATGTCTAAAACCCTAGAAAAATGCATAGTTGTTCAAAGGAATCTTGTCCTCGTCTAAGGCATCTCTAAGTAACGACTAAAGTTTAAGTGACTCTTATAAATTTCAAAAAACATCTGGAAGTAATAAAATTAATCAAGAATAGCAAGTCAAATGAAACTCTGACCTTGAGGAGAAATTTTATAACTCTTTATTGAATTAAACCATACCTACATGCACAATAAAATCATAAGATTTCATATATTCAAATTCCATCATGTAAGTTTGACCTGGCGTATAGGTTTGAATTTGATCCATGCTTGTATTCCCAATAGAATCATAATGACTCATATTCAAATTTTTATCATGTATAGATTTGATTCAATGTATATGTTCAATCCAATTTTATTTTTATTTTTTTTCAATTATGTGTCGGTTCGTTACTTGGTTTATCTGTATTGTTTAGTTTAAATCCATTAAACTTTCATTTATAACTTAAAATCTCAATTATTAAGAGATTTGTCTGGATTTTTATATTTCTAATTTCGAATGCATTCAATCTATTATACATATTGTATTTATTTCATTTGAATTAACTTAAAATCTATTATTTATATATCATGATCATGTTTGAATTAAAAATAATGAAGAAGTTCAACATCAAAAAATTTTTGAAACTGAAACTCAATCAATTAATCCTTTGAATAAACCAATTTGATATAAGAAGCCTTCATTGGTAGGATTGTGCAAAGAGCAAATGTACATTGGTCGATTAGTTAGGACTAATTTCATGAAGAATGTTGAGTAGAATTGAATGGAACTACTTCAATGTTTTCTTGTGGTCTCGAGAGAGGGAATTGGGTTATTGAGGAAAACGAGTAGTAAAAAAGGATTGAATATTAATCTATGGGTCTCATAGTTTTTGTTGAATCACTTGCATGCTTCCCATTGTTTTTGTTTATCTAACTGAAGCTGATACACAGAACTTGGTTTTTTGACTTCTGGTTAAAGGTTTTCTCCCTTTTAGAATACCAGTCATTTTTCCGCTAGATTGAAGACTTTCTAGATGTTGCCAAGCCCATTGAACCGAAAGGCAATTTCAAAAATTCTGAAAACAAAATTAAAAATTACTATTAATTGATAATTTTATAAATATATTTTTAATTCAATTAATCAATTGTGATACACTTTGATATAGATTTTGCATATTTTATTAGATCAATGTGGTACATTGATTTTGTAGTTTTTGATAGGAATTATTAGGCTTTATTTCACGTGCAACACATAATGTTAAATTTATTTTTCGAGTTTTTTCAAGTGAGAGATTGAGTTAGTTTGTTATTGTTATTTGCATATTTTGATTTTGTTATTTGTTTATCGAATATAATATGTTGATTATGATTATAACTTTAAATGAAATGTACTATTCAAAAAAAAAGTTTCCTTTAGTAAGAAGAAGAGTAAAAAGGAAGTTTAACCTGAGCAATTTTGATGATTTACTTCTGATTTCAATTATATTTGCCGAAACAAATATATGTTAATTGATTTGTTTGATTACTTGTTTTAATTATCAAATATCATTGTTAGATTAAAGATTCCAAAACATTCCTTTCTATCTATTTAAAATTTTTTGGAAGTTCTATATGAACTTCTTAACTTTTTTTTTTTTGTCGAAATCTCTTTGTATTTGAAAGTTATTTTGGACATGAAATAGAAAAGCTCTTCCAATACTGTTTATTTCATTTATAATATTCGAACTCGAAATCTTACTTAAGGGATATCAAACTTTTTCCACTCTGTCTAATAGACATTATTAAACTTTTTAACCTAATCTATAATACTAGTAGCTATTTGAGTTTTCTTTTTTGTTTGAAATTTTTTTAAAAAATATTGATGTAAATCAATTAGAAAGTTCCTTCAGCAACCCAAGTAGCAAACTGAGAAATTCTATTTCTATGAGCTGAATTGTCTGGTCTTTGCGTTGAAGTAAAGCTAAAATGGCTTAAAAGCATGTGGTTAACAACACGTTTCTGTCCACAATAATCAAGAATGTTCCTTTTCTTTTTCTCTTGGCCTGCCAATTGTGTGGCGTTTTGCTTTACAAACCGAAAGGCAGCACCGAATCTTAGAACAAAACCCATGTTCACAAACAAAGACGCAACCCACTAAAGAGAACAGAATCCCTATGTGCCTGGGGTCTTCATTTTCTGTCTTTGCTGGAATATTTGATTTATGTTAATAGTAAAATTCTAAGATACTGCAGTTGGGAACATGTAAGGTGTCAATTCGGAGTTTGATTCATTTTGAATTCAATTGGTTAAAATCAAATTTGATTGAATTTATTATTATTTTTTATTTTGTTAACTAAATTGAAAATTTTAATTTTAAAATTAATCAAATTGAATTAAATTCAATTAATTTAATTCATTAATCGAATCAATTGAAATAATGTAATTATATATTTAAAGTTATTTTTGAAACATTTTTGAAATTAAAGAAAAATAAAGAAAATGATCAAAACACACATCATAAAAGATAAAAATTCAATTAATTCAAATTTCAAAACTAATTAACTAAAAATTGAAATTTATTCAATTTTTTTAAAATTGATCGAAATTAATTAGATAATTAACCAATTAATTGAATTAAATTTTGTGAGTGCGTAAATTTAATTTTTTTGGTTACAAAAAGTTTAAGAGTAAACAAGATTATCCCATTTCCTAGATAAGGCACTATCGGCAACCCGATACTATGATTTGCACATTTATTGGTTTTTACTTGTGAATTTTTTTATAGATTGCTTATCAACAAAAAATTTTGAAAATTTAATATTTTTCTTGCAACTAACAACTTCTTGATCAAGTGATTGAAGATGAGTTCTGTCATATTATAAGTTTTGAGTTGAATCATGAAAATTTGAATCTGAAATTTTTTTCACTTACTGGTCGAACTATAACTAATTATGCCAATACCGTTGGCATGTTAATTCAATTTTAACCGAATAGGAACATCGAGAAGAAAAGTGAAACCGTGGCAAAAAAAATTCATGTGGCAATTGGCATAGCCAGCATATTTTGACTAAATCTAAGAAACAAGTAACTCAAAAACCGTATAGCTCGTAGGGGTCGTCGCCTATAAATATGCTTAAATCCAACTTCGGAAGCAATAAACTTTAAAATCTGCTCAGTTTTCATATACAGCTTGAGAAGCCAAAGAGCTAGCAGGATGAGCGTGGAACTGTTGGACAGTGGCACCATCGTTAACTTCGTCGAAGACGAAGAAGCATTCGACGTCTCAGTACGGGATCGGTTCGCTCACCTCGACACCGACCATGACGGGCTGCTATCCTACGCAGAGTTGTTGAAGGAGTTGCAGAGCTTGAGGGTCTTCGAAACCCACTTCGGCATCGACGTTAAGACGGACCCCAAGGAGCTCGCTCGCGTTTACAATTCACTGTTCGTGCAGTTTGATCATGACTCGAATGGGGCGGTGGATTTGGGGGAGTTCAAGGCGGAGACGAAGAGGATGATGCTTGCTATGGCCAAAGGGATGGGATCGTTGCCTGTTCAGATGGTCTTGGAAGAAGGCGGCTTCTTGAAGAAAGCAGTCGAGCGTGAATCCACCAAGCTAGCTGCTTAAATCTGGTCATTTGGGGCCGAAATCCTTCTTCACAGTACTGATGATCTGCATTTCTTTTATTTCTTTTCCAATTTCCTATGTTTTACAAAACTAATCTCTGAATATTCCAAGTGTTTTGTCTTTGCGGATAATGATGATTGAGTAATGTTATTGCAAAGTGAGTTTCATGATCAGAGTTGCCTGAGCAAATTAACTTTCATGACAGAAATTAGATTTACAATGTAACCCAGAAACCATAATAAGGGAATCAGTCGAGCAAGAACAGATTCAGTTCAGGTGAACCAAAAAAAAAATCATGGAAAGAAACTTGAAAGAGACTACTGAGAATTTTGGAAAGAATAAATGGCGGTCGTGTTTATAGGGTGACCCGACCCGGATTATTTTTATTGGGCTGCGGCTTCTGGGCTTTTCAATTAAGACATTGGGCCTTCTCTAAATCAAACCCATTTAAAATATAAATATTTTTATTTTGTCAGACAAAGACTCAAAACAAAAACCATAGTAAAAAAATTGATCTCAATGATTGAATCCGAGTATACTCAACAATTCTAGATATAATACGGTAATGCGATAAGAATAGAAGATATAAAAGTAATACAGATTAAAATTTAGTAATTTTATGTTTGGTTTGTTGACATAAAATTTTCATATTTTATATGACAAAAATGTAATTTTACAAAATATAAATATAAATTATGTACACGAAAAGTTAGACTTGAACCTTAGACTTACTCAAATAATTCATACTGTCATTTTTAAGAGTGATACGCTTCACATTAAGGGTTTCAAAGAAAAAATAAGCAAGGTGTTTGAATCGCATAGTAGATATGAATGCAAAAGTTGCTAAGCATATAAGTGCGAAAGCTCACACCTTAGTGAGTCGGTTTTGCAGTGGTCAAGTGACACATGCAATATATTTAATATTTAAATTCTAACACTCGTAAATTTCTTTTACTTTTACTTTTGACCCTCGACTTTTTTTTTTGTAAAAAAAAAAAAAGCTCAATGATTAGTTGTGGGATGTCCAGACTTGTTGTTATCATGGAGTTTGATTTTAAGCAAGCCAACTTGCATTTGCAGTTATTTCGCTACTTATCCTAGGAAACAAGATATCCACTCAAATGCCACTCCATCCTTATCACTTGAGCTGAATTCGAGTGACAATCCTCTCTTATTTTCACGGGAAAATTTCAAGGACCACTTCTCTCTGCCATGGCTTCTGATTCAGACATATCTCCATGGCTCGGCCTTTCCTTTCTTCACCTGCAATCCCACTTTAGCACACTGTACCATTAATGAAAATGCAGTCTGTTCTTTGCACATGCGCACTTCTTTCTTTTTTGTTTCAACACCTGAATCTCTTAGTTCGGATTCGATGTGATTTGAGTGAATAATTTGCATCTCATGTCAAAGTGTTTCTACTATATAATTTGTAAATTCATTCAACAAATTACTCATCAATTAATTGAATTCGACTAGTAAATTCTTAAGTTTGATATGTATATTTTTTAATCGGTTTGCATTCGAGTTTGAGCTATACAAATAACAGATTTGATCAAATTCGAATATTTTAATACTCAATTCAAGTAATTAAAAGGTTAATCAAATTTTTTAATATTTGATTATTAATTTATCATTAACAATAAATCAAATTTATTGAGTTGAGATTGAAATTTTCGAGTATTCTGTTGAATCAAATTTGAGTTTTAAAAATAAAATTTGATCAAATTAAAATCAAAATTCAAATTTTAAATCAAATAAGTTTGAATTTAATATCGAATTATCTCAATTTAACTCAAAGGTATCCCATTATAAACCAATAATTTCAATGTTTTAAAAAGCATTAGGCACGACCTGTTTCCATATACCTTGATATTTTTTGGTGCACGTCAAAGATCGACAAACATGGTCAATCAGGACCAGTAGATGGAGTCCATTGCTGTGTCTGCTACATCACTATTGGCTATTGTCCCTGTCCTTCATGTCCCAACAACTTAAACGCGTCTCTTCGTTTATATCATTTAATGTCGATAAAGCTTTGCCTTAATAAGAAAGAAAAGGTTCTAAAACATTTAAGACTTTAGATTTGAGTCTCATCAAATGTAAGTTTGAATTAATCTAATTATTTATTAATTAGTTTAATTTGTTATAGTTATATACTAATTGTAATCGTAACTTCTAATGAAAATATATTATTCATAAAAAAAATTCATCATTTAATGACTTGAGATGACACCAAATCAAATACGAATAATACATGTTAAAATTTAATAAAAATTTAAAAAATATTTTTATATTTAATGTATCGAGATAAATTTAAATAAAAAATTTTTGTATTTTATATTACATAAACATATGATACACTCCGAAACTTCGTTGTTTCTTCTTTGCCAGAACAATGCATGAGAAAAATGTCAGGCATTTAATAAAAAGCAAGTGAAATTAACAATTGGGAACGGTAGGATCCATGGAAGTTGAGGGACAAGTTGCTGACAACTTGTCTAATAATCCCAAAACATAGGATAATTATCTAACTTGACTGTTATTTATAAAAGAAACACTGCCTAAAGTGATTTGACATGTTTCTCAGGTTACACAATAAGCAGCTGAAATCTGATAAAGAATCACAGACATAGCCCCCGTAGCAAGCAAACTTTTCTAGCCCAATCCCAATCTGCTGCAAGCCATGTGCAAAAAGTTAAATACAAGGAAAAAAAAAAACTATGCAGTCACTCAAACCAATCTTTCTGTCTAATCTTTACTTTTATCAGTTTGGTTTTGAAGGACCAAGTCCAGCTCTAAAGCTCTGAAAACCCACCAGGATTTCCATCTTAATAATTACAGCTAACATAGTATTTTTGTAATACTAAATACTAGATTAGCTGTTTGCTGGTGACATTATTAAGTATTATTCAGTGAAGCCTGGCCTGCTAGAATAACTGAGTACTGAAGAATGTCACAGACTCACAGGCATTTCTCAGCTTTATTTTTCTTTTCTCAAAGCCATTAATGATTCAAGGAATCAATCTCTACTTGTTGTCGATATAACTGGAGACTGCAGATTTGCTGAATTGAGAATTGAAATGGGCATCACTGGAGAGCTTGTTAGAAGCTTCTTCTCTAAGAACAGGTCCTTAAGGACTCAAGACAGCGATGGAGTAAGCTTCCTAACTCTTCTTCAGCCATTGTAAACGGTGAATTTCTGTAGTAATTTGCTAGTCCTCTAGTTTTAATGTGAATATTTGGTCTATCAGGCAAGAAGTAATGTGACTGATAAGAAAAGATGGAGTTCCGTCAGATCATACCTCTGTGGCGATGAATTCAATTCAGTCCGGGCTGAGGAAGATTCAAGTTCAGTTAAGAGCTCGGAAGCCACAGTCACACAGCCTATATCAGAAGGCTTAAGGGACCTAGGAGAAAACCAGGTTGATGAGACCAAGACAAATATACCAGAGGAAAAGCATAACTCAATTTCCAAAATGTTTCATGAAGAAGATGCAGCCATGGTTCTTCAGTCAGCATTCAGACACTTTCTGGTTTGATTCACCTACAGATTCATCAATTTACACCTTTTATTTTAAAGACAACATGGTTTCATGGAAAAGTATCTCTACTCTCATGGCAAATACATCTG
Organism: Heritiera littoralis; assembly: GCA_031772115.1. NCBI lineage: Eukaryota > Viridiplantae > Streptophyta > Magnoliopsida > Malvales > Malvaceae > Heritiera > Heritiera littoralis. The sequence continues at coordinate 1,612,639 of JAPDPK010000059.1, read as the reverse complement.
CATTAGAAGGGCAAATAATTGTTCATATTGAAGTTCATGTCTATCTAGTTTAATGAATCTGAGTGTCTGAATTCTCTGTTATTTTGGTTCTTCAATTTCAGGCTAGGCGTCAAAATGCAGAAATCAGAACAAAGGGTGATGAAGAGGAGCCTCTCACAGGGACCGAGAGTCCAAGTAGGGAGTCTAATTGTACACTACCTGAAGTTGAAACTGGAAACTCTGCGGATGTTTTCTCAGTTCAAGGAGAAAGCAAGGCAGTACATCGTCTGCAACAAAAACCAAAAGCTCAGGCTTTGAGGATAAAGGTAACTCAAACAGCAATGCGCACTTGGTTTTGTAAAATCCAAAAGCTGGTTACTCAATCTTCAAAAGTTACGTTCTAATCTCAACAATAGGAATTTTGCTTAATACTTACTTGTTTTATGACCTGAAATGGCAGGAAGATTGGGACGATAGCACGGTGAGTAGTAACATATCAAAAATGAGGATTCAGAGCAAGCTAGAAGCAATGACTCGGCGTGAGAGAGCTCTGGCCTATGCTTTCTCACAGCAGGTACACCTAGCATATTTGCTTACAAAATGAACAAGAAATACAAGTTCAAGCTGAGATAGTGTAACTTTATCCAATGTTTTGCAGCTGCGAGTCTGCTCAAAACGTAAACAAGCAAGACCTGATAGCACAGAACAGAACATGAGCTGGAGCTGGCTAGAAAGGTGGATGGCAACCCGTGTTCCAGAGAGCTTGTTAGGCGAAAACAATATGAGCAAGCAATTTGAAACAGTTGACAACAATAGAAGATTTGTTGCCAGGAAAGGGATTACAGATGTAGCAGGCGAAGAGAAAGAAAGTTGCGGATCTAATGAAGTTTCCGTCGTGCTAGAAGGCTTATCAGTGAAAACTCCCCAGGAGAAAGATAGCTACAGGCCATCAAAGAACGGGCTTAGAGCTACAAGAGGCATATCGAGGAAAAAAACTGTACCAAGCCATCAGCTATCGAAAGAATCTGGCAAGGTTGGATGTTAATAGCTGCATGTTTACTTTCTGGTTTCTATGCATGTTTACGTTCTGATTTTTATTCATTAACAGTTTAACACTCCAATACAGCTTGATTATAATCTACAGGTAAGCAAGAAAGATGCTTCAGGGGAGAGTGTAAAATATAAAAGGCATAAGAGCAAGCAACTAGGAGGCCAGAAGAAAATCAAATGCAACAATGCTAACAATCATCTGTCGCTGGATCCTTTGGCCTCTTGACCAGTGGATTTTAATTCTGTTCAGAGAAAAGTTACTACTAATGCCAAGACATATTCTGTTTTATATGTGGCTTAAACAAAATGGTCGATTTCCCCCGGTAAATTCTGTCGGTAAAACATTGTTTAATCTGTAAATTCCTCTAGTATTAACTACTAAGTATCGAATAATAAAGGCTCCCTATGTAATTGAGCTTGCACACTGTGCAAATGAGTGAAACCTACATTTAATCAAATCTCATGCAGCAGCTAATGCCTGCTGTGAACATCTGTGCATCTTACTTCTCACAAGGCTGGACTCAACTACAGCTCCTACCAAAGCATTAATCATCTGTATGAAGCACAGTGACAAAAGTACTCAGAATAAGCTCAAATTTCATTATCATCACTATAGAGTAAATTTGAAATATGGAACAGACATTAGTGAAATTAACAAAATACATCTTATGACACATTCACCACTTATAAATTTATGCCTTTTGGGATAAATCCCACATATTGTAGGCTTCTTAACAGCATCCACCATATCTCTCTTCTAGTATTTGAAAACATGATTCACACATAACCAGTTTCAAAAACCCTAGATCTTATCTATATCTTCATCTTCAAACTCGACATAATCATCTGCGCCTCCTTCATCCTCCTCGTCGACAATGCCTTCATTGAGACGTGTGTTCTCTGGAAGCTCACCATAGGCTTTCAAGAGTCTTGCTTCATCAGGCATGTACTTAAGGATCACATCAGCCTTGTCATCCTGATAGTCACGAAGCCCAACAAGAATTATATCACCAGCTGCAATCCAAACCTTCTTGTGCATCTTTCCGCGGATATGGCAAAGGCGCTTAGTGCCATCAATGCACATGGCTTCACACCGGCCATTGCCTAGCATGCGAAGCACTTGGGCATACTCTTGCCCATCTTCCTTGAACACAAGTTCACGCTTTTCATCATCTGCTTCATTCTTTCCTCTCTTCCTGTTCTTTCCTCCCTTTCCCTTGTTCTTCGGCATGGTTTCTTCTTTTTGTGTTCTACCTAAGAAAAAACAAGATATTTTACATCCGTGAAAAAGCTAAAGATGGCATGACATTGAAATCATTTTAATATAACTGAATCTAACTATATTAAACATAAACAAATGTATAGATACACAAAAATAGGCATAAAATCGATATGTAATTTCTGTGCAAACCACAAACCAAGATGGATATTAATAGAAACATCGTCACAATCGAAACAAACAAGAAATTCCAACAATTTGCATTTCATGATAAAGATTTCTAGGGCAGTTAAAAATAATTAAGGCTAGTTATGAAAATTTGTGAAAAAATCACTTTTGTTTTTGTTTTTGATGCAGGTGATTATGGCTCACAGAAAAACAGAGAAATAATAAGTCAGGGAAAGAGAAAGAGAGAAGGACGATAAGAATGAGGCAAATTCGAGAATGATTCGTACTAACTATTTCATCACTGTGCGTTTGTATTCAACCTTGCAGAATTGGTTAGACTAGCTGAGCTGGTACTATCCGCTCCTCAGCCTAATAAGTTTCCTCTTAATTATTTGGTAGCTAATAGTAATTACTCATAACAAAAGCCAAACCAAAGAGTAATAAAAGAGCAAAAGAAAAGCAATTTAGAAAACGATTTCCAGTATATATGAAACAAAAAAGAAAAACGAAGGCGTCCATGTTTGAAATAGTTGCATAAATAAGTATAATATGATCAACAACTTAAACAGAATCTCAATCATCACGACATAACCCTAAAAAGATAAAATTTTTTAAAACAAAACAAAAAAGGCATTCCATCAAGATCAATTTACAGTACTATTTACAGAGAAAGAAGATTAAAGCAATTAATTACCCAAAATTGAACCAAAAATAAGCCAGAAATTAACCAAAGATGATAAAAAACAGTCAAAATAGAGAAAATAAAAATACCTTTGTGCTCTTGCTGATCAAAGAGTCGAAGATAAGAGGAGGTGATCGAAGAAATGAATCTGATTCTTTCTCTCCAAACACCAAACCCTAGCTTGGGTTAAGAATATCACCATTCCAGCAGACGGCAGTATCACATCACAAACAAGTTGGGTTTTAATTGGGCCGGGCTGAATATTATAATAGCAGGTTGGACTCTCACTTTGGTCTAATCTTCATTCCATGGGCTTTTATTTTATTTTTATTTAGGTGAGTTTTTTTTTCCCCATTTTTTTTTTGCTGGAATAGGAGTTAAAATAGTTTTTTTTTTTCGAGTATTAGAATATTTTAATTATTAATTAATTAGTAAAATTTGAAGATATTTTTGATCGTGTTAAAAGTCTATATAAATATAGTTAAATTTTTTTATATTTTTATATTTATTTAAATAAATATTGATGGATGTGTTAGTATATTAAAAGTGAATCTTTTTTTATAGAAGCATCGAATATTTTTTCTTCAAAATTAAAAAAATATATAAAGTGTTCTTTTCCATGTAAATCGGTTTTTCTCGTATTAGTCGGTCGGTTTCGGTTAAATATTAAATTGTTTGCTTAAATCAATTTTAGGTAAATTCGAACCAATCATTTGCTCATCCTAAACACACTTGTGAAAGATAAAAATATTTTTCTTGCTTTGAAATAGATGAATTATTTAGTTTAGAGGTTGAAATAATTGGAATAAGAAGAAATATATTAATTCAAATGATCGCATTTTCATTTTTAAAATGTAAAATTTTGCAGATTTGAAACTTAAATCTCAACACTTACATTATCATTCTCTCATGCCAAAACTTTCATTGTTAAAGAAAAAAAAAACACACCAAAAGCGATGAAAATAAGGACTTCTTGGTTTGTAAATAACAAGCAAAATATAGAGAGGCTGAACAGGTTAGTTATAGATCATGCCAACACAAAAACTCATCCCCAAAGTATCAAAGATGCTATAGTAAAACTGCTTGATCCGAATTTATTATGCTATCAATACCAATCATTTGTACTTGTTTTTGTACATCTAATGAAATCAATCTAGCCCAGAAATTGGGGATGTGACGCACAAAAACTACAGCATGCAAGTAAATTCCAAGAACAACGGGAATGTCTACTCACAAAACTGGTTGTAATCAGAAGGAACATAAATAAGTTTACATATCAGTTTGAGCCGAGGGAATTCCAGCTGCATATAATCTGTGTACCTTTATTTTCATGGTTGGGAGTTTTTTGACTGGGATTCTAGATTGTTTTACTCTGAGTTTACTGTTGTTTTCTGACTCGTGGTTGGCTCGTGGGTTTCAGCGATGAATTGCAGTCCTGAGATTTTATCCTTGGACCATTTCCTCAGAGAAAGAAAATAGATTTGTATTAAAGAATGTAAGGCTTGCTTGAGCTTGACTTACCTTGACTGGTTTCTCCTCGAATTTCATGGCTGAATCAATTGCAAGCTTTGCACCAACATCCTGCCAATCAGCAAAAATCAACCAAACTAATATATCACAGTATGGGAGAGTAGATCACAAGCCAATGGGCATATCAATGGCAGCTCAGAGCAAGAATGCACACTATTGTCTTACACAGAATGACGTGTGCCAACTGGATATGGATACAGGAAATGAGGCTGCAATGCAATACAATTATTACAATATTGTAATTCTCACACCGTAAGAATACGATGCACTCAGAATTTTTTGTGAGAAACTAATGATAAAGAATGGACAATAAACTAAATTACAAATGAATTTTTCTCTGCAATTAGACCATGCAACCTAGGGACCAGGCAGACATATACAGGAACAAATTATTAATCAGAGTACCCCCATGTCGACATATTTTATCTCTAATCTAAATATATCAAAACAATCATTATGTATCTGCTCTCCATTTTGGCACTTTGAATGCACATGTTTCCACTTAAATAAGAGTACAATGCTCATATGGGAATGAGTTTTTCAGCATCTGATTTGATAGAAAATAATGCATAAGAAATCATGGCAAACACAGAAGATTTAGCATTTAGGCCTAATAAACAACACAATTTTAAGAATCTGCTCTGTGTTTGGGCACAATGAGTGCAGCTGTTTCCAATATGTGTGTTGCAAGTGGGTTCCTAGCAACATCATAGTACATAATCATTTCCACAGCTTTTATCCCCATACTAGATAGACTACATGAATCAAAATATGACTCCTCGCTAAGTTGTCAGCATGAATTCTCGTTTTCCACTCATTCGTAGAACATAATGCATAAAAATAATACTAACATGTACAGACTATCCAACCTGAAAATGTTTAGTATTCACCCCATCTTTAACTCCCCCAGCAAATTGGCATACATACCAAAGACCTGAATTAGCCACATTCTGCAGGGCGGAGAGGAAGAAATCAAACAATTCATCACTTCCTACACAATTTCATGACTTTAAGAGTAATATTTGATCATATGATCAAAAATAAAAACATGTTTGCTTTCCAGAAGCTCAATTCTTCTATCCATTGGAGTTCATCAACAAAGGAAGCATCAGCTAAGTTGCAAATAACAATTTTGGCAGACCTGAAGCTGGGAAATGAGTTCAGATAAACAGCCAATTCCAAATTTTAAGAAAACCCAATGTCAAAACTCTTGCAAAGGTAAAGAATTCAAAGGAAAGAAAGAGATTAAGTTTACCTGCGCCCATCAGATTAAGAACTTTGGAGGTTTGAACCCCTGCCTGCAACGCCATCTTCCCTTTTGTCTTGGGGGGTTTGGCGTTTGAACCAAAAACAAGAGACGGTGGAGAAGAACAGGCGCAGCCTTCACTTGAATCCTGACTCTTTTGTTTTTTACAATTGACATGGCCAACAAGAACAAAAACCATCAGTAAAATTTTGATTTTTTTTTGTCTGTTTTTTGGGCAATTCAGACATTTTAAGCTATTGTTTGTCAACCTACTTTAACAAAAAAAAAAAAAGAAAAGGCCAGGCTTCCACGACTCTACTTCCTTTGCCTTCATCTTGCGGATAAAAGCAACCCACTTTAACCAAAAATTTCGGCCCCGTTTCAGCCATGGCATGCCTGGCTTTCCTGTCCTTCTTAATCTCATCTCTATTCCTATCTTCACAAGCTAATCTCCATCTTCAGCCATCAAGAAACCAAGATGAATCCTTCACGTCAATCCTTGTATCTCAACAGGGTCTTGATTTCATTAAGGACTTGCTCATCAACAAATCGATAACTTCGATGATCCCTTTGCAACTGCCTGCCACCATTGAGAAATCTGCAAGAATCCCATTTCTAGGCACTGTTGACATGGTTATTTCTAATGTTACTATTTACAAAATCGACGTTTTGTCGTCTTATGTTAAGCTTGGGAATTCGGGGATTGCAATTGTTGCCTCTGGGGCTACTTGTAACTTGACCATGAATTGGCATTATTCTTATAGTTCTTGGCTTTTTCCCATTGAGATTTCTGATAGAGGAAGGGCTTTTGTTCAGGTATATTTTTTTCTTTTGAGTTATTGCTTTATTCTTTATCTTTGCTCTTGGTTGGTTTGTGCGCTTTGGCTTTTTGGGTAAAATCAATGCAAGTTTTATGCTTTTTGAGCTTATGTAAGTGGATTTCATTTCTTGTGCTAGAGCCTGGGAATGAATTTTGTTTTAGATTTTCATTTGCTAATTCATTAGTTTGACTTTGTTGAATTAGGATATGGGATAAAGTTGTTTTTGCACTTAGGCGTCATTTACATGATGTGTTTGCCTGCAAATTTGATTCTAATTTTATGCAGGGCACAGGCACTATGAACCTTGCTTCATTTACATGATATGTTTGCTTGCAAATTTGATTCTAAGTTTATGAAGGGCACTACATACTGTTCAAGTATGAGCTTAATGGTTTCTGCAGTGCATTTACTCTTAGCTACTGTTATGTTTGTGACTGGATTTTCTACATATGTTTGTTGTCTAACATGTTTCAAAAGTGGACTGCATAAAAAAAATGTGGGTTGCATATGGATAGCAACCATGTGTGATTTTCATATACCAGTGATGCTTTAATCATTTCTGAATTTGTGATTGTTTGCTTATTTGTAATATGCTTTTAAACAAAGGTAATCTGATGACTGATGCCTCTGGGTAAGGTTGAAGGCATGGAAGTGGGGCTTACATTAGGCTTGAAAAACGACAAAGGAACTTTGAAGCTGTCCCTCATGGACAGTGGTTGTTATGTGAAAGAAATCACCATAGAACTGGATGGAGGAGCTTCTTGGCTTTATCAAGGGTATGTTAATTTTTAAATCAACTGACTAATTCTGTCTTAATTGTATTTGAGGTTTGTTTTCTGGTGGGTGAATCGTTTTGAGCATTAGGCACGCCAGAATTCTTTATTGTCATGTAACCTAATTACAACTGTGATTTGTCAAATCAACTCTTTACTTCGAAGCTCAACACTCAAAGCGTTATTTCCCAAAATTCTGTATTCATTGTCACACAAAGTAGAACGCTATGTGCTTTATTAATTTGGCCAACACAAAGATCAAGAAAAAAATCAGAAGCAAAAGCAACTTTTGTCTCTTATGGCACGATTATGAATTTTTCAAGCCCCATCCCCTCCCCACTTTCTCCCTCTCCTTATGTTAATGCTAATCGATCAACAGAGCTCTCTAATGAGTAGATATTGAGAATGTTTATGTGAGTTCACAATATTGGAGAACTCTTTTTTTGTTTCTTAAGTTGCATCAAGAATAGTAGTGAAGTTGGTGGCCATCTGGAAAAGCCTGATGGTGCTGATTTTGCTATCTTCATCAAATTTCAGAAAATGATCACCTCAGCATTGCTTGAGAACATTTGTTATTTTTTTGCAAAGCCAGATCAATGTTTTATTTTATGGTGATTCAGTGCTAATGTTTTCATTTTTCAGGATGATTAATGCATTTGAGAATCAAATAGGATCAGCAGTGGAAAATGCTATTACCAATAAACTTAAAGATGGAATCTTAAAGCTTGATTCATTTCTCCAATCTCTTCCGAAGGAAATTCCCGTGGATGATAATGCTTCTTTGAATGTATCTTTTGTGCAAGATCCTCTATTGAGCAGTTCTTCCATTGAATTTAACATCAACGGGTTATTCACAGAAAGGAAAAAGGTTCCAGTCCCTAAGTACTACCTGCAGACCTGGCAGCCTTCAGTTTTCTGCTCTGATCAGCCTAAAATGCTTGGAATTTCATTAGATGAAGCTGTATTCAACTCTGCTTCGGCATTATATTATGATGTGAGTTTTGAAAACTATGTAGAACATCAGTATGGTGTGTGGCTCTTTTAAGTGGTAAACAATGGACAATGACTGCTTGAATGGAGCATCATGTCTGCTTTATCTTCATGCTAATTTGTAGTTAAGGTAGAAATGGAGTTATTAGGGTTAAGTAAAATAGAACATCATGTCTCTTTGGATGCATGTCTTGTATTATCTCATTGTTAAATTGAACGTTTCTATCTGTGGTCAGGCAGCATTTATGGAATGGATTGTGGATAAAGTGCCGGATCAGGCTCTTTTAAATACTGCTGGATGGAGATTTATCATTCCCCAACTGTACAAGAAATACCCGAATGATGATATGAATTTGAATGTTTCTCTGTCTTCTCCACCAGTCATAAGGATCTCTGAGCATAATATGGGTGCTGCCGTTTATGCAGACGTGGTAATTGACGTGGTTGAAGCTGGTGAAGTAATACCTGTTGCATGCATTTCATTGGTAAGTCAAGTTCACAGCATTGAAGATGCAGGTCTCTGAGTTGCATTATTGTGTTTCGCTATTCTTCTCAGGTTTCTCATTTCATGCATGGTTTCTTCTCTAGATTTTCTTAATTTAAAGCTTATGGATCAGAAACGAGAAACTGCTGTTTGAACTATGATATTGAAATATCGTGTCCATTTCTGTGATCAATGTTGCTGCATTCGTTATGACAGGAGATCCACGGCACAGGTTCTGTCAAAATCGTGGGGAACAACCTTGGTGGCAGTGTGAAGCTGGATGAGTTGGAAATGTCATTGAAGTGGAGCCAAATCGGCAATCTTCGAATGTATCTGATAAAGGTTCTTGTGATATTAGTACCCGATCAAATTAATGTGTTATGATGCATGGTTACACGTAAAGGTTCTAATGCATCTTTTACTCGCTGCAGCCGGTGATGTGGACACTCGTCCAAACTGCTGTCATACCATATGCGAATTCATATCTCGGAAAAGGTTTCCCTTTGCCCATCATTCATGGTTTCATCCTTCAGAATGCTGAAATTATCTTCTCTAGCTCAAAAGTCACAGTCTGCAGTGATGTGGCATATTCGGAATCAGACAACCTTAATCAGCTTTGAATCTACTTTGAATAGCTCATTTGTTCATAGCATGCAACCTTGAGATGTCCGCTCAATTGCTTACTGGGAATGAAACGAATTGTCGATTTCCCACTGCTGTACAGTTCTTCTTCAGATGCAACTCTTCAGTCAGCAGAATTCACACGGTGTGATGAAGCTTGTTGAATGTACATACATGTTACCAAAGGCACAGCTCATTTTGTATCAGATTTCTTTGATTAGTTGTAAATCAGAAGCCAACTTTGGTGGTTGTCTGTATTATACACATTAATCAATGAATTTATGAACATTGGCTGATATAACTGGAAAATAGGCTTGAAATCAATGAATCTGTTTGGCACTACTCCAGATGTACCAAGTATAGGCTTGGACTATTGAGATTTGCTTGCATGCTCCAGAAAATTCCTTCTTCCAGGAAGTTGGTTAGGGTTTGGTTACTGGATTTGGAGAAATTATTATGCATAAATATTTCGAAAGTGACACAATACAAAAATAGAACAAATAAGGGATACGAAAGCGATATGGATTAAAATTTAATAAAATTATATATAATTATGAAAAGTTAAAAAAATTGTGTTTAACATGTTTACCCAAATTTTGACACAAAATTTTTATGTTTTACGCGAGAATGAAATACATATGCCACTTGCCACAGAAAAAGGAAGAGTCTATATACATATTTGGCTATGCCTTCTCAAAACGCAGCGCTTTGATATCTGTGTCTGGGGAAGGCCTCTGTTATCTCCATCCGACAGAAAGCACCACAAACAAAGAACAAACTATGAAAATGAAACTGATAAACCTCAGTTAAACCCAATCCTTCTCTTCACTCATCTCTGGAAAATGCAAGTCTCTCTCCCCATTTCACCGTCCAAAGTCCCCTCAATTTTCCCATTTCAGCACCCCATTTCTGCTCCTCACCAACCCCATAGAAGCCTCGCTTTCCAGACCCAAGCCAGCCCCTTTAACTCCCTCAAAACATCAGGCTATTTGTCTTCAATCAGCCGCGCTATAGATGAAGAAGAAGAGTACCGCAAAGCCAGAGCTGCTGTCACCAAAAAGGCTATTGAAGTTGAAGGTTACTGCATTGAAGGACTCTCTGTTGGTGGCCATGAAACCTGTGTCATAGTTCCCGAATTGAAGTCTGCTTTTGATATTGGGAGGTGCCCCTCTCGTGCTATTCAGCAGAATTTCGTTTTCATTACTCATGCACATCTTGATCACATTGTAAGTTCCGTAATTTGGCTAAAAGATGGCGCCTTTAGCCGTAGTTTTTCACTCAAATTTTGCACAAACTCCATTGCGTGAACATGAATTGTATGAAAATTGTGTACCCTTTCAGTTGTTTGGTTATCTCGAGTTATTTGCTTCACGTTTTAAGTTCTGGGTATTTCTATAATCTCATACGGTGTTTACTGGCTCAGGGTGGGCTGCCAATGTATGTAGCTAGCCGTCGTTTGTATAACTTAAAGCCTCCGACAGTATTTGTACCTCCATGCATCAAAGAGGATGTGGAGAGGCTGTTGGATATTCACAGGACAATGGGACAAGTGGAACTCAACCTTGATTTGGTCGCACTTGATGTCGGTATGTTGCTTCCATCACAAGCTTATTTGTTTGTTCATTGTTTATCTTTAAGAGGATTTCACAAAGGCTTTTTCAGGTGAAACATATGAATTGCGGAATGACATTGTTGTCCGGCCATTTAGAACACACCATGTTATACCTAGCCAGGTATGCCTTTCCAACTATTCTTCTGAATTATATAACATTATGTAGAAGTCTAGACTATGAATTAGATGCATTCAGATCCTCGAGGCAAAAGTGCCAATCCATCTTTGAGTTGCGAGTGGAATGTACATGAAAATTGTGGCTTTTCTGTTTCTGCCTTGGGAAATTCAATATGGAGTTTTGAAACATGGATGAAGATGAATTTCTTGTCTCAGTTGTTAAAGTTTTGGATACTTTACGGTCTGAAGCATGAAGTTAGTTGGTCTCTTGCAGGGTTATGTCATATACTCTATTAGAAAAAAGCTGAAGAAGCAGTACATTAATTTGAAAGGGAAACAGATTGAGAAATTGAAGAAGTCTGGTATTGAGGTCTCTAACTTCCACAAAACTGCAAAATAGTGTCCAAATTCTTTTAGTTTTAGGCATTTATTTGACTTCAAACCTTCCTTTACAGATAACAGACACAGTTTTGTATCCAGAGGTGGCTTTTACAGGGGATACAACGGCAGAATACATGCTTGATCCACGTAATGCAGATGCTTTGAGGGCCAAAATTCTTATAACTGAAGTATGGACTGAATAGAATCTTTTACATCTTCTTTTCCCATTTTAGCATTAGCTGCATGCTAAAAATACTTTTTGTGACATCTGTGGTAGTATCGCCTGTTTCACATTGCAGCTAGTAGTATAATCTGAGATCTGACTTAACATTAATGACAAAGTGCAAATGGGTGAGATAAGTGATATGCTTTGTGAAATCCACGATTAAATTGTGATATGCTCCTGCTTGCATATGTGCACATGCAATAAGGCATGGCTTCTGTATGCCTTCTAGCAGTTACAACAGTCGTGAGCTTTCATGTAAACTCAACAGAAGACTCAGACTATTCTATATCTGCACCTTTCTGAATCATTTTCTCGCTGCTTCTAATATCTAACTCTACAATAGTCATTTATTAGTACAAAGTTCCCATTACCGTGGACCTTATACTATCTATGGTGGTACTTAACTCTGCCAAGTCATAGGTTTACAACTAATTTCCACTGATTTTCTGTGTTCTGTTTTAGTTTATTTGGAAGTTTTCTGTGATATTGGTAGCTTTTCTCTGACCATAAGATTTTGAAAGCTGCAGTTGTTATATTTGACATGCTTAAGAAAAAAAAAGAAAACAAAAAGTCCCACTTTTCTTTCCACTGATGTCAAGTTGAAATCATGACATGCAATGTAATATTTTCTTCTCTTTCCCTCCCCTCCTTGGATCAACATTTGATGTGCAAATATTTCTAACAGGCAACTTTCCTTGATGAGGGTTTTAGCATCGATCATGCAAGAGAACATGGTCATACTCATTTATTTGAGGTATGTTTAATAATGTTGGTTATCCCATTCTATTGTTACAACATTATTAATGACTTTTAACTGTTGGTGATGTGAAATTTCAGATCATCGAACATGCTCAGTGGATCAGGAGTAAGGCTGTCTTGTTAACTCATTTCTCTTCCCGCTACAGTATAGAGGTAATCAACTAATTGAAGTACTTGTCTTTGTTCCATTTTCTATAAAGGGTAAACATCTAATATGTCTCTTGTCATCTGATAAGCTTCCAAAATGCTACAATGTGATTGTCCTCTTATAAAGGAGGTCGAAGCTGATTGATGTAAAAGTCTTCCTTGGAGAATAACATTCCAAATAGCTTAGTTAAATGGTTTATGATCTAAATTGTACGTTTAAGCTTGTACATGATGTGTGCAACCAAGTAATATTCAGCTTTTTCTTTTTTCCCACTAAAAATAGAGAAAAGAATTTCAGTCATAGTAACAGTTAAAATTGAGTTAGTTATTCCTTTGACTTATTCCAAAAATGTTTCCTCATGGCTTAGTATAGTATTGTACACTTGCTCTCTCCACATTTTAAAATGAGCTAGCAGTTCAGAGAAATGGTGCATCGGATAAAATTTTTGTTTAATCTGCATAGAGGAAATACAACTGCTACATTATTGCAGGAACTGACAACTGTAAAGCATGTGATGATCATTCTTTCCATTTTGCAGGACATTCGTGAAGCTGTTTCGAAGTTGCAGTCTAAAGTGTCAGCAAAGGTGGTTCCTCTAACAGAGGGTTTCAAATCAATGAACTCATAGCCATCTTTTCAGCAGAAAATAGAAGAAATGAGGAAAAACATGCAATTTTTCCTTTTGTAACATATTGATAGACAGAAAATTTCTTCTGAATTCATAGAAATCTGTTGACAGTCTGCATTGATGTAAAATTTTTGCAGGTTCCTTTAACCGATTAATATAGGATAACATGATGAACTAGTAGAAAAAAAAAGTATTATCCAGGAAATAGACTGTATTTGTTTACTAATTTGGTAATGGCTGCGTATATCATATCTGTGTGATTTCAAGAGAAGTAGTGCAATGTCACCTCCTTTCTTCCCAGATGGCTATGTGGGTGCAATGTTATGAATCTATTCATTGATTTGTCCACTTAAGCTCATCAGGCAAATCATCTAAGCAACTGGAAATACAGATTCTTATCAATGAAATCCTTTGAATTTGCTACACCATGCAACACATGTATAAGTTGCACTGTAATGCTTTTGCCCATTTCACCATCTGCAGTGTGCATGCTTTATATTTATCGTGTCCAAAAGAGAGTCATGGTAAGCAAGGTTTTTAGAATGTTGTGTCACAATCTTGAATCCAGACATTCAAACTTACAAATTCTTGTTTGGAAGATTAAAGTCAGTGCAATAGGAATAAAATGTAGCCTAAACTGACAGTAATATCACTCCTCAGGTGACTGCAAACACAAAAGTTCTGTTGTGTCAACAAGAATGGGCAATTGAAGCATGTCTTTACTGTACTTCCCACTCATGATTTTACAGTTTCAAGCCATTAATGAATGAGTATATCTTTAATCTTCCCAGTCATGGTCCAAAAGAACCATATGACACCTTTCTTTGCTTTATAGCAGCAGTAGTTTTTGCTTACTGTCAATCTCAAAGAATCTGAAGCTCAAAATATCTCTCCAATTACATACTAATGACATTTTTCTCTGCAGTTTACTGTTGCTAATCAAAAAAGAGAACAAGAAAATAAACAAGATTCTGCCACAATGATCCATCCATCAGCTTTATATATTGGATTTAAGGTTCTGAAAGCTTCCAATGCAATCAAACCACAGAAATGGCACCTAATACCACCAGAACAAGAAAGTTTGACCAATCGATCTGTTCTAGGAGGGAGAAGCAAAAAGTAAGGATGCATTTGTTCCTCCAAAACCAAAAGAATTAGACAGTGCAGCTCTAATTGGCATTTCCTTAGAAGCAGTCAAAGGCATGAAAGCATCATTAAATATGGGATCAGGTTCAGTGACATTAAGCGTTAAAGGTGCAATTCCCTGCAATAAGACAGCAGAATGACAATTTAGTAAAGCTTTAAACTTTCTCAAGTGCACTAAACAGAACCTTGCATACCGTTCCACAACATTTTTCCATTAGCAGAGGAAAATAGTTGGCACCAATAATTAGTCCACATACTAATGGAAAAACAAACAGATAGGAATCACAAATTAATTCATGCAAGAGGGAATTCCTACCATAACGTGTCATATACTTTCTGAAAAGCTATGTCCCTCTGATAACTATTTAAAAGATGCTTTCATCTGAATCACTAAGAAGCAGCTAAACTGAAATACTTACATGGTGTATGGCTAAAACAGTAAAAATTGCTTCTACAGCTCCGGCTGCACCGAGAAGATGACCAATAGCACCCTGTATATAATGGTCATTGTAGTAGTTTTAATGAAAGGAAATGGCTGATAAATAGATGAAAGCTATTAGCAGGAAAAGAAAATGAACTATGGTAAAGTGGCATGGTAAAGCACAGGAAAAGCAACATGGTTTTTTCTTTTTCTCCCTAATTGACTCGCTCTCTTGGTACAAGTTGCTCACAAATTTGAACTGCCATCTTAGTACAGATGCAAACAACTTCATTGACGAAGCTTTCTGTCTCTCAAGAAATGCAAGCTGCAGCTAGCAGTAATCACCTAAGATACTATTTCTTGGACAGAGTTTTGCACCCTTTAAACTTTTACTATCATCTCCAGTATCCACAGTACTGTAGTCCTTTCTATTTTGTGGACATTGATGAAGTGAAAATGATATCAAATTCCAACAGAGCCCAATTTTAAATTATCTAGTCAGTTCTGATATTGATGCAAAAATAAGTAATCAAGTTCCATTTTGTCTAAATGTTTAATCATGCAAGATTTATGGGACACAGGACGTGCCAAGTGAACATTTTTCTCCTAGATCTTTTACAAGCCAATCTGGTCAACAAACACTGAAATTTACCTTCGTGGAGGAAAAGGCCAAAGCACCTGATGTTGCATGGTTAGTGAATATGGATTTGATTGAATTGGCTTCAATTGCATCACCTAAACAAGAGGTTCCAGAGACATGAACCACCCAGAGAAAAGATTCCATTGCTACTTAGAACATCGATGAACAGGAGCTTAAAGGTTCAAAAGGTTTTACCCAAAGGTGTCGAAGTGGCATGAGCGTTCACATAATCCACTTGGTTAGGTTGCAGACCAGACTGCAAGGGCACAATAATTAGGCACATGAAAAACCATACTTTTGTTTATGCATTAGAAAAAAATAACAACATTTACCAGGCAACTTGCCAGGGTACCCAAGGGTAAAGCGACAAAGCAACCAATGAACCAACTACAAGAAAATCTAGAAGCATATATTTAGAGTGGGAGAGAAGCTAATGTGCTGCTCCTTATGGCCATGAACCGTTAAAGTCCACTAACAGATTTTTCTACATTTTCAAGCAACCAATTCTCAAGCATGGTTGTATCAGATGCAACACAGGTTACTGCTGCCTAACATGCTGTCAAGGCCAGAAGATATGAATATAAACATAAGAAGTTATACTGCAACTATCCTCTATTTAATCCTTAGATATGACCCATGGGGTGCAGTAAAAGGAATGCCCTCGAGAATGTTATAGATGCTGAACAGGATTATCTCGAATCATAAGTCAAAAGTAGTTGAAAATATTACTTACTTGTTTCAAGGCACGTGTCATGGCCAAAATGGCACCTCTTCCATCAGTATGTGGTTGAGTAATGTGATATGCATCCCCTAAAGGTTATAATTAGTGTTCAGAAAACAATGATTTTTTAATATTATTACCAACATTATTGTAGAATATTTTCAGCTCTTTGAAAACAACCTGACATTCCATACCCACGAACCTCTGCATAAATTTTTGCTCCTCGTCTTTTTGCATGCTCAAGTTCCTTAATAGCAAAGGGGTTTATAAACCATTCAAAACAATGGCAAAGATCACAGCCAACAACAAGGGGAAGGGGTTTGTGGTTGAAATGTATAGCTCAATTTACCTCTAATATCAATACACCAGAACCTTCACCTATCCTGGGAAGAATAAATAAGTTAGATAGAAGCATAAAAGAAATAATTGCAAGCAATGATCTTGGCACAATTAACCATCAAAACTTCACTCACACGAACCCATCCCGACCACAGTCAAAAGGCCGTGAAGCATCTACAGGGGAAGCATTGTACTTGGTAGTCAAAGCTCTAGCCCTGGAATTGAAAACAGAAACAGTTAGCAGCTAAGTAGAATATGAAAAGAGTAAAACAAATTATTACAGCATTCAAAAGGAAGAAGAAGAAGAAGAAAGGTTAACAACTGCCCCTCCCCCCAGGAGACCTCGGCACCTTGCTGTCAGACAAACAAGTATTCGACAGAATTTAGTCATGGTTGATTATAGATATATCTAAACACCTTTCATTAAAAGTCTTCGTATTTTACTTTGGAAATAAGAAATCCAACTTTTAAGGCTCCATGAATGCATGATGGAATGGGGAGAGGGTTGATTGAATTCCATAGAAGCAGATGAAATCAATGAGCATAATGAGCTAAGCCACCCTATTATTTTACAGCATGGTCTGCCTTAAGGAATCAGAACTGAAGAGAGTCTTATCAGGCATTAAATTTCAAAGTTCTGCAATAATCAATTTACTATTTTAACATATTTGTTCATCTAGACACAATGTCTCACAAAGCCACTCCTGCTGCAGGAATTCTATCAAATTTTCATTCTAAAGATGAGAAGCTTTAATTAGACATATATGAGATATGTCTCCTTATATAGGTCTGCTAACAAGGAGAAATGACATAGCTATACAAAAATTTTTGCCTTGAATTTAACCTTATACTGTTTGCCATATTTGCCCTGTATAATCTTTCACCATTCTCCTTTCAAAAAAAAAATCATCACCCCCTGAATTTATATCAAAATTTTCACTAGCCAAAAAAGATATTGCATCAACACAAAAAACTGAAACTATATATATGACAATTACCTGCAAAATCCAGCTATTGACAAAGCATCAATACTCGACTCTGTGCCCCCAGCAACCATAACGTCCACATCTTCAAATTGAACCATTCTCATGGCATCACCAATAGAATGAGCCCCCGTTGCACATGCAGTCACTGCAGCATGGTTTGGTCCCTATATTCAAAAGGGTGACTAGACTATGCAACAATAACTCACTTTAATTTTGTTTTATGTTACAAAATTGACAGAAGTATGAGTCAGCATTCAACTGCTTATTGAGGACAATAACCCTTACACAATCATTGTGCATGGCATTGATAGATTAATCAGACTCATTGTCAACTAAATCAATCAAATTAATGTACCCAAACTCAAATTATATGGTAACCTGGTGTAAGTGCAAACAATATGCACTTACTAATTTTAAATTTTAAAACTACTAAAATTTTATTCAAGCTCAAGCACTTTGTTTCCCAGAAATGACCTGACAGAACCACTGTGGAGATGAAGCACCACTCTAATCACAGCAGTAATGGGCTTAAACGGAAATTGTTGCTTGACTGGGTTTAGATCATTATAAAGCTGTAAGTTTGTTATATATGGAAAATATAAATGTACACACCTGGAATCCATATTTCATGCTCACGTGACCAGATGCCATGTTGATTAGTATCCTTGGAATGAAAAAGGGACTTAGTCGACGAAGACGCTGTATTGAAGAGCAGAGATTTACTTGTCATATTAACTGTTTCCATAGCCAAGTAGTTCATTTTCCAGCCAATAGATAACATAAGGAGAGTAATAATGATGACACTATGAGCTAGTGATGACAATAGATACACTGACAATCATTATGACAAACTAAATGGTAGCAAGAAAGCAACCTTCTCACAGATCATTTGTGCTGCATCTAATATATCACTGATACTTCCAGTCCCGGCACCTATAGAGACTCCCTGGTCACTCACATTTAATAAAGAATAAGTTACCAAATGAAACTAGAGAAGATCTATCACATGTACCATCAACTAATGAGTAACTACCGTTCTTTCCTTCTGTTCCTGCTCAGTGGGAGTCCATTTTGCATCTTTTAAAGCTTCATCAGCAGCACATAATGCATAGCTTATAAATCTTGCAACTGATCGATGTTCCTGACAACAAGATTCATCAATTATAGCATACACAGAGTCAGAAAATAACACAAGAAATTGATTTTTCATACAGAACGAAGAGTAAATTATTCTTCATTAGCATAAAGAAGTAATCTAATATCAGATAGACACTGCACATCACTTTAAAATAATAAAACAACTTCTGATTCTGAGATGTGCAAACTAACAATCACAACAAAGCACAAAAGAAGCCTCTCTCCAAGCAGACAGTGCTCCTTCTATTTAAAAAAACAATAGTCCGATTCAGACCCCAGCTTGCAAATTAAAACATCAGCCGTACTTGCAAGAAATTCGATGTTTTCTGCCTCTTCATATCTTTAATTGCCCAAGTTTTTTGCTTGGGAAGTAACCAAGTGCTTGTATGCACCGTAATATTCAATGTAATAGCACCCACCTCTCCAATACTACTTGAGAACTAGTTCCATAGAGTTCTAAAAACTAAACATTTCACCTTAAAAACACCCAAGTCTACCTCCTTAAAACACAAAATTTACTGCTTCGCTACTTCAACCCACAAGCCAAAACCTTGACCCAGTTCAGCATAACACATGACAATGTAACAAACAACATAGAACAACCAATTGGTCATCAACCACAATCATCAAGAAAGAAAAAAGTATTACCTTAGAATTAAGCCAAAGGTCCTCATTGAATTCACCAGGATTAGTCCCACACGGCACAGTTGCAGCAACTTTAGAAGTTAACTGATCGAAAGTAAGCATCTGAGTTTCTTTATCAAAAGCATTCATCTTTAGATCCTCAGGGGTTACTGCCCTTATCCCACACTTGCCTTCTATCAAATGTTTCCATGTTGTCTCTACTCCGCACCCAAGTGGGGTCACCATGCCAAGCCCTGAAACCCCAAAACAAATAACCAACGAGTCTTTACCAACGCTGAGAAATTTTCTACAAGCGAAGAAGAAATGAAGTGGAGAAAAGTGCACTACCGGTGACAACTACCCTTCGCAGAGAGGAAAGAGGAGGAGGAGGGAGAGAGGTTGAAGAAAGGTGACGACCCAGTTGAAAACGACATGTCGTCTTGAGTTTATGCAAACAACGCCGTGCCATGGCCACCCGTCTGGTTTGCCCGACACAGGGTTTAACTTGAGCTGTGAGACAGTGAAACTCGAACTGATCTCTATCGGCTCGGTTGCATTTTACTAGTTATATATAGAACTATTTTATATAGTAAAATATTTTACCCGGATATTTTTATTAATAAAATTTGTAAAAGAAAAGAAAATTTGTAAAGTGCGTCCGTTATCACATGGCCATCAAATATCTCAATTATATGAAAAAAGCACAGTGGAATAAGCAAGAATCCCTTCAACTCTTTCTCCATCAAGCAGAATCTTGATGCAACAAGTACCTTCTTTCAACCAAAAACTATTTGATTGCCAATAATAAACTGTGGGTCTTTTTCTTTCTTCTTTTTGGTGATCTGGGTATAATCCAAAAATTGTTGGGACTGTTTTGGTGATTTGAGTGGGCATGAGGAAGAGGGAGAGGGAGAATCCGTGTGGGGTATGTGGGCACTATCACAAGTACGAGGAAGGAGAAGTTTGCGGGATATGCGGGCACAGAGCTCCTATTTCTTCGGAGAAAACATCGTTTCAAGTCAGTGCTTTTCCATCGGTGATCTTGCCTGATTTTCTCTATTTGGGTAGCTATGATAACGCCTCTCGCTCTGAGCTTCTCAAGGCCCAAGGAATTAGTCGTGTCCTTAATGTAAGCCCCTTCTTCTTGTTTTCTTTACTTTATTTCTTTTTGCTTCTAGAATTAGTGTCAGCGTATGGTTTTAATTTTGATGTTGAATTTATGGATTTGGGGGTTGAAAATAGTTTGGAAGAGTTGACTTATTATCGTTTACTAATTGGAATAAGGAAGAGAAGATTAGGAAATAGAGTTTTGTGTTGTATGTTAAGGTTTGTACACTGCTGTTTGAAGAAGTTTCATGGGATTTCTGCATTTTAATTATTTGGCATATAGAGTAGGAGATTGATGGTTGAATTAATTTCTTATATGAGGAAAATCTTGTAACTTTATTGATCTAGAAAATTCCTATGTCAGTTGAACTAAACAAGTCTTATTGTTATATGCGGGGTTAGGGGTGCGAATGAAAGATTTTGTCACAACATTGAGAATGGAATGAAGTTAATTTGAGTACTATCCAATTACAGTGGATTAACAATGATACTATACTTTAAGCCTTTACCTTTTGGCTAAACTTACATAAGGTATAACGGATATCTAGGATGATATTCCTTGGTGCTTTCCATTTGCAAATGAGGCTTAGGCTAGTTTTACTGATCATAGTTAAAAACATGGGGAAGAAGTGCAGATTCGAATGTATCATTTTGATGTGAGGCAAGACCATAGCAGGATGTGTGGGTGCAGTTTAGTAAAGTTAGAACTAGAATTAATGGTAAGATTTGATATTCAAACAGTCCTAAGAGTGATTGTTTTGTTTTTTAGTCTTGAGCATTTGAAAAGAGAACTAATGGTGGTATTTGTCATAAAATTAAGTTGTAAGCAAGATTTCCTAATGTTTACTTGAGAATTTAAAATAGGATAATTAATGGTGCCATTTTTTAGGTAGATAGGCATAGAATAGTGGATGGTTTGAAGCTGAGGGGTGAATGTTATGGTATTGGATCAAATTTATCATAACTAGAGAGCGATAAATTTATCAAATCTTTTGATACAAACGATTTAATATGAGTTCAGATATTGGTTCGTGTAACTTACCCCAATCTATTGGGATAAAGGCTCTGATGATGATGATGGAGAGCGATAAATACATCGTAGTTCCTTTGGTTTTCCTTTTGATGGTAAATTAAGATTCTATACTGAGCCAGCAGGCATTTAGAATACCAGAAGGTGGCTAAACATAGCAGCCAATAAAGATGAATGATCTTGTTGTATAAAAGAATGGTGAGATGACTATGTTTTGAGCCTAATTTAACTGATACTATAATAGGAATGAGACGAAATTGGGATTGGGGAGATTGTATTTTTGATGTTGTGAATCATAAATTTTAAACTAGGCAAACAATTAGTTTGCTATCGTCAAATTGCTATTATTGATGGGATTGAAAGGAACGTCTTGGAAAGTGGTAAGATTGATGTTGTCAAGATTTGTTCTTTTTCATTTCTCGTTCCGCAGTTTGTTCTCCTCCTCTTTGCTAGATGTTGTGAGTGCTAAAATGCGTATTGATGGCTGTCAGGCATTAATATTGTAGCTTACCTATATGACATATTCTTATGTTATTTATTATCTCTTTGCAGACTGTACCTGCTTGCCAAAATCTCTACAAGAATTCATTTACCTATCACTGCCTGCAAGATGACAAAATTTTACAATTTGATGATGCAATACAATTTTTAGGTGCGTTAAACTTTGTGTTGCATTATGAAGTTTCAGTTTAAGGTTAAAAGCTTGACTTTGCTATCTCCTCTTTCGTGCATGTCTTTGGTATTTCCTCTTTCATGCATCGAATTTCTTGCCTGCGCAAATTTCACGACATTGGTCTGAGCAGCACTCAATAACATCACACTCTTTTTTAGGTACTGAGAAGCATTTTTTGAGTATATTTTCTCATTTTATATTTACATAATGAAGTGCTTTAATTTCTTTATTCACATGGTCAACTGCGGCTATTCTGCTGTCAAATACATGTGCTTCCCTAGGTGCTCTGCACATTCACAATTTGGAAATCTTTCTATGATATTGTGTTTTGCATCTTCCCCTCTGTTACCCTAGTGAAAAATGCCTGTTGGAGAGTTTGCTTGCAGATCTTATGCCAATGATATTTAATAATTGTTTGTCAATTGCATTGCATTCACTCAGATACTTCCAATCGACATGTTTCTTAGTTTTATATTCTCATCGTCATTTTATGACCCATGGTTCATTTCTGCAGAGCAATGTGAGAAGGATAAGGCTCGGGTCCTCGTGCACTGCATGTCAGGAAAAAATAGGTTGATTTTATTGCTTCTTCATTTCTTTTCTTATCCAGGAAATACATACCAAAAGAAACCTGAGCATATTGAAGTGGATTTTTCCTCTTTTTTATCTTATATTATAGAAAAAGAAATCAAATTTGAATGCTAAAAATAGGATTTCGCATATAGACCACAGTGGAAGAACTTAGTGGGACCTTACCCCAGAATCTTTTCCGATAAGATGCCCTGCAGATAGCTTTGGGCCACCTTGTTATTTTGTATAT
The DNA here is from genome assembly GCA_031772115.1 of Heritiera littoralis. NCBI lineage: Eukaryota > Viridiplantae > Streptophyta > Magnoliopsida > Malvales > Malvaceae > Heritiera > Heritiera littoralis. The sequence continues at coordinate 1,589,561 of JAPDPK010000059.1, read as the reverse complement.
AGTAGATAGACTGCTGTGTATGTGTGTGTATACCCATTTAACAAATTAAGTTGTTTTTTTTCTTTTGATTTGGGGAAGGAGGGATGCCAACTCTTTGAGAAGGGATACGTGCACCTCCCATTGAGCCAAATGGTCTGGTTTGTGTATACCCATTTAAACAAAACAAGTTGTTGTGAGGATAATTATATTCATTCTAACAGATCACCAGCTATTGTAATGGCTTACTTGATGAAGTCTAAAGGATGGAGGCTTCCACAGAGCTACCAGTGGGTGAAAGATCGGAGATCATCTGTTGAGTTAAGTCAAGGTATTTACCACCCTTGACTTTTTGGTTACCTAATATCATGGAAGCCATGTTAATTGAATGCCATTCACTTAATTGAAAACGATATAGGAATGCCACTTGATATTATTTGGAAGAGGAAATATAATGCAATATAATATCATTTGGAGGAGGAAAATGTCTAATGCTGCTGATACCATCATCACTCTTTTTCAAGTTTCTGATTGGTATTTGTTAGATTGTACATGATGGGTGACCTTTGTTTTTTAGTTTTTTGTCTGACAAATCGACTTTTTCCTGCCATCTGAGAGAGAATGTAGAGGTAGAAATGCTGTATTCATGATAAATTTTTTTTTTTTTGAGTAGGCTGTATTCATGATAATTATGCATGAAGTGTTTGTGTAAAGTAAATCTCTTATTACTGAAATTGAGATTAGGGATTGTAGATTTGTACTTGTGATGTTTATTCCAGTATGATCTTGTCACTATTATAGGTCTGATATTGTATGTATATTTCCTTCTGTGCTTCCAAAACGCGGTATCACCTTCTGATTTTCATTCACTGCTTGTGATTTGTAGCTGTCTACCAGCAATTGCAGGAATATGAGCAAAAGCTCTTCGGATCATCTCATAGTAGCAATCCTGCTTTGCTTACCTTCCCACCTACGGGAGCCCCATCTTTAAACTTTGGCTTCTCGAAGCCAATCGATCCAGCCCCTGCTCCTATTCCTGCTTTCAGTAATCTGGTTGCTACTTCTATTTTTGCCCGTCCACCGTCCGAAGTTCCCCTGCATGAGTTCACATTTGGTGCTGGTCAGACCCAGAAAAGTATCTCCGAAAACCTTGCAAACCCCAGTGGCAGTGATATTCCAATGGATAGCACTTGAATTCTTGCAGTCTTTTTTGCAAGGTCAACCGTTTCACCAGAACTTGAATGAGCCCGACCTTTATGTTGTTTTTACATAGAACATGGCTGTAAATTGCTAGTAAATGTTTAAGTTTTCTGGTTTGTTAGATTTGTCGAGTTGGTACATTCATTCTGGCTCCCTCGAATGTTAACGAAGCTATGTGGCTCGTTACAATCTTCATATACAAAGATAAACTTTCAGAAGAATCAATGGGCATTCTTTATGTTTTTCATTTTCAGAATAGAAATGCTTTTGGTTTGGACCAGCAGACATCTGCTGCTTCTTTCAAATAAACCTGAGAATCCTAGATACGCATGAAAATGACATGAATAAGACACGAAAATGATATCATGGAATAACTATCAAGGTTTCTTCATAACACCAAGACTATTGATTATACTCGAGTTCCATGCAGCGGTATAAGAGCACAGTTATATAAACATATTAGCCAAGTATTTTCACACATTCATATGTTTCTAAAACTAGTGAGCAATACATGTTTTGGTATAAAAGCACAGGTAAATACACATTTTAGCCTAGTTTTTTCACACATTTTCATATGTTTCTAAAACTAGTAAGCAATACATGTTTCGAGGGACGACTTGGCCAGCCATAATAGAGCAGGATCATTCCACTTTAACGGTAGGTAAGTTTCTGCCTTCCCGATTTTGTCCAAGATAACATCTTCGCAAAAAGCAATCAAGAGAAGAATTTCCAAGGCAGCTGCAAGAACAAAATGTGATGAGAATTAAAGTCGAATTAGACACCTGTTATTCGTTATTACTTACTAGGGTTGTCACTACTCGGTGTTTAACCAATTCAGATACTTCCCACAACCTACCAATACCTTGTTTAACTTATCAACAACAAAAAGGAGCTTGTTTACAGAGGGAGAAGAATAAGAAGAAACAAACCTCTGTAATTTGCAATGTTTCTTTGGATTAAAGGATTGGTCTGCAATGTACCATTATTAATTTATTAGTATCTAAGACAAGGATTAGATGAAGAAAGGATTCCATTATATAAAAGAGTTAATATAACTCTCTGGAAATAAAGCCAAACCTGAAGAGTAATAAGGATTCTACCTTCCAAAGTCTTCTAAATTTCATATCATCTGGGTGTTCAACCACATTTCTGCCAAAACAATTCCAGCTTTTATCAGCAATTTAGTTCACAAATCGTAGAGTTAAAAGAATGATAGGCAGAATCAGTAAGAACCATAAACACCTATAGGGGCTTGCAAGAGGCAGACTCAGACACTACCAACATTTTATCGTATACTGAAGTAAGAAAATAGGATTAAAGGACAATCAAACAAGACAGCATACCTCATTATCTTAAATAGAGTTTGCAGGGCAATAGTTGCCTCAGTGGGATTAACTTCAGCTTGCAACATCTCAGTGGCCTTTTGCAGACGACTACAAACATCAGTAACAGAGTCTTGGATTCTCAGGAATTCATGATCATCCGGATCAGGCTCATAAGTTTTCATATTGGATATTCCCAGTCGTGGCAATGGCTTATCATCTGGATGAGGCTCTGCTTCTGCTATTTCATTTGCTTTAGTTTCATCAGGATCAGGTTCTTTATGCGCTTTGTTGAAATGGGGTTGGTCTTCCAAGGTTTCAGTTGTTATGTAAAAACTATGATCATGTCTTGGTAAGTTAGCACAGCCCAAAATGTTCCATTGTGATTGTGCCTCATCAGGATCTGGTTCATCTATGGTCTCACTTGTCTGAATCTTGGTGTCCAGAATCTCTATCACCACAGGTTCAACTTCATTTCCGAAGCTTGAAGCAGCGCCAGAATCATCAGGATCAGGCTCTTCGCTTGAACTCATGGCTGTATATTTCCCAAGAGTCTTCTGAGAATTGTTTTTGGTAAATTCAGAATGACGTTTCAGTCGCAAAGTTTCACCACGCTGACAATCATCTGGATCAGGTTCGAACTTGTTTTGATTGCTACAGAGGTCATCAGGATCTGGTTCATAAGCAAGTTTCCCCAGAGCCCTAGTTGGACTTTGAATATCTAGACTTTCATTTCTGTCATGCATATTCGATCCAGCATCATCAGGGTCAGGCTCTTCATGAGTTTCAGATGCTTCGACATTGTTACCAGAAGCATTTACCAGACGATGATAAGCAGCATTTACCAGATGACGATAAGCAGCAGCAACGGAAGAGGCAAGGGCATTTTCCAGCAAAGTTGACATACTTCCAGCAACCCTCTGAGATCTTCTACCGTCTTCAACATATACATCTGCATAATTCTCTGAATGTCTGATTCCACTTAAAATGGCATCTCTGGATTTGGTCCAATCCAAGCTAGCTGCTTCTTCATTCAACTGCCAAAAAGTAATATTAAATCAAGACAATGCTTTTTGTATTGAACCAATAATAATTGGCACTGAAGCACTATTTCCTACTCATAAAAGCGTGCATAGAAGGGTAGTTTTACATGTTTATCAAGGGCATAGAAATTCCAATCATGTTCGAAGAATACCATATGAGCCTGAAATAGACACACACTCAAGAGACCAGCCTATTAGCAAATTCATAAATTGCCTTTCATTGCAATTGTATCAATGGATGCGATAACTTTATTCTATTGACATTAAACAAGAAACATAGTCATGGATATATAATCTAAAAAAGAAAAGTAAATACCATGAAAACCGAAGCCTCTTGCAAACTCAAGCATCAGTGCTCATCTGAGAAAGGCTGCAGCATTCTCGAGCCTTTGCCTGACAATTGAGGAACAAATAGTTGACTTCCAGATGAAGTTTTTTTATACAAAGGGTGTAAATTTAACAACCAAATTTCAATACCCAGATCTCCATTTGCATTAAAAAACAAGAAACCATAGCAGAATTCAACAAATTCTTACATGCAAATTTGATCTTCCATATCAAGAATTAAGGATGATTAAGGATAACCAAAAAGACCCAGATTGAATTTTCAAGGATTTCATTTACCTGAAGTGTTGCTGGGAATTTTCTCTTCTTGAGAAGGGAATATTCTTCTTGAGGATTGCTGAAAACAAACAGAAGTTCAGAAAAAAATAATCCAATTCCCGGGGTTTTGATTTACTTAAATAGGAACGGGCGAAGCATGAGAGGCGGTACATTTTAGTCATTTTTAACGTGTTATGCTAAAATGCACGGTTTTTTTGCGTCTTTCTTACGCATTGGATTGCATATAGTAGCACGATCTCTTAGCACAGTGTAATGAAAATTACATTCTTTCAAGAAAAAATTCAATCATTCAATTTAGAATTTTTATTTTTATTAATCGAAAATCTCAATGGAAGTATCGAATTGAAGTCAAATGTTAAAATCACATTAACAGATTGCTTTCTTGATCTTCAAATCACAAAAAAAAAAAAACCCACAATTTTTACTATTAAATGGGTCTCGATCACTTCCATTAATGAAGACAAAAGTTCTCACTTATTCAAGAGCTAAGAATCAATAATATCCATGGAAGAAACAGTACTGCAAATTACAAGTTCACTCCATTATTCGTACAAAGGAGTTGTCTTCAACATTGTTTTGCAATAGCGGGCTTGTTGATGAACTCATGCCTGAATATGTTACAAAGAATCTTTGTCAAAACCCATGTCAACTAAGCAAATTTACTCGAACCACAGTCGACTACAGAGGCTCATTACAAGATTATAATGTTAAGTGGAACTTACTGAATCTTACGCGAAAGTTTTTTTTGTTTTGATGGGTAGTTAATCTTACGTGAAAGTTGGTAACACGCAATTGCAGCCATTGCAATACTAACACCGAATAGGTTCCAGTTCTTCTGCAATATTCTCAAAATTAATGGTTTTGCAATTGGGAAATTTGCTCATAATTACGAAATAAGAATCCAAAAAGATAAATCTATGCATCATCCATCATTGCTAAAGTGGTATCATCTCATATTTACTGAATATAAAATTTTTCGTAATTTTATATTGAAATTTAACTCTTTTATCTATTAAGTTTTCGAGTCAAATGATTAATATGATATTAAAGTCCAAGGTTTGTAACCAAAAATAAATAAATAACGTCTAAGGTTTATCCTGTGATTTTTACTTGTTTTTTTTTTCAAATTAAACCCATTTATTGCCAATTTATTTTATATTCAAATTGGGATTTATAGATTACTTTCATTTAAGAATTTTTCAAAATTTATAGATTACTTAACATCAAAGGAATTTGAAATTTTGAACTTGAGCATTTTGCACTTAACAGTTGAACATTAATCACTTGTAAACTTATGATTTTATATTCAAATTGAATCCATCTATTAATTAATTTTAAATTAAATGTCTAATAATCATCTTCGTGTGTACAATGCAGAGTTTCTTCAAAACATAAACATACCGGGGTAATTATAGTGCTCCATCTTGCCCAGATAAGTCCACTGCATACCAGAGCTGAAAAACACACGAAAGAGAATTGAACAAGCAATTGCTAATGAAAACTAGCACGCTTCTTGAAGTTAACATATGACAGAGGTGAATAAGAATTAGAGAAAAATAAAATAAAAAGCCAACCAATTCCAATTGTGATCAGATGATCAGACCTGCTTGCTGAGGGTAAGAGACTGTTTCAGCTGGCCTTGCTGAGATGTCAACAACATTGGCAATGTTTATACCCCATTTGAAATTTGGTGCCCAGAAATGAACTGCAATTACATTTTAGGAAAAATGAAAAGAAGATTAATCCAGGAGGCAAATAAAAAAGTTCAAAAAGAAAATCTTTATTCTAACTGAAATAATGAAATTTGTGATACGTGTTAAGAGCCGTGATAGTTCTATAATTTATAGAATTATTATGAAGTTAATGATATAATTTATCTCTAAATCATTACTATTAGATTCAAATCCCTCATTTATCTGTTAAAATTCTCTCAATGATGTAGGAACTCCAATTGATAAAGAAGTCAAAGATGTGAAAGATTTCAGTTCCAAATTTCATTCAAACACAAGACTTTGTTGATAAAGCTTCATGCATAGATATTTCTACTGGCTACCAAGAAAGATAAATTGTTGCATTTATCTTTTATGAAGATAAATTATCAAGATGGACTTTTTGCTAAGGATAGAGATAAACAAGGGAGCTGATAAAAGATAAATTTTCTTTGAAGATAAAGCTCGAGCCCTATCAGCCAAGATTTGAGCTAATCATCATCCCCACTGCCTCTATAAATAGCCAGCTTCAGCACCATGAATAGCATTCAATCTTACTAAGGGATATAGAGTAGTTTAGTTTTATTCTCTTTGTTTTAGTTTTCAAGTTTTCATCTAAATTTCTTTTGATTTTTATTTTGGAATATTTTAGAATTTTTATTTAAATAAGATTTTTTTTATTTTCACTTTCTTGATGCTTCGATTTCAGAAATATTAGTGTTTTGATAAAAAGATTCTTTCGATCGTTTGAATAAAATTAGGGTGTGAAATTTTAGTACTTAGTAAGCAATTCACAAATTCATTCCTCGTGTGAACGATACTCTACTTATCACTTTATTACTTGCTACGGTCCGTATACTTGCGGTACACTCATCAGGAATTCGATAACAAGTTTTTGGCGCCGTTGCCGGGGATTGAAGGATTTGTTTTGCTAATATTAATACCAAGCATACCTAGTTTTAATTCAAATATTTTTTTTTCTTTCTTTTTCTCCCTCCTTGTTACTAATATCTTCTCTTGTTTTTCTTGTGAGGTACATCGGCCTAGTGCATGAACCGTGCATGAGCTGTGCAAGGAGTGGTGAATTGGCTCCTTTTGACCCCGAAATTGAAAGGACTTTACGAAGAATCAAGAAGGAGAACCAAGAAGACCTTGTTAAAACAAATACCATGGAAGAAGCAGATACCAAGGCTCTTCGAGATTATGCAATGCCTACAGTGAATGGATTCGAGATGAGTATAAGATATCCAACCATTCAAGCAAACAATTTCGAGATCAAACCAGCCATCATCCAAATGATCCAAACTTCTGTACAGTTTGGGGGTTCAATCAATGATGATCCTAATGCTCATTTGAAACATTTTTTACAAATTTGCTCCACTTTTAAGAATAATGGTGTTTCTGATGATGCAATAAGACTGAGATTATTTCCTTTTTCTCTCAGGGACAAAGCAATGGACTGGTTGAACTCATTGGCACCTGGATCAATCACAACATGGGAGGACCTAGTCCAGAAGTTCTTGGCAAAATTCTTCCCACCAGCCAAAACAGCTAAGATGAGGAACGACATCACCACTTTCATGCAACACGATTCAGAGTCACTTTATGAAGCATGGGAGAGGTACAAAGAGCTCTTAAGAAGGTGTACTCGTCATGGGATTCCAAATTGGTTGCAAATGCAGATATTCTACAATGGGTTGATAAGCCAGACCAGAACTACTATAGACACAACTGCAGGTGGTGCATTAATGAGCAAGTCTATAGATGATGCCTACAATTTGATAGAAGACATGGCTGCAAACAGTTATCAATTGACTCCAAGAGAATCAACCTTTTTGGTCAAGGCTGAGATTTGAGAGGTAAGGGTGGTGAGTGCATCTAACTCATACATACCTGCTGTTCTCTTTGGTGTTAGCCTCTCAGCTGACCATTGATAACTGTTTGCAGCCATGTCTTCTATCAAATTGTAGGCATCATCTATAGACTTGCTCATTAATGCACCACCTGCAGTTGTGTCTATAGTAGTTCTGGTCTGGCTTATCAACCCATTGTAGAATATCTGCATTTGCAACCAATTTGGAATCCCATGATGAGTACACCAACAACCCAACCCAATTCATTCCATTCAAAACCCTTTCGTAACTTGTGATAATTGTGGGGGTAATCACTCTGGCGATAGGTGTCCTATTCGAACCGAACAAGTCCAATATGTTTCCCATCCAAATAGGAACCGTAACCCATTCTCAAACACCTATAACCCTAGCTGGAGAAATCACCCAAATTTGTCTTGGAATAATAATCAAGGGCAATCATCTAACCCAAGACCTACCTATCCTCCTGGTTTCCACACTCAACCACCACCACCACTTCCACATAATCCTCTACCACAAGTCCCACCACAAGAAAAGAAGCCTTCCTTAGAAGAGATGTTCACCACTATCTTACAAAACCAAGCTGCTTCTATAAAGAACCTAGAAATTCAAGTAGGTCAGATTGCCAATGCCATTAGTAACCGTCCCCAAGGTACCCTGCCTAGCAATACTGAACCTAATCCGAGAAGGGAAGGTAAAGAGCACTGTAAATCAATCACCTTGAGGAAGGGTAAAGAAGTGGGTTACATACCTAAAGAATCAGAGGAAGATGTTAGAGTTGAAGTCCAGGCAGAAGAAGAAGATAAGCAACAAAAGAAAATTGAGCAGACTTCATCTCAATCTGGTAAGACCATTGAATCACCTCCTCCACCTATCCCTTTTCCTCAAAGATTCAAGCAAAAGAAGACAGATAGGCAATTTGCTAAGTTCCTAGAGGTATTCAAAAAGCTCCACATCAACATCCCTTTCTCTGATGCATTGGAGCAAATGCCAATTTATGCCAAATTCATGAAGGACATCATCTCTAAGAAAAGGCAAATTGAGGATTTTGAAATTGTTGCTCTTACTGAGGAGTGCAACACCATTTTGCAAAGGAACTTACCACCTAAGCTTGAAGATCCAGGGAGTTTTACTATTCCTTGCACTATTGGTAACTTATTTTTTGATAAAGCTTTATGTGATTTAGGTGCAAGTATTAATTTAATGCCTTTTTCGACTTTCAGGAAACTTGGACTAGGAGAGACTAAACCCACCAAGATAACACTCTAGTTAGCAGATCGGTCTCTCAAGTATCCAAGAGGCATTATTGAGGATGTGCTAGTGAAGGTTGACAAATTTGTCTTTCCAGCTGATTTTGTAGTGTTAGATATGGAGGAAGATCGTGAAGTCCCAATTATCCTTGGGAGGCCCTTTCTGGCAACTGGTAAGGCCCTTATCGATGTGCAAAAAGGAGAGCTCACCATGCGGGTCAATGATCAAGAGGTAACATTTAATCTTTTCTCTGCAATTAAATTCCCAAGTGAGACTGATGATTGTTTTAAAGTGAATGAAGAAGAGAGTATAGTTCAGGGAATATTCATCAATCAACAACCTATGGACACCATAGAAGCAATTCTTGATGAAGAGAAGTCCAATTGTGCTGAGCCCAACGGGTTGGATGAATTCAAAATGCAAGCATATGAGAAGGCTAGACTCTATAAGGAGAGAACGAAGAAGTGGCATGACAAGGAGATAGTGGAAAGACAATTTGAGTCGGGGCAACAGGTTTTACTCTATAATTCTTGTTTGAAGCTATTTCCAGGTAAGTTGAAATCAAGGTGGTCTGGACCATTCATTGTTACTCAAGTATTTCCATATGGAACTGTGGAAATAGGAGCTGAATTTTCAAAGGAACCATTTAAGGTTAGTGGTCAGAGATTGAAACATTATTGGGGAGGAGTGATCGATCGTGGAAAATCGGTTACTTATCTTAATGCTCCACCTTGAAGAATGACAGATATAGTCAAGCTGATGACTATAAATCAAGCGCTTCTGGGGAGGCAACCCCAGCATTTTATTGCTTTCTTAGTTATTTCTCTTATTTCTTAGTTTAGATATTTTATTAGTTGATTTCTTTTCTTTATTTTATAGGTGTCAGAGTCTAAGTTTGGGGGAGCGACAAAGGAATTTGGCAAGTTTTGCAGTTTGAGCTTCATAAAAAAAAAAAATCAAGGGAGTTTCCTTTATCCTTTTCTTGAATTCTTGAATTTCTTATACATTGAGGACAATGTATGTTTCAAGTTGGGGGGAAGAGCAAAATTTTTATTTTTAAAGATTGAGCAAAATTTTTTCGATTTTCTTTTGAAATATTTGCAAAAAATTCTGTGCTTTAAAATGGTTTTTACCTTGAAGTGATTATATGTTTGCTTGATAATTCCTTGATATTTAACCATTGATTGAGAATGTTATAGCAAAATGAAATTTATGAATATGAGCAAAGCATGTGAATGAATTCTTTAGTGAATTATCTTTTTGATTGAGACTTTTCCAAAAATTGAATGCACTATGTTTTTATCATTGAAGTCATGCATATTTAGAGAAGATTTATGTGAATAGGAATAAACAATAGTCTTTAAAAGTTTGTTATTTGTCTAGAATTTGTTCTATCATCTCTCAAGGCGAAATCTTAGATCACACTTAGCTAAAGAGGTGATTTAGGCCATCTTTGGACCGTTTGAGCTTTTCAAGACTACCATGATGTATTTTATCCTTAGTCACCCAATTTGAGCTTAAAGTAGACCTTCTTTCTTGTTTTACCTATATTAATAATTAGCCTAGCCTATAAAAAAAATTTTCCATACCCCGTTATATGCATGAGGACTATGTCAAGATGTATTTAGAGCTACGTATATATGGAAGAAAGGGTGAAATTCAAAAAAAAATGTTGAAAAAAAAAAGAGAAAAAAAAATTTTATAAAAAAAAAAAAGAAGAAATCAAGTTGGAGGAATTATTTGAAAGCTCTTAAAAAGTCCAAGAAAAAGAATGCATGATTAGGGGTTAAGCCTAAAAATCCTATTTCTCCTATCTATTACCTTAGCCATACATTACAAGCTTATAAAGTCCTATTGATCTTTGGCTATGTGTGTCTACATTAGTGGAGAGAAGATGAGAAAAGCAAACTTATGGAAGATAACTATTCTTTGAGATCTTTTGTTATGTTCATATTTGTATAAATTCATCCGGATTGCATGAACTAAAATGAAGAAACATTTACACACACACACGGAAAAATTCAGATGAATTGATACTCTCTTTTGAATGAGTTTATATATATTTAGCTAATGTTTATGGATTTTCATGGAGTTGTAATGTTTTCAAAATCTTTGGGGAAATTAAAGGAAAATCATTCTTGCAAGTGTATTTGACCTCTAGGTACATTTCTTTGGGAATGTTATTTTGCTCGAGGACAAGCAAAAATTCAAGTTTGGGGGTGTGATAATTCTATAATTTATAGAATTATCATGAATTTAATGATATAATTTATATCTAAATCATTACTATTAGATTCAAATCCCTCATTTATCTGTTAAATTTCTCTCAATGATGTAGGAACTCCAATTGATAAAGAAGTCAAAGATGTGAAGGATTTCAGTTCCAAATTTCATTCAAACACAAGACTTTGTTGACAAAGCTTCATGCATAGATATTTCTACTGGCTGCCAAGAAAGATAAATTGTTGCATTTATCTTTTATGAAGATAAATTATCAAGATGGACTTTTTGCTAAGGATAGAGATAAACAAGGGAGCTGATAAAAGATAAATTTTCTTTGAAGATAAAGCTCGAGCCCTATCAGCCAAGATTTTGAGCTAATCATCATCCCCACTGCCTCTATAAATAGCCAGCTTCAGCACCATGAAGAGCATTCAATCCTACTAAGGGATATAGAGTAGTTTAGTTTTATTCTCTTTGTTTTAGTTTTCAAGTTTTCATCTAAATTTCTTTTGATTTTTATTTTGGAATATTTTAGAAGTTTTATTTAAATAAGATTTTTTTTATTTTCACTTTCTTGCTGCTTCGATTTCAGAAATATTAGTGTTTTGATAAAAAGATTCTTTCGATCGTTTGAATAAAATTAGGGTGTGAAATTTTAGTACTTAGTAAGCAATTCACAAATTCAATCATCGTGGAAACGATACTCTACTCATCACTTTATTACTTGCTACGGTCCGTATACTTGTGGTACACTCATCAGGAATTCGATAACAAGCCGATATAATCTTATGTTTGTTAAATATTAAGTCTTTTGTGATCTTCTATTGTCAATGAATTTTAAGTTGTATACTTAACTTGATATTACTCATGTTGTGTTTGTCATGTGGTAGGCTTTCTTACCTTTGCCTACACATGGTGCGAGTTTGTTATTGAATTTCATGTAGTTTTATATTTAAGTTGAAAGATATTTCACTTATCATCAAATGCTCAGCAATTGCTTTTAAGCTTAATGATGCAAAAAATGCAAAGTAACACACAGTTTTAGGAAAGATGATCTCATATTCAAAGAGGCAACAATGGGTTACTGTAATGATCAATCAAAATTGCAAAACTGAAATCAAGCAAATTATTAATAACAATTTACTCTAATTAAACGAAAGGGTTTGGAGAATGAAGGAAACTAACTAGTTTTTGGCCCTGCAGGGTGGTTATAGAATGCCTGAAACTTGGAAAAAGCCATGAAAACCTTTCTGTAGCTTGATCAACTTTCTGCCTGAACATAGTTTCTTCTCTATTGACGTATATATAAATATATTTTTTCTGTTGGTCTTTGTCGACTTTACTGGAGGAAAGTGATAGGAAAGTTCGTCATAGATGATCTTAGCTCTGCAGCCCAAATAAAAAAGAGAGAAGAAGGTCAATTGAAGAAGAAAAGAAACTTATCACTGAATATGATCTCGTGCTTTTGAGTGGAGTAGGAATTTTTCGGCAAAAAAAAATTATTTTTAATCATTTAATCAAGGACCTGTAATTTTTTGATTAAATAAAAGCTTAGTACCTACCTCCGTCATTGCCTGAATATTTCCACGAAACTTTAGACATTTAGATTTAGTTTGATGAGTAGTAAGATTGGTTTCAGCAAAATTAAAAAAGATAAAATGATTATTAAATATATGTGTTTTTAAATAAAATAATAAAAAAATAGAATAAAAGGTAAATTCATTTTATTTTTATTTTTATTTTTTTGTCTTTATGCTCTCCAATCTCACCGCAACCCTCTGAGTGGGATCTCACCAGAGATCCAAACTCTCCCTTAGTCATTGCTTGAACATTGAGTATTTGTTTAAATGATAGTGTTTTTATTTTTAATTGCGAAAAATTTTCAGATTCATAGGAAACTTTCATATATCATGCAGTATATTGGATTAAGTTTGTATGGAATTTACATTTTTTGAGTGTAATCATGGATCAATTTTATTTATTTATTTTATTATAAAAATTACAAACTCAATTAACCCATGAAGAAAAAAAAAGTCAAATGCCGCTCATCTTCTAAGAATAAGAATAGAACTCGGTTATGATATATTAAGAAGATTGCAAACAAGATGCAACAAGGAAAACTAGAAACTCTTTCAAACACGAGAGAAAGACAAAAGAAGAATAGAAATGGAAACACTGCAGATGCCAACTGAAGATTTTAGAACCATGGGAGCTTCCAAAAGCTTGGAGGAAATGAGTTTCTACTATTAATGTCCAAGTACAATCACCTCGGACGATAGCTTCATGTTGTTGACGACCTTGAAAGTATCATCAAAATCATCTTCTTCTTCCGGGAAATCGTCGCATTTTTGGCTACCGTCGGGATGTGCATGTTTGCATTCTTCGGCGTTGGCATAAGCATTGCAGGCTTTAACCAAGAAGGAGGAGACTATAAGTGTCATGAAGCAGAAGACGAGCATTCCTCTGGACATGGCCATTGTTTTTTCTTTTCCGGAATGCCCCAAAACTGTGATTAATTCTTCTGAGTTTGTGCTGATGGGAGTGTGGTAAACAGAGAGTGATTGTTATTTTCTTTTTTCTGGGTTTGCTGATGAATGGGAATAGAGCAGTGAAGATTTAAAGAAAGGTGTGGCATGAATTTGTGGTTAGGGTTGAGTTGAGCTGGTCTTCTGTAGACTGTTTCCAAGCATCCATCTCATGATAACACTTGGATTAGCAGAGAAAGGATTGTATAAATGAAATCTAAAAAAAAAAAGATTGTATCAACATTTGTTATTATAATAATAATAATAATGCATAATAAACAATTATTTAAAAAAAATATCACGTGATATAAATGAGTAATCAAATTAAGTTAAGACGATTCATTATCAAATTCGAATTTGAACGAAAAACTAAAGCTCGAAGTTAGTTTTGAATTTAATTCAATTTGAAAATTTAAAATTTAACTCAAATTTAATCGAGTTTAATTTTTGAAACTTAAACTCAACTCTATAAAATATTGGAATTCCACTCGATAGATTCGAACTTGAATGAATAGATTTAATTTGTTATTTTTTAATCATATATTATGAAAATAAAATGATAAATTAATAATAAAATATAAAAAAATTTAAAAACTCAATTAAATTTGTGAGCCGCTCAATCCAAAAATTAATATATTTAACTCAACTCAACTTGTTATTTAAATAATTCGAGTTCAAACTCGACTCGAAAATAAGCGAATAAAACTCAAATAATCATTGAATTGATCTCAACTGGCTTGATTCATGTATGGCTCAAACATAACATGATGTGATTGAAAATAATATAATTGACGTGAAAGAACTATCTTGCAATTAAAGTTATAAAATTTATAATGCAAGCCCAATCTAGTAGACTTGACATTGGCATTGGAAAAAGAATTGGAAAATTTGTTCATGTGAGCTTTCCTATACGAGAAACACGAGATCAATGTACTTTTCAAATGATTCTTGTAACAAAATGTTCATTTTCATCAAATTTCAAACATTTAGCAAGACTTGAACATATGATAATTGTAGTCCTAGCCGTCATCTCTGCGCATAGCTAAGCATGGTGGATGCTGCAATCATACTTGGAGTATAGCTGGGAGTTGTCCACCTCCTACCTTGCCGTTCCAAGTTGTTTACAGTTCTGTTCGGTGGGCATAGAAGTTCCATGACTTTCTCAGCAGCTACAATTTGTTGCTGTTGGAGTACTGTATTGTTCATCAATTCCCTGTAAAGAATCAAAGTCCTCAAGTCACGCTAACCAACACTGGATTCTATCGACACCGTAAATATTGAAGAAGGCAACAATCTCAGCACTGAAACAACACTTTCTAAATTTCGCTCAATTACAACTTAGAATTTACAACAGAGAGTCCATGCCTGTAATGCAGAAATTTCTTACGCTAGTGAGAATGCTACTTTCGTGGGTGTACATGCTTGAAATAGAGCTTCGGGAATAACAGGTGAATTCAAGAGGATATTGGGAAGTGAGATGTATGGTATCTTGGCTTTGTAGCGAATGAACCATTCAGTAAGGAGATGGGCTCGATAAGTAACTAAACAAGGTAACCTTGCAAGCTGCAACTCCAGAGCAACAGTTCCTGAAGTACATAGGGCAACTTGGCTTGCCTGCACAAAACTACTAATGAAGTTAACAATATAATAGCATTTAAGTCCGTGAAATTTGAAATACTAGGCACAAAAGCTTCTTTTCTGGATCTAAGTCCTGATTCGTACACTGTCAACTCAACACATCTATATTATCATTAAGTTCAGTAAACAAATGAGGCTATACCGGTCCTACTAATACATGTGTAACTGTCACAAATTGAAAGGAAAAATTGAGAGGAAAAAACTTATTTCATTCATTGATTCAATAGAATATATACAAGGATAAAAACAGTGGAAAGTGTTGATTTTCCACATCCTACTCCCCCAATTTTAGGTTTACCAAAAGAATAAACAAATCTCCTAGATTTCAGTGATTACACATAAAAACAGAAACTATATAAATTGTAGTGATCTGTTTTCCATATATGGAAGATACTGAGATCAGTTTCCATATATAGAAGATACTGAATATTGTTAGCCTTATTTTTGTCACTCCCTCTCAAGCTGGTGAATAGACATTGTCCATTCCCAGCTTGGAAACTAATGTTTGGAACAAAGGATTGCTAAGCCCTTTTGTAAGTACATCAGCTAGTTGAGAATTGGATGGAACATAGGGTGTGCAAATAAGACCACTATCAAGCTTCTCTTTAATAAAATGTCTATCCAATTCGATGTGTTTAGTCCGATCATGCTGCACAGGGTTGTGAGCAATACTAATCGCGGACTTCTTGTCACAATAGAGCCTCATAGGTCCTTCCCACTTAACTTTTAAGTCTTCTAGGATGATTTTCAGCCATAGCAACTCGCATACTCCCTGTGCCATTGCTCGGAACTCAGATTCTGCACTTGATCTAGCTACCACGTTCTGCTTCTTGCTCCTCCAAGTGACAAGGTTTCCTCCAACAAATGTACAATATCCAGTGGTAGATCTTCTGTCAACTATGGAGCTAGCATAGTCTGCATCAGTGTAGGCTTCAAGTTTAAGTCTGTCACTCTTTCTAAACAGAATTCCCTTTCCTAGAGACCCCTTTAGATAGTGCAAGATCCTGTAGGCAGCCTGAAGGTGCACTTCTTTAGGGTTATGCATAAACTGACTCACCACACTCACTGCGTAGGCTATATCAGGCCTTGTGTGTGATAGGTAGATGAGTTTGCCAACCAATCTTTGATACATTTCCTTGTCAATAGCCATGTGTTCTTCAGCCTCGCCAAGTTTGTGATTAGGGTCTATTGGTGTACTAGATGGTTTGCACGCCAACTTCCCTGTGTCCTTCAAGAGATCAGTGATGTACTTCTGTTGTGACATGAAAATCCCTTGCCTTGAACGTGCTACCTCAATTCCCAAGAAGTATTTCAAGTTCCCTAGTTCTTTTATCTCAAACTCTTTTGCTAAAAGCTGCCTTAGTTTCTGTCTTTCTTCCTGATCATTTCCTGTCACTATAATGTCATCAACATACACAATGAGTGCAGTAACTCCCTTTGAGCTCGAGTGTTTGATGAATAGTGTATGATCCCCTTGACTCTGTTTGTATCCCATGCCTACCATTGCTCTTGTAAACCTTCCAAACCAAGCTCTAGGCGACTGTTTTAAACCATACAGTGCCTTTTTTAATTTGCACACCTTGTTAGGGGCCATATTCTTCTCATAACCAGGCGGAACCTCCATATATATTTCTTCTTCTAAGTCACCATGTAGGAAAGCATTTTTTACATCAAATTGATGTAAAGGCCAATCATAATTGACAGCAAGAGATAGCAAAATTCTCACAGTATTCATCTTTGCAACAGGAGCAAATGTCTCCTGATAATCTATCCCATATGTCTGTGTATATCCTTTGGCTACCAATCTTGCTTTATACCTTTCTAGAGTGCCATCTGCTTTGTACTTCACAGTGAATACCCATTTGCATCCAACTGGTCTTTTCCCTCTTGGCAAATCCACTATCTCCCAAGTGTTGTTCTTCTCCAAGGCCTGCATTTCCACATTCATAGCATTTTTCCAATTGTCACAGGTTAAAGCCTCAGATTCTGTTTTGGGGATAGATACTGTGTTGAGGTTAGTGAGGAAGGCTTTGTGACTTGGGGAACATTTTTGAAAAGACACAAAATGTGATATAGGATACCGTGGGTGTTTTGTACATTCTCTTGTTCCCTTTCTAAGTGCAATGGGTAAATCAATATTGGATGAAAAATCAGTGGAAGAAATAGAAGGATTAGGCCATGTTACCTCATTTCCAGAATTAGGGTTTGATGTATGGACTTGCCTTGGTTCCAGAGCAAATTCTTTCCTTCTTGAGTACACTTGAGAGAACCGCTTGTCAGTAGTAGTCTCATTGCCTCCGTCTGTTTGTTTTTCAAGCTGTGGGAAAGGTTCAATGTCTAATAATGGGTGAGGCTCAGTTTCTGATGGTGGAGAAGACTCGGCAGGTTGTTTTTCAAACTCAGCAGCAGGTTTTTTATTTTCAGACTCAGCGGCAGATTGGTTCTCAAGGTTAGTAGTAATGGAAGTGTTTGGGAGAGACTTGGTTATGGGCAGATCAAGAAGGAAAAAATCCTTATCTTCCACGATTGTTGTCTCCCTCTGAAGATAAGGTTGAATGAAATAAGATTCTGTTTCAGTAAAGGTGACATCTGCAGAAACAAAGAATTTTTTGGTGGGAGGGTGATAACATTTGTAGCCTTTTTTAGTTGAGGAGTACCCCACAAAGACGGTTTTAAGAGCTCTTGGATCCAACTTCCCTCTGTTTTGACTATGAATATGAACAAATGAGACACACCCAAATATCCTAGGGACAAGATGAATTGTTGTACTAAGATTTGGATAAAAATGAGATAAGACTTCCATAGGGCTCTTGGAGTTTAACACCTGAGTGGGTAATCGGTTTATAATATATGTGGCTGTAAGAACTGCTTCCCCCCAATAGTTTTTTGGAACATTCTTTTGAAACAACAAGGCTCGGGTTGTGGAGAGAAGATGACCATTTTTTCTTTCTGCCACCCCATTTTGTTGTGGAGTGTTAACACAGGACGACTCATGGATAATTCCCTCTTTTTGGAAAAATGGAGACAATGTTTGGTTGAAATAATCTCTGGCATTGTCTGATCGAAACCTTTTAATGCTAACCCCAAATTGATTTTTTACCATAGAATGAAAGATTGGTAGAATCTCACTGACTTCTTGATTTGACTAAGAAAACCCATGTAACCCTAGTACAATCATCAATAAAAGATACAAACCATCGTGCCCCAGAAATATTTGAAATTGGAGATGGTCCCCAAATGTCACTATGAATTAAATCAAAGGGAATTGAGCTTCTTTTATTGCTAATAGGAAAAACAACACGTTTGTGTTTTGCAAGTTCACAAGTCTCACAATTGAACATTTTAATATCTAATCCTTTGAACAAAGAGGGAAACATACGCTCTAGGGTTTTAAAGGAAGGATGACCGAGTCTAAGATGATGAAGCCAAATCATGCCTTTATTGGTTGAATGGTTCTCGGATAGGCAGGTTATAGGTTGATTCCACTTGCTGACATTCGACTTCTCAAGCTCCTCTAGATAGTAAAGACCGCCTTTCTCCTTAGCACATCCAATCATCATTCCCGAATCCTGGTCCTGAAATAGACAATGAGTGGGAAAAAAAGTTACTTTACAATTCAAATCCCGAGAAAGTTTGGTGATGGAAATGAGATTTGTGGACAGTCTTGGAACATGAAGAACATCTTTAAGAATGAGTTTAGGGCTGATTTTAATATTTCCTATACCAGCTACTGTAGTTGGTGACCCATTTGCTGTTGAAATTTTTCGACTACTAGGGCAAGGAGAATAAGAACTGAAATTGTGAGCTGCATTTGTCATATGATCTGTAGCTCCAGAATCAATGATCCAGGAGTTCTTAAAGGACTGATCTGAGACATTTAAACAGTGAGAAATTGGAAACCTACCTGATTGTGCCAATGAACAGGTACCTGACGGTTTATCAAGAGTAGCCAAGAGGTTTTTCAACTTCTCTATTTCCTCTTTGTTGAAATCCCTTGCATCTGAAGCCTTTTCTTCCTCCTGTTGTGATGAAGTTTGATGAGCTTGTCCTTGAGTTTTATGTTTTCCACCCTTGTTCGGAAGCCTCCCATTCAATCTCCAACATTGCTCTCGGGTATGTCTTGGTTTCTTGCAATAAGTGCACCATAGTTTGTCGCGGGTTTCTGCACTTTTGGAATCATTTTTTCCATTTTCACCATTTTGGTTTTCACCTTTTGGTCCCCGGTTTCCTCCATTGGTCAACATTGCTGATGCTTCAATCAATTTTGGTTCCAACATTACACCTCGTCTACTTTCTTCAGCTAAGATAATTGAAATAACTTCGTTAAGTGAAGGTAAATTATCTCTGCCTAAAATTTGGACTCTAACCTGATCAAACTCAGCATTAAGACCTGCCAAAAAATCATACGTCCGGTCCTTCTCAATGAAGGCTTTCAGGGTTGCTGCATCATCACTGTTCTTCATCTCTATAACTCGATAATGATCCATCTCCTGCCATAATCCCTTTAGAAGGTTGGTGTACTCTGTAACTGTCTTACTCCCTTGTTTGGTTGAGGTTGTCTTGATCTTCAATTCATAAATCTGGGCTGCATCTTTAACTTTTGAGTAAGTTTGTCGAACTGAATCCCAGACATCCTTCGCTGTGGGTAAGAACATGCAGGTATCACTAATTTCAGGAGCCATTGAGTTCCAAAGCCATGCCATAATCATAGAGTCCTGCTCATCCCATGTAGCATAATTCTGGTCCCCCTCCTTTGGCCCCGTTCCCAGGAGATGGCTGAGTTTTCCTTTTCCCTTAAGGATTGTGCGGACTAGTTGTGACCACTTCAGATAATTCCTTCCGTTGAGACGATAGGCAGCATTGATCTGTTGCAGCTCTCCAGGTGTTGGGATCACCGGCGCTTCGTCAATACTGCTGGAAGTGGCTTCAGTATGAGTGGTAGTGCTTGACATATTGTGGTGATTGAATGGTGGGTAATGTGCAGCGATGAAGATGGTTAAAGAAACACCTAAAGCTCTGATGCCATGTCACAAATTGAAAGGAAAAATTGAGAGGAAAAAACTTATTTCATTCATTGATTCAATAGAATATATACAAGGATAAAAACAGTGGAAAGTGTTGATTTTCCACATCCTACTCCCCCAATTTTAGGTTTACCAAAAGAATAAACAAATCTCCTAGATTTCAGTGATTACACATAAAAACAGAAACTATATAAATTGTAGTGATCTGTTTTCCATATATGGAAGATACTGAGATCAGTTTCCATATATAGAAGATACTGAATATTGTTAGCCTTATTTTTGTCAGTAACAATTGAAGCTATGATAGTGCAGAATGCTCAAAATTCAATTAGTAATCAAATAACTAAATGCTTTAACCTTGGGGAGATTAGTTTTATATTTTTAATGCCAATAGTCAGGGCAGTCAGACAATCCATAGTGACTAGAGTGCCCAATCTTATCAGAAATAAACCACAACTAGTGGTTGTGCTGTCTTAACTAATACTGGAAAACTAAGTTCCATGAGAAAATGTGCTTTTTCATATGCATCCACAGCAATTCATAGATCAAACTTTTTGGCAATACTTTCGACTCATATTCAATCAAATAAACTATTCAACTATGACAATTTCCTCTGTCACAACCTGGAGTTCATTAGAACAGCGTAACCAGGCAAAAAACACGTTCAATATTCTAGTCAGTTGAACGAGAAACTCATTCCAATGCAAGCCAATATATTAGAACTGAATATCTGTGAATATCTATAGACCGTTAAGTTGACCTTAGCTGTTGTGACCTGTGAATATCTCACTGAATTATAATCAATGATTGACATGTAAAGTGAGCACTGGAAGGACTTACATTGAATGCATCATATTTCAGTTGTGGGGTTCCTCCTGGAATCAATATAGCAGGCACAGGCCATTTATGAATGGCTCTAGCAATATAGTTGTCCACCAGTTGATTGGGTGCAACATGGATGATTGTTACCAACTCAGGGAAAGTATCTTTTAATAGTTTCATTGTGTTAGAAAAGATGGGAAGCATTCTAGTGACCTCTTGTAATCTGCTTCCAGGTAGCAAGGTAATGACTGTCGCTCCTTTACAAAATCCAAGTAATTATGCAATAGACACTGTTATTATTCAATGTTTAAGAACAGAAAATAGAGCATTGATAAGTATATGTGCCCTGCAGGCATACACATGAACACATTGCACACAGAAAGAAAGAATATAACCCAAATTCAAGTTCCAATTTTTTTCAGGTTTTGATTGATCCCAACAGTGTCAAAAAGAACTGCCGTAGAATGATTTTAAAAATCAGAATAACCAGAGTGTTGGACTGTAGATGTTATAAATATCATACTGAGGGATAAAAGAGAAGGTGTGCAATCTAGAAGTTCAGAGTGAAGGAAATGATAAATACGAAATAGAAAACAACTTGAAGTTGAAGAGTGAATCTCCAATAATGGAGCGACCTCCACTCTTTGACAAAGTGAAGCATTCCTATCACCATCAAGGTCGAAATAGAATATTAAGCTATATATGAGGGAAAAAACTGCTGAGTTTCTAGAACGTCCTTAGGTTCGTCACTTCATCTTCACATTACCTGAATGTATGGCATACTTTTTTCGAAAATCTTCACCATTTCCTGTTATCTTCCACCCATGCAAAGCAGTTTCCTTTCCCTAAACATAAATATTTCTTCTGTGTTAACGTTAAAATAACTATAAATACACATGTCAATAGGCACATATGTACTCTCAATAAAGTTTTAGGAAACTAAACTATACCACAAATATAACATTCATAAGAGACGATAAAATGATACCAATACACATTACACCGTGGAAGATGAATTGATACCATGTTCAATTCCAAAACATCTTCCAGAATGGGGTGACCAACAAAGGTTGCAGCCAGTCCATTTGATTGACAACCCACTTCCTCATTCGGAAGTATACAGAACACATGATCCACAAATTTAGCCAGGCCTTTGAGTCTTGTTTCACCCCCTTTCCATGCCCAGAATGATGGTGCCACATAATGAAAGTGTACTGGACCATCTGACTTTTGCTGATTGTATCTAGCTGCAAAAAACATTTCCTATATTCCAGCCACATATTATCGCACAGGCAATATGTAAATATGTAAAAATTGATCCTAACTTCAAGAGGTTGGTAATATTACCCCGTAACTGCTTAAGGAGACGGAAAGAAAAACCCTTGGAGTCCACTGTCACAACCGCATGAGGCTGGAACCGGAATGCAGCCTCCACAGTTTCCTTCAACTTTACCTGACATTTCATCAAATCCCCAAAGTCCATCACTACTTTAGTTCATAGTCTTATAGTAGAGGTTCAATTACATTGGTTTCGAACTACTCACTCTGAAATTATAGAGGTGTGGCAATAACTCCCAGATTCCCATTACTGCAATATTCTCCATGGGAAACATGGATTTCAGACCTTGCTTGGACATCATTGACCTTACACATACAGAGACATTATTTCAGAGTGAACCCATGAGAATTCAGATTACTAACATCAAAATAATTGTGCCAAGTTGCCATACTTCATATAAGAACATGACTACATAAGTTTATTTCTTATTTTCTTCACTATCTAAGTAAAATGGATAGAAAGATAGAAAGGATAAACAATTTAAACACCATTCCTGAGTCATTCATGCAAACCCATACTCAAAATTCATCTAGCAAATGCTTAAAATACAAAGACTCGAGGTCTTGAGCTACACAATGGCAATGGGGGCTGCGGACCAACTCTCTTCCATTAGCATAAGACTTCCAAGTTCTAACAATTGGAGTTTATCACCAGACCAGAACTAGAAAAGGCTGAAAACGCTTACCCGCCTACACCAGAGAAACGGATGGTAACAGGAGAAAGCTTCTTCAAGGAAGCCATGAGACGAGAACCAATGGTATCTCCACTAACCTCTCCTGCAACAACGAATATTCTTAGCTCGCCTTCTTTGGCCGCTCTCTCTATTAAGGATCCGCCTGAAACCCATAAATCTCTACTCAGTGGGCTCTTCAAACAAATGATACTCTTACCCTTCACCCCTCGAATCGCTGCCAACGACATCGATGATGTCTTCTCTTTTCTTTTTCCTGTGAAAAATGAGTTGCAAAGAAATTTGACACACGGAGCGAAAGCAGAAGCAAAACAGTACTGCAGTGCAGGCCGCAGCATGCCAAGCGATCAAACAGCCATGATTGGGCCAAAAAGCTGATGTCTAATGCAAACATGGACTCATAGCCCTGGCCTGGGTGAAAACCTTGTGTAGCAACCATCTCTATCCACTTGGAAAGTACATTTATCGTTCAACGGCCCAAAGTGTTTTATATTAAAGAAAATAAAAATATTTAATCTTTTAAATTTATTTATGGAATTAAATTTAAATAAGAAGAAAAGAATTGATTAGCTACTAGCTAAGTGAATTGAGGTGAAAGAATAATAGAAATATGATTGTTGGTATCTCAATTTTAATTAAATTAATCAATTTAAGTAGATTAATCGATCATTTATCGAATTAATTTCAATCGATTAATGAAATGATTTTGAAGAAATTTAATTTTTGGTTAATTCAATACGGAGTCTGAAGAATCGATTCAAACCAAATTAATCAAAATTCTAACCGAAATATAAAAAAAAATCAAAGATAAAACAATAAATTCACGAAGTTAAAAGATGTATTTAATGTTTAGAATTTAATGTTGTAAGAGTTTTTAACTTAGGCAGGGCAAAAAATTAAACATTTAAAATATAATTTAACTTTGGCCAAAAAAAATCTCTGTGATTTGGTCAAAAAAATATAATTTAACTTAAATGTATGTTATTATTCGATTAATCTAAAAACTAATTGATTAAATTTTCAAAATTAATAAAAATAAATTAATTTAATTTTAAATAAATTCAATTCAAAATTAATTAAATTTATGAATGATCCCCTTTGAATAAACAAAAAATGGAAAAGTTTGGTGAGATTTCTAATTAATAAATCACAAAAGTAGGTTCATGGAGTACATGGTAGGGCCAAAAATCAAAGCCTCCTTCCTTGTTGAAGGAGCCTATATCTTAATTTCAGACTGTCCTTTTCCCAGTCCCATGCACTTAGGGCCTTTAATTCTTACAGCTTCTCTCACCAGTCATCTGAACTGTGAACACAAACTTTTTTCGGATTTTTCTTCTTCTTCTCTCTGCCCATGAGACAGACAATAAATGATACATATAAAGACGCCTATGGCTTCTATGAGTTTTCAGATGCCTACCATACAAGCATTAATAGTGTCAACAATTATAAATATCCAAAACCAAACTTCATATTTATATATATATATATATATATATATATAAAGGACGAAGTCTAGAAATAAAAAAAGGGTTTGTAAGTGTTATGATTTAACTTTCAAATTTGTTGATAGATTTAGTTATTCACTAGATATGAATCCGGGATGCTGCGGATCTATTTTTATTTTGTTATTTTTAAAGTTAATAAAATTGATTATTAGATAAAAAATTTATTGATCATAAAAATATTTATTTACTTCATATTGTTTAGTACAAAAAAAATATGTTAACTAAGGATAGAGTTTATATATTAAACAAAATATCCAAAAATAATTTTTTGAGAAAATTTGATTAGCTTTAATAAAAAAAAATAAACAATACTTAAGTTAAATAGTATGACAAACAGATAATCTGTACTAAAAACAAAAAAATTAAGATAATGATACAATAACAATAAAAAGTAAAAGAACCAAAATATATATATATATATACACACAACATAGTGGTTCAGACAATTTAACGAAAAAATAAGAAAAATTATCTAAGAATGTTTTGTTCATATTATTAATCAAGTGTAAGGTTTTAAACCCATTTGTAAGCATATTTGTTTTAAGAATAACTAATTGAACTATTTATATTTACTACAAAGTACAATATGCAAAATAAAAGTATTTTTTTCTAAAAAAGTTAGAGGTAAAAACCTTTTTATATAATAATTTTCATTCGAAAGTGTTGTTGCCTAAAACAACAATAAATATTTGCTGATGTCGGATCCTCGATCTTCGCGTTAGTTTGTCTTCAAGAATTCTGCAAGAGAGAAGACCATCAGGGGGCGCAGGGGTTTTCCCCTGCGCGCGCACTCCGATGCTTAAGTCAGACAGGGTTTTGGCAGGGTTTCTATAGGCAAATAGAGCTTAGGGTTTAAGAATGATACCTGTAACCTATTTATAGGAGTTATTTTGCGCGTAATTACGTTTAAGCCCCACAGCTTAAATAATGACCTAGTGGATCATTTATGGGCCTTTTGAGTCCTCTTTCCTCTTGGGCTTAAATTATTATTTGGCTCAATGGTCTTCAGCTTGACTTATAGAAAAGCCCAGTAATAATTGATCTAGTCCACATCAATTGCTCCCCACTCTTTTACAAGGTTTACCTTGTGAAAGAGTATATAAAGAATGGGCTTTTCAAATTCTTTTGCTACCCTCTTCCTGGGATTATCACAAGAGTCTTTTCATCTTCACTTGAGGGCTCAACTAGTGGACTTCATTATTATTTATAGCAGAAACGACTTCGTGTCATCATTTCTTTTGTCAAGTGTCATTTTAGAACACTACCGGGATACGTTTTTCTTCTCTGAGCTAAATGCTTCTCCAGTGGAATATACCACCCTTCTTTTCAAATTCAAGGTCTTAGCTGACCGAAACCAAGAGCTATAAGGAGAAATTACAAGATTGCGGAGCCACCAAAGCCTTTTAGTTTCATCAGATGCGATTTGTGCTTGGCACGCTCCGGGTTGGTTGAAGCTTGATCCTGATGCTGAGGATTTGGAACATTTTCTGAGAATAGGCATTTATAAAGATCTATCTGATCTTACCAGCCCTTAAGAGCCTTTTCGTCGACCCGAGATGGTCGGGGTTCTCACAGGCTTGGACGAAGATGATTTAGATAATTATAGCACCTCAGGGCGTAGATGCTTGGGTGTCTGTTAGAATTAGAATCGATGCTCCTTTTGAGGCAGAAGTTAATCTAGAGTGCTCCCCAGTTTTTTGTGAAAGAGCTTAGTCTTTTACAGACTGATCAGCCCATTTTTAAACTCATCTACCGAAGCAACTATACATTTATCTTGTATTAGTCTCACGTAATAATCCGGCTTTGCTCGTGCACTTTTTTGCTTCAAGTTCTTATATATATGGGGCTTATGTCGCTCAATTACTGCTTCAAGCTCAAGCACGTCATGCATGACTTACATCGCACACTTTTTTGCTTCAAGTAAATGCATAGCCTATATCGCACATTTTTCGCTTCAGGCTTTTGGTTTGCCCATCTCGCACGCTTTTGTGCTTAGGGACTTTTCATTTGCCCATCTCGCACACTGTTCGCTTAGGGATTTTCGAATTTGCCCGTCTCGCACCATTTTGTGTTTAGGGACTTTATAGAATTGATAAGGATATAACATCTCCCGTCTCGCACCATTTTGTGCTTAGGGACTCTATAGAATTGATAAGGATATAACATCGCTTTTATATCCGGAATGACAATATAAAATGTTTGCATGCACTTTGTCAATCAATTTCGGGGACATACGATAAAATTGTAACGTACCTCGTTTAGAGATAATTTTGCCCGTCTCGCACCTTTTTGTGCTTAGGGACTTTTTGTTTTGCTCGTCTTGTATCTTCTCGCTTAGGGTCTTATTTTTTGCCCGTCTCGCGCATTTTTCGCTTAGGGACTTATTTGTGCCCGTCTCGCGTCTTCTTCACGCTTAAGGTCTTATTTGTGCCCGTCTCGCGCATTTTTCGCTTAGGGACTTATTTGTGCCCGTTAGGGCTGAGAAAAAAATCGGAAAAACCGAAAAACCGACTCGAACCGTAGTGTTCGGATCGGATCGGATCGGATCGGTTTTTTAAGAATTCGGATCGGATGCGGATAGATGACATCATCAATACTCTATATATTCGGATCGGATCGGATTTTTCCGGATGGGACCCGAAAACCCGAATTAAAGGAAAAGCCCAAATGTGAACTTGAAATTGGCCCAAAATTATACTGGGCTATTTACTAAGTCAGTCTCAACATTTTTAAGCCCAAAACGAAAAAACCCTATCCTTCTTGGTCTCCACTCGCATCACAGGCTATCCCAAAAAAATTCAACTCTCGTGACTCTTCTCATCTGTTCTCTCTTGACTCCCATCTGATTCTCATCTGAGTCATCTCAATATCTCATAGTCAGACTAGAAGAAACCCTAAAGAGTAAAGAAAAGTCTACAATCTTCACTACAGTCTCCTCTCCCCTCCTCTCCACTCCGCACATAACGCCAAGGTACTCTACACTACGGGTTGGCATTCTCATTTTTTAACAATCTCTCAGTCTCGACAGTTTCCAGTTCCCACTTCCCACACGGCCACACCTTTACTGTGGGGCATCCGGCGTCGGCTAGGCCTCCTCACTCTCATATCTCAATCTCTCATGTAAGTCACTAAGTCTGTGTAATCTTCTTTTACTCCTAGTCACTACTCACTAAGTATGTCTGATCTTTTACTTTTACAGATCTGTGCACCGACGTCGCTCGCTGTCTTATCTCTTTCAAAACGCCTTGTTGGCTTGCTCTGCTTCTTGTTCTTCATCAGATCTAGGAGCCTTCCTCCCTAAAAGAGTACCACGGATCCTCAAGGTAAACTTTGTTTGATCTTGGTGAGAATAGCACATCAAGTTCTCGATCTTTTGTCTGTGAGGTTTTTTTCTGCTTTGTTTCCTCCCGCTCATTTGTTGCATGCAAGCATTGTTTGGCTAGTAGTTGGTTCCCACTTGTTCATGGTCTCTACTTTGTTTCCTCGTGCTATTCCATTTGACTGATTGCTAGCTCTGTTTTTGTGATTGTCTGCTGTTGCACTTTGTTTTTTGGGACTTTGCTGTATTGAGACTTTGGTCTTTTGTCTATATCTCCCAATTTTTCTAGTATTGCTCGTTTTTCTGGGCTGGATTGTTTAATCCACTTAAAATGAGATTATATTGTGATAACTAAAGGTAATGTAAATGAAAATTTCCAGTTGATAATGTTCTGTTTTTTGGTAGTAAAAGTGCAAAATTCTTTAGTTGATCAAAGTTTAAAAAAATGAAATTTAGCATTAGATGTCTTCAACTAAAACACATGTAAAAACCAGAAAACCTCGAAGCCATCAAATATTTTAACGGGGGCTCTGAAGTCTGATCAAATGTTATACCAATATTAATATTAATATCAAATGTCCAGCTTGTCTGCAATGTAGATTAAAGTACAGTCATAAATTGTTATTTATCAAACGTTCCTTGGACAGCTGATAAGGATTTATTTATGTATATGTGTGTGACATTATATGTATCGTACCATATATTATTATATGCTATGTCATCACCAAATTTTTTTTGTTGCAATATTATTGCAATCAGATTTTTGTACTTCCCTTTAATAAAACTATAGAATATATATAATTATTATTCAATACACTATCAATAAAATTTTTAGATTTAATAAACAAAGTTAAAGTATAACACCTACTTTATAGAAAATATTAAAAGTTAAAAAAAAACTAATTAAAAAATAAAGTGACTTATATTTCATTTTATTAAGTTTTGTGAAGTCTAAAAAATCTACTGACATTATATTAGATAATAATTCATATATATAATTATAATTAGCGGTCAACTTTTGCATAGTAATTAAGAATTTATGAAATACTTACCTCAAATGTCACATATTCCTACTTGGGGAAGGTTGTATCCTGGCTGGAATGGGAAATTGTTTGTTTTATGTTTGGCTTGCCTTTAAATATCGGCCATTCAATTCATATATATTTTCTTGTTGACAGTGACACCAACATTAATTAGATTGGTTGGATTTATATATATAGATTTTGGCTTTATAATATTATGTTATATATAAGTTTAATATTGATTGAAATGCATTACTAAGAGCCATGAATAAATCTGATTTAAATGCAAGGTTAAAAAAATTGACACGGTCAATTCATCATTGAACCAATAAGTAAATATTATTACATTCAAATATTGCACATACATATATATTAACTCTTAATCGAGATATTTACTGTGGAATATGTAAATAACCGCATATATACTTTAAAAATTAATTTTAATTCAGAATTCAACTTACTACATGATCAATAAAAGTTCTCTTCTAAACTCAAAAGTGTTACAAATGAGAAAGGATGAATAATTTTTTTTTTTAATTAAAGGATGAATAAATATTGAACCATTCAAAAATAGACATTAAAATGGGAAAGTTCTAAAGCTATCAATTTGTGTTCAAGTAGTATATCTGTCAATTGGGATGGATCTTTGACAAGTTGCAATGGTGTCTGAGTATGCTTATTATTACTTACCAACCCCACGCAGGGTAGAATTCAAAAAGCATGGCATCCCCTACATTGCTCTAGTTTAGCTTGGATGTGTCATGTTTTTGTTGCCGCCTAGTATTCACTTCGGTTTTGAACTCAAATGGCTGCTAGTTTAAGGTTAATTCTAGGTTAGTTCATAGTTTAATTCATTAAGGTTTAGGCTTAATTAATTAGAGAAATAAAACAAGTTATAAGCAATTAGTTTAGTGCATCTAGAGTCACCATTTTCTTTGTTTCATTACTTAGTTTCTTACTGTTGTTTGGTAACATTTTTTCATGTAAATTGTTGCTCAAAAATTCCAGATTTGATATTCATTAAGTTATAGACATTTTTTTATATTTAATATATCTTTAATGTGTTATATTTGTTTATTTCTAGATAGCTGGATGGATTCAACAGCATCAAGCAATCTCCCTGATAGCAATACTTCACCCGAGAATCAATGTGGCCGAACCCGAAACTCACCTGTAGCTGTGGTTGAAACTTCTACTCTTGAACCGACAACAACAAATGAGCAAGCAAATGCCAATCCCAATGTCCAATCAAGTGCTAAGAAACCACCTAGTGGCAAGTTGGGATCTTTGACATCCAAGGTATGGGAACATTTTACTAGGCTACCTTATAAAACTAGAGAGGATCAAAAAGCCACTTGCAATTATTGTGGCAAACTCATGAAATGTCCTAGTATAAATGGAACCACTGTCCTACGTAACCACATTAATAGATGTAAAAAGAACCCTTTGAACAATCTTGATGAAAATCAAAAGATGTTAATGTTTAAAGCTCTATCTGGGGATGACTCGGGGACTAGTAGTGGTTCACCAATGGTTACATGGAAGTTTGATCAAGAAACATGTAGAAAATATTGTGCTAGGATGATCATTTTAGATGAGTTGCCTTTTAGGGTGGTTGAACATGATGGATTTCGTGATTTTTGTAATGTTATGCAACCACGTTTTCAAGTTCCTTCAAGGTTTACTATAGCTAAGGACTGTTATGACTTGTTTTTGAGTGAGAAAGAGAAGCTTTTCATGTACTTAAAAAAATCAAAGCTAAGAGTTTGTCTTACTACTGATATTTGGACTTCTAGGCAAAATCTTAGTTATATGTGCCTTACGGTTCATTTCATTGATCAGGAGTGGAAATTACATAAGCGAATCTTGAGTTTCACTCCAATTCCTAACCATTCTGGTGAGGTCATTGGAAAATGCATAGAAAAATATTTGCTTGAATGGGGAATAGATAAAGTTCTTACTATCACAGTAGATAATGCAAGTGCGAATGATCTTGGTATTCAATATGTGAAAAGAAGACTTAATAATTGGAAGGGTAGTGTTTTAAAGAGTGAGCATTTGCATATGAGGTGTTGTGCACACATTTTTAGTCTTACTGTGAAAGAGGGTTTGAAGGATTTGGATGATTCGATTTTTCGAATTCGTTCTGCTGTGAGGTATGTGAGGTCATCCCCTGCAAGGTTACAAAGATTCAAAATTTGTGTGGAGCAAGAAAAAATAGAAAGTAAAAGCCTTGTTTGTTTAGATGTTGAGACTAGGTGGAATTCAACTTTCTTGATGTTAGAATCTGCTTTAAAGTTTCAATCAGCTTTTGATAGGTTAGAGGAACAAGATGATAAATATAGAGCTGAGCTTAGGGCAGAAAAAAATAGGGGTTTGCCTACTGGAGATGATTGGGATTATGTTCGTGGATTGTTGCCTTTTTTGAAAAGCTTTTATGATTCCACTTTGCGTGTCTCTGGTTCTTTGTATGTGACTAGCAATAATTACTTTCATGTGGTGTTTGGTGTTGGAATGCAAATTAATGACAAATTGAGTGATCCTAATCCAAGTATCAAGTTAATGGCTTCTCGAATGAAGCAAAAATTTGAGAAATATTGGGGAAATGTAAAGAACCTCAATCCCTTGTTATTCATTGCTGTCATTTTAGATCCTAGACGTAAGATGGATTATGCTATGTTTGTCATTGATGAAGTTTATGATAAAGAAAAGGCTGCGGAGTTGGGTAATCGGGTGAAGGTCACCCTAAATGCTTTGTTTGAGCATTATGCTTTAATTATTGGTAGTTCTAATGAGGGAGCAAGTGCTAGTTCTCAAGCACCAATGAAGGTAGAAGAGGTTGTTGATGTCAATGATGCAGAGGCATATGCATTGTCCAAGTACAAACGGAGAAGGGCGGAGTCACAATGCAAAGAGGGGAAGTCAGAATTGGAAAGATACTTAGAAGATGTTTATGAACATGATGATAAGAATTTTGATATTTTACTTTGGTGGAAGGTAAATGGCTGCAAATATCCAATACTTGCTGCAATGGCACGAGATGTATTGGCCATTCCTGTGTCTACTGTGGCTTCTGAATCTGCTTTTAGCACTGGAGGGCGTATCCTTGATCCATTTCGCAGTTCTTTAACTCCGAAAATGGTTGAAGCCCTTATATGCACACAGAATTGGCTAAATTCTGCACCTGTGCCGATTGAAAATGAAGAAAAAGTAGATGTTTGGGAAGACATTGAAAGCAGTAAGTAATTAAGTATTTGTAACTTAATTTGATGTATTTATATCGTTTTGTTTATTATCTATCATTAAGTTATTTAATGCATTTAATATATATTTTTGTAGATTTTAGGGAGTTGATCCTTAATGAAACAAGGATGGTCATTGATGATTAACTTTAAGAGTGAAAGGTAATTTGATTTAATTTTCTGTTATTTTAAATATAATTTAGTTTTTTTCTTTTTTATTCTGAATATTCTTTTTATTTTTTTAGGAAATTGGAGATGGAAGGAATTTGACAACAACAATTCCATTGAATATGAAATTCAGTTTGCAATTTACTGTTTTTAATTTCATATTTGGAAAATGGAAATTGAAATGTTGTAGTTATATTTTTCGGATATTTTTGTTTGAACTTGATTTCTACTTTTCTAGTAGCTTAGTAGTTTAGTTCTTGAAAGTTGGAAAGTAGCATTTGACTTATTTTGTGATAATTATGGATGATTTAGGACTTTAATGTTTTATTTAGTTGCTAAGTATGTTGTATGCTGGAATTGTAGAACATGATGATTATGGATGATTTGTATTAAATATAAGTTGTAGTCATCATCACTTTGTTGCTGTTTGTGTTTGGTTTGTTGAAAAAATGGCTGCTACCTACTGTTGTTCTCTCTATTGTCATCTGTGTTTAGTGTTGTGGAGGATTTGCTGTATGCTGCCATGCAAAAGCAGAATATTCACTGCAGTAAGGCCTCTTTCATTTTTAGAAAAAATCTTATTGTGGTAGATTTTTATAGAACTTCCTATGGAAGCTGTAAATACAGAGAGCAGGGGTTCTCAAAACTATGCAAGGGTTCTGGTGACGAAGAAGCTGCAGTAATCTTCTTGAAACATAATGTGAGTATCTTTCACAAGCTGAACGGTGTTGATTCAAATTATCCCAAATAATCATGATCTCTCATTATATGTTTTCTCAGGTACTTGATGAGTATGATGAACAATCTGAAGTTGCTGAAAGACTTAGAATCAGGGTAATCTCTATTGAAGATTTTGTTCCATTCCTTTAAATACATGAATATTTTGCTAAAATGCAGAAGAATTTTTTAACTTAGAGTTAAGACCAAAGATTAGTTGATTCTTAGTTTTATGGTTCACTCATTTATTTTGATAGGATTGGGACTTGAGCATCATGAAAATTTTCCAGCTGGCTTTTCTTTTAGTTGAATTTATCATCCGATCCTATGTGTGAAGTTGATATCATAGCTGGAAAACTAAGTAGAAATCTTAAATTGTGGAGAAAAGGATCTTGACTAGTTAGGGATATTCAGAAGATATTCAATGAGTATTCATGATTGTCAAAATTATATTACACAAAAGAAGTTCATTTTTATCTTTGAGCATTTTTCAAAGGCTTCCATTTTCATCTTAGCAAGCAAGGCTCATAAAGAAGTTGAAATTATTAAGTTTTATTTGCTCTAGCTATTTATGGATTTTGGTTCATTTCCAACAGTTTATAGTGGTCTAAGTATCATATGATTGCTGAGATGTGACCAATTTTTAGCAAAGCTCTATCAAACAGAAACAAGCCACAGATTTGCAAATTCTGTTGATCTTACTTTGCTGTCCTGTGTTGCAATTTCCATCTAGCTCTTGTGTGTTCTGTTTTTACCCTTTAAATTTGCTTGAATGCGAGTTAGATTGATGCTCCATTAAGTCTTTTTGGTATGGAATGAAGCTAAGTGCAAATAGTGTTTGAAAAATTGCTGCAATTAGTTTACTGCATATAAAGTTATCATTTTCTTTATTTCACTACCTAGTGTCTAGCTGCTGTATAAAGTTAGATCTATCGTGGGCATTGGGCAATGATATATATATGTTTTGTCCAGGTATTTTTCACTGTGGTGGGTGCAAGTGGAAACATGTGGAATGTCATCAACACAGGACCTAGTATATTCATGTTTGCTCTGGTTCAGATTGCCATCCATCTGGCTTTAATCTTGGGACTAGGGAAGCTATTTCGCTTTGATCTAAAGTTGTTGCTTATAGCATCAAATGCCAACGTTGGAGGTCCTGCAACAGCATGTGGAATGGCCACAGCCAAAGGGTGGAGCTCTATGGTTGTTCCTGCCTTCCTGGTATTCTTACGAGCATTTTTGGCATTGCCATCGCCACATTTCTTAGCATTGCCTTGGAGTAACAGTTCTGAAATTCATGTAAAACCTTCAATACCCTAATGCCAGAACTGGTTTCTGTTATCAACCTCTGTAAACTAAAAATTATTAGCTTAGTTGCAGACTCTTTTAAATTCCTATAATAAGAATCAAAGGGAAAAAAAGGGAAAAACAGATCAAGAAACATTTGTTACATTACTACAACTGGATGAACAGAAAGAATGGCAAGGAAAGTTATTCCTCTTCATGACTTGATATGGCATGGAATTTCATGAAATTCAATTCTGGAGTTTTGAATGGCTTTTTTAAGTATTCTTGATGAATGACAGGTAGGTAGCGTCTGCTGTGTGCATGCTATTGTTTACATTAATTGGGGTATTTGCAATTGATGCTAGACAGGTAAACAAGCATAGCAATATCTGGTGCTTCTATGTTGACACTTGACGGACGTAGCTTGCAATTGCATTTTATATTTCTGTTTTGTTTGCAGTTTTCAGTTTTGCACTGAAATTCGGATCAATTCGGATATTATCCGATCCGATCCGAACTTCGACGGATCGGATATATCCGGATCGTTATAGAGTGCGGATCGGATACGGATAGTAAACGTAAAACCCGCATAGGTTTGGATCGGATCAAAAAATCCAAAAAACCCGAACCGAACCGATCCGATATCACCCCTAGTGCCCGTCTCGCGTCTTCTTCACGCTTAAGGTCTTATTTGTGCCCATCTCGCGCATTTTTCGCTTAGGGACTTATTTATGCCCGTCTCGCGTCTTCTTCACGCTTAAGGTCTTATTTGTGCCCATCTCGCGCATTTTTCGCTTAGGGACTTATTTATGCCCGTCTCGCGTCTTCTTCACGCTTAAGGTCTTATTTATGCCCATCTCGCGCATTTTTCGCTTAGGGACTTATTTATGCCCGTCTCGTGTCTTCTTCACGCTTAAGGTCTTATTTGTGCCCATCTCGCGCATTTTTCGCTTAGGGACTTATTTATGCCCGTCTCGTGTCTTCTTCAAGGTCTTATTTGTGCCCATCTCGCGCATTTTTCTCTTAGGGACTTATTTATGCCCGTCTCGCGTTTTCTTCACGCTTAAGGTCTTATTTGTGCCCATCTCGCGCATTTTTCGCTTAGGGACTTATTTGTGCCCGTCTCGCGTCTTCTTCACGCTTAAGGTCTTATTTGTGCCCGTCTCGCGCATTTTTCGCTTAGGGACTTATTTGTGCCCGTCTCGCGTGTTCTTCTATTCCTGCAACATGTCTATCAAACATGGAGGGTTATCATAGTACAGATAAAGATAACTGGCCTTTCGTTTCATAATGTAGTATTTCCAATCAAATGGAACAAGTAAGAACATAATTGCAGCAAATGTTAGAATAATAACAATAAGCTTCTACCGCTTGTACAGTTCCAAGTCTTTGTCTTTGTAGAGTCTGTAAAGTGCAATTGCTTGGACATTCAGCTGTTAATCATGGATCATGCGTTAAGTCGCACCTTGGTTCTTTACTCATAAGGACCAGCAATCTACCTTCGCGAGCTTACTACAAGTTGTTTCTGATTCAACTATGTCGAACTAAGATCTCCCTGGCTTGCTGCCTTATAGGACAGTGGCTAGTGCCTTTCTTTGGACACCTGCCTAATATGATCACAACTATTAGAATGGACAAGAAAATTGCAAGCATAATATATGAGGGCACCCATACGTCCTTGCTTGGTCGGTGAGCACTATAACAATGTGCAAGGGACTTCGATGACCTTGCATCCAAGCAATTGGCTGCGCTCATATGTCTCCCACGTGCTTTTTCTAACTCATTAGTAACTAATTCTCATTTCTTGTTATCAATATCAATGCTGATGAGGCATCCTCCTGGCTCCAAGGATGAGTCCGACTTACAAGGTCTGGAGACTTGGATAATCTCGAAGGTCTATGGCTTCCTTAACAGCCGCACAATCAGCCTGGGGTTACTGAGGTTCGTAACCAACCTAGGCTTATCGAAGTGCATAATGAGCCTGAACATGTCGAGGCAGGTAATCAGTCCAAGCCTATCGAGTCACTGCAAGGGTTAGATGGTGACGAGCTCCAATTTTTCGATCAACTACCATTGATCCCTAAGCAGACTCTACGGCTGTGGCTGGGCCCTCAAGTGATGCTCCTACTTCTGAAATTGCTCCTCCGGCTCCCCAAGATCCTAGTGCTGATCCTGCAGGTTTGGTTCTCACAGCTTTGATCTCGACGCCATAGGCTGGCACATCCTTGTCTCGTTTAAAGGACTCACGAAGCCGACACACCATTTATATAGACAAACCCTCTTTCACATGTGTGGTTGTCTTAAGCCACTTCTAGATGGTTGCTAGAGCAGTTCTTGAAAGCTTCTATGTCAGACGACCGAAAGATGGGTCGAAGGAAGCTTTTGGGTACTCTGTTGGATTAGTGCGCGCACTAGATCTAGAAGACTCTAGATCATTCCGCTCAGATCCCGCACTTGGACGTGCGCTTGGATCGTTAAATTTAAATGTGCTCGCCAAAGTTTTTTCTAATGGGCGAACCAGTAGTTTGGATTTTGTGCTCACCAGCGTTGATAGCCACTGCTGAAAGGCATGACTCATATGTTCTTTGCTCGTCTACATTGTGCTAACGGGGGAATCTTGCCTACGGGTGCTGTGTTCACCTAATTTTCTTCATTGTTATTTTATCAAAGTAAAGAGCTTGTCGCATTTGAAATATGCTCACCATCTTGATTTCTTCTTTGCTGGGCGTTCAGCCAGATCACCAATCGAGCTATGCTGTGTTCATAGAGAGCTTTTGTGGCTGGGCTCACCAAAGTCTCGCTTATAAACCGGAGTTCTCATTGTTTAGGAGAGCGCATCCTCGCTCGGTCCTTCATTACATGGGCATGCACCTTTCGAGCGACAGATTGTTCTGTCGCATGACGTCTTGCATGCAACTGACTATTCAAAAGAGTGGCATCTTTGTGAGATCTTCAATAGTGGTCCCCCTTTCTCGCCATTTTGGCTGTCGCACGTGTGAGCCACCTCTTGCAAAAAGAGTGCCACGTGGAACCTTGTTGCCAAAATTTGTCATGTGCGCGCCTGTGCTCGCCAAATTGAGGACACTGCTGTCACCCGTTCCTTGTATTCTGTCGCCAGAGATCACTACCTGTATTCCGTGCACCCAAATATGTGACTGGTCGTAGCCTCAACTTTTTCTTTCTTTTCTTTTGTCTTTCCATTTTTTGTGGCACAATACCTTTTAATTTTAGCGTACCTTTACACCATATAGCTCCCCAAGTTCTTCTTTGAAACAGTGTTGTCGTTCCTGTTTAAAGATGAACTTTTTCTCGAGCGTTGTGCCCGATGATGTACAGAGTTGCCTAATCTTTTCTCGCTTCGGTCACTCTGAATGGCTCGCCTATAGAGTTCTCTCTCCTAGGCGAGTTCCTATGTCGGTTGATAAGTGCTTGCTTGCATTGGTCTTAGGATGGCTGTATTCTTACTCATTATTCACAACCGTACTCTCGTGGTGGCCACTAGCTCGTCTGACCTTTTGTGTCCTGTCCGGTTTTCGCCGCTCATCTATGCTCTTGCACATCTGGGCGAACACGATGGTGCATTTTAAGTTCTAGCGTGTTACCTGAGGTCTTTGGTTGGGGACCGCCCAATAGAGCTCTCTTGGACTTATTCTCACTTGTTCTTAGTTCTTCGTCTAGCTCTTTCCTTTCCTGGGTGAGCTCATCTAGCGTTGTGTGCACACTTCTGCCATAGTGCGTGCTTTACCAGCCGAGCCTTGCTGTGAAGGCTGGGCTGTGGCGTTGGTCATGTAATCGCCGTATGACATTCAATCGTCAAAAGTGCCAGTGGTCTTATGCTCGCCACATGACACTATACTAATAAGCATTGCTTTGTCGTAGGCGGGAGGCTTCCTCGCCAGCACCTATCGCACGCGAGATCTACACCTCTCGCCCAAGTCTGTTCGCCCGTGGCAGCAGAAAGAGGTCTCTCGCCAAGGTCTGTCTCGCGGGCGGGAGGCTTCCTCGCCAGCACCTATCGCATGCGAGATCCACACCTCTCGCCCAAGTCTGTTCGCCCGTTGTAGCAGAAAGAGGTCTCTTGCCAAGACCTTTCTCCGGGCTTCTCGCCCAGGTGATAGGAGGTGTCTCTCGCCTCTCGCCCATGCAGGTCTTTCGCCAAGGTGTTATGTGAGAAAGCCTAGCTCTCGCCATGCTTGTCGGGTGCGATAGACACCCTCTCGTCAAATGGTCTATCAACTTTGCTTCGAATTTCCTGTCGCCAGATATGGGCTCTTTCGCTTAACGCCTGCCAGGTGGCGAGAGCTAGTCTCTCGCCCATGCAGTCTCTCGCCTCTCACCATGACCTGTCTGTCGCGAGAGTGAGGTCCTCTCGCCAAAAGCATGTCTCGCGCGGGAGGTGTTCTCGCCAAAAGCATTACGCCTACAAGGGTGTCCTCGCCAAAGCATGTCGCGTACGGGAGGTGTTCTCGCCAAAAGCATTTCACGTACAGGGGTGCTCTCGCCAAAGCACTTTTTCAGCGCGCGAGAGATAGCTCTCGCCCAATAGAACAGGAGAATCTCTTGCCAAGGACTATCTTTCGCGAGAGATGCTCTCGCCCATGAAAACTGGAGGGGTCTCTCGCCAAAGGACTTGTGTGCGCGAGAGATAGCTCTCGCATATGCAAACTGGGGGTCCCTCACCTAAAGGACTTGTCTGCGCGAGAGATAGCTCTCGCCCAATGCAACATGGGAGTCTCTCGCCAAAAGGACTTGTCTGTCGCGAGAGATGCTCTCGCCCAATGCAACAAGGGAGCCTCTCGCCAAAAAGGCCTTGTCTGTCGCGAGAGATGCTCTCGCCCATGAAAACTGGGGGTCTCTCGCGCAAAGGACTTGTGTGCGCGAGAGATATCTCTCGCATATGCAAACTGGGGGTCTCTCGCCTAAAGGACTTGTCTGCGCGAGAGATAGCTCTCGCCCAATGCAACATGGGAGTCTCTCGCCAAAAGGACTTGTCTGTCGCGAGAGATGCTCTCGCCCAATGCAACAAGGGAGCCTCTCGCCAAAAGGACTTGTCTGTCGCGAGAGATGCTCTCGCCCATGAAAACTGGGGGTCTCTCGCCAAAGGACTTATGTGCGCGAGAGATAGCTCTCGCATATGCAAAATGGGGGTCTCTCGCCATAAGGACTTGTCTGCGCGAGAGATAGCTCTCGCCCAATGCAACAAGGGAGTCTCTCGCCAAAAGGACATGTCTGCTCGTATCGTCCATCTGTCGCCAGAGCCTGTTTGCGCGAGAGCTATCGTCTCGCTCAGCTAGTAGGAGGAGGTCTCTCGCCGAGGGTCTGTCGCATGTATCATCCAAGTCTGTCGCCAAAGTCTATTTTTGCGCGGGAGATGGCTATCGCTCGTGCTAGCAGAAAAGAGGTCTCTCGCCAAAGGTCTGTCTTCGCGAGAGAGAGCTCTCGCCCAGGTGACAGGAGGTGTCTCTCGCCTATCTCCCATGCAAATCTCTCGCAAGTCTCTCGTTGGCAATGTCAATACGGTTGACCCTTTTTTTTTTTGGGGGGCTCCGCCCCCAAACCCCCGCAAGGGGCGCTGCCCCTTGACCCGCCCAGGGGCTGCCGCCCCTGGGAACCCCGCAGTCAGGGTCATAATTCTTTTCAAATGTGCCTCATTAATAAAACTAAAAGTTGAAATCGCCTCCCGCCCATGCAAGTCTCTCGCCATGCTGTCGCCCAATTTTGTGGCGTAATTTGTGCACTCTGCCACAGCCTACGTACCTTCTCTTCCGCAGATCGTCTTTCACCAATTTTTTATGCCTTTTCTGTTTGTTTCCCACAGATGGCGCCATTTGTTGTTGCCTAAAACAACAATAAATATTTGCTGATGTCGGATCCTCGATTTTCGCGTTAGTTTGTCTTCAAGAATTCTGCAAGAGAGAAGACAATCAGGGGGCGCAGGGGTTTTCCCCTGCGCGCGTACTCCGATGCTTAAGTCAGACAGGGTTTTGGCAGGGTTTCTATAGGCAAATAGAGCTTAGGGTTTAAGAATGATACCTGTGACCTATTTATAGGAGTTATTTTGCGCGTAATTACCTTTAAGCCCCACAGCTTAAATAATGACCTAGTGGATCATTTATGGGCCTTTTGAGTCCTCTTTCCTCTTGGGCTTAAATTATTATTTGGCTCAATGGTCTTCAGCTTGACTTATAGAAAAGCCTAGTAATAATTGATCTAGTCCACATCAGAAAGCAAAATATATGCAAGTAAAAGAAGTAAATAGATAAAAATATAAAGTAATATCATAAAACAATAATAGAGGACTGGATTAAAAAGAGTTAAAGAGCCATACAAAAAACATGTTGAGGATTTAACTAAAAAAATTGTTAAGAAAAAAATTGTTGAGAAAAAACAAGGACCTAAGTAAAAAAAAGAAGTTGTTGAGGGCAAAAAAAAATATAAATAGACAAGTGTCACTTAAAGGGAGAGGAGGAGACAAAAATATAATATAGTATAGATATATATAATTTATGTTTGTGTCATGTCAAATTATATTTATGTCATGTAAAATATAAAAATTTTATATCAAAATTTGTGACAAATGACTAAATATATCTTTTTTAACTTTTGTCAAATTCATTATATGATATTTACTAAATTTTGACATGTGTCATTTTCATATTTTTTATTTATGTTATTTTCATATTATATCATTTTTTAAAAATGATTGTATGCATCGCTTGAGTTAAACTCCAAATTTTCCAAACCAAACATTGACGGCACTAAAAATATCATTTATTTCCATTATTGATATATCTCGGTTCCCATTTTTTTTTCTTCGTATTATTAATGCTTTTCCAATTTCTCATTATAACCATTTTTCTAGAGTTTGAATTTATATACTAACAGCAT
Organism: Heritiera littoralis; assembly: GCA_031772115.1. Lineage (NCBI taxonomy): Eukaryota > Viridiplantae > Streptophyta > Magnoliopsida > Malvales > Malvaceae > Heritiera > Heritiera littoralis. Next base: position 1,548,155 of record JAPDPK010000059.1, on the reverse strand, counting down.
AATCTTATAACTTCACAAGCGAAGTTAAAAACTTAACATATATCTTACTTATACACAAATTGACATTTTTTTTTTTAATGTATGGACTAAATTATGTAAAATTAATGTTATGGCAGTTTCTAATCTATCTCTGTGTATATATTGTAGAGGCATGCACTTTCTTTAGTTGCAAAGTTTAAAAAAGTTACATGCCAGACACTTAGAAGATTATTGTAATTTAATTATGGTATCTTTTTTGGGAGTAAATTAAGGTTTTGTGAGGTTTGAATTGTATTATAAAATTAATTTTGCTAGCTAGACCTAACTAGGTTGGTTCTATATATGCCCACCACGACCGTAGAAGGTTCAAGCATTGTGCTAGCATATAAATCATCATACTGTTGGACATCAAACTAATTATGTCTTAGGATTAGATCGATAATTTTAGATAAAAATACAGTAACACAATATAAAAATGACACAAATAAAAGATACAAGAGTGACATAGATTAAAATTTGATAAAAATTATACCTAAATAAAGTAAAAACTAAAAAATTATTTTGTATTTTGACGTATTGGCTCGAAATTTGACGTGAAATTTTTGTATTTTATATAATATGAACATGAATTACCAAATTGATTATGGACCTTTTCATCATTGACGACAGCTTCAGTAGATTTTTTATTTTTTGAGTAGTAGCTTTAGTAGAATCTAAAATACAATAGTTAGGTGAATCTTTAATTCCATCGTTTTAAATTTTATATGCTATATTCAATTTATTTTTTTTTTTTTTTGACAAGAAGAAATCAATTTGTTCGTTACTTACTAAAAATTTGCCCGCGCGTTATTGCATGATTAAATTTTTATTGAAATGAATAAATATTTTTTAATCGTTGAATACTTTTATCAAATGGATTTATTTTATAAACAAAAGGAATTAAAGTTTACGTTTAATTGCTTTATTTTCGAAGTTCTGGTTTGATATTAACAATGAAAGTAATAAACATTATATTAATATGACATATAGCACATGGGATAAACTTTACACATTAATGCAAAATGTTGTGAGAATGAATTTTATTAGTTTTTTATAAAATATGTAATTTTATATTCAAATTTCATTTTCCTTTTTAATTTCACTTTTCTCTCACCTTTTTTATTATCTCTTTGTTTTTTCAATTTAAAAAAGAAAGATATAAAATCTCTATGGATTATATTCAATAAACTATTAGTAGAATTTTTATGTTCCACAAACGATATTAAAATGATGACACATATATTATTTAGAAAAAATTAAAAAAATAAATAAAATAAATAAAACATAATGTATGTCACCATCTTAATGGAGTTCAAAAAATTTTATTAATAATGTGTTAGATAATAATTCAATCTCTGTTATCATGAAAGGGTCAATATCCTACTACCAAAAAAAAAAGTCAAAGTCCCTTTAATTTGCCAAAATGCTCACAAGTACATTTTCCATTTTTGGATTATATTTAATTTTCTTTCCATTAATGTATGTTTTTGGTCGCTGACACTCCCTCCATTTCCAATTCCAAGAAACAGAAAATATAAAGAAAAGAGAAGTTTAGAGGGAATATAAGAAATTTAGATATTTGTATTGGCTTCACTTTTTTACTGGCTTCTCTTTTTTATTTTTTTTATGCTGGTTAATTATAGGTACATATATATAATTTTAATATATTAAACTTCTCTTAATTAACCTCCTTTAAATTAATAATTTATCTAAATTAATAAAGAGTCATGGTCAACTTGGATCAATATAAAAAATTTATAAAGCTTTTTATCATAATAATTAATAATTTTATTTTTAAATTTAGTGTAAAATTTCAATCTAACTATCGTATAAATTAATAATTTAATAACAAATAGAAAATATGTTACATAACATTCAATTACCAAAAAAACACTTTAAAAATAAAGAAAGTACAAAATGAATTACATAATATATATTTTAAATGAATCAATCAAAATGAGATTTTTCAATTATTAAAAGAGTTTAAAATTGTGAAAATTAAATAGACACATTTTTTAGATAAAATAACAATTTATAAATAAAATCCTTTGAATTAATAACACATCTAAATTAATATTCAATAATGGGTTTAGTATTAATTTAGAAAGGTTCTACTGTAATGATATTTTAAGAAACAAATTTGAAACAAATATAAATGAATTTTTTCATAAATAAAAGAGTATATATGATTCATATTTGATTCATTTAATAAATGAATAGTGAAATATTATCTAGTATTATTTGTTAAACTTAATAAACAAATAAAAGTTGGCCAAATTCACAAACGGTTCATGAAAGGTCTATTTTGTCCAAATTTCTTGGCTATGTCAGCTGTTAGCTCCTGGTTTACCCCTTAGGCGCAGGCAGACACCATCTTCTATCATTATTTTCCATTAAAAACTCCCACCAAACCTCTTTATATTAAACTACAAAATTTATTATTTGCTTCTGAATAAAAACCCAACTAAAATGCTTTGCCACAAACTTTGTTGAAGCTTTCAATTCAGTTTCCCAAGTCTCTGATCTGCATGCAAAGTAGAAGTGATTCAGTTCTGATAAAATATTCAAGTGAAATAATGTCTTACACATGTTTTCCATGGCTTTTCTTATCTTTATCTCTAGTACTTTTCACTCAAACCAGAGGCAAAGTCCCGGCGGTCATAGTGTTCGGAGACTCCTCGGTCGACTCGGGAAACAATAACGTGATTCTCACACCTCTGAAGAGCAATTTTCGGCCATATGGTCGGGATTTTTACGGCGGCCAGCCGACTGGACGCTTCTGCAATGGCCGAATCCCTCCTGATTTCATCTCTGAGGCTTTCGGACTCAAGCCTGCTATTCCAGCTTACTTGGATCCAGCCTACCACATTTCAGATTTCGCCACCGGAGTTTGCTTTGCCTCTGCCGGAACTGGCTACGACAATGCAACATCCCAAGTGCTCGTAAGCCACCCAACCCTAACAGAAATCTTTATATATTCACTGTTAGATCAACATTGTCGATGGTTTTGAGTAATGTTGGTAAATCTTCTTTTGATTTTTGCAGAATGTGATACCACTTTGGAAGGAATTAGAATACTACAAAGAATACCAACAAAAACTGAGAGCTTATCTTGGTAAGAGGGAGGCAAATCGAATTCTGAGAGAAGCCTTGTACTTGATGAGCTTAGGGACAAACGATTTCATGGAAAACTACTACATTTTTCCAACCCGAAGATCCCACTTCTCAGTGAGAGAATACCAGGATTTCCTGCTGAGACTCGGGGAGAATTTCATCAGGGAGCTTCACAGTCTAGGAGCTCGGAAGCTCTCCCTCACCGGCCTTCCTCCGATGGGGTGTTTGCCGCTGGAGAGGGCCACGAATATCCTGGGTGGAAACGAATGCCAAGACGAATACAACAATGTGGCCTTGGAATTCAACAGGAAATTGGAAGGGTTGGTGGCAAAGCTGAACAAAGAGCTTCGTGGAATGCGAATGGTGTCTGCGCCTGCATATGACATTTTTTATCAAATTATTAGACAACCCTCTTTGTACGGTAAGCTGCTCTTCAGTACTATTGCATTTTATTTTTCCCTTAATTTTTCTTACATCACCTGTAAAGAGAAAGACTTCTAGGGAGGACCAGTTTACATATACTTTGGCTTGCATTAATTAAATATTGCTTGGAAGTAATTTTTAAGAAAAACTCTTCAAATAATAGGCTTGCATAGATAACCATCTTACTCATGGCCGAGTACTTAAAAAGAAGTTATGATATATTTAAATATGTAATGAAGTTGAGTTAAGACGAATTAATTTTAAGTTTGAGCTCGATTTGAAATGTGGTCGAACTCGATAGAATTTGATTTTTAAAACTTAAATTCAACTCAATAAAATACTCAACATTCGAGTAAGACTTGATAGATTGGATTTATCATTTTTAATCATATATTTTAAGGATCGAAAAACTAACAACTAAACAAACCTCAATCATTATATTTAAATAAAATAGACTTGAAAATTTAATTAGCAAGAAAATCAATCATTATTATAGGATCTATAGCCATAGATTAATGTAAAAACATTTTCAGATTAAAACTTTTCATAGTGAAGAATATTTTATTTAGTGTTGTGAGACATGCTGAGGCGGATGGTAAGCCTCTCTTGAGGGGGCCTTGGCCCCCCCAAACTTCTGAAAAATAAAATTTATATATAATATAATTATAAATTAATAAATATATTATTTATAATAAATAGTTTTGGCCCCTCCAAACATTTGAATATTTCTTTATACAATGTTTATATGTCATTTTATCTTTTTATATACTTGTAAGTATATGCTGGATACTATTTAAATTATTTTTATTTAATAAAAAATTGGAATAATTAAATTTTTGTTTTTTTTATAGCATAATATTATATTCACTTGTCTTGATTACCTATGAACAATTATTCTTTAAAAAATCTTACAATTTTTTTCAATACCAAAATTAGATTGGGATCACTTTGTAAATGTAAGAAAAACATATTCAATTTTATAATTTTAAAGATATATTATTTTTTTTTGTTTGATATAATTTAGTTTATTTATATATATTTAATTTTAAATTTTCGAAGGAAATGATCAAGAAAGTTTACCCATATATAATTCACTTATTACATAGTTCAGATTCAATTTTTGAAAATTTTAAAAAAAATCATTCACAATTTTAGATGAAATTATAATCTATTTGTTGTATTTTGTTTCATTGTACTTTTGTTTATAAATTTATAAGATTTATAATTTTACAAACTTGTTATTTTTTATAATTAGTATACATAACTAAAGTAAAATTGATGTAATTTAAAATTTTACTTGGCTTTAGAAGTGTAGTTGAGTGGAGATGATTTAGTATCAAACTTGAGTTAGGTTTGACTCGAAAATTCAATGGTTTTTTAAGCTCGAGTTCGGCTTGACAAAATACTTGTGCCGCTCAAGCTCGAACTGAACTCGATAGGCTCACTTTGTTAATTTTTAATTATATATAATAAGAAGAAAATAGTAAATTAATAATAAAATATTAAAAATATATATTAAAAAAAGTTCGATTAGACTCACGAGTCATTCGATTCGAGTATTAAAATATTCGAATTTAACTCAACTAGTTTCTTAAGCAACTCAATCTTAAGTTTAGCTCAAAATAAATGAGTCAAATTCGAGCAATTATCGAGTCAAGCCACTCATATCGAACTTAAATAGCTCATAAATAGCTTGACCGGTTTATACTTGGCCCCTCAAATTCGAATGTCAAGATCCGCCACTGGAGACATGAGTAATACAACTTCACCAAAAGCTAAGTTGGTATATATATAGAGAGAGAGAGATTATTCAGAGGTTATTTAATGAAAAATAGAAATTGGGGTGGCCAAAAGTTATTATCATATCCATTTTCCCACTCATTTGCATATCCGTTTTTTTATAATACTCTTCTTTTTTTACATTTTATTTGTCTGTTTTTATGTTTTAAGGCATTTTGATAGAGTTACTTGAAAAAAAATTGAATTACTTATTAATCTTTTTTTTCTATTCATGAAAAATTAACGTTTCTTTTGGCAATCGTTAATTGATCACAGTCAAATCGAACATACTTAATAAATTTCAATATTCCATAGATAATCAAGTAATTATATGATTTTTTTAAATTAAAGAAACCATAATTTGAAGATAAAATGAGAGGATTGCATATATTAAAATTTGAATTTAAAATCAATTAATTTTTTAAAAAAATACATAAATCAATTGAACTAAACTTTAAGTTCAAGTCCTATATGACTTTATTTCGCATTAAATTGCAATAAAATCATGGCCTTAATTGGGTGGGACTGTTATTCAATGGTTGATAATTTTTTTTAATTATTTAAAATAAAAATAATTAAAAGCCATGTGTAAAGTAAAAATATTATTTGAATATGGATGAACATTTCCTTAAAAAAAATGACCTTTTCTATTGACAAAAAGTCAAAACTAAAATTTTAGTCCTAGATGCATTTAAAATTAGCTAATTGGTTCTCCTTCCCCTTTTTATAAAACAAAAACAAAAACTAAAAATATTTGCCTAAATGAGTTGGATTGGGCATGAATTTTTATATATATATATATATATATATATATATTATGGTCAAGGCTCATACTTAAATGGGTCATAAATCAGTGATAGGTGAAATTGATAATTCACCAATTAAATGTTGGATAGCTTGTAATAAATACAAGGGAACAAGTTCCCACATTGTTTGTAAAAGTGTAAAGTGATATATTTATAAAGGGAAATCAACTCTTGAGAGTAATTTGGAGTCAAAGAGGAAATGGGCTTTGATCATTTGGCATGGGCTTGAGCTTGCTTGGCTTGGGCTTGCTTGGCTTGGGCTTTGGCTAGAGCTTGGCCTATTTTAAAAGTCAAAGATGGGCACTTGAACACTTGGCTCTTTGACTTAAGTCAAAGTTTTATTTTTTGACAGAATATTTTAAATTCAAAATTGAATTTAAAATTATTTTAACTGTTCCAACAGACATATTTTCGGTTATATGTCTGGAACAGTTATGTCTGAAATGAATGGTTGTTATTTAACAGAAAATCACAACCATTTATTTATGTCTCTTCATACTCTATATAAGAGTGATGATTTCCAGAAAACACTTACTCTGCATTCTTACTTTTCACGAAAATTCTGAAGGCTTTGTTGTATCCTGGGGTAACTTGCTTTTGTGTTGAGTGTAATTCTACACGCCTCAAAGCCATATATTCTGATTATTTTCCTAATAATTTGAGTGTAATATTGCATTTGATATGGCAATGGTTACCAATCCTGTGTTTATCAATCAACAAGATCCTGTCAAGTTAAACCAGTTTGATGGGACAAACTTCACCAGATGGAAGGACAAGATGAAGTTTCTGTTGACAACTTTGAAGGTGTCCTATGTTCTGGATCCGAATTTGCAGCCACTGGCAGACCCTACACCAGAAGACACAGATACAGTGAAGGAAGAAAGAAAGAAACGTGCAGAAGATGAACTGGTGTGTCGTGGTCACATCCTAAACTCTCTTACTGACAGACTTTATGATTTATACTCCAACTATACATCACCAAGAGAGATCTGGACTGCCTTGAAAACAAAATACTAGAACGAGAAAAAAGGTACAGATAAATTCGTAGCACTAAATTATTTTGATTTCAAGATGACTGATAACATGCCAGTCATGGATCAAGTCCATGAACTACAAATACTGGTTTCCAGACTTAGAGAATTGGAAGTGATTGTTCCTGACACTATACAAATCGGAGCAATTCTATCCAAGTTGCCTCCTTCATGGAACAATTACAGGAAAAAGGTCCTACAGACACCAGACAGTTTCACATTGGAACAATTCCAGACTCATCTGCAAATTGAGTGTGAAACTCGTCTCAGGGATGAGAAACTCCAGAAAGAGAAGGTAGTGAATTTAAATGGGAATTCACAAGTAAATGCCATAGGAAGCAATTCTGGAAAGTTTGCAAACAAGTCTGGAAAGAATCAGAACAACTTCAAAGTCCAGAAAACTGGTGGATTTAAGAAGTCCAACAATTATAAGAAGAACAAGGCCTGCTCTCATTGTGGAAAGAAAGGGCACTACATTAAAGAATGTAGAGTCAAAATTGCAGAAGACAAGAAGAATAAAGACAATGGTTCTAAACAATCTGCTCAAGCCAATATGGTTGTTGAAGATGACATGAACTTTGTTGCCATGGTTACTGAATTGAACATGGCAACAAGTGCAAGAACCATGGAGTGGTTTCTCGATTCTGGAGCCACAATTCATGTCTGCAACAACAGGGAATTCTTTAGCACTTACACTGAAGAAAACAGTGAAGTTTTTATAGGAAACCATGCTCCTATCAAAGTGCTGGGAAAGGGGAGTGTGATGTTAAACTTCACTTCTGGACAGAAACTGACTCTTCTCAATGTGCACCATGTTCCTGATGTCAAGAGGAACTTAGTTTCTGCAAATCTGCTTTGCAAGAAAGGCTTTAAGATTGTTTTAGAATCTGATAAGTTTGTAATATCTAAGAATGGTGTGTTTGTAGGAAAGGGATATTCCCTTGATGGCATGTTCAAACTCAGTATTAATAAAATAAATGTTGCTTCTGCCTATATCATTGAATCTTCTACTTTGTGGCATGCTAGATTAGGACATTTAAATTATGCTATGATTAAATACATGACAAACCATGATTATATTTCTTGAAAGCACGATCACCATGATAAGTGTCAAATCTGTGTAGAAGCTAAGATTACAAGAAAGCCTTTTCCTAAAGTAGAACATGAAACAAAATTGCCGGAACTAGTTCATTCGGATATTTGTGAATTAAATGGAAAATTGACTAGATGAGGAAATAGATATTTTATAACTTTTATAGATAATTGTTCACGTTTTACTAGTATTTATTTACTAAGAAACAAGGATGAAGCTTTTGATAAATTTAAGGAATTTAAATCTAAAGTAGAGAATCAAAAGGAAAGAAAAATTAAAATTATAAGGAGTGATAGAGGTGGTGAATATTTCTCAACTGAATTTGATAAGTTCTGTGAAGATCATGGAATAATTCACCAAAGATCAGCTCCTTTTACACCCCAACATAATGGTTTGGCGGAAAGGAAAAACAGGACCCTAGTTGATATGGTAAATGCAATGATTTTAAATGCTGGATTACCTTTCAACTTGTGGGGTGAAGCTTTGCTTATTGCCTCTTACATACATAATAGGGTTCCTTCAAAGAAGACACATATCTCACCATATGAAGTCTGGAATGGAAGGAAGCCAAATTTAAGTTATTTTAAAGTGTGGGGGTGTATTGCATATTATAGACCTCCTGATTCTCAAAGGACTAAATTAGGTTCATGAGGAATTAAATCTGTTTTTGTTGGTTATGCACAAAATTCAAAGGCATATAGATTACTAGATTTAGAATCAAATGTTATAGTAGAGTCTATACATGTTGAATTTTTTGAAAATAGTTTTGTGAAAAATCAAGTTATGCATGAACCAGAAAATGATCAAAATACATCTACTGCCTATGATTCCTTAGTCAAACGTAAGGAAATAAGTGAACCATCTAAACCAAGAAGAAGTCAGAGGCCAAGAAAAGAAAAACATCTTGATTCTGATTTTATTTCTCCTGATCATATTACCTTTTTAGTTGAAGGTAGTAAAGACAGAATTATGAGGAAAATGAAGATATTATTAAACATTGAAGATGAGCCCAAAACTTTAAGTGAAGCTTTGACTTCAAGAGATTCAGCTTTCTGGCAAGAAGCTGTAAATGATGAAATGGACTCTATCATGTCTAATAATACGTGGATTCTGGTAGACTTACCTCCAGGATCAAAGCCTATTAAAAATAAATGGGTTTTTAAGAGAAAGTATAATTCTGATGGTACTATATAAACCTTTAAAGCAAGATTAGTTGCTAAAGGTTTTACACAAAAGAAAGGCTTGGATTATTTTGATACTTATGCTCCAGTAGCTAGAATAACTTCTATTAGAATTCTTTTTGCTCTAGCTTCTATATATAAGTTGCATATTCACCAAATGGATGTTAAAACTATATTTTTAAATGGTGATTTAAAAGAAGAAGTTTATATGGAACAACTCGAAGGGTTTGTTTTACCTGGAAATGAACATAAAGTTTGTAAGCTTGTTAAATCTTTATATGGTCTTAAACAAGCTCCAAAACAATGGCATGAGAAATTTGATTCTGTTATTTTATCTTTTGGTTTTAGGCATAATACTGCTGATAAATGTATATATTCTAAATTTACTACTGATTATGGAGTGATTGTTTGTTTATATGTAGATGATATGCTTATATTTGGTACTAACATGCTTGGTATAAATGAGACTAAGAATTTTCTTACCTCTAAATTTAAGATGAAAGATCTTAATCAAGTAGATACAATTTTAGGAATTAAAATTACAAAGAATGATAATGGATTTTCATTGAATCAAACTCATTACGTAGAAAAGCTGTTAGATAAATATCAATATCTTAAAATAAAAGAATATAGTACTCCATATGATTCAAGTGTGAAACTTGTCAAGAATGATGCTAGACCAATAGAACAATTAAAGTATGCTAGTGTTATAGGAAGCTTGATGTATGCTATGCATTGTACTAGACCTGATATTGCTTACACGGTATGTAAGTTGTCAAGATTTACAAGTAATCCTAGTATAGCTCATTGGAGGGCAGTTGAAAGGGTACTTGGTTACCTTAAAAGAACTGCCAAATTAAGGTTGTGCTATACAGGATTTCCTGCTGTTTTAGAGGGTTATTCAGATGCAAGCTGGATAACAAAAGCTGGTGATAATATATCAACTACAAGTTGGATATTTACACTAGCTGGTGGTGCTGTAAGTTGGGCATCTAAGAAACAAACATGTCATGCACACTCAACTATGGAAGCTGAGTTTATAACTTTAACAGCTGCTGGTAAGGAAGCTGAGTGGCTAAGAAATATGTTGTTTGAAATTGAGTTGTGGCCACAACCAATGCCACCTCTTTCCTTATATTGTGATAGTGAGGCTACTATGTCTAGTGCTTTTAATAACATTTATAATGGTAAGTCTAGACATGTAAGCCTAAGGCATGACTATGTTAGAGAGTTAATCTCAAATGGTACCATTACGATCATATATGTAAAGTCTACAGAAAATTTGGCGGATCCTCTTACTAAAGCTTTGCCAAGAGATAAAGTGTGGAGGACTGCATGTAGTATGGGACTAATACATAACCCTTGAGACACCAATAATGGTAACCCAACTTTGAATTACCAAACCGGTAATTACTAAAGTTTAATGGGTAATAACAAGTTATTGATCAGTGTCTATTGTGGCACTTATAATAGGAGTCTCGTACTTGAATTTCAAGAGAATGCCACTGTTACATTGATAGGTTGAGTTTAAGCTCTTAATGGAGATCGTTCTGGAAATTGTCCAAAATAATAGGGACAATAAAAGGATCTCCACCTATGTGAATATGAAGTGGTGCCGCTTCAACAAGAGTATAAGGGTTTTACTCTTGAAATATTCACAGAAATTGGTTTGCTAGCACATGGCCATTGAAATAGTGCTAGGAGCAAGTAAGAGTTTTTGTGAAAAGTGACAAATTGATGTGTGTCGTACTTTCGATCCTAATAGTAAGAAGTCATGGTTTAATCTTAGGACACTATGTACTTTTATTAGCATCCTAAAGCACCTACACTAATTGAAGGTTTAAATCAATAAGATACCTTCCTGTATGCATCATATTTGTTGTATTACAAGCTAGTGAAGGATTGTTGGATAGCTTGTAATAAATACAAGGGAACAAGTTCCCACATTGCTTGTAAAAGTATAAAGTGATATATTTATAAAGGGAAATCAACTCTTGAGAGTAATTTGGAGTCAAAGAGGAAATGGGCTTTGACCATTTGGCTTGGGCTTGAGCTTGCTTGGCTTGGGCTTGGTCTTGCTTGGCTTGGGCTTTGGCTAGAGCTTGGCCTATTTTAAAAGTCAAAGATGGACACTTGGCTCTTTGACTTAAGTTAAAGTTTTATTTTTTGATAGAATATTTTAAATTCAAAATTGAATTTAAAATTATTTTAACTGTTCCAACAGACATATTTTCGGTTATATGTCTTAAATGAATGGTTGTTATTTAACTGAAAATCACAACCATTCTTTTATGTCTCTTCATACTCTATATAAGAGTGATGATTTCCAGAAAACACTTACTCTGCATTATTACTTTCACGAAAATTCTGAAGCCTTTGTTGTATCCTAGGATAACTTGCTTCTGTGTGAAGCAATATTACACTCAAGATAGTGTAATTCTACACGCCTCAAAGCCATATACTCTGATTATTTTCCTAACATTAAATTCTACACCCACACACACTGATTACAACTTCTACATACATGTTGCAAGGGTTTTTTTTTAATATATAATTAAAAGTTGAATTTTAATTATTTGAGTTTGAATTCAAATTTTATGGTTACAATTCTTTTCAGTAACTTATACAAGAGATCTTTGGAGTATAAATGTTATAAGTAAACACTCTACGTGCAATGGGGCCAAAATGAAGAACCATAAAGATTTAGATCCCAACAAATGCATTTTCGTCTCTTTGTCAAAACAAATAAAATTTACAGAGCCAGTGCATTTTGGGAATGATATTAGCCTTTTCTAATTATAGAAAGATCCCAAAATATTTATTCATGACTATCTTTATACTTTTTAATTCAAATTTAGCCAAAAAAAAAAAACATATTCGATATGCACTATATATATATATATATATATATATATATATATATTTACTTATATTGTTGTTACGGGAAGGTCTACGTAATGTTCGCATGATGTTGAATTTACATATTTTACCGAATTTTAATATCAGCGCTGAAATAAATGAAATTTGAAAATTTTTTTTAAGAATATTACATTGCCTTTAATCGAACTGTAAATTGGAGCTTGGTTGCAGGGTTTGAGGTGGCCGGAGTGGCTTGTTGTTCAACAGGGACATTTGAAATGGGTTACCTATGCAGTCAGCACAATCCACTTACATGCAGTGATGCAAACAAGTATGTATTTTGGGATGCTTTTCATCCCACAGAGAAAACAAACAAAATCATCTCTGATCATCTCATTCCTTCTCTTTTAGCTAAGTTTTCTCACTGATAATTGGGCAATTTGCTAGCTTTTCATTCATATGTATTATTATTAATATATCTATATTAGTTAAAACTGATAATTTTCATAGCTCTAAATACAGCCCAAGACTTTGTGCTGCTCATCTGGTTCTTGTAACTTCATGCATATTGTTATATATTGGTATGACCTGATCAATTTTTATTACTTTGTTGTTGTGTAATTTCAATTCAATTTTTTATTTGCTAGCAAATTCCTGCTTCATGCATGTTGTTATATGATCTGATCAATTATCTAAATCCGTGAGTCTGATCATTAGGCAATTAATTATGAAATCGTAATCTATCTAATTATGTGACAGATTAAGATACCATAAATTCGACTAAAGATTATTAAAATGAATATTATCACATTTTATCAATAATTATATACAATTCTATTGAAAAAAAAGTTAGGAGTAAGAAATTTAAATTTATTGAAGGTAACTTCAATGATTATGTATAAAAATATTAAATGTTCTAGTACTAACATAGAATAAAACAAATGTATTTTAATTGTTATACATGTAGACACTTAATTTTGTTCTGATTCAATAAATATTTTTATCTGAAATAATAAAATTTATTTTGTATTTGGATTACATAAGTTTTTAAAAGGCTTATCACCAATGTCCAAAACCCACTTGAGTTTTGGATTATGAATTTTGATTGGACTACGAGTCTAAAGCCCAATTTATTTATTCGTTTTTTTTTAACTTATTTTTATTTGCAAATTGATTTAAACAATTAAAAAGCAAAACAAAATGAAAAAATTGAAGAAAAAAAGAAAAGGAAAAACCAAAAATGGAAATAGTTGGTGCCGTCTGCTGCCCTCTCAGAGCTCTTCTCCCCAGGCTGTAACTCAGCCACCTGCTAATTCTGCAAACTCTCATCCTCGTAATGGCCAGTTCCCATCCCCATAAGAGTCCCTTTGATGTTCATGAAGGTTCGAAGGCTGAAGGAAAGACAATTTGAAGGAAAGCAGATCAAAAGGTTTATTTCTCTATTTACATTATTGTGCCTTTATTACTTATTTTATTAGTATTTATTTTAATGTTCATGAAATGTGTTATGACGTGACCTTTGTTTCTTATTTCTCAAAAAGTTGCCTTGAATGCATTTATATTTTTATTAGAATCTGTACTTTTATAGCATTGTTTTTTTTATAGAAAGAATTATAGCATTGCTTTTAGAGGTTTATAGCATTTGCCAATGGGTTTTAGTTTAATTCTTAAAAAACAAAAAAAAGGGGGGGCTTTAGTCATGTGTCAAGATTGAAAAGTAAGATTGATGTGCAATATTTATGTGCAATAAATTTTAAAACAAATTCACAAAGCCGAAAAGAATCTTTGAAGTCTACAACATCTGTTTATGAATTAATTATCTGCCATAAAATTTAAGTTTCTAATTTCTTATTATACATATATAATTTCAAGTTTTATCAAAAAATAAAATATTAAGTTATTATCAAAAAATGTAAACAGGAATATTAGTTCGATAATAGGACGTTACGAAAATTATAAGTAGTGATTCTTAATTAATTCCTAGATAAGAAAAGTTCACTAAATATTATCAACGTATTAAAATATTTAGTGCGATTTTTTTAAGAATTAAAATTTTTGTTAAAAATGAAAATGAATAAGTTTTTTTAAAAATCAAAACAAAGAAATTAATGATAAATTTTAAATTTAATTAAATATTTGGCCCGATGATGAGATTTCGTAAAATTCGCAAGTAAAGATTTTTCTAAAATCTCTAGGTGAGAGAAATTCTCCAATTATTACCAGAGCATTGAAATTTTTGGAGTAATTTTTCAATATGTAAATTCACATTTATTATAAAAAAAATAATAATGAGCAATTTTTATAAAATAAAAGAATTGAAAATAAATAGAGATAAAAAATGATAAATTAATAAACAACATAACAAATTAGAAATCAAATGAGCATCTAATGTATATTTGTATAATTTACATTGATTTTATTTCCGATGATGGGACGTTACGGAAATCACAAGTAGTGATTCTTAACTGATCCCTAGGTGAGAGGAGTATATTAAATATTACTAGAGTATTGAAATATTTAATTTGATTCTTCAATAATGCAAGTTCTTGTTTAAAATAAAAGATAAATTTTTATAAAAATGACAAAAAATGCATGTGCATCATTCATAGTATGTTTGCATCATACGCATTCATGTAATTTTAAATTAAAATGTGAATCTTTCGAGGATGAGATTCAATAGAAATCGCAAATAGCGGTTCTTAAGAAATCTCTAGGTGAGAATGTTATTTCAAACATTACCAAAAGTATTGAAGTATTTGATTTAATTTTTCAATACAAAAAGGTTCACATTCACTTTCGAAAAATAAAATAAAATTTAGTCTTTGTTATTTTAAATATAAAAAAATGGTTTTGAGAAAAGAGAAATAAAATTGTTCAATAAAATAGGAATTATTTTTAAATTTTAAATTATGACTATTTTATTAAAACTAAAATGATAACACATGATTAAGATGATACCGTTTTAAACGAGCGTCTGGGGGTGCTAATCCTTCTCCACGCGTAACCATACTCTCGAACCTGATTTTGTTTTCGTATATCAAAAATTGTTTTTTTAATAAAACTTAATTAATTTTGAGATTTTGTTAAAAAAATAAATATTTTTAGATGGCCAATCACACTTAATAAAAAAAATTGGTGGCGATTTCTTGTTTTTAATGTTTTTAAAATTGTCGAGCGGTCGAATTTTCGGATGAAATCGTTACGACAATTCACATTAATCATATTATTAATTTTTATATATTTTGTTTAATATACCCATTTTCTGGCAAGGATATTTTTATGCAATCAACTACATAACATTTTAATTCTTATAGATTAGTATCCTCTAAAAATGGTCAAAGCTTTTTTTTTTTCGCTTAATTTAATTACCAAATACCAATCATCTAAATCTTTTATTTTATTTTTTTTCCTATTCACGTTTTTATTCTATTTTTCAACATCGATAATTTATTAGTTTTATAATAAAAATATTAGAAATTTTTCAAAGAAAAAATAGAGTAATTAATACATCAAATTAAATAATTAAACTAGTATAATTTATTTTACTAACTAGTAACTCCAGCTCTCTAACTAACAAGTGGTTAGAAAAAATAGAAGTAGATTTTTTTTCAAGTGCTTAGATAGGGTTCGAGTCTTAAAGTCTCTATTGTTGGAAAGACTTTTTTTTATTACAAGGAAAATATTAAATAACTAGGGATGAGATGTTTGGATTCGAACCCAAGACTTATAATATGCCACAACTCATCTTTAACCATTAGGGCAAGAGGTTGTTGGCATTGTTGAGAAAACTTTACTGTTTACCACTTTAAACCGAAACATGATTATTTTTAAACCGTAAAACAAATAAAGATACATGTACTTAAAAAAAAACTCTAGCTCTCTATTTATGACCGAACAACTACAACAATTTTGGGTTTTTACTTTAGTGCCAACATAATCTTTTTATGCAGCAAAATCTTGTAATATAACAATTTAAATTTATGCAGAAAAAGATTTAAAAATAATCATATTTGATTTTTAGTTGAATTATTTTGCAAATTTAATTAACAACAGTAACAAAAGTGTAGTCCTCCTTGGTGTATGCAACCTCTATAATTGCATTTTATTCATAAAGCTGCTAAAAAAATTTATATAGTGCACTGCAATCATCAATTCTACAAATGCCTTGTCAAAACATACAAAGAGTATTGGGCTAAAATATTGTTAACAGCACATGTTAAAAAATGAGAGTCCTTACTCAAATTTGTTTTAGTGAATCATATTTTAATTTTAATTCAAAATTATATTTTAAATATTTTAATATATTTGAAAACTTCGAAGTTATTGAATTTGACCAATTGGACCTTGACAGAACCTTTAAAAGGCTGATCAGGCCTAACCCAACTTATGCGTACCTCCTTGTTAAAAAACAAACAAACTAACTAACTAACTTATCAATACCTCCGAGTCTAAGCATATGTTATTGCTTATTTTTTAATAGAAATAATTAATTTTCATTTTATCGAGATTAGATTGTTTTCGAATATGATCTTAAGTACTAACTCAAATGATCATATTTTAATTTTATGTTGTGAATATATGTTTAAGATTTGAGTTTTAGCACTTATATTCTCTCTTTCTTCAAAATCAGAAAAGTTTTAAAACTTCACAAATAAAATTAAAATAGTGATACATACTTCTTACAAATATTAAAAAATAAAGCTTGATTTGTGTGATTGTGTCATCAGACTCCGCTTATAGAATTTTAAAACTTCACTTACAATTAATCGAATAATAATTTTATAAATATACACACATATCATTTAAGAAATATTAAACAATAAAAATAAATAAAGTGATGTATCATCATCTTAGCTCCATTTGTAAAATTTAAAAATTTTATTGACAATATTTTAGATAATTTTTATATATATATATATATTTTATAAAATTTGCAACAATATCCACGCTTTTGACATAAATCTCAACCCTAATGAATAATGAGTTAGCTTTAGATGTAAATCCATATAGAGATTTTCCCATCTACATCACCAAACTTTTGAAATTAGTACCACACCAGATTTCAACTTTTTTTTCAAAGATCATTTATAAAAGGCTTAATAATCAAATAAGTCCTCAACTTTTAGCCTAAAATAGAATTCAGCCCTTAACGTTTTATCGCGTGAAATTCAGTCCATAAACTTTTTATTTTAGTGGAAATAAACCCTCAACCTTTTAAAATTATACAATTAAATTTAAATATGTTAAATCACACTAACTGTCGTTAGTATTGCATACGTGGCAGCCAACTAAGCTATCCACGTCAGCTTTCATGTTAGATATACTAACGATAGTTAGTGTCATTTAACAGATTTGGACTTAATTGCATAATTTTAAAAGGTTAAAAGTTTATTTTCATTGAAATAAAAATTTATGGACTGAATGTCATGCGATAAAACGTTGAGAGTTGAATTTCATTTTAAGCTAAAGGTTGAGAGCTTATTTAACTATTAAGCATACATAGCACATGTAGACGTGTACTGGCCATGCTACTCGATTAGCTCATTCGTTTGGTATGATTCACGTCGGGCTTAGGATAGGGATTTATGAGCATTGACCTTGCTTAATTCGAAATATTAGATTATTAATAAAAAATCTTTTAATTTAGTTTTAATTCAATACTATAATTAAAAATATATTAAAATATTAATAATTCTTAATATTTAATATATATTTGAAAACTTCAAACTTCCTAAGCACGACGATCAGATCTTGACAGAACTTTTAACAGGTCGACCAGCTTAACCGGACCCAATCCATTGATACCTCTAGCCATGTACAATTGCTTTTCTTTTTTTCTTTTTTTTTTAAATTAATATATGCATGGGACATGATTCTTTCCGCGCGTACCAATATATACACGTACATATAGATATATGAATTATTATTTAATATATTGTAAGTATAATTTTTAAATTTTACAAATGATTCTAAGATGACGACACATAATCTATTTAATTTATTTAATATATTTTTTAAATATTATATGCCTTGATTTAATTCAACCCTCATCAGTAATTAATGATTTAGATTGAGATGCTAAGCCATGCAGATTTTCCCTACTCTAAATTAGCAAACTTTTAAAATTAGTACCACACTATATTTCAACTTTATTTCTTTGTTTCAATGGTCATTTGACATTTATAATACGTAGCATAGCCACTTAATTTTATAACATCAAACTCATGTAGGTTTTGAAATTCAGTCTCCATAATTCTGAAACTCATGTGGGTTTTTCTTTTTGAAATTTATAATATATTCTAATACTTCTTAATCTTTAATCTACTTAACTCATTTATAAAAATATTACACGTTTAAGTTTTTTTGAATCCGTAATTTGCAAAAGTCTGTTCAATGTGCATATCATGTAGATAAGTTAATTCGTACTCCGACTACAACAAAGGAAGAACTCAGAAGCGTGGGCTTGTAACAAATTAAGTGCAGCATTAAAGGGATCGAAAATTAATGGAAGCAATGTAAAATCTTGTCTTTCCTTACCCTTTGGGAAAAGGGACGTTCCCAACCTTCTAATTTCCGTGGATGCAATGCATGGGTAGCAAAACTATCGTCTTCCCTGGTATAGAATATCAGAAGACTGTTTTTCACCTGCACATGATTCAAAACCTCCTCTTAAATGAATCAATGAATTCTAGTTACGTATGGTTTTCCTCTTTTTTTTGCGCGGTCAAAAGATCCATTTTCATTAATGACTTTAAAATACAGCTGATAAAACGCTTTGCAAAGGGGACCAAGCAAAATCTTGAACAATCAGAAGCTAAACAACCTTAGGAGAAAAGTTGCTGAAAGAAACAATAAAACTGAGGAAGACTATAAGCAACTTCAAAGTAAACAGAACACCAGGTAAGAAGCAAGTGAAAACACCAGAGAAAAGCATTGATGGTAAAAAATTAAGGCCGCTGCTTCTGGAAACTGATGAGTGAGATGCTATAATTGCTGATGTGTGGCAAAGCTGAAACACAATGGCACGTTAGACACTTCTCTAGCACTCTTTAAAAAATGTACACGCAGACGCATTTGGATGAAGCTTCCCACCAGGCATCAACAAAATCATATCTGATAATCAAAGAATGAAGCAAAACAAACCCAGAAGGCAAAACATGAAATCAACTGCAAGAGAAGATAAATCCAATTGATCAACAAATCCTGTCAACTCCATCTTTGGCCGAAGAATCAGCCAATCCGTTAGCTTCCCTAAGGATTTTCTGCCATTTTATGTTACAATAACTGCTCTTTAGCACTGTTCTTCCACAAAAACAATAACTGTTGTCTGCTGATGCACGAGGTATTAAGATCTCTCACCGTAAAGCTTTTATCTCATTATTGGAATACATTATATGATCTAATATATGATTTCATGTTAAATCATAGCATTTGATTTTTTTTTCACTTATTTTTATTTAAAGTAATATATTTTTTTAATTCTTGTATCATCGTATCTTTCTGAATAATTTTTTTTTATAATTTTTTCAATCTTTCTTCTAACCTTGATTTTTTTTCATAATTTATAATCTATACTCTTTTAATTAAAATATCTACGAATCTACGTGGCATGCGTCTATATATATATATATATATTTTGAGGGAGTTTCTCTCTATTTATATATAATATGTAAGGATAATAATGAATGGTTACAGCAATAGGTTAGTTGCAGAAGAAAGAAAAGCGCCTCCATTCTCGTTGGGTCTATTCAATGTTCTGGCCTTTACCTACACGAACAAAGCAGCAGTCAGTCACCATCTTGGGCTGTTGCAACCACATATCTAGCTAACATCTAGGCTGGCATGGCATCTGCATGTGGATATTAACAAATTATAGAAATCTATCTCTTTCCCTTCTCTTACTTTCCCTTTCACTCTCTTTCGAGGCCAGTTGTACAGTTGTAACAGAACACTTAAGTATACGATTAGTTTCGGTGAAATTAAAAAAAAGTAAAAAACGATCATTGTAAATATAAAATTTTTAATAAAATAATAAAAAAATTTTGTATTAAAGATAAAAAATAATTTAACTATTAAAAGTTTTTGTCTTATATGAAGAAACTAATCTCAGTATGACTTAACGATGCAAAACAATAAGTCAAATTAACCCCTAGTCATTGGATGGATTAGCTTGTTCCTTAGCTCGATGGCACCTATACATATTTCTTTCGGAGATATGACAAGAGAAAATTTTGACATTAAAGCTTTGTTTGGCAAGAAAAATAAAAAGAGGTGAAAAAAAATTTAATAATTTAATAATTAAGTTTCATAACTATTTTTCTATTTTGTAACTAAATCATTAGATTAATAAATTTTTCATTATCACTCATTTTCATTTTTCTTACCAAATAAAACTTAAATGTGCCCCTTTGCATTGTAATTTTTTGCATCAGTGAGCCAAACTAACCCTTAATCATTGGATGGATTAGCTTTTCCCCGTCTCGATAGCGTATACCTATTCCTTTTGGAGATATGACAAGAGATAGCTTTGACATAGTGTGCCTCTTTGCATTGTAGTTTTCTCACGGCTAAACATTTCTATCAAACTTTAATTCCGGAGAAAGGAAAAACAATAGTATGATTCCTATTAATAAGAAAGCCAATAAAGTAACAGTGCCCATAATTAATTACTAATTTATTCTATCAAAAGTAATATAGTTTTCAATCTCCAAATTTGTTAATTCCAAGGTAGTATAATGATTTAAATTACTAGATTAAAAAAAAATTAGTTGGATTTTAAAAAAAAATACACGATCTCTAATTTGAGTAGAGGTTTAACTCGTCCACTTAAATTAAATATATTATCAATTATTATTAAAATAGTTTATAATATTTTTATTTAATATTTTAAATGAAATTTAATTAAAATATATTTTATAAATTAATTAATACTTCAAATCAAATCAAATTTGAACTTTAAAAATTTTATCTGAAATTCTTTTCAAATTAAATCAACTTTGAGAATGATAAGTAATTCGAGTACCTTGACAGTTAACTGTTATTTGATTATATGTTATGATTTTTATTTTTTAAAAAAAAACAGTGAAAAGCTTCGATTGTGAATTTGTGGTCTAGAATTTGGCAAAAGCAAGAAGAATCTTTGTCAAAAAAAGTTTGACTTCTTTACCTAACATGGCTGTCAACAGAAAATCTTAAAACGCCTTTTTTTTGGCTGCTATTAAATCCGCCAACAACATTTTCCCGAAGACTTGCTTCCATCCAACCAATATTTATTCAATATCAAAGCCTTCTTCCATCCAGTCCATCAGAAGCACAGAAAAGAAAGCTAGCTGATCATCCAAATGGCTTGGATACGCGTCTTATGGCTCCTTTCCATTCAGGTTTTGTCCTTGGTTGCGAAAGTTCATGGTGCAAAAATTCCGGCAATCATAGTGTTCGGAGACTCATCGGTTGATGCTGGGAACAACAACTATATTCCGACGATTGCTAGGAGTAATTTTCAGCCTTATGGTCGTGATTTTAATGGTGGCCATCCGACAGGAAGGTTCTGCAATGGCAAAATCGCAACTGACTTCATTTCCCAGGTTTTTGGGCTCAAAGGGACCATTCCTGCATACCTCGATCCTTCTTATAGTATATCGGATTTTGCCACTGGTGTTACCTTCGCTTCTGCTGCAACCGGCTACGACAATGCCACTTCCAGTGTACTTGTAAGTTTTGATCAAGTTACTTTCTGACATCACTTTTCTGACACTAACCCTAATGTTGGAATCTCAATATATTATAAGATTTTATTATGATATATAAGTAGCGATTTAAACTTATTTTTGTAAGACGTTTTTTGTGTGAGACCTTTGGATTGGATACGGATTTCTACAAATAATATTAAAGTGATCATTAGAAGGAATAAAAAAATTAAGTGTTACACTGTGAAAGTTATCTCTAGAATTATGCATAAACTAAGTGTCATATAGTTAGTCACATTTAGAATTTCAACGCATGATGTAATCTTAATTTTATGTTGTCCTTGACAAATACGTCAAGCTTTAACAAAGAGAGTTTGAAATACCCTGGTCTCAAGATATTGTGATATTCTAATTCTATTATTCTAATTCTACTATGATATATAAGTAGAAATTTGAACTTATACTAATAAGACATTTTATGGAACAAAACCATGAGACCTTTGAATAAAAGTGGATACTACCTTATAGGTTGAATGCAGGTCTCAGTACTGACAAGCAAAGTCTAAATTAAATCTCTGTTAGACAAAGGATCAACAGGTTTTGTTCATGAATTCAAGTGTTTATCCTGTTTTACTCAACGAATTTGGATACTTTGCCCTGCAGTCAGTGATACCACTATGGAAAGAACTGGAGTACTACAAGGATTATCAGAGGAAACTGAGAGAAAATCTTGGAGATCGTAAAGCAAATGATATAATCAGTCACGCTTTATATATTATAAGCGTCGGAACAAATGACTTCCTGGAAAACTACTACGCATTCCCAGCTGGCCGCTCATCGCAATTCACCATCAGAGAATACCAGAACTTCCTGGTCGGAATCGCCGGGAATTTCACAAAGGAACTCTACGACCTCGGAGCCCGAAAAATATCGCTCGGAGGATTGCCTCCGATGGGGTGCATGCCATTGGAGAGAACCCGCAATCTTCTGGGAGGAAGTTATCAGTGCCAGGATAGTTTGAACGATTTGGCAGCCGAGTTCAATGGCAGATTGAACGAGTTGGTGATAAAGCAGAACAAGGAGTTTCATGGGATGGACATGGTGTTTTCAGACCCGTATGGCATTTTACTGGAAATCATACGAAAGCCTGCAGTTTATAGTACGTTTTTTGATCTAATCATTGTCGATTTTACTTTCATGCTTTAATTGATTGTGTCATGGACATCCTCAACTACTTCTTCAGTTCATATTATAAAATTTAACTTAGGTATTTAAAGAGTTATTGTTATGTATTTAAGACTGCTTTCTGCTGGAGAACTTGGAACCCAGCTTCATTAAATTAAAAGGTATACAATAGGGGATTAGGGGTTGTCTTTGGGTTATAATCGAATCAAGACGATTCAATATCGTGTTTGAGTTCGATTTAATTTGAAATTTTAAAATTTAGTACTCAACTTGAACTTAATTTTTAAAAGTTCGAACTCAACTTGATAAAATACTCAATAAATTAAAAATCGTTTGAACTTGACTTGAGAAACTCGAACTCTATTTTATAGACTAAGCTTGTTTATTATTTTTCAACAATATATTATAAGGATAAAATAAAATATTAATAATTAAATATTAAATATATATATATATCAAAAAATTTGATTAGTAGCAAGTTGTTTAAGTTGGACATCAAAATACTTGAACTTGCAGAGCTTGACTCGTTTTGAGTTCAATTTGAAATTAAATAAGTAAAATTCAAGTAATTATCAAACCGAGCTTAAGTAATTCATGAATAATTTATCATGTTTACATTTTTTAATTGTATCCTTCTCATAGTTTTTTTTTTTTTAGTTTTGTAATGGGGAGTAAAATGATATTATTTGGATTCGAATTCAAATCTTACAATACGTGATAATTTTGTTTTAATCATTCAGTTAAAAAATTATTCTTTGTTAAAAAACAGTAAAAAACAGTGTTTCAGAATCTACAACATTAATCAACTTTACGAATTCTTATAAACAATTAACATATATCTCGTTTTGGTCTGGCCAATCTATGCAGGATTCGAGGAAACAGGGGAGGCATGTTGTGCGACGGGGATGTTCGAAATGGGATATGCATGCAATGCGAGGAACCCTTTCACATGTTCGGACGCAGACAAGTATGTTTTCTGGGATTCTTTCCACCCAACAGAGAAAACCAACGGCATCGTAGCCAATCATGTGGTGAAGACTGCTCTTGCCAAGTTCCTTTGACAAAGAAGCACCGTCATGCCTAATGTTTTGGTATATATATTTATATAAACAGTATGCAATTAATCCTCTTGTTAAGATTTTAAATAATATTAATCAAATAAATTATTGAATTAATAATTAAGCATCAACGTGTTATTATAATTAACAATAAATGTCTATGTAACTAGCATACGTTGTCTAGGCCATGCTATCGATGGTTGCTAGAAGACCAAATTTTCTTGTTTTCTTTAAATATTTATCTATCTTTATATATATATATATATATATATATATATATATATAAATGAGATTGACGTAAATTAAATTTTTATCATTAAAGTTAAAATTGCAATACTATATGAAAACTCGCCATACGTCGGCCAAACAATTATTTTTATCTTATAGTATAGGTTATTGATTGAGTGGTACCAATAGCTTTATGTCTTGGATTTATCTCATTAAAAAATATATCTTAGATACATAAACTCATGTTTTAAAAGTATCACTATATAATGTAAATCTCATTGTATATTGAAATGACCCTTTTGTTCATATTTAAAAGAATATTGCATTTACTTTTTACGAGAATATCTTATTGCATGCATTAAATCAAAATCAAAACACTTTGTTGTTAAATTTATATATGTCAGTTAAAAAAATATTATCTTAATAAATTCGAACTTGAAAAAAAAAAAATCTCTTGCCATTTCAATCACGCAAGCTCATATTTTTTATAATCATAAATTTACAACAAGCTGTGTGTCAATGCATCATTTTTCTTGCATTATTAGTATTATAATTTTTGTTTTATTAATTAATAATTGAATTTATATATGATGTACTACTGTCAGTCAACAGTAGAATGATACCTCATTAATGAGTAAAGTAAAAAATGTATAGACTCGTAAAAATAAATTTAAAAACTTTGTTAATATTTATTTTTAAGAAATGAGATGTTATTTTATGATTAACAAACAGCGTATAGAAACTATATATTATCAATGCATTGTATATACTATATAAACTCTTAATAATTAATCTTTTTAAAAGAGTCATGAACGTGGCCTCACCATGCTCCTAGCTAGGCATGTGCGTGAATCAATGCTATCTAATTTTCCATAGAAACATCCATGTCGAAAGACAAAGATGAATGAAATTTCAATGTGACTTTTATAAAAGTTCAAACAAAGCCATGAAAATGCTTTACAGGAAAGGCAAAGTGTACCCTTCACCATCACCGCCAACCATCGCCGATCACTTGTCTTTGCTTCCAGCGACGATTCTCAGCCTCACCACCGCACTCTCTCTCCAAGACAAAGAAGTCTAAGCTTATCCAATCAGGAAAGTACAGGCAAGAGCGGCAAACAACCTCTTGACCTAATGGTGAATGATGAATTGTGACATATTGTAAATCTTGAGTTCGAATCCAAACACTCTCATCCAGTGTTTTAAATAGCGGTTGCTATCTCGCGGTAGCGGCAGTGACCGCCACCGCTATTCCCTCAATAGCGGATGTGAGTACGGATCACACCCGTAGCAGCCGCTATGAAACGCCGTAATGGAGGATAGCGGCGATAGCGACCCGTTATCGCTGCTATCTTCCGTTACTTTTCAGACAAAATTAAAAAAAAAAACAAAATTAAGAAGAACTCAGACAGAAGAAATGAAGAATCAAAACAAGAAATGAAAAACTCAGTCTCAGTCTCGCACAAGCAAGCATCAAATTCAAAACATCAATCATTACCTAAATAAAAATTTAGCTTCGAAAATCACTTTATAATCTGTATTCAAAATAATCACGGCATCGAATGTAGAAATCCCTTGAGAAAATCGCAATCTCATTTCCAGCAAAAAACCAACTCACAAACTCACATAGTCACAACTCACAATAAGTAAAGCAACAGGTTACACGCTCAGAGACAGTCAGCAATTTTGCAACCGGTGAGCAACTAAGCAAGTTTTTTTTTTTTAACCTTTGAATCTTCGATCTGGATCAGAGATGGCGAGGGCGGTGTGGGCTGTCGTAGACTCGACTGGTGCTGGCGGCTGAAAGGAAAGGAGGCGCCAGTCTTCGACGGACATGGTGAGGCTCATCTGAGATCAGATCTCGCCCTGGCAGTGGCGGCTAGCGGCGTGAGGCCATGAAGGGGAGGGACCGAGGCTGATCTAACTGAGGAGTGAACTGAGGACTAAGGCTGTGAGGCATGAAATCGCGGCCAAGCTCGAAAGGAAAGGAGGTGAGTGAGGGCTTCGCGTGAGTGAAATCGTGAGCGCGTCGCTGTTGCCGTTGTGTCGTGTGAGGCTAAGGTGACCGGCGAAGGGAGGTGAAAGGAAAGGAGGCGGCAGGTGGGTGAGGATGAGGGTGAACCGAGACTGAGTTGGGTGATGGGTGTGGCGTGCGGGTAATGGATTTTTAGTGGTTTTTTACTTTAATGTGATTTAATTAGTTTTTTTTGGATATTTTAATTAGTTTTTTATTTTAAATATTTTTGTTTAAAACTTTAATATGTTTTAATTAGTTTTTTTTGGATATTTTAATTAGTTTTTTTATTTTAAATATTTTTATTTTAAACTTTAATATTATTTAATTAGTGATATAAGAATTGATGAATCATGATAAAATCTATTAAATAATGAGTAATTTGAATTTAAAAAAATTACATAAGTTTGAATTTAAATTATTAATTTAACTTTTTTTAAGTAAAATTTGAATTGTAATTAATTATATGGTATTAATTATTATTATAACTTAAGAAAAGAATTAATCTTGATAATTTGATATTGATATATAAATATGATTGTTTAAGTTAATTAATTGTGGCAAATTAATATTAAATTTTAATATAATAGAACATTATTGTAATTCAAGAGAAAAAAAAAGAAAAATATTGACAAAATTAATTTAGATGAAAAAAGATTTAACAAAATTTAGACGAAAAAATTTCTTAATAATTTAAATAAAAAATAATTAATGCTAAATAATTAGTACATTAATTCTTATTAATACATAATTATTTATCTCTATTTTCAATATTTTTATTTTTTTAATTATTATAAGTAATTTTTTAAATATAAATGTTTTATTATAATTCAAAAATTTATGAATAACCTTTTTTTTTCACATAAATAATAGACTTGAGGTATCATAAATTACTTTAAAAACTATCAAATAAGACTTTACATGATTATAATTACAGTTACTACACTTTATATGGAATTGTGCGAAATTAAAAAAAATTCACGATCGCGATGACTACAATAACCGCTATTATGTCCGCAACCGCGATAAACGCAATGCGATCGAAAATGCGGCCGCGATCGCAATTTGAAATAATGCCCTCATTCTCAGTTATTTAATATTTTTCTTGTAACAAAAAAAAATCGATAAGCATGATCCTTCGTTCCAATGCTACTGTTTTAGGTTTTGCATATGCTTCTGCGCACGTTGGAACTCATCGGCAAACCGTCTGCTGATACACGAGATTCTACAGGCGTACGAGAAAGGGTTGTTCGAAGAGAAGAAACGAGTTAGGGACAAAAAGAAAGGGAGGAGAAAGAGAGTTTCTGTTCATGATTCCATGCATGGAAATGACCATGGAAGTTCTGGGATTTGTAGAAATGATCAGGTTAACTTGAATGAGCGATTGGAATTTGTGGAAATAAACTGCCGAAGTGGTGAAGAATGGGAATTAGAATCCGAGAGTCAGGAAGATTGTAAGCTTCATTGGATCGGAGACAGTCTTTGGAGAGGTTGGAATAGAAAATAATGGAGACTAACAAAACATCTTCTATTTAATTTCGTTCTCTTCATTTTGTTCAGTTCTTTTCCAGGTGCTGAATCTGCTGTAAACATAGCTCTGCTGTTATAAGAGTTTTTCCTATCTACAAGAGCTCTTCAATCTTTTTACCTATAATAATCCATGAGGTCATGTAATTTGGTAGAGCATTATGATATAGTATAGCATAAGGGTAACAATTTTTCCATATTTTTGAAAATAATGAGAGGAAGACTTTTTAGACTAAAAATTTAACATGAGTTTATATATTGATTCATTTTGTCTATTTTTTTTAAATTGTTATGTTAAACAATAATACTGAGGAGATTATCTCAAACTAATATTGGATTAAATTGTAATTTGAATAAGTTGTTTTATTTTTTTTTATATGAAAGAGACCATGATTTAAAGATAAAAAGAAAAAATTGTAAGTATTGAAATTTAAACATCTAGCTATATATACACTCATTATATTAATGAAATGCTTAATTAGGGTTCAAATATTTCAATTCAAATTATATAGAGTGAACATGTTTTTCAAAAAATTAATTATTTATTATCAAAATTGTTAAAGAATTTATTGAAATAAATATTTGTTCTTTAATTATCACATATGATGTATAATAAATTATTGTTTTTTTAAAATATAATTACATAACTTGATTTAAATAGAAAAAATATATTTAAAATAACTGTATTATATAATCATTTTTCACGGACATTTAATTAGTTTTCTTTAAGTACAATTGGGTTAATAGGCTAAAAGAACTAAGCCCAAATTTGTCTCAAAAATCCCAAATTTAAAAGACCAATAAATAAAACAAAGCCGGGCCGGCGCATGTTAGATCCCACCGCCTTAAACCTCCGGAAGACACTCCACGGTCTCCACCTCTCAGCAAAACCAAATGACTTCGTGCTCTCTCTTCCGAAACTAACCGTTAAAATCCTCTCCGGTCATCCTATCACGACGGTCAGATCATCCGAAATGGACCCACTGTTAGACCGAATCAACGTCCGCGATCTACTCTCGGGCCACGACCTCTCCGACCCTTCGACACCACTGCCCGCACCGGATCTCCGCCTCCTCATCAACCGCCTCGAATCCCACTCACTTCACATCAAATCAAAAGTCCGTTCTTACCTCCTTTCTCACCACGATGACTTTGCGTCTCTCTTCTCCCAGTGCAACGATGCCGTTCTGAAGACTAACGAAATATATGACAACCTCTCCGATATTCTCTCGTTAATCTCCGATCGCCCGATCGATGTCGAGATCCGTGAGCTGGTTGATGAGATTGGGTGGAAAACGAAGGAGGCTAGGGAAAAGAGGGAATTGTTAGGATTGTTGAGGATAATTGCGGGGATTTGCGAGAGATTAGAAGGCGCGAGATCGGCGTTGAGTAATGGACGGCTCAGATTCGCCGCTGAGGAAGTTAAGGAGTTGAAGAAGGCTTTGAGGATTGGAGATGAAGAAGAAGGAGAGCCCATTGTGTACGGTTTATTGAGGAAACAATGGGCGGATTTATTCGATGAGGTAAGATTCTGTTTGGGTACTGAGAAAATATTGGAAAACTTAGAGAGAGAAATAGATTAAGCTTGACGTTTAATTTTAATCTCTTTGGTTTTTTTTTTTGGTATTATTCATTTTATTGGTGATTTGTTTTTTTAGAGGAATTGGATTTGGGTTTGTAGATGCAAGAGTTGCTTGCCAAGTTGGTGGAAAATGCAGTTCGGTTTGAGCAGGATTCTAGAACAATTCGAGTGAAGTACAGATTATCTATTGATGAAATCGATGGGATTGAACTCCATACTGTTTTGGAAGCAATGGATGTAAGTTGTTCATAACTTATGTTCCTTTTGCTAATAGAATAGACCAACTAAATCTTACATGCGGCAGCAAGTTTTTTTATTTTGTTTCTATGATGTCGGTATAATGAAGTTTAGATAGTTTTGAATATTTTGTCTATTACTAGTTAAATGTCTATGGTCTTTGGTGGTCAATTAATCCTGATATGTTGTTGGTTATCTAGTGATGGTATGATATGTTATTTTTAGGCTGCTGGAATTTTGGATTATAGTCTTGCTAAAGCAGGTGACTTGATAATCAAGCATGTCATCACACCAGCTGTAAACTATCAATCCCCTGTAACGTTTGTAGAAGATGTAAATCAAGGTTCAGAAGGAATCCCAGAGGCAGTATTGAAGATATTACCTTCACAAGATTGTAAGGTAACTTCTCTCTACCGATAGTCTAAATTCTTGGTTGCTACTTGCCACACTTGGTTAACATTTTTGCTTGAAAGTAATTCATGGGTTGTGTTGTGAGACATTTTCCATCTAATGTTCAGATTGTGGATGTGGAGGGCGATGCTATCTATGCGAGAGTTATTCAGGTTATAAGGTTCATTTTCAAGCATATATGCTTTGAAA
The DNA here is from genome assembly GCA_031772115.1 of Heritiera littoralis. NCBI lineage: Eukaryota > Viridiplantae > Streptophyta > Magnoliopsida > Malvales > Malvaceae > Heritiera > Heritiera littoralis. The sequence continues at coordinate 1,517,734 of JAPDPK010000059.1, read as the reverse complement.
ATGGTTCATGGATTCATTCTTTTGGAAGGGTAACTTGGCCGAGGATATCAGATCTTATTATCTCTAATTTTCTCTCAAAGGTTTGTTTTTCTAATTGTTGACATTAAAAATTATAATGTTTTCGCTACTACTTTGCTTGCCCTTAATATTATCTCTTGACCGTGGAATGCTGAATGCCTGTTATAGTGTATGGTAATTGATTTCGATTTTTGTATAGCAATTCAACTATTGTTCCTTTGACATTTTTATATTTATGCCTGTATTTTAATATTAAGCAGGCATGCAGAGGATCTATGCCACTCTATATAAAAGTTGTAAATATATAACAACCAATAACATACCATATATGCTTTTTTTAGAGCATGAAGTTTGCTAGTACTGCGAACAAATTGGAGATATTTTATTAGGGTTAGCGCTAAATTCTAATAGATGGAACTTGGTGTAGTGTCATTAGGACCTATTTGCTTGTTTTCTCTGTTCAGAATCTGGTGGTTTGATAGCATCCTTTTTTATTCTGTAAAGTAGCACAACGGTATGTTTGGTTATTTACTTCGTAATAAATTGACATGTGAATCTTGCTTTAGATTGTCCCTGAAGATGCCTCAAGACTTGCTGACTTTCAGAAGATAATAAAATATACATCAGAGTTTGAGATTGCTTTAAAGGAAATGATGTTCATATCAGTGTCCGATAACAAAGATGACAGGTTGAGCAGTTTTGCTGAAAATGTTGAGGTTCACTTTGCATTTAGGAAGAAAACAGAAATCTTGGGAAAAGCTAGAAATTTACTCCTGCAATGTGATTTCTCTGTTCCACAAGTGAGTTTCGAACAATTAAACTTATGGGCTTGTGGCTTTGATTTATTGGTTTTGATTAATGAAATTATCTATAGGAGTACACTTCCAAAGGCCCTTTACCGAAGAATGATGGAGTTACCATAAATTATTCCAAACAAGTTGTTGATTTGCTTTTTTCGTCTGAGAGGTGTGTGGTATCAAAAGCAGCCTCTCAACTGATGGAGCTAGTGCATCAGACGCTTCAGGTAAACCACTAATTTTCCTATTTTGTTCTTGCAATGCTGCAGGCCAATTTCTTATCCGCTGCAGCTTGAAAGTCTTGGTTCCTTTATGTCCAGAGAGACCTAATATTCTTACAAATTAAAGATTATGGGAAAGCTTACTGTTACTGCAAAGTCTTTATAGTTCATTCTAGTTTTCTAGGAATGGTCATCTCTAAATTGTATATCTCATTTAAATTAACTGATATTAACTTGCATTTGAGCATCCTGGTTGTGTATATAAACTTCAGGACATGATCACATCTATCCCAACTCATTGCAGGATATTGGCTTGTCATCCACTAGAGTTGCTTTGGAATTCTATCATGCTGCCAGAGATGCTGTACTTCTCTATGAAGCTGTTATTCCTGTCAAGGTTTGTTTATTTGAGATGGCACAGTTAGACTAAACCTCATCTTATATGATACAATTCATCAAGACACCTCATGATTTTATGGACGTATGTGTTCACCTAAATGGCAATGTGTGCTTCCTGGATATCCATGCACTCAACGTCAGTGTATGCCTATGTTCCTGCACATGCATGCAGGGTAAAAAGCATTCTGAGCAACCATATTTTTTTTATGTACTGTTATATGTGCATAAATATCTATGAGTATGCAAAACACTAGAGTTTTGGAGCCAAAGCTGAAATGTAATGTTCATTTAATTTGTGCACCTTTTATATCCTTTACTAGAAACTATAAAGAGTCTCATACTCTTCTTGTATTGGAGTTTTTAATCCTGATCCCTTTATCTTAAAATAACTTGCCATGTTAAGCATTATGAGGCAGCATTATCTGTCAACTATTTATCACCTAGGCTATGTTTGTGCATCCTTGATATTTTCCATTATGTTGAATTCCTGAAATCTCTCAATATTTGCTTTCAAAGATTCTTTGTTTCTTTTTATGGTGAACAAGGTTTGTACTTCTAAACAAATAATAATATTATCAATCTTGAATCAAAGAATCTATTAGTTTGTCAGATGCCTGGTCTTCCCTTTGGCATCCCATGAGTCGTTTGTGCTTTAGGTTAATCATTTGCATCATGTAATTTTGACCTCAACTTCAATGAAGGTTTTTGTAGCTTATTTGATCACTCACTTTCCATCTTCCTTTGCTTTGAGAGCTGTATAAGCCTGCTATATTGCATATAGATATTGCATTGCAGGTTTTTATGCATCACGACTATGTTGGTAACCTTTATTTTTGGCTTGTGAAGCTAGAAAGGCAGCTTGATGGTATCAACCAGGTTGCTACCCTCATGCACAATGATTGTCTTTATTTATCTCAGGAGGTACTTGGGCTAGCTTTTGAGGTATGTAGAGTGTATACATACTTGTAACCTGCTTGAAAAGAAGAAACAAACAAAATGAAATGCATATGTATATGTATATTATTTGGATATATCTATGCAAATATGGAAATCTGCAACTAGAACTAGGCTAAAACACGAAAATAACTCCTTGTATTAAATGAGCTCCTATTCTTTTGCCATTTCTTTGTTTTATTTTTTCTTTTAAGCGATGTTATCTAATTTATTTGAAGCCTACATTTCAGTACCGCACAGACTTTCCAGATTCCCTTAAGGAACATGCTGTATTTGCTGATATGGCTCCAAGATTTCATCTCATGGCTGAAGAAATACTGCAGAGGCAAATCCAGATTGTTATTTTTAATTTGAGAGAGGTGGGTAGCCTATATATGTCAATCTCGATTTGATATTTGCTTGAAAATTTTGAAGGATAACTAAATAAAACCTATTGTAGTTTAGTCTTGCTTAGATTTCAACAATAGATATCCACGGGTGTGCCCAGTTAACTCTTCAAAAACCTAAGCCTGGATTCATTCCACCCATTTATTCTATATTTATTATTAAAATATTAAAACTATTTATATTTTTAAGCAGTTCAAAATTAAATTAAATAAAGGAATAGAAATTAAGGCCCAAGCCTGCCCCAAGTCAGGTTGGGCCCAGGTAGGATTCCCAGGCCTTCCCGAGGACAACTCTAAATTCAAACCACTATCACTTTAATTGTAACAATTCCAAAATTAAAATTTCTATTCAATTACAAGGTCACAGTTTTATCTTAATCTGTTAAATGAAAATGCAGGTCATCACGATTTTCTTTGTTTCTTTTTTTCCATTTGCAAGTTTGGGGATAAAAACTCTTAAGGGAGGCATATCTAAAGTAGAGTATGCATGACCCATACACATTTTAAATTTACTGCTACATCTAATAAAGTTGGGAAGTGATGAAACATCCTAAAAGAAGAATGGTGACTGAATTATAACAATGATAAATCTGTGGTGGTTTTCATCTGATTATTCCAATTTTCAGTATCATTTGCCTTCATGAATAACTTTTGCTAGTATTTCTATTTGTTAGGCTGTAGACAGTGCTGATGGATTTCAAAATACCCATCAAATGCAACAATTTGAATCTGCAAAATTCAGCATAGATCAGGTAGTGTTGATTTATTTATTTCATCATTTTTCTCTGCCTTTCTCTTGCATCACTGACTGTGAAGCTGAATGGTTGATGATCAGGTTGTTTTTGTTCTCGAGAAAGTACATATTATATGGGAGCCACTCTTACAACCTTCAACATATAAGAGAAGTATGTGCATGGTTCTAGAGTCAGTCTTCTCTAGAATCACAAAAGACATACTTTTGCTTGATGATCTGGCAGCGGAAGAAACATTACAGGTCTGATTGATCATTCTTTATTGTAGTCTTCACTGCATTTACATATTTAAGTCGCACATCTTACCATCGACTTGTTGAACAGCTCCAAAGACTAATCCATTTGTTGCTGGAGAACACATCTTCTCTATTGAAATCTCTGATTGCTATAAATTCAAAAGGGAGGTCAGAAGAAGGCTCAAGGCGTCCTATAGATGATCTTATACCATCTTTACGTAAAATTCGCAAACTAGCAGGCATGTTTTCCCCATATCCTCAACACTTACCTCTGCTAGATTCTTGTAGATATTTGATTTCTTGCTGCATAATGGATGGCCTTTGGTGCCATCTCAGGGGTAAGAGTTTGGTAGAATTTAGGGTAATACTGTGGATTCTTATTTTCCCAACTTAGGAAAATCAAATTTCTAAATGTGACTTCTCCTAATTGCATTTCATTTTTGTATATTCCAGAACTGTTAGATATGCCTTTAAAATCCATCTCATTTGCGTGGGAAAGCGGAGAACTTTTTAGCTGTGGTTTTACAATGGTAGAGGTATGATTTAACTAAAATTTAACACTTAATCTGTATTCTCTTGGGCTTAATGTGTTGCAATTCTTTTATTTTTCATTTTGTGAGATAATTGTGGTAATATTTTTAAATATCTGTTTATTTTGTGATGCAAATCATGATAAATCATGAAACCATGCACATTGCACATGGTATTCTGCCATCCATTTACCTTTAAACTAAGGCTCTGTTTGCTTTCGCATAAAATGATTTTTATAAAATGATTTCTGAAAATTTGATTTTATGAAAAAACTAATATTTTATGTTGTTTGGTTGATATGCTGAAAAATATTTTCTGTTGTTTATTATTTTAACCCAAAATAGATTATGTTGAATTTTGGTGAGGGCTTTTTTTTTAGAGTAGCATAGGTTTGAAAATTATCTTCCCTTTTTGAAAAGAGGAAGACAATTTCTCAAAATCTTTAAAGATTTTTCATTGACCGAAAATGTTTTACGTGTATCAAACACTCGAAAATATGAACAATATTTTTGGAAAAATAAAATATACGAACCAAACGGACGTTTAGTGTACCATTAATTGAACAAGGAATGGTGCAAAATATTTTGAGTGACAACGAAAATTGTTTGATATCCTCTTACGAGAACCCTTGTCAGTTTAGATTTCTAGTTACGGTGTATTTATAACCTCTTTTAACTTTTGCAGGTGAAAGATTTCATCAGAGCCATATTCGCTGACTCACCGCTGAGGAAAGAATGCCTACGGAGGATAGAAAACGTCAGTCTGTAGAGTAGAAGTTGCGATTTCCTTGGACTGCTGTGGACACTCCCTCCACCCAGCACTCTGCTATTCCTGTGAAGAAGGAATAGAAAAAACATCAGCTCAGCAAGCACGATGAGGGGTAACATTAGCTAACGATGAGCATCAACACATTTCTCGCACTGATTTCATTTCACTATGAGAAAACAAGCCATTTCATTATGCTAGATAAAACACATTATTAATTAAAACAATTTGTTCTGACCTTATTTAAACATTACAATAAAATTAACGTATCATAAGCATTGATATTTTTTTTTAAGATTCTACTATAAACATGTTTCTCACAGATTGACCCTTGTCAGAAGCACTCGTGAAAAAACCATGGTTGGAGAATCAATCAGTAAACTACTGCAGGACCATGTGTTCTACACGGATCAGTAAACACCGTTATTTTCTTTGTGATTACCTTTAAATTATATTGAAAAACTATAATTTACAAGCAAAGAGTAGAATCTTCAGAATCCAAATCAAGCAACAAAATTTAAAGCATTAACTCATTACCTTTAAATTACAATAATATATATGCAAATATAAAGAAGCTGAATATCTAAACTCTTCACTTTTGATCCAGCAAAACAATGCATCATTCAACTGAAGCTCACACGGTTCTCTTGCTTTTGATTGCACAAAGATTGTTGGTTACCAAAATCGATCCTGAACTAAATTTAGTTCCTTTCTTTATTTCATTGACTTTCTCAGCAACCAAAGAAGGACCAACTCAAATCTAATCAATGATATGGATAAGCAATTACCATGGCCTTCAAGTTGAAATGAATTGGATCAATGGTGATGACAGTCTGCATAAAGAGTCCAAGAGATTGAAGAATGAATAAATAACAAATAGAGAAACTGCCCATCATAAATTATCAAGGAGAGATGCTAAGTCAGAGCCACAATCAAAGTTTTTTATCTGTGAGGTTAAAGCTTTCAATTTGCAGTAAATCTCTGCTGTCTCAGGCTGCAGTGGCATATTGGACAGAAAACAATGCAACTGATTTCTAACTTCAATCCAGCTGTAGCCTGGTTGCTTCTCTGCTTCAGTCTCTTTCATCATTAGCCTCATGTTCTCAACCTCATCCCAACTACCAGCCTCAGCTTGCATATTTGACAACAACACAAAGTTTGACGTTTTATGAGGTTCAAATTCCGAAAGCTTCCTAGCAGCAATCTTACCAAGTTTCAAATTCCCACGAGTCTTGCAAGCCGCCAGCAATGCGCCCCATATTCCTGCATTTGGCCTGATCTTCAATCCCCTTACCACTTCAAAGGCTTCATGTAACATCCCAGCTCGGCCTAACATATCAACAATGCAAGCATAGTGTTCGACCAAAGGTTCTATGGAGTAAATTTCAGTCATTTGTTTAAACAATTTTAAACCCTGATCAACAAGCCCAATATGACTACATCCTGACAGAACCCCAATGAAGGTGACATGATCAGGGAGCACTCCTTTTAACACCATCTGTTCGAAGAGTTGGACAGCCTCTTTTCCATGACCATTTAAGGCATAACCAGTAATCAGAGAATTCCAAGAAATAACATCAACATCATCGAGATCCTTGAATATGCGCTGAGCATAGAAGACCCTTCCACATTTAGCATACATGGTGATCAAAGCATTCCCTACAAACAAATCATTTACATAACCACTCTTCAAAATCATATTGTGCATCTGCTTTCCAACCTGCAAAGCTGCAAGATTGGCACAAGCACTTAGTCCACATGCAAAGGTTGAATGATCAGGTATTGTTCCTTCATGAGCCATCAGTTTGAAACTATCCACTGCATCCAATGATAAGCCATTTTGCAAGAAACCTGTAATCAAAGAATTCCAGGAGACTACATTCCTTATCTTCATCTCCTCAAATATCTTTACTGCTTTGTCCATTTCTCCAGTTTGAGCATAACCAATGATCATTGTGTTCCATGTTACCAAGTCCTTATTTTCCATTTCCTTAAATAGACTGAGAGCCTTATCCATTCTTCCCGTCTGCGCATACCCTGCAATCATGGTGTTCCAACAAACAATATCTCTGGCATCAATCTCACTAAAAACCTGACAAGCTTCATCCATTCTTTTATTCTTAATGTATCCAGAAAGCATTGCAGTTTGTGCTGCAATATTTTTGTAAGGCATTTGATTGAGCAATTCCCTTGCTTTATCAAGCTGGCCAACATGAACATAACCATCAATCATCGTAGTCCATGAAACTGAATCCCTGCTCGGCATCTCTCTGAACAACTTAGCAGCCTCCTCAAGTTGGTAATCCTTGATGTAAGCACCAATCATAGCATTCCAGGAAACAACATTCTTGCACGGTATCTGATCAAACAATCTCCTTGCCTCCGAGATCTTACCCCATTTTGCAAGCCCACATAACATCGTAACCCAAGACACGACATTCGGATATGGAATCTTCTCAAAAAACTCCCAAGCAGAATCCAAATCACCAACCTCAATAAACCCATCAACCATCAAATTCCATGAAACAACATCCCTTATCGCCATTCCATCAAAAGTCTCCCTCCCCATACGCATTTGCCCATTCCGAGTATAACATGATAACATCAAATTCCACGAAACAACATTCCTAGCTGGCATTTCGTCAAACAACTTCTTAGCTTCAGCAACCCTTCCTCTCTTACCATACCCTCCAATCATAACGTTCCAACAAGCCACATCACCCTTATGAGGAAATAAATCAAACAACTCTCTAGCTTTTTCCAGCTCCCCTTTACGAGTAAAACAAGTTATCATCAGAGTCCAAGAGAATCTGTCCCTTTCAGGCATTTGAACGAACAGCCGATACGCTTCGTCAACTCTATCATGGTGTAAATACCCAGCAATCATTGTGTTCCACGAAACCAGATTTCTACGAGGCATTTTCTGGAACAGTTGACGTGCATCATTGATTTTTCCGTTTTTACTAAAGGCAGAAATCATGGAGTTGTACGTGACGGTGTTCTTATGGGTCATTTCGGAGAAAAGTTTGATGGCTTCTTCTATTTTACCCGATTTTCCCAACTGGGTAATCTTGGTGTTTTGGTTGAAGACATGGTTGGCTTGTTCACCAATTAACTTTAAGTTCTGTTTCATCTTTTTGTGCTAAAGGGTTAGCTTAATGTGAGGCTTCGGAGAGCATTTGGAGTAAACTGTCAACAGAAAAGAAGTTAATCGGATTCTTCGAAGGTGATGACCAAACGATCATATTTATACCTTTCTTTACCAACAAGATAATAATGTCACAGAGACACCGTGGAAGGTTTTACATTAGATGATAATGGAGGAGAACTTGAGAAGTTTCATCGCAAGAGTACCATTTCAGTACGAGAAAATCAAGTCCTCTAAACATCAAATCTTACTTTTGCCCAAATTCTCTCCTCACTGTTCTTATTTCCAATATATCATAACTCAACCTTGCTTGCTGTAAATTCTCCCATGAGTTCTTCAAGGGAGAATTCATCTTCTTCAATGATTTCTCCATCTTTACCATCCCATGGTTCTGTCTTTGCAATCTCAGGAGTGCCCTCCAGAGGTAAATTTCCCTTTCCTCCGCGCCCTGCTTCCTTGACAAACTCGCTGCGAAGACAAATTTAGCCTATTCAAGGTATTGCTCATTAACAAAGGTGGTATTCAGGACAAAGCATGAGAAGTAACACTTACATTAGATGCTCAAGCTCAAATGCACTTTTTAATGGAGCATATGCTCCTTTCTTCGCATTCAAGGCTACAAGAGCTGGATAACCGTAGCCACCAACACCTACTTGCTTTTCAAGATCTGGCTGCTTTCCAGCTGCAGCCCAAACATAGCTGCAGGGGATGAACTTGTCATTAGGGAAAAAGAACAAACTTTCTCACTCCTAAACATAAAAGAGATTATTGAATTGAAGTTAACTTCCATTTACTTGCCTGTAAGGACTCCTTTTAAATTTCTCCGCAACTGAGAATAACATCTCGAGGTACTTGTTCCTTCCTTCTGCCTTGGAGTCCAAAATGTCAGGTAAGAAAGCAACAAAGCATATGGCAGCTGAACCACATTTCTCCTCCATTACATCCTATTTCAACAGATTGCACTTTTCAGCAAAGAACTCAATAGTTCCAAAAAGAATGAACTCTTCTAGATGCGGAAGTGAGACTTACTGGGCCAGTCAGCTCTGTCACTTCAGCAGGTCCAACGTTTGTTTCAAGCTGCTCTAGAGCAAATGATTCAATTGCAGAGGCAGTTCTAGCACCCTCATAAGGAGTAGGGCTGTCTTTGTCAGCACCAAATACCAAGATGGTAGGGAATCCTTGCACATTGAACCTGCTCATGAGAGACTGGGAACCACACCCCATTAAAACAACAATATCAAAACAAATACATCCAAAAGTTCAGATAAAAGGAAAAATAGAAATAAGCATTATTCTAGTCTGAAAACGTTTTAAAATGAGTGGAAAACTGATATCCAAAACAGAGAAGCATCTTATTTAGTTCTATTAAGCTTTCATAAAGTGGCTTTGGGATATGAGTTATGACAACATCCTCAGAAGGCCGATAATCTCTTGCAATATCAAGTTCAAACCACACAAACAAATTAAGGAAAAATCAACTCCACAAATTTCTAATTCCAAAGTTGTGAATACGTCAATCAAAGTCGCAGCTCTTCCAAATAAAAATATATTTAAACAGTACCTTCTCAGAATCGCAGTCAACATGCCCAAGCTTCACCTTCCCCTTCAAGTTATTAGAAGCCTTCTTCCACTCAGGCGCAAGTTTTTTACAGTGTCCACACCTATCACCACAACCAGAAGATAAAAACTAGAAACTTAAAGAATGGTGTTAGCAATTGCAGAATAGAATATGTGCATAATTTTATGTAAAAAATTATCATACCAATAATATTAGACTATTGCATTGAGATTGACCACTTATTCTTTTACTACTTATTTTGCTGCTGCCAACCTCCCTCCCCCTTTTTTTAAGAATTTTTAAATAACAAAAAGGTTTCACCAAAAATATCATGAAATTTTGAAGATTTAATTGATCTCTATTCACAATAAGTTCCTCAACATCTGTATGCCTAAGAATCATCCAGTACCAATTGGACTTTTAGCCTGCTCAGATTCCTGAGAAAACCGTGGTTATGTTACAAAAAATTCACTGTTATCTAACCATTAAGCAACTTTAACAGCCTAGCTGAAATATGCAGAAATAGAGCTTACCACAGAACTTGCTAATTCCATGCTAGTAAGTCTTTTCTTTTCTTTTCATTATTTGTTTTAAGGAAAGCAAGCATATAATGCTTTAACAGCAAACGCAAAATTAAGAAATGTTTACATCAAAAGACACAAAACAACAATTCACACTTGCATGCATGTGCACCATTTCTTGATGCATGTTAGATTAAATTAAGCATGCTTACCAAGGTGCAAAAAACTCCACAATCCAAAGTTCTTTACTTTTGAGCACCAATTCATCAAAGTTGTGGGAATTCAATACTACTGATGCACTAGGTTCAGATTTCTCACTTGATTCTCCAGATGCTTTCCCAGACAAACGATCTTTTAAAAGTGCCTTTACCTATAAAATTCATAATACTTCGTAAATTTCAATTCAAGTCTAAGAAAGAATGTATAAAGTCCACCACCCATGAAATGCAAATGAATAACACAGAGTACCAATTGCAGAGCAAATGACGTTCAAATATTATTGACCCTTCCCATTCGGCAACATATTGTCAGATGTCAGTAATTCTGTAAAACTGAAACCATGCACTAATGCAGACCATTATCACCAGAAGAGCAGAAAAGATTAAATATATCATCTTAAACTAGTAACAGATTCAAATAAATTGATAACAACTTCACCCAGCCACAATGTATTTATGATCCAATGAAATCGTTATTCTACAATCAGTCAATGTACTGTAACAAACCTGCTGGAGGGCAAATTCTGCAATAGGTTTGACATCCCTAGCTCCCTGATAATCTACTGGAGGCTTTCCAGGGGCAAACACCTTTATTGTAGGAAATCCTCTAATTCCATATTCCTGCATAGCAATCAGAAGAAAGTCTCTACAAGCACATAAAAAAGTAGTGACAAAAGAATTTCCAAGAAGATATTGCATACTTGTGCAAAGATGAAAATCCCATCCAAATTGCAATAAAGCTTATGATTTCATATAATTTATATATTTACATTTTCAGCAGATTAAACAAAATACTAATTATGCAAGCTATTACTGCACGATGAAGAACAAACAGCACACCAACAAAGTAGAACCTAGATTGCATCTCAGATTTAAGGGAAAAGTGTGGTTGATATATTTTGAACTCCTCAAACCTGGGCAAGGGACTGGTGAGCATCAGCATCAAGGGCTGCCACAGTAGCAACTCCTTTCAAGACATTGGCTGCCTTCTCCCATGTAGGCGTTAAAGCTTGACAATGACCGCACCAAGGCGCAAAGAACTCAACCAAAACAACTCCATTCGAATTTAAAACCTGTCACAACTCAAAAATCTCAATCAATAATTTAATCTCCTCAAAGAGCTTGACTCTTTACCTTCTTGAAATGCGGAAGAAGTTAGCAAAAGTAATATCCAAGGAAGAAATGTTTGGGGAAACAAAAATGCTATGCTCCATTGTTTCCGCAATATGAACTTACTACACTATTTAATACCCTAAACTGAAATCATTGGTCCAATTCAAACAAAAAGGTAAAAAGAAGAAAGCTTGAATATCCAATGGACCTGAAATTCATTGAATCATTACTCCAAGCTTGAGAAATGAACTAACGATTCTTAAGCTACTTACAAAAGTTGTTACTTTGAAAACAAAAAAATAGAGGCATTTGGTGATAAAATATTGCGACAAAATTCCAAAGAATTAACTGAACAGAAATTTAGATCCTCCTTTTTTTCTTTTCTATTCTTTCCTTTTCTTCGAGTTCGCTGATAAATGTCGAAGGATGAAGGGTTTACCTTGGACTTGAAATTAGAAGGAGTGAGCTGAACCACTGGCGACGACGGTCCGTAAAGAGCGTTAGAGATGCTGAAGAATGTGAAGAAAAATGATAAAGCTATTAACAATGGCGATTGCGATCTACGCATTGTTTTGATTTACTATCACTCTCGCGGGAATTCGTGTATTTTCTCCCTCGCCCAGATTGAATCACCCCGGAGCAGACACCCACCCCTTGACCTTGAGACGGTGAAGACTAGAAACACCCTCCACCTCACAGTCAACAGAGGAAGCTACGTGTGCCCGCCAATGAGATTCCTCCACGTCTATCGTTTATCGGAGAACTTTTTTTTGGGTTAAACGTGCATTGAGATGTCCATTGGCCCAACGAAGCCGGTTTTAAGTATATATTAATGGATTATATATAAATTCGTGTTCGGTACTACACAATTATTCGAATTTAGATTTTAATCTATATTTGTTTTAGATTTAATTATACAAGTTCAAGTCCGAGCCATTCTATTTTATTTTTACATTTTAATTTTTTATTTCTTTATTTTTTTATTTTTTTATTATCTTTAAAATTTAATTTGATTTGTCAACTTTACATGTCTATTTTCATATTAAATATGTATAATATTTATTAATTAACAATATTTTAAATATATATAATTACATTAAATTTAGTAAAATATTAAAAAAAAAAACTAATATTGATTATTGTTCGGCTAGGTCAAACCTAAATTTTCATAGGTAAAGCTTGAATCTCGCCCAAAAATTCATCAAACTTAGTTTTTTGTCCAAACTCGTTAATTGATCCTATTTTTTTATCCAAAACCTACTAAAAAACAAACAACTTTTAGATTTTAATAAGATCACCTAACTCATGAACAAGTCTAAAATAATATTTTAATGATCAACTTGAACAATTTACGAATCAAATAAAAGAATTAATATAATTTTAATATTTGGTTATTAATTTATCATTTTACATTTATAAAACATAATTAAAGAATAATAAATCCAATCTATCAAATCGAAATTAAATATTTTATCATAACAAGCTCAAATTTAAAATATTAAACTCGATTAAAATTAAACTAAACTTCAACATTTTGAATTGAATCAAATTCCAATCTAACACTTCTCTTAGACTCGATTACACCTCTAAAAACAAGACAAAAATTCTAATTTATCTTAATTTATAATAATTACTCCATATTTTTTACCTCTTTTGGCTCAGCCACTCTCCTTTGCATGACTCGAGTTCAAATCTCAGTCATCTTTGGTTCTAACTTCTGAGGAAACAAAGGAGCACAGTTCTTTTGTACTTAATAACAACAACAACAATTACATCAACCCTAGAATTGACACCAAAAGCTCCAAACCAAAATCTTTCTACCAGAATGGTAAAGCTAAATAGAAACAAAATTGCAGTGCGAGGGCATAAGAAATATCCCAAAAATTACTTTGTACAAGGGACATATCACATACATAGATCCCCAATCACTTCACTCGAACGAGTGTTAGACCGAGGACAGACATGAAGTCCCAGAAGAATCAAAGGTAAAGTGAGAAGGCAGCAGAAGAAACAATGAAATTTTACTCCATCCAGAGAATGATAACATAGACAAACAATCTTATTGGTATAAGACTATTGATAGTTTCTTTTTCCTTTATATTGCGGATTTGAGATTAATTAGCAAAAACCTTGAACAATTGTTGTTGTGATTACTTTCAATGCTAACACGATTGACGGGCTTCCACAGATTCACATGAGGTAGAAGCATTCTTCAGCATCTTTTTAATTTCTGGCCCTTGGGATCTTGATGATGGTCTGAGGAACCGCTGTTGCCACTCTCTAGGTTTTATTTTTCCCAGCAATTGCCACCTTTTAGGTTTTATATGCCCTAGCAGTTTCATCTGCTCCTTTCTGAACTTTCTATTTGCATACCACAGTCCACCTCGCCAACCCAAGCCATATCTGCAGTTAAGCAAATAAAAACAAAGAACAAACTTAAAATGTCACTTATGGGCCTTCAGAATTGGAATGTCAAAAATGATAGTAATCATTGAACTTATGCTCGATTGCAAAGGACCACTTCAATACTCAAACCAAAAGCAAAATTGAACCACTTTAAGCTTTAGAACCCAACATGCAAGAAGGAAAAGTTGGGAAACTTAAGACAGCGAAACACGTGCATATAAGAACTTCCCCTAGAATAATAGATTAACTGGTATGCTTTTCAAAGAATATTTTCTTCTCCAAAAGGATATATCCATTCTTGTTCTTCATCCTATGGCTAATACCTTCATGAATCATTATGGTATTCCATGATAAGAAAGGAGAAATTAGATAACTTACTCCTAGGAACTTCTATGGAGTGGCAGAGAAAAAGGGTTTTTTTATGTTCAGTTTAAAATCCTTTTATTTCCTTTATCTTATAGTGATGCATCATAACAAGCCAAGGAGATACATTCAAGCAAAAAATGAAAAAGATAGAACTCCCTGCTTCAAAATTTTAGCACACATTTATACACTCAATTCTCAAAATATTAGGTTCTCTTAGTTCCACTGTTCAATATAAGCAATGGTAATTGAAAAATTCCCCTTAACAAGTCAACCCTAACATGGTGAAATGGAGAGAAATTCATAACTTGTAGAGATTAGAAAAAGAAGAGGAGAAATTCCTCTCATGGTGCACTTTTTTTTATTTATCCAACAGTGAAAAGACTTAAGAGAAATGAGAACCGGCAAATGTTATTAGTTAATAATTATAAATGATAATATGTTGTTTAATATTATTAGTAAAACATGTGTCAGACACTATTATTTTAAAATCATCATATTACACTCTTGATCACTTATCTACATCCAAACAGAAAGAGATAAATTGAATTGCACTTCACATCACAACACTTCTCTCTACTCCAATTAATCTAATAAAACATAATATTTAAAAGAAGGCAATAATTGGTCAGCAATAAGCTATCCATTGTGAACATACCCAACAAAAAGAGCTGTACCAGCTGTGGCAACCCAAGCAGCAGTTCCGGAAGGCCCAGGGTCAACAAGTTTTTTTAAGTCTGCATGCTCAAGATGGTAATTGTTTTGCATCTGTCACAAGATAAGAAACATTGCATTAATGTAAAAACAAAAAGGGTGAGTGAGAAGAATTACAAAGCAGAGGGAATAAAATTGCATAAAAAGGTTTAATAACTATCAAGCAAACAAATGGCATGTTCCTAACTCACAGAAGTAAATTTATAAAAGTGAAGGACAGTTAAACAACCCATTAGAATCAGGTTTTTACATGTAATATAGTCCATTTACCTAAAAAAATGTTAACCAAAGTGAAGGAGAAAACAAGAAATGCAACAATATTTTGCAATAAAAACTGAAAGTACTGTAAGTAAAGCATAAAGGGGAGGAAAACAATAACCATAAAATGAGACATATTTCTCTAATCACGTCTACCAAGCTCAATTGAAAACAATTTAACTCCAAATCATTAAGACAGCTACACCATTATCCAGAAAATATAATTAGTCCAAGTCAAGCTTCAGACTAGAAAAATACAATACAGAATATCCCCTTACTGGATGAGGAAGCTGAGTCTAAAACTATGAACTGCACAGTACTAACAAACTAAAATTATGCAAAAGAAAGAAAAGTTATGCGAAAGAATACTCACAGCTTTCTCAATTGATTCAAGCCTTTGATCAACTTTTGATTCATGACAATGCCGTAAAGAGTATCCTGTACCAACATTTATGTGTTTCTTATTAGATGCTCAACTCTAGCCATAAATCAAGCTGCCAATTGCAAGAACACGAAACTAGAAAACAGAACATCAAACTTCCAAGATAATAACAAAGAGACACTTCAAAATAGCCAAGACTTATGCTTCTATCAGCAGTTCAATTCTTCCTCACTTATGCTCAAGCAACCACTATCGGAACTCCCAGAAGCATTTGACTAAATCTTAACCGAAATGCAGAGCTCCAAGAGTGACATATAAACCTTTCGATGTTTATGCTTTCAGCCAACTTATTTAAAATTAATAAACAACCACAGGCACATAAGCCAAGAACCAAAGAACAGCAACACGAATGACCAAATTTGATAAACAAGTATATTTATAAACAAGTCTGAAAAGACGGGCAAATGATATCAAGGTATTGGAGTTAAATTGAAAAAGTTCTATGTAGGCTCAAAGAAAGTTATATTCTGCCTGATTAAACTAAAGTGTATTGAATAAATAGGCAAAAATCCAAATAAAATTCAACAATGATAATTCACCAACAACTGAAGCACTAAATTTATTTTTCAATAACAGAAAAGAAATTGCAACAATCCCCTTACTTGAATAGTGCCTCAAAACTATACAACAGTAAATTTTAGAATCAAAATGCAATGGAAGAGAAACTCACCGAACCATGCTGTAGCAACTGAAGCTATAGACGTTCCTACTGTAAACACCACCCTGTGCCTCTCGAAAGTATCCTACAACATTGGAATCAGTCATCACTAAATTTAACAAGGAAAACAATCACATTAACAAAACCCCATAAAAAACCTAAATCAAATTAAATTTTAAAAAAGAAAAATAGAGAAACAAGCTAAGATTTTTAGCTTAGAAATTACAAAAGATTATTCACTTCGCAAATCAAATTACTAAAATTTTAAAGAATACCCATCAAGTGATAGTAGAAAAAGAGTATAAAAATTGGGAAGAGGAGGTACCTTGGTGGAGAAGTAGGTATCTTGAACAGCAGCCCAAGAATTAAGGGCTTTTCTCTTCAAGTGGGGAGCTGCCATTGAACCCAGAAGGGAGGTACCTCTGCTTCTGAATCGCTGCATAGTTCATACTATTGAGTTGACGCAGACGAGTTATTCGGTTTCACCCAGTTTAGATAAAGGAACAATCACCAATATCTTCTGAGCGTGAAAACTGAGAAAAAATTTCAGGACTTGCTCTTTCTTTCAATTTAGAATTTTTTACTTTATATATGAAATATTCCGACTTTTGAACTTGTTTTGAAGCCGTCCACTTCTATTTCCGAACAATTTAGACCGTTCGATTTATTGATGGCATAATTTATCACTTCTAATTTCTAAACCATTAGGTTTCAATAAAACCAAATCAACCATGACTCTTAACTCACCAAATAATTTTAATTATTTAAATTTATAAATATATAAAATAATATTATTTAATTTTTTTAAAAATTAATATTATTTAATTTATTTATTTAAAAAATAATAATTTTAAATATTTAAATAATATACATTATATTGATAGCTTACTTTTATACTTTTGAATTTAGTTAATAAAATATTTTTTAAATAAATTACAGTTAAAATTATTTTTTTTATAATATAAATAAATATCAATTAATATTTTATTTAGTTTTTTAAAAAGATAATATTAAAATTATATATATTTTAAATTTTTTTAGATTAGATAATATTTAAAATTACTTTAAGATAATTTTATTAAAAAGATTGAAAAGTTGTAGGAATTAAAGAAATTTTTGGAATATGAAAAAAATAAAAAAGTTCAGCATTTATTGTTTGTTTTGACTTACATATAAGTTAATAGATACTTGTCATTCAAAGAGAATGTCAAAGTAAACATCCATGTAGACATCTTACTATATTTGCAATATATTTTGTAATATAATATGTGTGTGTGTATATATATTGATAACAATGTTGACCCTCGTTATGACTTAATTAGTAATTAACTGTAAAATATGATTTAAGATATATTTGGTAATTTTTACAAAATTTACGTGTCAACATTGCACACTATTCACATAAGAGTTTACTTAAGTAATACTTGATATGCAAGTATGTTGCTTGTAATATAATATTATATTTATAATATATTAAAACATTAGTTTCATTGATAACAATCCATAATATATTGAAATTCATAATAAAGTGGTATAATAAAATTCATAACTACAAATTTTCTAAAATTTTTTAGATCAGTAAATAATTATTGATTTACTAATCTAGCCTATTTTTTCTAAACCTTTGTAACATTAAAATTCATAACAAACAGATAATTCATATATTTGGAAACTTATTTACAATTCATATAAAATTAAGGCTGAATGCTCAAATAAGGATCTAACGTTTTCGAAAATATTCAATTCAGGATCTAAACTTTTATTTTGCTTAATTCAAGATAAAACGTTTTCGATTTTACTCAAATAAGGATTTTTTAACGAGCGTGAGTTACACGCGCTGTTAAACAGAATGGGTGACGATATAAGGACAATTATTGTCATGTGTCACACTCACACGCCGTCACGTGTCCACGTATTTTTATCTATTAAAAGAAAATAATTATAAAATCACTGCCACGTGTCCCACTCACAGGCTGCCACGTGTCCACTTTGGCTACGTGTCTCACTAATAAGATGCCACCTGTCCCACTAATAAGTCACTGTCACGTGTCTCACTCTCACGCTGCCACGTGTACACTGCTGCCATGTGTCCCACTAATACGCTGCCACGTGTCCACTTATTTTTTAACTTTTCTTTCCTTTTTTAATTCAAGAAAAACTATATATTTTGATAAAATAATATTTTCTTGAAAAAAATTTTTAAAATTATTTTCTGAAATAAATAAAATTTTTAATTTCTTTTTTAGAAAATAAATTCTCAAACATAAAAATTATTATAAAATTTTTTTAACTAGTATAATTATTATTCTTTCTTTCTTAATTTTTTTTTCGTTTTTACCATAAAAAAAGAAAAAAAACTATTAGCCATAAAATTATTTAAAATTATATATTTTTTAAAGAATAAAATATAAATTACTAAATTTAATTTGTATTTTTCTTCTTTTTTTGTTTTCTATATTTTCTTCTACTTGACAAAAAAAGAAAGAAGATAAAGAAACCATAAAAATAAAGAAAAATATGTAAGAATTGTCTTTTTAGAAAAATGAATGTAAATAAAAAAATTAACTTATTTCCTAGAAAAACTAAATTTTCTAAAAATAAATATATTTAATTTACAATAAAAAACTATTTTAAATTTAAATCATATAAAAGAAATAAAAACAAAAAGGAATGAAAAGAAAAACAAAGTGAAAAAAGTACAGAAATATTTTTTATAAAAATTTATTTTTTAACAAAATATTTTTTTTGAAAATGTAATATATTTTTAAAAGTTATTTTTTATTAAAAAATCAACTAACAAAATTAACTATTAATTATAATATTATAAATAATATTTAAATTTTTAATTTTTTATTAATATTTATAACAAAAAAAATTTAGCTATTAAAAGAAAAATAATTATAAGTCACTGCAACGTGTCCCACTCACATGCTGCCACGTGTCCACTTTGCCACATGTCCCACTAATATGCTGCCACATGTCCATGTATTTTTTACCTATTAAAAGAAAAATAATTATGTCACTGCCACGTGTCCCCCTCCCATGCTGTCACGTGTCCCACTCACACACTGCCACGTGTCACATTTCTGCCACGGGTCAACTAATGTCACGTGTCACATTAATACGCTGTCACGTGTCCATGTATATTTACCTATTAAAAGAGAATTAATTATATGTCACTGCCACGTGTCCCACTCTTATGCTGCCACGTGTCTTTTACGAACGCCGTTATTATTTTAATGGCGCGTGTAACTCACGCGCGTTAAAAAATCTTTATTGAGTAAAATCGAAAACGTTTTATCCTGAATTGAACAAAATAAAAGTTTAGATCTTGAATTGAACATTTCTCAAAACGTTAGATCCTTATTTGAACATTCAGCCTAAAATTAATTAGAGTTAATACTAGTTGATAATAACATTGACCCTCATTATGAATTATTTTGAAATTCATAAATTTAACAAATATATTAAAATAATGCCAATTCATAAGAACCAATTCATATAAAATTAATTGAAGTTTTTTTTTTGGTACATATAAAATTAATTGGAGTTAATACTAATTGATAAAAAACGTTGACTTTCATTATAAATTAATTACTATTTAACTATAAGATAAAATTTAAGATATATTCGGTAATAATACACAGCTTATGTGTCAAAAATGTAAACTATCCACATAAGAGTTCACATCAGTAATCTTGACACGCAGATATGTACTTTGTAAGATAATATTATATATGATATATGATTTTATTAAAAGGATTGAAAAGTTGTAGGAATTAAAGAAATTTTAGGAATATGAAAAAATAAGAAAGTTTAGCATTTATTGTTTGTTTTGACTTACATATAAGTTAATAGATACTTATTTGTCATTCAAAGAGAAAGTCAAAGTAAACATTCATATAGACATTTTAAAATATTTGCTATGTACCTTGTAATATAATATATATATATATATTTTGAGTAGATATATATATATATATATATATATATATATATGTTAGATGCTAATTCATAAGAACCAATTGATATAAAATTATTGGAATTAATACTAATTGATATCAACGTTAATCTTCATTATGACTTAATTACTAATAAACTATAAGATACGATTTAAGATATATTTGGCAATTACTACAAAGTTTACGTGTCAACAATGCAGACTATCCACATAATAATCTACATCAATAATACTTGACATGCAAGTATGTAGCTTGTAATATAATATTATATTTATAATATATTAAAACATTAGTTTCACTAATAACAATTCATAATATATTGAAATTCATAATAAAGAAGGTTATGTGCATGTAAGAGGTACATTAAAATTCATAACTGCAAATTTTCTAAAATTTTCTAGATCAGTAAATAATTATTGGTTTGCTTATCTAGTGTATTTTTTTCTAAACCTTTGTAACATTAAAATTCATAACAAATAGACAATTCATATATTTGGAAACTTAGTTACAATTCACATAAAATTAACTAGAGTTAGTACTATTTTTTTTTTGGTGAAGAGAGTTAATACTAATTGATTATAACATTGACCCTCATTATGAATTATTTTGAAATTTATAAATTTAACAAATATATTAAAATAACACCAATTCATAAGAACAAATTCATATAAAATTAATTGAAGTTTTTTTTTGGTACATATAAAATTAATAGGAGTTAATATTAATTGATAACAACGTTAACCTTCATTATGAATTAATTACTATTTAACTAAAGACAGGATTTAAGATATATTTGGTAATTATTATAAAGCTTATGTGTCAACAATGCAAACTATCCACATAGGAGTCCACATTAGCAATACTTGATACACAAGTATGTACCTTGCAATATAATATTATATATGATATGATTATGATTTTTTCCTTAAATTAGACGAATATTAGAACTCAAATTCAAATTTCCTTTTTGCTCAAATCATCTATCTTTAGGATTTTAATTATAATCAATATGCATTTGATTTTAATTTTAATAATCAAAATTTCAATGTCTAAATTTTTTTTTATTGCACTGCTTGAAAGTATAATCAAATTAAATTGATACAGTTCAATATTAAAATCAAATTTGGATCAACTCAAAAATTTGCAGTTTAAAGTTCAATTGGATCAAACTTAAATTTGTAAGTTGAAATTCGATTTAATTCAATACTCTAATTGTTCGAACTCAATTTAATATCATTTTTCAACTGCATATTATAAAAGTAAAATTATAAATTAATAAATGAAGTATAAAAAAAATATTAAAAACATTCAATTAAGGTCACGTACCAATCAAATATTAAGATATTTAAACTCAAATAGTTCGAATTCAACTCGGAAAAAAAATCATCAAACTTGAATAATTATTAAATCAAATTCTATTATCTCATGATTATCTTGATTCATAATACCAATATGAAATATTCAGACTTTTGAACTTGTTTTGAAACCGTCCAATTTTGATTTGAAGCCGTCCATTGCTTGTTTTGAACCGTTCGATTTATTGATGGCATAATTTATCACTATTAATTTCTAAACCATTAGGTTTCAATAAAACAAAATCAACCATGACTCTTAACTCCTTTTATTATTATATTATTATGATTTTTTCCATAAATTAGATGAATATTAGAACTCAAATTTAAATTTCCTTTTTGCTTAAATCATCTATCTTTAGGATTTTAATTATAATCATTATGCATTTGATTTTAATTTTTATAATCAAAATTTCAATGTTTAAATTTTTATTTTTTTTATTGCACTGCTTAAAAGTATAAATCAAATTAAATTGATACAGTTCAATATTAAAATCAAATTTAGATCGACTCAAAAATTTAAAGTTTAAAGTTCAATTTGATGAAACTTAATTTTGTAAGTTTAAATTCGATTTAATTAAATACTCTAATTGTTCGAACTCAATTTAATAAACTCAAAAATTTATCATTTTTCAACTGCATATTATAGAAGTAAAATTATAAATTAATAAATGAAGTATAAAAAAAATATTAAAAACATTCAATTGAGGTCACGTACCAATCAAATATTAAGAGACTTAAACTCAAATAATTCGAATTCAACTCGGAAAAAAAAACATCAAACTTGAATAATTATTAAATCAAATTCTAATATCTTATGATTATATTGATTCATATATACCAATATGGCCGAATCTCCTAATTTGTGGATGTAAGTTCCTTTTCTTTACCCGAAAATCTTCATAATTCCTCGTGATTCTTTATGGTTCAAGATCTTTGCTACTAGGACCCAAATCAAAGACTTGATCAAACCTAGTTCTTCACAAGTGTGAACTCAAGTACTGCATATACAAACCCACATAAGAAAGGCCAAAACAGAGTGCCTAGGCAGTACATACATGCTATATAAAGAGCACACTCCTGGGAATGCATAAGCCAAACAACCATATATGGTTCTTGACTGGTCTAACCTGTGCTACCAACTGCTTACCATGTAAGACTCAGCCATCGCGATCAAACTAAAGCATTCTATTGACTCTGTTAACATAGAAGCATCAATCCTGAATACGAGATCAGACCGAAGAAAGAAAAGCAATCTTACAACTATTTCACCTGCATTTTATTCACCACAAAAAAAATGCCTTCCTGCCCCCCGGCATTTTGCTCATAGCAAAGCTTCAAACAACCTAAAACACTGTCAAATCACAGGTGAAAGGGGTGCAGGAGGTACATATCATGAAAGTCTCTTTCAAGTGTTCGGTTTAACAGAAGGGACACGTCAAAAGAAGACAAAATGATTGATTAAATCAGTTTAATCATTCGAGGTTTTTGAAGAGCTCTGCAAAGAATGCGGTGGAGAAGCAGCCTGGTCAGTTCGATCATCTGAATTCTTAGTCTCCAGGTTCTGATGTTTCTTGCTCACAGAGACAGTGTTTCGCGCC
This sequence comes from Heritiera littoralis, assembly GCA_031772115.1. Lineage (NCBI taxonomy): Eukaryota > Viridiplantae > Streptophyta > Magnoliopsida > Malvales > Malvaceae > Heritiera > Heritiera littoralis. Next base: position 1,494,361 of record JAPDPK010000059.1, on the reverse strand, counting down.
CAATCAGGAACCTTTGATGGCAGAGGAGCTTCAGACAAATGAGCTGTTGGTGACATTCTTTGATAAGTTAGGAGAGACGAATCAAACACAGATAGAGGCAGGCTTAGACCATAATTATAAGGATATCCCACATAAGGGTGATCAAATCTGCAAGTTGGCCCATATTTGCAGAGTCCATACATAGTGTAGCTAGAGCATACAGCTTGCCCCTACGCATAGAAGAGTCGGAAATAGTTAATGTAATTAGTTTGCTGAAAGAAGAAAAAACACACACAAGCAAACTAATTTGAGTGATGAAATAGCCATCCGGATCCCTTCAGCCAAACTCATTCACCCAAATGAATATTTAGTTAAATACCTGACCATGTGACAAATAGACAGGAAACTTACAGGTCTTGAAGGAAGCCCAAGTGGGCCAATACTATTTACCACTGAATTTGCGATCCTTTCCTTTGGATGATGGTACTTGCAATCAGATCCATATTTGCAAGTGCCAGTGTTCATATAATACCGACATTCTGGTTGATCAGGTCGTTCAGGAAAATTTGAAGCAGATGCTGAAGACAAGAGCAACTGTCCGCTAGAACCTGACTCGGCAGGACTCAATGAGTTGTAAGCGAAACTGGATCCAAGAATACCATTAGAAGATACAGAGCTCATATTTCCCTGATCAGAATTAAATTAGGAAAGAAGAAAAAATGAGATAGAATAAGAAAGAGAAGTCAAATCAACAGGAGCTACCTATAAATAAAATTAGAAAAGCAGAAACTTGTAGTCTAAGGCATTATAGTTGCAGGATGTTGTTGAATACATTTGTCAAGGCGATAAAAAACATAAGCTACTCTATGTGGGACATTAGAATGTTGCAATCAGTTGCATACAACTTCAAAGACTCAAAGTCAGGACAAACATTTGACTGGCTCTATTATGTTCATCCTTTTAAACCATATAATAATACAAGCCATACGACAGGCAATTATAAAAGACAACCCAATTGCTGCAAGTACATGAAAGCTACCGTGACATGCCCATGAAAAATATATGTATATAGACAATAAAGTTGTATAATAAATAATAGCACTAACACATAAAACACAAAACTAAGTTTGTTTTAGACGGTAGTCACCTGCAGGAGAACACAGTTAACCATTTCAAGTTTACCAGAAGAGTAAAAAGGAAAAGAAAGTAAACCATTCCATTTACTAATGATGGTGAACATTATAACGCGTTCCCAAGCCTAGCTCAGCAGGCAGCTCTGACAACAACTCAACAAAGATGAAGACATCTTACTTGCGAAAGAAAATAATGTCTAATGGTAAGTGAATTGTATATAAAGAATGAAGTCAAGACAAGGAAATTTTATCATGGCATCTCCAATTACAGTTACATCCTGTATGATCTAGTCAGTGAACTAACCATTCAAAACTGTTTGACAAGGATATTGTCAAATGTTATAGACAATAATAAGGAAGTTGCCAACCATGAAAATATAAATTTCAATTACTAGCTGAGCACAATTTTAAAAACAGGCAACTGATAAAAATGCACATAGTAAGTCTTTTAAGAAAAAAAAATGATACAATGTTGTCAGATGAGAATAAGAAGCACATCAAAAGTCCTAAACAAACATGCAGTACATGCAGAGAAACCTTGGGACTGAACTTTCGGGTCTTAGTTGCATGTGGTAAAGGAAACTCATAAACCAGTTTCTAATAATCAAGACCACATCACATTATTATCTTAAAAGACAAGTTTCTGCTCTTATCATATTATTCTCATATCCAGTGAACTGGAAACACAAAATGAAATTTAGGAATCTGAAGTTACAGTGAATCAAATGACAATGAGATCAAAACAATGTCTACACTTATGGAGAAAAGTATCAATATGAGGCTTGCTTTTGGGCAAGTGAAATATTTAAATTTCACTATTTTCCAAAACCAGTCCAATATACTTTGTTTTTTACTCTATAATATAAAATAACCTGGAAAGAGCACACCTTGCAGAGATTAGATCTTAACGACCACGGTATATTGGAGCCAGAAACTCAGTAGACATCACCCAACATAAGAAGTATTTACTTACCGTGTAGGTGCTCCAGCCATGCGCAGGTATCATGCTTTGAGAAGGAGAAACAACAATAGGCATGTAGCTTTGGGAACCCAGTAAACGCGGGCTAGAGACATATGGTGCCTTAGATAATGACCATGTGGGTAATCCGCCAGCATATGGCGGCACACCTGATGGTGGCAAAATTGATGATCCCACAGGTCCATTTACAGGCAAGCCAGCCCCAGATAATGCAGGCTGGGGATGATGGAACTTGCATGCAACTCCAAACTTGCACGATCCAGTCCGCATGTAATAAGGACATGATTTTTCATCCTGATGGATACTAAGCTAGCATGAGACAACAACATATGGTAAACTAAGCACATCGAAGAAGAGAACAAGAAAGCACCTGACGCATAGGAAGACCAAGGAAATTGAATGTAACAGGTCCAGCCCCATTCCTGTCCTTTGGATGATATTTACAAGTTGATCCATATTTGCAAGTTCCGGTCTTTAGGAAGTACTGCAAGCATGTTCAAAGAAATTTTCTAAATTAAAATGTTTCCACAAGAGATACTTTCTGATCAAGAGAGAGAGAGAGAGAGACAGCATCAACATAATGTCAAACAGTTGAGCACTAGATCAATCAACTCAACCATGATTCTAAGCTACATCAATCTGTTAAAAAGAAACATTAGTACACTACCAAAATAAACAAAACCCATCATATACTTTTCTTCTAAACAAACAAAAAAATTCATACACTTGCCAGTCAACTCAGGCCTAAAAAAGAGAAAGACTTGTAAGTCACCTGGCTATGTGTGGTTTATTGGAAGCCAAAACCAGAGATGTTATATAAGAAACAAGGTTTTATCTTAGTAAATAATTAATTGGAAAAAAAATCAAGTATAGAACACAGTCTACGTCATTTCATCAGTTACAAGACATGCTTAAATATGCAAACAAGTATCTTTCATAGATATTCCATAACATGTACCTCAACAAATTAACAGAGCATACAATTTCTACAGATTCTTAAATATGAAACAGACTTTCAATGAAGAACTTTGGGTGGATACTAAGAGCATAGTCCTGCTGCCCACTGGTGAAACAGTATCATCAACATTTTATTACATAATTAACAATAAAAGCAACAGCTAAAGAATGACTAGCATAATCAGAAAACTATCATTTTGCTATATATCATATCAACATTCTTGCACATGTAGTCGTGACTCATGTCTGCAAAATATTTAATAGTTCAAGGGAGTAACGAACCATTCAACATTCATTTCGTCAAAAACTTGTTTTGAATTAAATAACAACCATTCTCATAATGAAGTCGCATTAGTTGCCTTTCCTTTTGTCAAGAAGAGTTAAATAACCATATTCAGCAGAAAATGGTAACACAAACATATCTTGAAAAAGGCAATTCTGTAAACTATAGCCATCCAAAAATCTCAAAATCTCAAATGAGAAAGCATTTATACCCCACAGTCTGGCTGTCCAACTCTTTCAGGGAGTTCTTCTCCGTATTGGCCACCCTGCACCAAATAACAACATAATCAACCTCTACATCTTGAATGATCAGTCACTAATTGCCATTCACTTAAAAAGAAAAAAATAAAAACAAAATTTGACTACCTGAGCAGCATAAGTTGGATGATTGAAACGACAGTTACTTCCAAAACCACATAATCCAGTCCTTACATAATACGAACAATCCGGTTCACCAGGACGATCAGGGTACGCAGCTGATTTAGAAACACGCACCTCTTGATTATTATCTTTAATTTTCAACCGCAAAATTACTTCTGTAAACAAAGAAAAAAAAATTCCCCAATTACCCAAAATTAGAAAATCTCAAACGAAAAAAAAAAATAAAAAAAAGATTTTGATTGCAACAAATAAGCATCACATTTAACAACTGAAATTACAAAATTTTTAACCAAATCTATTACTACAATCATTTACAACAAAGCGGAAAAACAAAAATTTCAACTTAAAATACAGAAATCCACTCTCTTTTTTCATTAATGAAAGAAATTTACCCTTTAATCACGATTTTAAAACATTGATCATAAAAGAAAATGATCAGAACAAAAATATTCTATAAAAATAATAACATACAGATGAAAATATAAAGTTGTATCAGATCTTTGTACGCAATTTGAAGTAACAAAGAGCGTACAAAGAATCGGTGCTACCTTCAATATTATCAGCAGATTGATTCGACACGGCATTGTTCTGAACCTGCCGATTATCCGGCATCGGTGGTTTTGGCACAGATTTTTGTAGAATCGTTTCTTACTTTTTGATCAAACGATCAAAAACCAGAAAATTAAAAAAAAAAAAGGATTATATCAAAGCAAATTCAGTCTGATTTTAATAAAAAATATCGTTTGTTTTAAAATAAAACGATGATGATGATGATGATCAAGAGAGTGGAATGAGAGAAGAAAGAGTTTATAAAGAATCAAAAAGTGAAATCCTAGAAAATATTCCAATTAGATTTTGGAAAAAAAAATAAAATTCTTTTTTTCTTTTTAAGGCGAAATTTCGGATCTCTTTTTTTTTTTTTTAACTAAATGTGAAAACAAAAACTGTAATTTCTGGTGAAAAAATTACAAAGGCTTTCAAGTAAGCTACTGCCTTCGTGGAAAGATTATTACCCACATAAGGCGCAAATGCAACCACTCTCTTTTCAGTTATTAACCGTAATGTTTGGTTTTGACTTTCTTGTGTGAAAATGGTAAATCGAAAGATTTTTTCAGATTTTTTTTTTACCAAAAGAAAACGACTTGCTTAATTATTTTTTATTAAAAATGGTTATTTAAAACTTTTTTTTGAAATTTTATTTATCTATAATTTTTTAAAATATTATTTATTTTTTAATCAAAACATGTTTTGAATCAAACACAATTTTTAGATATGATAATGTTGAATATGACAAGGTGATTCGAAACAAAAATAATATGAAAAATAAAAAACACAAATTAAATTTTAATAAAAATTATATATAAATTAAATAAAACTTTAAAAAATATTTTATATTTAACATATAAGATCAATTTTAATACGATAAAATATATACATAAATTATCAAATTTATTTTTTTGAATTGCAAGTAAAAAACGAAAGTAACATTAATGTAAGAACAAATGTATAAAATATGATGATAATAAATTAAAATTATTTTTCGATAATTTTTAATTTATGCAACAATTATTAAAAATTCTGAAAAATAACGTTCAAACCTTAAAGACCACAATAAAAACTGTGCAAAAGAATGAGGGTACTCATGTCTTTTTATTGTGCCCGGACAGAAAGAAGTAAGCGTGAAAGTTACGGCATATAAACTACTTTTATTTTTTCAAAGAATTTTTTACGGCATATAAACTACTTTTATTTTTTATAAGAATTTTTGTTTAAATTTTTTAAAAAAAATAATAAATCGTCATCACCGTCGAAGCGCGCGAACCTGGGAGGCGGAGATGGGGTCTGGACCGCTAGATTAGAATCTATGGTGGGACCCGATTTAAACTCTCTAACAAATGTTTCTTCCAAATGACTAAACTATCCTTTAATCATAGCGCATGGTTAGAGAGGTATATTTGTCTTTTGAGATATTTAGTTTTTTTTTTTGTGGAAATTGAGATATTTAGTTAATACTTAGAAGTATGAAGTTAGATGTAAATGAATCCAGTGGACATTATTTATTATTAGGTTTAAATTTAATTTAATTCAAAAATTTGAGAAACAAAATTCGATTCAAGATTGGTTGAGTTTAGTTTTAAAACTCAAATTTGATTTGATTTAATATTTAAAATCGTTTGAGTTTGATTTAATAAAAACTTAAATTGTTCGAATTCAATTAAATAAATTTAATTTTATTTTTTTAATTACACATTATAAAATTAAAATGTTATATTAATAATTAAATATAAAAATATATATCATAAAACTCAATTAAACTTAAGAATTATTTGAGTTGAAATTAAACTTGAACTTGATTTATTTCATTATTTAAATAATTCAAATTAAAATTTAATAAAAAATAAATAAATAAAACTTAAATAATTATTTAATTAAATACGAATAATTTATAAATAATTTTATTTTTTTACCTCTTCATTTATCAATAGGATGCCAAATATCTATATTAATAATTAATTGTTTTATTATTTTATTTCAGTTTCTTGTCCTGAAGAAAGAAAACGCAACAAATCGTCGCCGTCAATGGAAGAGGAGCGATGGTGCCATCTGGACCATTGGATTTTGAAGGAGTGGGACCACGGATCCTCAGTGTCAGACAAGAAAAACAAACGAGCTTTGTCTTGGATTCACTGTGCTAAGGTTAGTGGGTCCCACAGAGACAAAAGAAAGAAAGAGAGTATAAGTGAGTGCGAGTAGAATTGGGCGGCAATTTACTCGCCGAGGAAGTGCTCTTCGGACCATGCGTAAACAATGTGACTACTTTAAATTACAACAATATCCCTAATTATTGTCTATTTTATTTAAATTACTTTTCGACCACAATGGTATTTTTGGTGGAAAATAAAATTAAAAAAAATAGTACTTTTTTATTGAACGGTAAAGAGTTTTTAAAATTTTTTCCAATGTTATTTTTATCGGTGCAATGAAAATAAGTTTATTTTGGTCAAATTTAATGAATTTATAAAAAATTCTTTTTACACATTCCACGTGAAAATTAAAAATTACTTAGTTGCTTGGGTAGTACAAAAAGTAATATTAAAGCGCAAATTTTAATTTGAACTGCAAGGAAGTTGTTGGAGAGCTTAGGCTGTAAGGAAGATATTAATGAAAACTTTAGTAGATATTAATATTTAGCCATTGAGATCATTTACACAAGAGTCATTGAATAAGAGGCATTAAAAAAATTAATAAAGTCATTTATTTTATTTCTTGTTAATTTAATATGGTAATTTAATTTTTAACATCCGATAATTATATCAAATTGAGAAAATGAAATTGAATTTTTTTCTAGGCCCAATAAAATTTAATTAATATTTCAAATGAGAAACGAAGCTTACACACACTAACACCAAAGCAATTTTTGGAACCAATAAATACAAAATGTTAGTTGTTGTTTGTTTACAATAATAAATTTTGATGACTGAAGAATCGCAATATTCTCATTAGCTTGTTTTCTAGGAGCTCTGCATAAAAAAAAATTAGAGAAGCGCAAGGTTTTTTTTTCTGTACATGCATTCCGATATTTAAGTTAAATAAGATATTGACAAGGTTTCAACAAGCGAATAACGTTTCAAGTACATAAATAATACATATGACCAATTTATAAAAGTTATTTGGTATGTAATTATGATTAAGACTCATAACTTAAATGATCATTTAAAAAAAATTTTCATAATCTTCTTGACTAATTTTTTCTCAGACTTAGTCTATAATTTTAGTTACAATAACTTTAAGTTTGATTCATAACAAGGTTTATTAATATGACTCTTATCATTAGTGTTAACAAGACAACAAATTATACCCATTCCCCGAAGTGAATGAGATTTTTTAGTTTTTGGGAAAGAGGTTGGATGGGGGCATTATGGTCCAAAGGGGTTAATTTCGCCCCCCAGGTGGGGCTTCCTAGGACAAAATAAATGTAATTAATAATTATTTATTCCAAGTCCAAACAGTGACAATGAATGAAAATGAAGGTGTTGCAATTGTAATAGGCTGTCTCAAAATACCAACAAAAGCAGGTGGTTTGATGATTATCCACCACGTGGCAGAACATGAACAACATGCCTTTACCTAAACGAAAGAATCTGCTGGGTGCGAGACGATATCTTAAGGTGATATCTGTGCTCTGCGCACCCACGAGAGACCAACTCAAGTGAAATCATAGGGAACTTCTATTAGTTTATACAAATTCACTTCATTTTAAGTCAGTAAATAACAATATGTAAATTAGATAAACTATTCTTTACAAGGGATTCCATGCTTAATAAAATTATCATGATTTTGTTAAATGATGTGTCCTTTCACTAAATAAAAAAAATTAGATAAACTATTCTAAATTATTGATTAAATATTTTAGGTAAAATGAAATATTAACCTAGTAACCTATTTAACTGATTTTTCAAATTATATTCAAATTATAAACTATTATCATTTGGTATAAAAAATGAGATTAAACTTAAAACTATGATCATTCAACATAAAAACATGAGATTAAACGTAAAATTTTTTTCATTTGGCATAGAAGCATGAGACTGAACACAAAACCATTCTTACTTGACATAAAAACATAACAGAAAATTATTCTCGTTTGGCAGAAAGTAAATAGTATTATTATATGTTAATAATAATCAAAGGATAAATGAGCATTAAATATTAAATGAACTGTAAATGATTTATAAATGAATGGACTTTAAATAATATTTGAACGAGTTTTAAATAAACATTAGATGAATTTATTTACAAATATATACAAACAGAACACATTTTTAAATCATTTGTTATATCTAATAAACCAACCAAAATAGAATATATTGACGAATTCTAGCGAATAGCGAAGGTGCACAAAAGTCATCTTGATTATGGGCTCAAGAAGTTTTTTTTTTGTGGTTTATTTTTCAATTTGTAAAACCCAACAACAAGGCCCATTTAGAAACCCACAATCAGAACGAAGTCACGAACCGCCAAGCGGTTACCTCATTTGCCGCCAATAATAACAACCAAACGGTCCAAAACCGAGTGGCTGCGTAGTCTGTCTTTACCCTCACAAAACCGGACGGTGGGTCCCTCTCTTTCTTCCTCCTCAACCTTTTCTTTTTTCCATCCTCAACAATCAAATCACGATGTAATACCGAGACAACGGTAAATTAAAACCATGGAAGAAGTCTCAACTGGCACCGAGCCTCGAGTGCCGGCGGTGAAGCCGGACTTTAAGCCATCCTCTTACGAGGAAGTTCCGCCGCTGCTCGAACCAGCTGCCAGCAGAGCCGCTGTTGCCGAAATTGCAGAGGTGGATAAGGACTTGTCGTGTCCGATTTGTATGCAGATAATTAAGGATGCGTTTCTAACGTCTTGTGGCCACAGCTTTTGCTACATGTGCATCATTACTCATCTCCGAAACAAGAACCATTGCCCTTGTTGCTTTCAGTTTCTCACTAATAATCAGCTTTTCCCCAACTTTTTGCTCGATAAGGTCGGTTTGGTTTCCTTTTTCTTAGCTCAAACTTAGTATTTAATTCTGTTTTGGACAGAAATGATCGAAGTAATTTCAAAATTATGGTTGTTTAAGCATCCGTTTATATATGATTCCTTTAAAATATGGCTTGACTTAGATATGATTGGAATCGTCTATCTACTACAACGCACCTGCCATTTTAGATGCCTTGAGGACTGAATTTTGTATTTAGTGAAGAAGTCTAGTTGTATGATTCATAGTTTAGCTTCTATGTGAATTGGAATTTGGAAGTGAATATTGATCGCCTCACTGAAAACTAGCTCGGCTATTATTTTACCCACAATCTGTCACATTTGTCGTATAGATTATTTTTCTATGCTTTAGTGCAGTCTTCTAGGGGTTGGGGATGCAAACTTTAAATCAAGGGGTTTCTAGAATTTATTCCTTAGTTCTCCCCACTACTCTTTTATATTTTGGAGTGTTATACTCCCAGATACTCAGGTTCTTACTGCAAAATGCTTCAGGTAATTATCAAGATCAACAGTGAAGCATTGAAAATTTAGAATACCAGAATAAATGTGGACATCTTATCCTGGTTTCCTTTAGGTCATCTTAATTGTCTTGTTAAGTTGACTGCATGATTTGGTAAATACTCTAGTTAAACTGTTTGTTTCGTGATCATGTAATTTTAAGATAATTTGTATCTTGAAATGGTTTACTTCTACTCCGGAATGCAGCTTATCATTATACAATTTCTCTGTACCACATTTGTAGCTATTGAAGAAGACTTCAGCTCGTCAAATATCAAAAAGTGCATCCCCTGTGGAACAGTTTTGTCGTGCATTACAACAGGTTAGTTACCATTCAATGTGTGTTCCTAGTAATATTTACCATTCAACCAAACTTTTGACAGTTTAGATTGTTCCAAAGCCGAATTTATTTCATCTTCTCTCATAGCTTTAGTAATTATCTTCTAATGTCAGATACATTCTATTGACATAAGACTCTGAATTGGTAATGGATGGAAGTATGCTAGTTGTAGGGTGAAATTATCTGTAAGACTTTATTTTATATTTTACGGGTTTAATTATAATTTTGACATGCATTTAGTTTATTTTATACTTATTTGTATTTACTTATTTTCCAAGTACTAGAATTTAAGGTTATATAAGGTATTTTTCGTTTTATTGGGGATTAGGATTTAGTTGAGATTGACATATTAGATATTTTTGGGGTTTTTTTATAAAGATTTCAGATATTTTTTTGAATTTTATGATTTCAAAGTACTTGTTCTACATCAATGGTTTTACGATTTCAAATTCATGATATAAAATTCATTTTGATTGCTGCTAAAGTAAGTGCATGAGTTGATTCATTGACTCGCTCTTCATTTCAGTTAACTTAGTGCTTTACTTCCAGTACATTTAAGGTGCTTAGATTGTGTTTGCTAGGCATAGTGATGCAGAGGATAGGATAAAATTATCTTTCCCAGGTTTGTTATTTACTGAAATAACAAATATATAGCTGTTATTAGATAAATGTTCTTCTAATTAGATTTGATTATCAATTTTTTCTTAATTGTTTTCATGGTCAATATGAAGTTTGAACCATGCTAGTCCAATGGTGATTGGCAAAAATTATAATAGATTTTTTTCTAAAGCATGAATGTTTTTGTGGTGCAAGAATGACCATAAAATGAGAATTGAATCACTTTTTATTTTAAAGCTGAGAGCAGATCCAGCTTTGTTTTCCATACATACACATGTAGTAACTCTTTCTTGATCCAAAAAAAAAAAAAACTCTATAGATGGCATATTATCCCTAGGAACCAAAATTTTTGATGTTCTTTTTCCATTTTAAAGTGTTCTAGTAGTATTTAGGGTGTCTGATAATGATAATGTACAGTTTGTTTTATGCTTTCAAGCTGTGAGCTTGTAAGTGTCTGAGATGAACTTTCATGAAGAATAATTTTTAGTGTGTTATTTATTGCCTTCCATTTCTGTCAACTAAGATTGGCATTTAATGTCTTTTTCAAATGGAGCAGGAGCAGAGTAGCTCATGGTTTCTTATATTCAAGCATTTTTTTTCCCAACCAAATTTGATTATTTTGTGTTCTGGAAACAGGGTTATGAAGTTTCAATCAAGGAACTGGTCAACCTTTTGTCCCTCCTGGCAGAGAAGAAGAGAAAATTGGAACAGGAAGAAGCTGAGAGAAATATGCAAATACTGCTGGATTTCTTAAACTGCTTACGGAAGCAAAAAGTTGATGAACTGAATGAGGTTCATTTGCACTTTGAATGTATTTTAAGCCACTATTTCATTTCAGTTTACTAGTTTTTGTCTCATCATCCTTTTCTACCCAATTAATTCTTCAGTTTGACTGATCAATGCTGAGAGTGTTGTTCTCTTCCCCCCATATATGTATGGAGAGAGAGGGAGAGAGAGATCAAGAATAATATTTTTTTAATATATATCAACGGTTAAAATTTTATTATTATGGAACATATAGTAAGAAATCTTCAATTAATTCGAAATTTTGTGTTTATGATTTACGTGAATAAGACATTTAAAAATTTAACGATTGGATTAAAAAAATATAAATCATATAAAAAGATATGAAAGTGATCGGTGTAAGTGGATCCCTTCTCTCATATATATATATATAGGAAGGATCCAGTTACACATGTGTAAAACAAATTTAGTTTTACACACTTTCATATCCTTTTATATGATTTATAATTTTTTCATCCGACCGTTGAATTTTATGTTCTATTCACATAGATCATGCATGCCAAATTTCAAATTAATCGAATACGTCTAACTATTTATTTCATAAAATAAAATTTCAACCGTTGATATATATTGAAAAAAATACGATTCTCCGTTAAAATGATAAAATTGCAGATTGATTCAAAAATTTACATACATAATAACTATGAGTAGGTTGTTAAATCCAACGGTTGGTTTGCAAAAATATTAATCCTATATGAAGATATAAAACTGTGTAAAATAAATTTGTTTTACACATGTGTAAGTGGATTCCTACTATATATATATAGCTCAGGCATATTACCTCAGCTCCGCAATTAGTTTCCTCTAAAATTAGTTCAGCAGTTCTGTGTAAAACAAATTTGTTTTACACATGTGTAAGTGGATCCCTACTCTCTCTCTCTCTCTCTCTATATATATATATATATATATATATATATATATATATATATATATATATATATATAGCTCGGGCATATTCCCTCGGCTCCGCAATTAGTTTCCTCTAAAATTAGTTCAGCAGTTCTGTGCACATATTATAACTACATTAATTGATAATTGTTGTGATAAGTTTTTTTTTAATAAAAACTTTTCTTTTCTGCAGGCTCAAACTGATCTTCAGTTTATTAAAGAGGATATAAATGCTGTGGAGAGACATAGAATAGATTTGTATCGTGCAAGAGATAGATACTCTATGAAATTGCGGATGCTTGGAGATGATTCTAGCACAAGGAAGCCTTGGCCTTCATCCATAGACAAGAACAGTAGCAGAGTTGTCTCTAGTTCTCTTAATGTCAGCGGAGGGATGTCTGCAGGGAGTCTTCAAAACAAGAAAATAGATGGAAAGTCATGGGTGAGTGGCCAAGGATCTCGGAGAAAAGATACCTTAAGTGGAGCAGACTCACAAGGGTTAAATCAATCAGGCTCTCTGTTGCAGGAAAAAATCGCATTCATGCCCAGTTTTGTGTACTTTAGAAGGTTTCAGTAGCAAATTTTTGTTTAATATATGTTTCATCCTATGTAGTTTACTTAACAATATTGAGAAATGACTTTAGGACTTAAATTCCATTTGGTCAGTGCAGAAACAAAAACTGGTCACAGAAAAAACCTAGTAACTATTAACTTTAACACTTATGCTTCGCTTGATTACAGCTTAAGTAAACTAGTTGGAGTTTGCTACATGTATTTTTCTGTTGCAACATTGAGCTCTGTGAATCACATAAAAGGACTGCTTTATCATACATTAATAGCATCCTCTCTTACAATTTGGGCTTGTGTAATTGGCATGTGATGGCATGTTGCAGTATCGTTTATATATGGCTTGCCTTTAATAGTTAGATGCTCAAGCTAGCAATCCTTATGGGGTAGATTGGAGAACAATTTGCTATTGAGTGGTTTTTGAGGTAAATTGAGAAATAAAAGAATTTTCTGCTGTATCTCATTAAGAAAATATGTATAGAGTAGCTATATATATAATAATCCTAGCAATAAAAAGGGAAACTAACTAGGCTATCAGATCCTATGATTTATGGAATATTCTTAACCAAATCAGCCTAATTCTAGAGATACAAACTATTGCAAAATCTCCTAAAAATCTGGCTGTACATTAATCACGTTTTCCCACACTCCCCCTCAAGTTGGTGAATAGATGTTTTCCATTCCCAGCTTGGATAAAATACTCTGAAACACTGAGCTACTTAGCCCTTTAGTAAGCACATATGCAAGTTAGCCATGTGTAGACACGTAAGGGGTACAAATCAACCCACTCTCTAGTTTCTCCTTGATGAAGTGTCTGTCAATTTCGATGTGCTTCGTTCGATCATGTTGTACTGGGTTGTGAGCTATGCTAATCGCAGACTTATTATCACAATAAAGTCTCATTGGGCCATCCCACTTGATTTTCAAGTCTTCCAAGATGATCTTCAACCAAAGTAGTTAACACACACCTTGAGCCATTGCTCGGAATTCTACCTCTGCACTAGACTGTGCTACCACATGTTGTTTCTTGCTCCTCCATGTCACGAGGTTACCACCAAGGAAGGTGCAATATCCTGTGGTTGACCTCCTGTCGACTATTGACCCAGCTTAATCAGCATCTGTGTAAGCCTCAAGCACCAAACCTTCATTTCTTTTAAACATAATACCCTTTCCTGGTGTCCCTTTGAGATACAGCAACACTCGGTGAGCAGCTTGCAGATGAACTTCCTTTGGGCTATGCATGAATTGACTAAGTACACTCACTATGTATGCTATGTCTGGTCATGTATGAGATAGATAAATGAGTTCTCCTACCAAACGCTGATACATTTCCTTATCTATTGCAGTGTCTTCCTTTGCCATTCCAAGTCTAAGATTTGGGTCTATTGGAGTACTTGCTAGTTTGCACGCTGTCTTGCCCGTTTCTTTAAGGAGATCTGTAACATACTTCTGTTGGGAGATAAAAAAGCCCTGCTTAGAGTGACCCACCTCAATCCCAAGAAAATATTTTAGCCTTCCTAATGCTTTGATCTCAAACTCCTTAGCCAAACACTGACTTAGAAGCTGTCTCTCCTTATCATCATTCCCTGTCACTATTATGTCATCAACATACACTAAAAGTGCTGTGATTCCCCCTGAAGATTAGTCTTTAATGAACAGTGTATAATGCCCTTGGCTTTGACTATGCCCCATGGCAATCATAACTCTTGCAAATCTACCAAACTAGGCTCGTGGTAATTGCTTAAGTCCATATAAGGCTTTCTTCAATTTACACACAATATTAGCATCCAAATTATTCCTATAACCTGGTGGGACCTCCATATAAATTTCTTCTTCTAGTTCTCCATGCAAAAATGCATTCTTGACATCAAACTGCTGTAACTCCAAACCATAATTAGCTGCTAATGACAACAGGATTCTAACAATATTCATTTTCGCAACTGGAGCAAAAGTGTTCTAGGTAATCAATCTCATAGGTTTAAGTATAGCCCTTGGCTACTAGCCTTGCCTTATACCTCTCTATTGACCCATCTGCTCTATATTTCACTGTATAGACCCATTTACACCCTACGGGTTTCTTTCCTGCTGGTAACTTCACCAACTCCCCTGTTTTGTTCTTCTCCAATGCCTCCATTTCTACATTCATGGCTTGTTTTCCATTTCTCATTGGACAAAGCCTCAGATAAGGTGGTAGGGATGGCAATGGTGTTCAGGCTAACCAGGAAGGCTCTATGTGATGGTGAAAAATGTTTGAAAGACAAGAAGTGTGCAAGAGGATATAAAGGTCGTTTTGTGCACTCTCTAATTCCTTTCCTAACAGCAATGGGAAGGTCTAGGTCATCATTGCCTACATGAGATTCAGTATCAACTTGTAATGAAGAATTAGAAATTGTTACCTCATTCTCAAGATCTGGGTTGGATTCTTGGACTTGCACTGATTCAGGGACAATCGTCTTCTTCCTTGAGTACACATTGCCAAATCTCACATTCTCAATGGCAGAGTTGGGATTTTCTGAAATTTCGAGCACAGGTTCAGACACAGGATTTAGCACAAGTTCTGAAATTTCGGGCATAGGTTCAAACACAGGATTTGGCATGGGTTCAGACATAGGAAATGGCATGGACTCAAATACTTGCACAAACATTGGAAGTGACAACAGATCAAGCAAGAAATCGCTGTCCTTATCTTCAAGTATGGAATTCTCCCCTTGAAGACAAGGTGTGGTGAAGTAAGGCGCTTGTTCATTGAAAGAAACGTCCACTGAGACATAGAACTTCTTTGAAGGAGGGTGATAACATTTGTACCCTTTTTGAGTTGAGGAATAACCCACAAGTACGCATTTTAACGCCCTTGGGTCTAGCTTCCCTCCATTTTGACTATGAACATGGACAAATGACACGCACCAAAATATCCTAGGGACAAGATTACTTGTAGTGTGTATGTTTGGATAGAATGTTGAGTGTTTCCATTGGCTCTTGAATCCCAAGACTCTGCAAGGCAAACGATTTATAAGATGAGTGGCTGTAAGAACTGCTTCCCCCCAAAAGGATTTAGGCACATTTTTCTGGAATAAGAGAGGTCGAGTTGAGTGAAGGAGATGACCATTTTTCCTTTCTGCAACTCCATTTTGTTGTGGTGTATTGACACAAGATGACTCATGTACTATCCCTTCCTTTTGAAAATAAGGAGTTAAGACTTGATTGAAATAGTCCCTGACATTATCTGACCTAAACCTTTTGATATTGACTCCAAATTGGTTCTTAATCATGGAACAAAAATTTGGGACAACAATACTAACATCAGATTTATGTTTAAGCAAGAAAATCCAAGTAACACGAGTACAATCATTAATGAATGACACAAACCATTTTGCCCCAGAAACATTAGGAATAGTAGAAGGACCCCAAATATCACTGTGAATGAGATAAAAAGGAAGAGAGCTTCTATTATTACTTATTGGAAGAGGTACACATTTATGTTTAGCAAGTTCGCACGCTTCACAATGAAAGCTCTCAACATTTAGACCTTGAAATAAAGATGGAAACAGAATTTTAATGACTCTAAATGATGGATGTCCAAGTCGGCAGTGTTGAAGCCAAACTTTGTCTTTATTGGATGAATAAACTTCTGAAACAAAAGAAGAAGGTAACTGGCCCTTGGTAATATTTGATTGGCTTAGTGCTTCAAGGTAGTAGAGCCTATCCCGTTCTCTAGCATGTCCAATCTTCTTCCCCGAATCCTTGTCCTGAAATACACAATGACTATGATGAAAATCACATTACAACATAAATCTTGAGTAAGCTTTTGGATAGAGACAAGGTTTGTGGATAATCTAGGGACATGAAGAACATTTTTTAAGGTCAATGATGGGCTTATTTTAACATCTCCTACACTTGCTACAGTAATCAAAGAACCATCAGCTGTGGCTATTTTCCTATTGCTTGGACGTGGGGAGTATGTGTAAAAGACATTCGGTGAGTGGGTCATATGGTCGGTAGCTCCTGAATCCATGATCCAAGAGTTGGCAAAGGTTGTATCCGAGACATTTAATCCAATAGAGGATGGAAACTTACCTGAATACACCAATGAACAAGTACCTGAAGGTTTGTCAAGGTTACTAATTAGAGATCTCGGCCTCTTGACCTCTTCTTGGTTGAGACTGTTTGACTCCTTTGGTGCTGCAGTGGTTGTTTCTGCAACTTCTGACATCTTTCACAAATCAAAACTTGCTGAAAGACTGGCGAGAATCATGGATAAATCGGCAATGAAGGCCAAGCAACAAAGAGAAACCACCAATGATGAAGAACAGAGGAAAAATCCAACTATGAAGGCTGGTAAAAAAGGACACGTGAAATACTCTATTTTTTCTTTAGAAAACAGAGCAAAAAAAAAAACAGAGATGAAGGCTGGCACAAGAGAACCAGAACCGAGCCTAAAGAGATGAACAGAAACAAATTTTGATGATGAAGGCTGGATGAGAAAATGGCTATTAAGGCCTAAGGCAAAAAAATCAGCAACGAAGGCTGAAGAAGAAACTGCAGAAAATATCAACAATGAAGATTGAAAAAGAAACTGCAGAAAAATCAGCAATGAAGGCTGAAGAAGAAACTACAGAAAATATCAACAATGAAGGTTGAAAAAGAAACTGCAGAAAAATCAGCAATGAAGGCTGAAAAAGTGACTGATTTCCAAGAAAAAACCTAAAGCTCTTGATACCATGACGTAAATTGAGAAATAAAAGAATTTTCTGCTGTGTCTCATTAAGAAAATATGTACAGAGTGGCTATATATATAATACCCTAGCAATAGAAAAGGAAACTAACTAGGCTATCAGATCCCATGATTTAATTTATGGAATATTCTTAACCAAATCAACCTAATTCTAAGGATACAAACTGTTACAAAATTTCCTAAAAATCTGACTGTACCTTAATCACGTTTTCCCACAGTTTTGTTGTAAATAATTGAGGCTGACAATGGGCAGACTTAACTTAAAAATTTCAGCATTTTTTATAAGAGTACCAACCGTCTGGAAAAGGTGTTCTAATTTGTTTATTGCATTATTGACTTTGCCTGGAGATGTCATTTCTAGTTGGCTCAGCTCAAATCAATAAAACAATATTGATTCATTGTTCTTTTCATGCCTAAAATCAGTTTCGTTTCACCTCTGGTTTCAGTTCAATGACCTACAAGAGTGTTACCTGCAAAAGCGACGTCAGTTGGCTAACCAACTACATATTAAGCAAGAAAGTGATAAAAATGTCATTCACAGAGAGGGTTATAATGCAGGTCTTGCAGATTTTCAGTCTGTGCTGAGTACTTTTACTCAATACAGGTATGGATGCCAATTTTCAATTCTTTAGTGGACATAAGTTGATTATAATACCGTCCATCCCATTTCTCTCTTTTCCTTTTCCTTATTGTACTTGCAGTTTATCATTGGTTTTTCTTTTTGATTCCACTCTACCAGTCAACTTAGAGTCATTGCTGAACTGAGGCTTGGAGATCTCTTTCATTCAGCCAATATAGTATCAAGGTGAGTGATTTATTCTTCATATGAATGTTGATTCTTTGGATTTGAAACTGTAGAGTAATGCATTCATTCTCTTATGCTGCACCGTGCTGCTAAAAGTGGAATGGGATATCAAGTTTGTCCATAATATGAAGCTTCTGTTCAATGCTAGTAAAAGTTTCAAAATCAAGCTGCTATTGATCAGCTTTGCAGAAATTTAAACTTGTTTTAACCGAAACTGCTCACTAACATGTGGGTCCCACTGATCAATAGTTTGATTCACCAATTTTTCAAGCAATTGTTATATGCTTGTACCTTTTACATGTTATTCTGTAATCTAGATGTGTAAATTTTGCGTCAAAGTAGAACTATATAGTCTAAAATATATAAGTTATCGTTAAGCTGAAACTATGTAGTTGTAAATCCTACTTCATTTTTTATGGGTCCATCAGTCCTCCTTTCCCTTCTTCAAACGCTGATATGTAATTTTAAGAGAATCATTCATCAATGATAGAGTGGATTAATTTTGTGCCATGTACGTTCACTTCTTTGTACCAAAGAAGTATTATTACTTAATCATTGCAAAATTTACAGAAATTTCTGTCTGCGAGGATCCCACAAAGGACCTTCTACTTTTAAGTTCTAATAGGCCAGGAACTAGATTTGTATTATACTCAAGGAATAAGAAGTTGTCCTTTTCCAAAGGTATTGTGATTGATTTGGCAGAACAACTAAAAAGTAGAGCTACATCATTAATATCTTCACTCTCATTCCAAGTTCAAAGTATGAAATCTTTGTATAAGAATCCTTTGATTACATGTTTTCTTCTTTATACAAATATAACTTTTAGGATTACAATTACTTGGGATTATGTTTTCTGCAATGGTCCTTTCTGATATAAAATCATCCTTAGATCCTAAACTGATCTGTATTGGGGATCACAAATCCCAAGTTTGTTTATATATAAAGAGCAGATTTTTCATTGTGTATTATTGTTTGCATCTCCTCTGCATGATACGAACTGACAGACCCCTCATTGGCTGCTGACCGAAGATCTTGTTCATTGGAAGTTTGGAATCAACGACCATTGGCTAGAATTCAAACTACATGTATAAAGTAATTACTAATTACGTCTACAAAGAGCTTGCAGTAATCCATGCTACCTTTGGTATACTTAAGGAAGCTGACTGACTAATAATTTTAAGTACTGTATGTGTGCTTAAGCAGGAGCACAAATGAATATTATTTATGAAGGGAAGTATCTCCGAGATACAGGCACCCTCCTGCAACTAATGTTGGCTTGTTGGGGATTATCCAGTGTCTTCAAAATTTATTTTTTCCTCTCAGCTAAGCCGGTTTTCACTTTCACAGAAATGTAGGGTGTCTGAAACAGAACAGTCTATATTTTGCACTTTGGACATTAGGAAACTTGGTTCTCTGTGAATCTTAGTATTGTTCTTGCAGAAACTCCAGTATCTGTTTAGTTTCCCAATCTGTATATATGTGTATGTGTACATTTTTTTACTTTCTTCCCTGATTAAGCCTGCTGAAGATATTTTGAATGGACCATGGTAATTGCAGTATAGAATTTGATCATGATGATGAGTTGTTTGCTACTGCTGGAGTTTCTCGGCGCATTAAGGTTTTTGATTTCTCTATGGTAAGATCCTGAGTTTCTGGCACCTTTGACAATTGGTTTCAGTTGCCATTATTTTTGGTCACAATTGACAAAGAGAACGTAATATGACATACTGTTGTTCTCTCACCCCAAATAAATAAATAAACATTGCTGTTATAGAGTATATTCTATGGGATGGCTTATCTGTATTCTGATAACCATTTATGTTCCTCGGCTAGTCTTGCACATATTGTGGTTGTTTCCTCTATTATTGATTTGCAAAAACCTTGTGAAGGAGGCTTGTGTTTTGTTTGATTAAGTTGGACATATGATAGCAATTGATCTTCCCAGTGACAAAGAAGTTCACAGTTAATATGTTTTTACTTTTCCTTTCAATCTTTGGCTATACCAACTCTCATTGCCTAGGCAATTGTTTTCCAGGTCCTAAACAAACCTGCAGATGTACACTGTCCTGTTGTGGAGATGTCCACACGGTCTAAACTTAGTTGCCTGAGTTGGAACAAGTATTGGAAGAATCATATATGTAGTAGTGATTACGAGGGGATAGTAACTGTGTGGGATGTAACAACTCGTCAGGTAATAAGGAATTCTTATAGTTACTTGATAATATTGTTATATATCATTTAGGCTCGTCATGTTTTTCATTTTAAACAACATTTTCATGTATTATTCATAACAATTATATTTGATATTTCAATTACTGTTTTAATCACTTTGGCAGAGTCTGATGGAATATGAAGAACATGAAAAGCGAGCATGGAGTGTTGATTTCTCATGGACAGACCCTTCAATGCTTGTATCTGGTAGCGACGATTGCAAGGTATGCTGAAATATTCCATATCCTGAAGCAAGTGTTCTTTCTTTGCTTAAATGATTTATAATGTTTTGTCCAGTTGCATCTAGGAAGGAGAGAGTCAGGAAATAACTATGCATTAAATCCATGTAGAGCTAGCAATTCGTGTTAGCAAGTTGTAATATTATCTTGTCACGGCAAGGGTATAACAGTAAATGGGTTGACACCTACATAATACTGTTAGCTAATATTGTCTAGGTTCTTGATATGAGCACTGCATATTTATTATACGAGTTACACAACATGACATGGTTAATAAGTTTAACTCACAAGTCCTGTATTCACCACAACATAATTAATCTATATGTGATTAACCTATTTAAATATGACTTGATTAACCTACGATTAATATGTTTTTTAAATACGAATAATTCAATGAATCAATTTCAATGGGTTAGACATGGGCTAATCTATTAATACGGTTAATTAAACATATCTAAACTGGTCGGCTGGTCAACTCACAGAAAACACAAAAATTCTAGTGTCAAATGGGTTGACAGAAACATGATTATAGAAAAGCCAAACTTGATTCACTCCGAGGTGAGTTCATGTATGTTAGTGCGTCATGTTCAAAAAATATAAAAAATATATACTAAATAAAAGCTTGATTAGGTTATTAACAAAAAAAATGTATTAGCTTTTTCCAATTTGTATTTTTTATAACCCTAATTAGGTTATTCATGGTTTTATTTGCTTTCAGTTTTCATCATTAGTGAGGGAAAATTCATTGTTGACTAATCATATGATGGATGTGTTTTTTGTTAATTAACCAGGTGAAAGTTTGGTGCACAAAGCAGAAGGCCAGCGTTCTTAATATTGACATGAAAGCAAACATATGTTGTGTCAAGTATAATCCTGGATCTAGCAATTATATTGCGGTATGTGCATGGAATTATATATCTTCAAAAATATGTGCTGTAACTTCGTGCAGTTGATACTTGATATAATACTTGGTCATTTCAGAGCAGTTCTTGTTTTGTTCCTGTATGCAAATTTCACTGCACTGTGATGAACCAAGTCTGTTCGAAATTCTGATATAGATGACCATTATTCCTAGAATCCTAGTCACTTGCGTCTGCATTTTCTTGTATGTTGATTCATCAAATTATTTTAGAAAACTGAGAAAACGGTAATTGTTGTTTCAATTTCATAACGAATGAAAAAGTGTGATTTGCAAAAAAAAAAAAAAAGGCGGACTAGAAATATTTTCCAAAATTAAATGCACCCTTAATCTTTGTAACTGCATTGCGCAATACTGGCAGATACTTTGTTTCAATTCTTCAGTATTTTAATAAAGCTACTTTACATGCACAAAGCCTGTCTTGAAGAAGCATGTTGGAATTTGAATTCACTTTATTTGCAAATTTCCTTAGTATTGACTGCTTTTATTAATCTCGCTAACTTGAGTGTGCTAAATTAGTACTAATTTTCTTTTATGTGGGAAAAAAGAACCGGAAACCTTGAAATTTTGTGGGCTTCTGCAGGTTGGTTCCGCAGATCATAACATCCACCATTATGATTTGAGAAATATCAGTAGTCCACTTAATGTGTTCAGTGGGCACAAGAAAGCTGTCTCGCATGTGAAATTCTTGTCTGAAAACGAACTTGCTTCTGCATCTACAGACAGCACACTAAGGTTATGGGATGTAAAGGAGAATTTGCCAGTGAGTAATTTGTTTATAATGGTTCAGTGTTTTATAATCACGCCTTAACGTCAGATAATTATTTTCATTTTGTTTTCTTTGCTTTAAGATCAACAGTTCTTTTCTCTAAATTGATGCTTCAATAGCTTCTACAAAAGCAATGAAACTCAAACAGCTGTTCATTTGAGAAGTTAGTTCAGAAATTTGTAACGTAACATGTCATGTATAATTTGCTTTATATGCTTTCCTCTATGGAAACTCCAAATTTCTGAGTCTTCTAAACAAAATTGATCAGTGTTAAGCTAGATTCATAAGTATCTTAAGTTTCTGTTGCAGATTAATATACTTGTTTCATGTTTTCTAAATCATACGAAATTTGATACTAGAAATTGAGAACATGACTTCGAATGGCATTTAAGAGAAGTTTTCCTTTAATTAAAAATTAACCGTCGCTAAGTCCTTGCACCGTACATTTGTTATCTTGCTTTGAAGGAAGTACTGTTAATCCTTTTCTATTTCTCTTTTTTTTTTTCATTTCGTAGTGTCTTATCTTCTCTTTTGTTTATTTGGCTGGGCAAAGGCTGGGGAACGCTGTTATGAAAAGCCTCTATTGTGTTGCCTAGAGACCTAAACCGAAGCCATGTATTTATCTTGTTAAGTTAGTAGGCTAATTGTTATGTATTTTGGGATCTTTTCATCTGGTAACTCGATACCATCTGATTCACTTGCAGCTTCGCACTTTTGGAGGCCATATGAATGAGAGGAATTTTGTGGGACTCACTGTAAACAGCGAATATATTGCATGCGGTAGCGAAACAAATGAAGTGTATGTGTACCATAAGGTCAGGGAACACAACAAGTGCCAATCTTCGTCTGTTTTACATTTGTTGTAAAACAAACTAAAGACCGGGTGCTTATTTTGCAGGAAATCTCCAAACCTGTAACATGGCATAGATTTGGTTCACTGGACATGGATGAAGCAGATGAAGATGCTGGGTCGCACTTCATCAGTGCGGTATGTTGGAAAAGTGATAGCCCTACCATGCTAACTGCCAACAGTCAGGGAACAATAAAAGTGCTTGTCCTTGCGGCTTGATAAAATTGAAAAAGTGTTGTAGAGATGAAGGAGAAAGACAAAGGCCATGGTCTGTTTCTCCATCCTTTACTTTTTGATATTTCATTATTAATTTTTTGCTTGCTTTGCTAGCTATTTTACATTTTAGATAATCCGATGAGGGTGATCAATTCTCGAATCAATACTTACTATTGAGATGAACAAACCTTGTTATATACTTGTATCCCCTTTTCTAGGCCACTAATCTTTTTACACTTCTTGTGTAAATGTTTGAGTATTCAAGCCCTAGTAGTGTTCGGTTTCTTGTTACTCATCCAAATAAACAAAACCTACTGATAATAAGCCTATAGATGCATGAAAGAATTTTTTTGTTGGCTTTTTAGGTTGTGAAACCTTAGATTAAATATCATGATAAAATAACGTGTGGTTTAGTCAGTTGATTCATACAGTCTTTTTCTGCTATTCTGCTATTTGATCTCATCTTTTTTTCCCATCATATTACGATCTCTCTCTTGTTCTTTTCATATTATGAACTCTTTTGTATAAAAAAAAAAGGATGAAAAGAAGTATATGATTCTACGTACTTACTAGTATAGAATTACAACACACGTACTTAATTTGTAGCTTAATTTCATATATGAAGAAGAAATATAAGTTAACATCTCTCTTCTTCCCTTCCTGCTTCATAATAAGTAGAATGCAGATATTTATATTTCTTTGAAACAACCACATACAATGTTAAGAGGTAAAAAAAGAAAGAGAAGAGACAGCTTAGAAGGGATACAATATCAAGAAGTTTTTCCCTGAATCTTTGATGGAACTTCTTACTCTTATACTTCAGAGTTTTTTTGAAGATCCGGAAAATGATCGAGCGTAGAGCTGCCCTTACTTGCGGACTTGCAAGGTCAAGAAAACTCAAGCGACCATTGAAAGATTCAAAGAAAAACAGAAAGAAAACAAGAAGAATAAGCTCAGGAGAGATATCGCCATGACCTCTATAACATGACATCTTTTCTTAAGGTGTGATTTTGACCTGCTGCACGAACTATGCTCAGGTCCATGACCAAGACTGGCACTAGACGTCGTTGAGCCATGGATATAGGAGCTTGTGGCCTAGAAAGGCAAAACTCGGGAGAAGATGGCTATGGTGGAACAGTGCCATGAAAGATATGAGAAAAGGTGCCTTAGCCTTACCTATTTATACACAGTACTCCGAGTTGTCTGTCTCCCCTTGAGTTTATCAAAATAATAACAACAGATTTGGTCGATGTGTCGTTTTCTAAGAACATAAGACAGGATGGATTAATAATAAGAGTTTGTTTTCTCAGTAAATGCTCTGTTTTCTTCTTCCTAATACCTTTGAAAGAATGTTCGCAGTTTCCTAATCACTTTCTCAGCACTTGCACCAAGAGTTCCTAATCAAGCAAAGCCCTACCCAACCAAACCACCATTAATTTTCTCTCGATATATATACTATTTAGAGGGTAAGCATTAATGCAACGGTAAATAGTATTTTTTTATGATATGGAAGTTACATATATAAGTCACGGAAACATTAACTTAGAAATAATGGTTTAAGTCATTAAAACAATTTTTCATTAATGTAGAAAAAAATTGGGTACACATGATTTTTTCTAGATTCACAATGTAAAAGCCTTTTGTATATACTCCCGAGAGACAGTAGAAAGGGAAATAACATAAACAAAACCCAAGGTGCTTAGCTACAAAGGGGAGTTTCTCAGCAAAGTTCCACTTTATTTGACCCTTCGTTTTGTCCCTCTCTCCATTTCCCGAACTCATACAAAGCCTTTAATAACTCCCTAATTCCCATGTTCTATATATAAAAATGAATGAACTGCAAAGTCTCAGAATTGCTGGGAGGTTTTGCATTGTTAGGTCAATCTCAAATGCCCCCACTCCTCTCATTTATTAATACTGCACGGCGCATGCCTCTCTCAAAGTACATTTTAAGGCCAGGCCAGGGATATAAATCTAGCTAGGATAGGAGCCTTTTGGCCTGATCGGTTAAAGAAAAATTGTAAAATATTATAAAATTTGGGTTCAATAACATGTATCTATCAAACAATTTTAATTAGGGGCGTAAATAAGTCAATTTAGTTATTCGTGAATTAATTGAGCTCGATTCAAAATTTTTTTGAATTTCTTTCATTTTTTTGAACCGAATTCGAATTTGAATTATTCAAGTAACAAGTCGAGTTTAATTTTAATATCTTAATATTTCACTTGAGTGTTTTGTGAGTCTAATTGAATTTTTTTAAATATATTTTATAATATATGGTTAAAAAATAACAAATCGAACTCGAATTTTAAACATTTAACTCGAGCCAAACTTCAAGCTTTGACCTTTTGAATCAAATCAAACTTAAATATGACATTGCATCCTCTCGATTCGATTATATTTCTAATTTTAATACATGCAACTTAATACCGGGTACAGCTGCTTTAATTAGCACATGCCATGATTTGTGCTAGCTAGGATAGGAACCTAGCTTATATACTTAACCTAAATTCTAATTATTGTACTGTATTTTTATGCTTTGAGCAAGCTGGAGAATGCTCAAATCGCTCACATATTCAAGGAGGCTAATGGATTTGCAGACATGTTGGCCAAGATGGGGACTGAAATTGAAGCGAATTTTCTTTTGTTTTCTACGCCCCCAAGTAGATTAAACCTTCTGTTATGTTATGATTGTATGGGACTTCTGATTCCCAGAGACGTTGGTTCTAATAGTCGGGGGTTGCTCACCACCAGAACCAACTTTTGTAATCCCTCTATGGGATAACTGATTTATTTTTTGAAGTAACTTTATTCACCGTAAAAAAAAAAGATGAAGAAGGGTAAACAAAATACAGTCTTGTTTTTCAAAAAGAAAGGAAAAAGAAGAGTACTCCGGTAAGTTGTTGGGTTAATTAGCTTGGAAAAGGAATGTTAATGGGGTGCGTTGGATATCTGGCAATGCCAGCATGACTCGCTATTTTGATGCTAAGAATCCTGATATGATCAACATTTTGTCGGGAGTTTAAAGCCTTGTGCAGGCTGCAGCATTGAGTTTAAGCCACCAACCAGCCATTTATGAATAGTCATCATGAGCTTCCCTCGTCAGGCTGCCGTCCATTTATTGCAAAGGGAAATCCTTCATTGTCAGTCTCTGCAAACACCCTGAAAATTTTGCAGCACTGAAACTGAAAATGGATCAACACCACAAAGACTTTCTGTCGCAAGTGAAATTGTCATGTGATAATGTTTCTGGACTCAATGTTTGTGTTTCTCTAAATGGTTTTGGGCTGAACTCGAAACATTATGGGTTTCGAATGTAAGCATGGGCCACGGGACATGGGTTCTTAGTTCAGAGATAAAGGCAAAATCAAAATTATTGGTGATTAATGTTATATATATATATGAGAACAAATTAGGAGAAGTTTGATTTCTTTGCTTATTTTGGCCAATATATGGGTGTTTTTTTTTTTTTTATGTTGAACATTTTTGTATGTATTTTCAAGACATACAAGTTACAAACATGACATAAAAAAACTTGATCACTTCTACCATTTCATAGTTTTCTCTGCAAACTACATATAGTCTCCATTTATCAATTTATCGAAAGCATTGTAGCACATTCCGAAATAAATCTCCAACACCACTTGATCATTCTGGACCAATTTTATCTCATCATCTCAATCAAGTCTCTTTTATATTTAAACTAATATTTTTATTAAAAAACTTGTGCGTTCAGTGTTCACTGTTTTTTTAATTTAGTTTTTTTTTGTGGAAAAGACTAAAACGACAAATAAATTAGAGCATGGACTCAACTTTAGTCTGATAATAAATAAATAAATAAATTTTCATCATTCCGATTTCATGGCCAAGTAAAAGAGAAAAAGGCATGAAAATGGAAGGCAGAAAGAGGCCTTTTTGGGCACTGTCTTTGGCGTTTGATTTGAAGAAAAGTGAGTCGGACAAGTACATGGCGCACGGGCGTTGCACTCCAAGCACTAACTATTGCCCACCACCACCGCCATTGCCCATCTCTCTCTTTCCTCCCAGCATATTCCTTAGAATCTTCTCTTTATTCCCTCTTTGCTTCCCCAATATTTTATTTTCTCTCTATATTTTATTATCATGGGATTTCGATGTCAAAACATTATTTCATTTCTTATTACTTTTGGGTTAAAAAATTTAATAATTAAGAATATGAATTAAATTGTTTGAATTGAAACTTAAATATAATGTGTTACACTCATTTTTAATTATTTGATTTAGAAGTTGGTTCATCATTCATTTTTTTTTTGTGAAAATATTATACTTGATTTCATGTTGATCACAGTGCACGAGTTGTATGCGTTTCAAATTTCAATAAGATGGGGATAGATATTGTAAACTTTTGTGATTAAGGGTAATTAGATCAATTTTATCTCAGGTGAAATATTTTTAATCTGCGAAATAAATATAAAAACGACCAATGCATTAATAAATTTCTTATTTAGTACAAAAGTAAATTGCAATGAAATGTATTTTCATAAATGCACTTAGAAAGCACGATTTTGATTGTTTTTAAAATGAAAAAAACTGAAATCTAAATACACCCATGTTTTCATTTTGTTTTTCCTTTTCTCAAACCAAAACTTCTCGAGGCATAAGGCAACCAGTGTTCTTGCATTTCCATGTCGTCCCTGACTCTTCTGTCTCTTTTTGTACTAAAATTTCTCAAATTCCATTGATTTATGTATAAATAAACAATGTTCTTCTCAGTTCTCCATCTTCCATAACTCCCTCTCCCTCCATTTTTGTTAAGTTTTAACCACTGGGGCCACCTCTCCTACGTCCCACCTTTCTCTTTTGACTGTCAGAAGAATCATCCCAACCCGAAAAAGCACATTCTCTTTGATTCCACCATTATATATTTTCATTTTTATTCATGAAAGAAGGCAAAAAGGCCAAACTAAACCAACAGCAACAACAAGAGAGCCAACAGATGTGCAGAACGATAGAAGTTGTTGCCACCGTTGACCACATCGACGTGTCGCCCCCGGTCATGTCTCCGGTATCGATTGCTGCCAACGCTGGAAATGACCTCAACTTGATTCCTCCATTGAACTTCGCTATGGTTGACAGTGGCATCTTCAGGTCGGTTTCCCTCACTCTGCCAACTTCTCGTTTGTCCAAACGCTTAACCTCCGTTCCATCATGTAAGACCAAAGTTTCTGCTTTTACTATACAATTTCATGTTTTTACATGCAAATTCTTGTACTTTGAGTTAAAGGTATTCTTTTCTTTTGGTTTTTGTTTTGATTTAGATATCTGTGTCCTGAGCCGTACCCAGAAGCCAACACTGGTTCTTAAAGTCCAAGGGAATCAGTCTTTTTCAGTTTGGAATTGAAGGGAACAAGGTAACTCTTTTTTCTCTCAGAATTGCTTACTTTTATGTTCTTAGAATTTGTTTTGCAAAATTTTAAGTTTTTTTCTGCAATTGAGGTGAAATGTGATTGGCCTAGTTCATTATGTCTTTGGGGCCCACAATTTGGTGAACTTGTCCAAATAATGGCTGAATTTAGTCATTTAGGTGATATTATATTTTAGGGACCTACAATCTATTATCATTTGAAAGATAAGGGAATCATGGTGCTATGTTCGGAGTGTCATACAGACATTAGAGCTGGAACAGTAAGGGCTTCGTTGGATCTTAATTGTATGTTAGGTTCAATTATCATTTAATTCTCCAAACTTCTCAGAATGATTATATGTTAATTGTAGAAATTTTTTTTTTCAATTCTCAACAATGCTTTCAGTCCTAAAACTTTTGCTTGTCTAATTATTGCAGTCTGTTCGTTGGTTTATATTTACGAATGCTTGAGGCTTTGATTTGTAACATGTGATGGTTCTTTTTTTGTCAGTATGCATTCCATGGAAGCACAGGAAGTTGAATTTAGTATTAGAGTTAATCATGAGAAATAGAATCAAGCTGGTGGCTGACATGTCAATTGTTTTCTTGTGAATTTTTGCTCTTTTTATTTTTTAATTCCTAAAAAATTAGTTGCAACATTGGGAATAATACATTTCCATTTTCTTCCCAATAAATTTAACTGTCTCAAAAATAATGTGAAAAATACATTCGAAGCATTAAAATTTCTAATTGAATAGTCTTTTGTGCTATGCATTATAGTCCCGGAGATGAATTTGTGTATTGCCATGCTTTTCCATATCCAGACCTTTCTCTGTTCAAGAAATTTTGGATTCTTTCTTTCAAATTCAGTTGCCTACAAGTGAGGTTGGGTTAATAGGACACTTGGTGATATCGAGTTAAGTTGGCAAGCACAGTCATCTTGTAAGCTGTAGTTGTATCGGTCACTGTTATAAAAACTATCTGAGTCGGTAGTTTCTGCTGATTCATTGAAGTTTCATATTCAGTCTAAATTTGGCAGTGTCATTTGACTACATTGCGCTTACTTTTGGATAGCGGAAACAAAGTTGTCTCCATTCATGGTAAAATTATTGTTGCAATTCTTAAAATCTGAAAACTACTAGCTAACCTTAGAATGATATGTAGCATTTTCATTGTGGCCATATTTCATGTGCTAGATGTGTTTACAAGGAATCTACATATAATTATTATGATGTGTGGTCTTGCAGACAAATGCTCCAAAGATAAATTTGTTCATCATGTTCTGTTGCATGCAACATCTATTCCACGTGTATTTGAGATTGGAACAGTTTATTTAAAACATATCTAGTTGATGATGAAACATGGCTATATTTATTTGTCACGAGATTGAATTCTCTGGCGAACTTTGCCTAAATGAGCATACTTAAGATACGAATTGAATCATTTCAAAGTCTAACCTTAATCTATCAGTAAGGGAACCTCTAAGAACAAACTACCTTTCACGCCATCTGTTTAGTTTGTATGAATTTGAATTACAGAGAAAAGCAATAATGAAGTTGTAATTGTGATTTGAATTATTTTACAAGGTTGAATGCAGAGGAAATATATTTAGTAAGAAGCGTACAAAAAACATATTAAAGAGAAGAAATGAACTAATAGTTTTCTCTTAATGGATTCATTCTTATTTTCGCATTTATTTCTCCCTTGTCATCCATGCTTTTGGTGCTGGTGATTTCTTTCAGCATGCAGCATTAGCTGTAGCTTTTGTGTGAAATTTTTTTCACTTCTTTTAGAAAGTGGTAAGTAAATCCTGATAAGTAATGATATTCTCCTCCTTGTTATGCTGCCCCTCCTTGTGCTTGGATCTGTGTAAGGTAATTTCACAAAATTACTCTTTTTCTCTGCCTCCAACATAGCCTATTACCTATTACCTCTTACCTATTACCCTTTATAACTAACATAAAAAGCTCATAATTTGCCGAAAAACCTTTTAATTCCTGGTCTAGATTTAAGAACTAGAATAGGTTTGTTTTTCACGTAGTACACATTTGATGGGCAAAACGACCATGGAATGAGACTCAGTTAGCTCTTAACCTATTTATAAGAGCTTCACGAACTTAAAATTAAACCCAGAAAAGTCCTCCATCAAATTGCACTTTCTTGACAAATCAGCTAGTTTATTTGTTTTCTAGTTTCTCCATGTGCAGAATGCCCCTTATCATATTCTATGCGGTGTTACTGTTTGGAGTTTCATGATAGCAAATCACTTGTCACAACCACATTGGAGATAAATATTGATTAGATAGAATCTAACTTTATTAAAATTCTAGCATAACTCTGGACTCATTGCTAATTTGGTTTAATTTCGGAATCATGTCAATAAATCTCTACAGTTCATGTGAAGAAACTATGTATAACCTTACTGATTTTGATTCTGAAATGAAATAAGATATTTACTCTGGAAAGATGTAAAATGATCCACTGCTGCGTGGGCTTTACCTAACTTTGTGTTGGCAAAGAGTATGTGAGTACCATCATGTGTATGCTGGACATTGCAGAGAAACTGCAATGAAGCTGCCTTGCTCATGGATGGTTAACTAAAATGCCACATAGTGCATGGTCTGCTACAAATGTGATGATTTAAAGTAATTGAGATGCTCGATGTTCATGTCATACGCCATGAAGTTTTATACACACACACACATAAACTCCTTTCTTTGAGCTTTTGAAGTAACTAATAGCGGTGTTATATATCTGTAACTGAGTGTAGGATCAGTTATAGGTCTTGACGATAGGATGCCATTTGTTTTCTATCCACCTTCACCAGTTAAATGTATTGAGAAGCCTCAGTTTTTACATAGTATACATGCTTTCCATTGAAAGAAGTTTATTACTACTTTGATATGATATCTTAAGCTAGAAGCTAATATTCACATTTCATCCAGGAGCCATTTGTAAACATCCCAGAGGATACGATTCGTGAAGCTCTAAAAGTTGTCCTTGGTACTACATACAATATTACAATTTAGCTCTGGTTAATGTTAATAGGGTTGATTTTTTTCAGTAATTTCATTTTGCCTCGCTGCATGCAGATGTAAGGAATCACCCAGTCCTAATACACTGTAAACGGGGGAAAGTATGTGCAAATTGGTTCTTCAGTTATTTCATACCTGATTATGACAAGTCAATGTCTTCCATGTTTTGTAATGTTGCTTTGTTCTTGTATTTCCAGCACCGAACTGGCTGTCTAGTCGGATGCTTGAGAAAATTGCAAAGATGGTGTTTGTCATCTGTCTTTGATGAGTACCAAAGGTTTGCAGCTGCAAAAGCTAGAGTTTCCGATCAGAGGTTCATGGAGTTGTTTGATGTTTCTAGCTTAAATCATCTGCCAATGTCGTTTTCTTACTTGAAGAAGTAAACAACGGCATGTATTGAGCGGCTTTTGCTTTCTTTCGTTTTCAGAGGAGAATGGTAGGTCCTGCATTGCAATAAATAGGGAAAGGTGATGAGTTCCTGGATTGCATTTTGGCGGTAAAGGAATTATTCTTCTTTTTTCCTTTTCGAGAACAATAAAAGGCATAGGTAGTTCATTGTTCAGATCTCCCTCTCCCTCCCCATCTCTTCATGTTTTTTTCATGTTCTCTACTTGTTTTAGTAAGAAGCTTCTCTGCTTGCCATGGTGGATGTAGCAATTATCCAAGTAGATATATCCATGTTTTAGACAATTTTTGACTGTGAACAAGAATCAAGATTACAGCTATTCTTCCTGCCAAGCTATTTCTGCCGATGATTATAGGCAACACAGCTAGAAAGGCAAATGTATACACATGGTTCTAGTTGGCTAGTCAATTATCAATCATATAGAAAATAAATCAGTCCTTCGGGAATCATCTTCCTTTGCAGAGTTACCTAGTTGTTTTATCTCTCAGTAATTATGTTTTAACATTGAGAATTCTAAATATACCCGGTTTTTTACTCTTCACACCCAGTTTCTTCAAACAAGTCATTGTTCACTACAAAGAAATGCGGCGTAAATAGTAAAAGAAGGGGTATATTTAGAATCTTTCTTAAATATTCTGCAAGTAGATGTTGAAATGACCAGAAAATGAAGGTTGTTGACTTGTTGTCCATGGTGTATGCAGCTGAACATTTAGCTTAATAATTAGTGCATGTTTTCCCTACTAAAAAACCGAATTCGGACATATTTAAGCCAGCTGTCGGGGCAATGATATTAGAAGTAGAATTAGCACAACAAACATTCGAAAAGTTGTAGAGAAGCAAGGTTTTCCAACATGTCTTCAGCTATTGCTAGCCATGGACCATCCCTGTTTTCTGCCCTCAGGCCTGGGCTTAAGAACAGTGGCTGTTGCATTACATTCCAAGAGAATTTCTTGTCTACCCTTCAACCTTAGCCTTTCGAGGCTGCCAATGGACAGGCTTGTTATTTTTATTGCCTTCAAATCAATCAGTATGTTTCCCAGCTGGAAGCTTAGAGGCCCGAGCCTTAATTTGATTGAACACCAGTGTGTTCCCTGTTGTAACTGCGAGGAACACATGGTCAGCTTCAAGGCTTAGCTTTGACTTAATCTTTTGGAGCCCACCCCTTTGGTACTTCAAACTTCCCAGACAACTTTGTGTAGACCTGCGGGCTGCATACAAATCACACATTGTCTGAAATGCTACGATTAGATTTTTCCTGAGCTCTATCATATTGTCCTCAAAGTCACAGTCTATACATGTTCTACATGGGATGCTATGTGGCTATGGTGGAAACCAGCGACAAAGCCGACGGTAGATCTAATAATTCGTGTATATATTTTTATTCATTTCGTGTAAAATATGAAAATATTGTATCGAAATTCATATCAATACGTCAAATTGTATTCGTTGTCCCATTCATGTCTTTTTTTGTAATGTGTTAACTTATCGTGTCCAAGATTGTGAGGATTACTGGAAGGTTAGCATAGCATAGCAACCTTAACTTTCTATTTCTTGAAGTTTCATGAAATAAAAAGTTATGGTCAATAATATTCTGTGATGGTGGCACAACAAGAAAGGAGAAAAGTACTTTCTCAGGTTACAAGATGAGCCAATATACATGAGACAAAACATGCCCTGTTGCTTTAGCTGCCTTGAGTAATCCTCCTTTGTGGCTCAGAGGAGAGTTGACGATGCATTGAACCTGTTCTAAATCTCTGCCATGGTGGCAGACTATGCAATATCCACCTTCGTTGCTTTTGCAAAAGAAGACAATGAAACTTCAGCCTCCATTGTCCTATATTCCATCTGCAGCAAATCAAGATCAGCCGATTAAGAGGCCTTTCTGATCTGCAGCAAAGTGCTTTGCTGCGTTTGTTTATGATCTCACTTGTCATTCAGACAGGATTCAACAGGAAATTATGATTAAAAGTGAAAAGGATGTTTGATTTCTTATGGATTCTTTGTTTATTCTTCTTTTACATTCTCATTATAACTGCTCCACTTTGATCTGTTAGTTGAATGCTTATGTGGATCATAACTACAATGCCAGATATGTGAACAGTATGTTGTGTGGGTGACACTATCAGCATCTCTTTGATGAAATGATGATGATTTCTTCAATCACTCGCAACATTATTATTCTATGATATCGTTTAAAATTGGTTTTGAGTCAGCAGTTTATGTATATGCATCGTATTTGCTTCGTGTTAAATTGTATAAAATATAAAAATTATTGTGTCACAATTCATGTCCATACGTTAAAATTAAATTAATTTTTCAGCTTTTGCAAATCCATGTTTTCTTTTTATCAAAACTTCAACCTCTCTCCTCATTTCCTAACCCTTATTTAGCTTATCTGGAGTACCTTAGATCTCGTGCCTAGGGATTTAAGGACATTCCTCCATTTTAGCAGCATTCAACAACTTGCAAATGGTTGGATAGTAGATGTCAGGTGTCCTCTTCTCACTGGTTCTATTATGCAAGTGATTTTTTATGAGAAACACTCATTTTCGGCTGTTTCTTGATTGCTAGCTCATATGGTTAGTTTTAATATGGCGAGTCGGACTAGAAGCCCTTTCAACTATTTTTTTTTTCATGGTTAGGTACATCCTGAACTTAACTAGTATCAAATTCACGATTTTTTTTCATGTCGTTTTCGTGTTACATTGTCTTAAATTATTAGGTCTATATAGCAGACAATTGGACACATTGGCCATCTCATTGTTGCATTTGAGGGTCACTAAGGAAAAGAGAAGCATTGATCATTCTTTAAATGGCATTCCTGACTAGTATTGGAGGTGCATGTGCTCTCTTCACGTGGGTTCGTTTGGAAATTAATTTCTTTGTTTTTTAATTGTTTCAAAAAAGGAAAAATTATATAAATTAAGACATTTGTTTTCTTTCTTTCAGATATATCTTGGTTAGTTGTCCTACCACGGAGCTGCTGTTTGATAATATCATGTTATATTATTATTTATCAGTTTGCACTTGCAAATGTTTGTCATATCTTATTCTAATTCATTAATGGAGTTCATGATCTTGGTTAATTTAAAATAATTTTTTAAGGTTTTAGCCGCCAGCCTTTGAATTAATATATGTTTATTAATGGGATTAAATTTCGTCATGCACAACATCAGTCAAAGTTTTTCCTACCACCAAATGACATTTAATAACCAGTAAATAAAACCAATGACGATAAAGAAGAAATCTTGATCAACATGTAGTTAGAAGGGATGGAAGTGAGTTTTTTCTCTAGGTATTTGGACATAGTTTGAATTTTGAAATCATTATTATTGAAAGAGTTTTACCGTTTATCATTTATGGTCCGAACAAAATAAATTTCAGACCGTAAAACAGATGAGTATACTTGTGATTATACCAAAAAAAAAAAGAAAAAATCTTGAAATCTCAAGTTTTTTATTCAATTTTCATCATGCGTGAATTTGATTCTATTCTTGTTCATAGGTAAAATAATTTTTTTTGTTATAAAAAGTTTAAAAATAGAGAAGTTACCCATCTCTAAGACTAGAGCATACCATCAACTTATTATTAAAATTTACGGATCTATTAGACTTTAATTTGTTGATTTTTTGAAATCTACAAATTGCCTACCAACAAAAGACAGTGAAAATCCAAATCTCGGTGCTTTACACTCAACATTCAAACTTTAAACATTTATATCAACCACCAATGGCTAGGCAAAATAATTGGAACATATCAGTATTGAACATAAAATCTGCATTTCCTGTGCTCTATACTTGTCCCTAGCTGCTAAATCAATATTTAAAAAACTGCTTTTATCAAACAAATTTCAAGTTATAACTACTTTTCTTGTTGTAACAGTACCAATAAACTGAAGAAAACTAGCCAATGAATCAATAACTTGACAGTGATCTCTCCTCCCTGCAGAAGTCAGTTTTTAGTTTAGGTATGCTGGCATAGCAAGAAAAACAGCAGGTTGTTCATTCTTCTTGTGACCATTTCACATCTTCTTCTTCTGCCTTTTTCAACTTATGCGGCTCTGTTCTGATCTTTCTTTGCTCCTTCCACTTTTTCTGGAATGATTTTAAGACCTAAAACTAGACTTAGCAATCTTGAACACAACATAAAACCATATGAATAAAAGATAAGAAAGTAATACGAAGTAAAATTTGATAAAAATTGTGAACGTATATGAAGTGTCAACATGAATTTTCACATAAAAATTTTCTGTTTTACATTATATAAACACTTACATAACAAACATAAATTCTATAGATGAATTGTCAAAATTTACTGTCTAATGGGATTATGTTCCCATTGCATAGTCACCACCAGCTACAGCTTGGCCGAGTTGGTTACTTCTTGTATATTTCTATTTTTGTTTTAAGGTTGTTTACTGCCATGGAAGATGGATAAAATAAACAATGCATTTACCCCACTTTGTCAAACCGGATACATTTTCATGAAACCTGTAGAAACAGCCAACAGGTTGGATAAATCATGCAACCGACCATTCCCTTTCTAGTAATTTTTTATTTGTTCTGTTGTTTCTTCTACGAAGAGATCATGAGATCCACTTTCATCCACAACATTAAAGAAATCAAACAGGAAAACAGTGAGACAGATTCTTTTTACTGCATAACAGTACATAACAATAATATATTATTGTAGAATAGACATTTTTGTTCCTGCTTTCTATAATAAATCAGCCCACTACAATAGTACGGCTCTGACTTCTTTTCAGGTCGTTTTAAGATCAACAGTAACACTGAGTCAAAGCTGAGGTCTGCGATTTACGGTGGGTTAGGCTCACCGGTGTATCTGGTGCGCTTGGTTTATAACGAAAGAGTAAGACCAAAAAACATTTGACATCTAAATTACTTTTTTACCCTTAATACAAATTTTTTATTATTTTATTAAAAAAAGTTATACTCACGGCTATCTCGCTTTTTAATTTCACCGAATCACACGCCGTCTACCCAATTCAAAGCTTAAGCTGAGAGTTGTTTGCACGGCTTTCATGGCTTCAAACCTTGGTTCCTTGGCCTGGAATTTCAGTCCAGCATAGAGTTTCATGTAGTCTTCAAACACAAACTTGGGGTAAACTTGTTTCTTCTCGTCTGCTTCTTTTTCGAGCAGAGCTGGTGCTGGGTAGATCACGGCATCGCTACCAGGGTTGTAGAATGAAGCTAAGGACATGCGAGCGCCGTCGGTTTGGGCAATCACTCTGTGCTCCACGCTCTTGTATTTGCCATTGGTGATCACCTGCATACAAGAATTCATCAGGATTGCAAGTTTAAGAGATTTCCCATGGCAGGGAGCCAAGATTTGGTGAAATTGGCTGCAAACCTCGAGCTGATCTCCGAGGTTGACAACAATGGAGTGGCGCATGGGGGGAACATCGATCCACTCGCCGTCTTTAAGAAGCTGCAGGCCGCTAACCTTGGCGTCTTGGAAGAGCAAAATGATGCCACCAGCGTCTGTGTGGGCTCTAAGTCCCTTGATTTTGTCTGGTGTTGGGCAAGGTGGGTAGTTGCTGACTTTGGTGCCAAAGGTTGGACCTTTTGCGCCATAGAAAGCCTTTTTCAGGTACCCTTTTTCAAGTCCAAGGTTCTCACACAACAAGTCAAGCAGCTCCTCTGCAAGTTTCTCCAATTTCAGAGCAAATTCCTTCATCACCTTCCTGCATTTTTTCAATTGGACTAGGCAATTGAAAGCATTAAGCAACGCTAACAGCCCTGGGAAAGAAGGGAAAATTCATTGTGGTCCAAACATCTGAGTTCATTCAGAAACCTGTAATTTGATCTCTGGTTTTTACCTGTATTCATCACTGAGATCTGGGATTTCAGCCATGTTTGATTCAGGGAGATGGCGCAAGAAGAATGTGCTTTCCCAATCCATGTCAGTCACCTCTGCCTGGAGGCCTTCCAGGGCCTTGCTTGCCACCAGCTCCTTGAACCTCTGCTCCATGCATTTCTTGTAATGCTCTTTTGTCAATCTTTCAACCGTGTCCAGAAAATCATGGGGAATCCCATGGTTCAGCAGCTGATATCAGCACAAGAAATGAAGAAATACCCACATTAGCAAGATATTAAGGAGAAATGTAGAGAAATATATATATATATATATATATATATATATTTTCACCATAGCTTGGTAGGATTTGATACCTCAAAGAAGCCCCAGTTCTCACAGGCATCCTTGATTTGCTCCATGACTGCTGGTCTCTCCTCACCATTGAGCTTCTCTAAGTTGATCACTGGGAAAGTTGCCATTTTTCTTGAAACTTATTTTTTTCTTTCGTAAAAATCTATCAAAGTCTCACTCTTTTACTCTAGGAGTTATGCAAAAGGCTGGATTTCTTTAATGCAGAGTGCAAGAAACGCTTGGGGGGTATTTATAGCCTAGGGAAGGTTCAAGAGAAGTTTCAAAGGGTCTAACATTGTCAAGTGGAGGTAGGTTTGTGGGTCATCATAGAAATAATAATTAACAAAAAAAAGAAAATAATAGTAAAAGTAAAGTAAATAAATTCCATAAAACCGTGAAAAGTCTAGGATTTGAGATTTAAATTATAGTGTTTATATTTTTATTTTAAAATGTAAAAATTTTACAAGTTAAAGATTCGAACAGTTCTATAAATTTTTGAACTTCAATACTTGTATACTAGCTTTTAAAAATGTAAGAATCCTACAAATTTAAATTTCAAATAGCATTGTAAATTTAAAGTTGGAATTTTAATATTTGTATTACACTTTTAAAATGTAAAAATTTTACAGATTTAAAATTCAAACAATTCTACAATCTTATAATTCAAATGTCAAAATTTATATTTTCAATTCTAGAATGCAAAAATTCTTCAGATATAATATTCAAAACTCAATAGCTATCATTGTCTTCTCCAAATCAAAATTTTTTATTGAAAAAAAAAATTATAGAAGACTTAAAAATTAGAAGTGGACCCGTCATGAATTTTAGGCTAAATCTAAGGCTAAAGTTGCCTTGCCGAAGTTGCTATCTACTCTTCGGGCTGCGTCCTTTGATTGCCATTGGTGATTGGACCCACATTTTCTTACTAATTTTGACCAAAACCAAACCAATCCCAAACCAACCAGGTTCCCACCACTCTCTTCCATCCCACACCATTTGTTTGTTAAATTTCCTCCCTTCGGCATGCTTCAGAAATTGATGGTACCCAAAGGAAGCTGCTCGGTTGCTTCACACCATTCCACCCGTGGACCGTGGACGGTGGAATAAATGTTTGACGTCTCTTCTATTAATCATATACCATTTTTTTAATCCAGTTATTTGTGTTTATCGTATTATATAAAATTATTTTTGTTTTATGTAAAATCTAAAAAAATTATATAAAATTTTATATCAATATATCAAACAAAAACTTTTTTTTTAGATTTTATTAAATTTATATATAATTTTTATCAAATTTTAACTCATACCACATTTTTGTGTCATGTCATCATGTTATTATGGAGCATCTAAAATTGTTGGGTTACAATTTTGTGCTAATCACAGTTTTAATTAGTGTTAAAAATATGATTAGCACTCCAACATCTAGCTGTTATAAATTTTGCATATGAAAAATACAATATTTCATGACAAGTCATGCTAGCCTATAGTTGGCCGCCGCGTCGTGCTGGTCAATCAAGAACTTTGAATTCGTAGTGGAAAAAAAAAAAGACAAGTATTTGTACGTGTCAAACAGGATTTTTAAATATTCAATAATTTTTTATCGCGTGGTCAAAAAAGATTTTGACATATTATAAAATATGAATTCAAATAATCCCACTTCAATTTTAACTATCAAATATTTTTCTTATAACAAAAGAATTTTCCAAATAAATTTGATAATTTTACATATAATACAACAACACGATATGAAAAATCTAAAACAAATATAAATTTTTGACAAAATTTATATATGAATTTGATAAAAATTAAAAAATCGAATTAATATTTAATGTATCAACACCAATTGTGATATGATATAGATACAAAAATTATTGGTTCTTGTTGGGATTCGATAATTATTGAGCATATTCAATTGAGATCAAGAAAAGAAATGGAAAAGAAACTCAAATTCCACAAGGGTTTGGAGCATTTGGGGAAAATGGGCATGTTTTAAATTTGGTATAAAATGTGTGATTCCTATTTCCCTATTTGAGAAAGTCGCCAATAACTGAAAAAAGCAGACTTTTGCAAAATTATAAGCCAGATTCGATGAAAGATTTTGTATTTGTGCACCTGAATTAAGTGTGTGATGTAATTTTTCATGATTCATTCATATCAAAATCTACTTTTTTTATATATGAATCAAAATAGAATCTTTCTTTTAACCATTTTCTCTCATTTTACTTAAACAAGAAATGCACGTGGTAATACATCTAAACAATTGATTTAATGATAATTTTATATCTCATTGCCTTTATATAGAAAGACGAGTTCAAATTAATTTTTATTAAGTGAAATTAAAAAGTAAAGATAATGGTGGCTGAATAAAATGAAGAACTCTTCTCTCTTGTTCAAATCCCTTGCCAGCTTCCTCTATTTTGTTCTTTTGTTCGGAGACTTACAATCTGAGCAATTGTTTTTCTTTTGAATGATAAAATAATTAGTTTACTTGTTTCATAGAATAAATTCTTTAATCTAGATTTTATATTTATCATTTTTAATTATAAAAGGTGTTTCTTCCTCAACTCATAAATTACATTTTTCTCACTTCAAAATTTAAATTCAATCGAAACTTTCAAATTATTTTAAAAATCCGTAAAGTGAAATTGCATATTATAAACTACCCAATGGGAAGTGTTCATGCCTTATTTAAAAGTGGAATATATAAAAGAAGGAAGAAATTATAACATGAAAAAGCAAACCAAAAGCAAAAGTATTTATAACTTTTATTGTTAATTTGCATGTATCTGTTTTTTTAAATAAATTATGGAGGCTTCTTAACGACAAAAATTACCAAATTTAGATGTCAATTGGTATAAGTTACGTAGGTATGTAGTTTATATTATAAATATATTCAAAAATTAAGGATTTTATTTAAACATTATAATAGCTAGCACTAATTGTTAAGAGTCACAGAACAACAAAAACAATAAAATCCAAAAATAAAAAGTAGAGAAAGAAAGAATGTTGGAAAATGAGAAGAAAACAAGGAAAATATATAGGAAAATTAATACAGATAAATACACCCAAGATTTCATGTTCAATCATCAAGAAAAGATTAATACGGAAGCGTACCTGAATCCATTGGAATTGATTTCTTGAGGTTAGAGTCTTCCACGTCTAAACCTTTTGAGAGAATCTGTATCTCATTCAATGATGAGATTTGTTGTGAGAATTTTGTTATGTTTAGAATAGGGATCATAACCTATTTATACTTGAAGTATATTTTATTTTATTTTGGCCCATCATGAAAATAAAATAAAATATTGGGTCTCTACACATTGCAAAGCCCATACTAATTGAGATGTCCTAGAAGTCCAATAACTTAAACTTTATTTGATCACTATTAAGTAGACTAAATAGATAGCTTATAATGTACAATTAATTGATATATGTAGGCCACATATGTCACCTGATAATTGTACATTTTAAAATAACTTTAAGAGCTCTAAACTTGCTATCATGACAAGGCAACATCTTTAAACAATCTGGTCCATCAATTATACTAACATAGGATCATAGCGATCTTCGTTACATATATTCCGTAACTAGACCCATCAATGGTCACATATATTAATACAATCAATGACATAGATCAAGTATGGATGTGTAGCATGGAAATTACATGCAACGTGATCCCTTAAACATGCCTATTTCCAACCGGTCCTATTTTCAAAAAACTTTATGCTCAACTGCAATTTGAAAGAATAATACTTTATTTTCAGAGTTTCAGTAATAACAACAATACTTTATTCTGATCAGAAAAATGTCTTAATAACCAATGAATATAAATGAAACAAACTCCCACTATACAAACATATCATCAAAGTGAACCACACTCATACGAGCTACAAGCTCATGAAACACCTTAGGTGGTACACCCTTAGTAAGCGGATCCCGCAATCATGGAGTTCGTGTTGATATATTCAATGGATATCTGAAGACTCTGAACTCTCTCCTTAACAACAAGAAACTTGATGTCAATATGCTTTGACTTTGACGAGCTTCTGTTGTTCTTATAGTATAATTCTGCGGCTTTATTATCACAATAAATCTTCAATGGCCTCTCAATACTATCGACAAAGCATAGCCCAGTGATAAAATTCCACAACCATATTGCCTGGTTCGATGCCTCATAGCAAGCTATAAACTCTGCTTCCATGGTGGAAGAAGCTATGAGTGACTGCTTTAAACTCTTCCAAGACACAGCTCCTCCAGCTATCATGAAAACATAACCAGAACTGGATCTTCTGCTGTCAAGGCAACCAACAAAATCGGAGTCTGAATACCCAACGATCTCTAAATGGTCTGACCTCCAATATGTGAGCATGTAATCTTTAGTTTTTTGTAAATATCTCATAACCCTCTTTACTGCTTTCCAATGATCCATTCCAGGATTACTTAAATATCTGCCAAGCATACCAACTATGTACGCAACATCCGGACGCGTACAAACTTGAGCATGCATAAGACTCCCTACTGCTGAAGCATAAGGAATCTTCTGCATCTCTTCCTTTTCAACATTATTTCTTGGGCATTGAAGCAAACTAAATTTATCACCCTTAGCAATGGGCGTGTCTCCTGATTCACAATTTTTCATGTCAAATCTGCTAAGTACCTTACCGATATAAGCCTTTTGTGATAAGCCAAGTATTCCTCGAGAACAATCTCGATGGATCTGTATGCCCAACACAAAAGATGCATTCCCAAGATCTTTCATCTCAAATTCATTTGAAAGAAATCTCTTGGTTTCATGCAATAAACCTATATCACTACTTGCTAGCAGAATATCATCAACATATAACACCAGAAGAATAAACTTGCTCCCACTAATCTTGTGATAAATACATTGATCAACAATGTTCTCCTTAAAACCAAAAGATGTGATCACTTGATCAAATTTTCGATACCACTGACGGGATGCTTGTTTTAAACCATAGATGGATTTCTTTAATTTGCACACCAAATGTTTCGATTCATCCGACACGAAATTTTCTGGTTGCTCCATATAAATTGTTTCTTCAATGTTACCATTGAGAAACGCTGTCTTTACATCCATCTGATGTAGCTCCAAATCATAATGAGCTATAAGTGCCATAATGATTCTAAAAGAGTCTTTCGATGAAACCGAGAGAAATTCTCTTTATAATCAATGCCTTCCTTTTGAGTGAAACCTTTGACAACTAGACGTGCTTTATATCTTTCAATATTGCCTTTCAAATCCCTCTTGGTTTTGAAAATCCATTTACAACCAATCGATTTCGCTCCTTTAGGCAATTCGACAAGATCCCAAACGTCATTATCCTCCATTGATTTCATCTCATCTTTCATGGCCTTAATTCATTTATGAGAGTGAACACTTTGTTTGGCTTCACTAAAAGATTTTGGATC
Organism: Heritiera littoralis; assembly: GCA_031772115.1. Lineage (NCBI taxonomy): Eukaryota > Viridiplantae > Streptophyta > Magnoliopsida > Malvales > Malvaceae > Heritiera > Heritiera littoralis. The sequence continues at coordinate 1,450,230 of JAPDPK010000059.1, read as the reverse complement.
ATCTTCTAGTCCTATATCAAACTCATGTTCTTGGAGATAAACGATATAATCATCTGGAATCGCCGATCTCCTTTCTCTCGAGGATCTCCTTATTGGCACTTCCAATTGAGGTTATTGTTGCTCTTCAATATGATTAGGTGGTAACCCAGGAGTGTCTTGATAGTCCGAATTTGTATCTTGAATAATGTCAGACATAATTGTCTGATCATTCTCAATTGCAATTGTAGGAACTATAACATGTTCTTCCTCAAAGACAAAATTCCTGAGTTTGGCACCCTTATCATATTCAACATCCTTAATAAACTTAGCATTCCCTGTTTCGAAAAAGGATCTATTTGAGGGATCATAAAACTTGAAACCCCTCAATCTTTTTGAGTATCCAACAAAGTAACAGCTTATTTTTCTTAAGTCTAATTTCCTTTCGTTAGGCTTGTATGGCCTAGCCTCAGTTGGACAACCCCAAATATGTAAATGCCTAATACTAGGCTTCTTTCCTGACCATAATTCATATGGGGTTTTAGCTACTGCTTTGCTGGGAACTCGATTAAGAATGTACACTGCAGTCTTTAAGGCTTCTCCCCAAAGTGAGTTTGGCAAAGAAGAATAACTAATCATACTTCTAATCATGTCCTTTAGGGTCCAATTTCGTCTCTCAGCTACACCATTTTAACTTGGAGTCCCTGGCATGGTGTATTGAGGAACGATGCCACATTCTGCTAAATACTTTGCAAAAGGGCCTGGACGTTGTTCACCTGATCCGTCATATCTACCGTAATATTCATCGCCTTGGTCAAATTTAACGGCTTTAATTTTTCTACCAAGTTGATTTTCAACTTCAGCTTTATAGGTTTTGAAAACGTCCAATGCCTGAGACTTCTCATGAATCAAGTATAGGTACCCATAACGAGAATAATCGTCTATGAAAGTAATAAAACACTGTTGACCATTCCAAGAAGCTGTAGGGAATAGACCCCAAATATCAATATGAATTAAATCCAAGACGTTTAAACTCCTGTTAGCACCAGTTTTCTTGATATTTGTTTGTTTTCCCTTAATACACTCAACACGGATTTTGAAATCCGAAAAATCAAGTGAATCGAGAATTCCTTCTGACACAAGCCTCTTTATTCTTTGTTCAGAAATATGTGCTAAACGCCTATGCCATAACATAGAAGAATTCTCATTAGTTAATTTGCGCTTTGTACCATAATTATTTATATGCAAGGATTCATTAATGTGTGAGGCATGAAGATCTAATTTATATAGATTATCAACTAAAGAACCTGTGCCAATAAGATTTGAATACTGAAAAAGACTAAATTTTCCATTTCCAAATGAACAAGAATATCCTGATTTGTCCAAATAAGAAATAGAAATCAAATTCCGTCTAAATGACAGTACATAAAAAGTCTCTTGCAAATCTAAATAGCAACCAGATTCTAACTTTAATCTAAATAAACAAATAGCCTCAACAGGAGCTCTTTCGCCATTTCCTACATAGATGAATCTTTCAGCATCAATTGGCTTTCTGCTCCGTAGACAACCCTGCATAGTCACACTTATGTGAGTAGTTGCACCTGTATCTATCCACCAAGTGTGATTGGGTACTAAAGCCAAATTAACTTCAGAACAAACAAAGTTAAGAAGTTTACCCTTTTTGGCAAGCCATTTAGCATACTTGGAACAGTCCTTCTTCACATGACCACCTTTACGGCAAAAGAAACAAGTGATCACTTTATCTTGTTTCTGTTGCCCCTTAGGCTGTGAAGTTTCAGTATTTGCAATGCCTTTTCCTGTGTTCCTTTTTCTCTTTTTGTTGGCAGCAATGTCATTGGAAGAAGATGCTAAGTAAGCACTTTCTATCTTCTCTTGTTTCAACCTCTCTTCCTCTTGCACACACTGAGCAATGAGCTCATTAAGAGTCCATTTCTCCTTTTGAGTGTTATAACTTATTTTAAAAGGACTAAATTGTGCAGAAAGAGATATTAAGACCAAGTGCACGAGAATGTCCTCAACAACTCTAACTTTAGTGCCTTTAGTCTTGTAACAAGATTAGATATTTCCATAATATATTCCCTTATGTTTCCTTTACCGCTATACCGCATTGAAACAAGCTTAGATAGGATGGTGCTTGTTTCGACTTTTTCATTTGCAGTGAATCTATCTGCAATTCGTTGGAGGAAACTCTTAGCAGTTTCTTCCTCGAGCATTGCGCCTCTGATGGTATCCGAAATTGAGTGCTTCATGATCATCAGACTCATGCGGTTTGAACGCTCCCATTTTTCATAAAGTGCCCTTTCCGTAGCTGTACTATTATCAGCAGGGGCGGGAGGTTTGTCAGACCTGATCGCATAGTCTAAATCCAAACACCCAAGCACAATAGTAACATGCTCCTTCCATCTCTTGAAGTTAGTGCTGTTAAGCACCGGGATATTATTCAGATTGGCAGATATAGAAGAAACATTTACTGTAAACAGAAAAACAATAATAATAAGCTCACAATTAACAAATAATAATTTTGGGCCATATAAGATACCAAGCACAACATTAAAATTTAGTCTTTGGATAGAAATTTTAATTTGTAAGCGGTACTCTTAAACTTTATTAGTAAATATTGATAATCAAATCCTTGCCAACAACATACCTTCCTTTGGGCCGACATATGCATGCATGGTAAAAAATAATTTTATCACATATTTACTACCTTATTGTGTTTGTAATTCGGCCAAAAAATAATCTTCCTTTGGGCCGATTGTTTTCCGCAGGGATTAAAAAACACAGTCATTTAAATTCTTAAATGACAACCTTAATTTTCAAAATAAAAAAAATTAACATAAAAGAGGTCACTTTGGTGGCATTTTATATTAATTTAATTTATTTTGAATTTTATTTATTTTTAACATATTATGCACATATACAAAATATTGAGAGTACACAAATTAATTCATATCAATAGGGAGAGTGAGTACTGTCAATCAACTCAAAATATCATGAAATATTTTATCATGAAATAAAATTTCAGAAAATACATGCATAATATATCAAAACACCGAAATTACAATAAATATTAAATAATAAATATTTAATAATTTCAAAAAATTCCAGAAAAATCACCAAAAATTTTAAAATAATAAAATATTCTGGAATGGGGAAATTAGTGGCCAAAAGGCCACTGGAAGGCGGCGCGTTACATACACACGCAACCCTTTGCGCGTGTGGGAGAGATCCCAGTCGGGATTTTCCTTCTTCTTCCTACAGCTGGGTCGACCCGACCCCACTGTAACTTGGAACAGACCCAACGGGTCTGTTCATGCTTTCTTCTTGATTTTACCATTATTTTGAGTGATTTCTTACAAAATTAAACACATAATCATGTAATTAACACCTTATTTTACAAAACCCAAGCTAGAAAACGGATCAAAACAATAAAATTTGTGACAAATTTGATCAACAAAGACACAAGAAAATATCCATGAAAGACCCTTACCCCTTTTCTTGATTTCTTTCAACCAAAACATAAAAATTTACCGAAATTGTGACTTTGATTCAACTATATAAGTCACAAAAAACAATTATCATCAATCAAATTGAATTAAAACACATAAAATATTGTTGTTTTGGTTGATTTTTTATTCGGGATTTATAAAATTTAAAGATAAATTTACTTTAATCATGAAACAAAATTCCAGAATATTGTTTACATGATTTTAATACTTATTATATTAGAAATAAAAGCCCTAATATTTTACACACAAAAATTTTAATTCTTAATGATCAAACATGAGCAGGCTATTGATACTACTTGTAGGAAAATTAATACAGATAAATACACCCAGGATTTCATGTTCAATCATCAAGAAAAGGTTTATACGAAAGCGTATCTGAATCTATTGGAATTGATTTCTTGAGGTTAGAGTCTTCCACGTCTAAACCTTTTGAGAGAATCTGTATCTCACACAATGATGGGATTTGTTGTAAGAATTATGTTATGTTTAGACTTGGGACCATAACCTATTTATACTTGAAGTATATTTTATTTTATTTTTCCATCATGAAAATAAAATAAAATATTGGGTCTCTACACATTGCAAAGCCCATACTAATTGAGATGTCCTAAAGTCCAAAAACTTAAACTTTATTTGATCACTATTAAGTAGACTAAATAAATAGCTTGTAATGTACAATTAATTGATATATGTAGGCCCACTAAATAATTTCCCAACAAAATAATGTTGTAATGACTATAAAATCATATACTTCCAAATAAAATGAAGCATTCAACGATTATAAAATCTGAATATAATAGCCATAAAATCACAATATAATAATCTTGAAATATTGTAATAACAATAATAAAATCTTAATCATAAGTTTTATAGTATAAAAATTCTACATATATGAAATTCGAATTTCAATAATCATATATTTTTCTTTCGAATCGAAGATCTCTATTATATTTATATAGAAAAAAAGTGAAAAAGAGATGATGCTTTGTAAAATTTGCTGTTGGAGTGGAAATCTAAGAAAAGATAGTAATAAATTAGGTGGTCCAGATTGTGGGGGACTAAGCACTTGACTCTTGAAGTGGAGGAAAAGTGGGAGTATCAGCAAAGCATATTTTATAATCTTTAGCAACCAAATGAAAGCAAAAATTGATGGACGATAAAGGAAAAGATGAGTCAGTTCCAGCTCTTTGTCGACCACATACACAACCCCACCACATTCCTTTCAACTTAATTTCCTCTTTCACCCAATATTCATTCTTGTAATTAACACCTTTTTTGACCGAAAATCTTGTGATCAAGTGGTTTGTAAAAGTAATAACATGCTATTACTTATTGGACAAAACTATCTACTATAGAACCACTCTAAATTAATCTGTTCTAAATTAATAAAAAGAATGGTCTGAGTCAAGTAAGTATAAAAAATTAATAAGTCCTTCTATTTTAATAATTAATAGTTTTCTTTTTAAACCTAGTGTAAAATTTTGGTCCCAACTTTCGTATAAAATTAATTTTTGATAAAAACACAAAATACATTACATGATATTAATTAACAAAATGTAACCATGTTTGAGATTCTTTGATAAGAACTAGAAAAGTATTATATTACATAACATATATTTGCAAGCAAATTCTTAAGGAGTTTATTAACCAAAATGATATTTTAAGAAAATTAAATGCTATATAATTATTGGATGAGTTTAATAAATGTGAAAATTAAATAGACACATTTTTTAGACAAAATCAAATTATAAGATAAATCCTTTAAATTAATAACCACTTTTAATTAATATTTAATTATAGGTCCCAAGAGTATTAATTTAAAAAGGTTTTACTGTATTAAGTAGGCTGCAAGAACCAATTGGTGTAAACCTTTTTTTCTATATATATTTGAGATTGCTCTAGATTGAATCATTGTGAGTGAAATTTAAGAATTTACTATTTATATTGGTATAAAAAAGTTGCCTGTTCGAGGATAAGGGAAAACCGGAAAAGAATGGTAAGTGCTTAGATTTAAATCTAAATTTTAAACAGACCACATATTAAAACAATTGAGATTGCGTGAATCAATTGAACTAATTAAACCTCTAATAATTTATATATTGAAAATTAAATGAGACTGAATCATTATTTGAAGTTAGGAATTCAATAGTCAATAGATCGGCATATATGGAATCATCATTGACTAAATAAAGAATATAAAAGTAAAACAAATTGCATGTAAATTATTATATTATGAATTTACCATCGCAATAAATTATAATTAATTTAAAATTGAAAGGTTGGCCAAGGACAATGAACTTCTTCTCTATATATTTTAATTTTTTTTTCCAGTTGCTAAAACCTTCTACTTATCATCATAACTTTCTCAAAGGCAATGTTTCCTAATATATCTCATGCAATAGAGGACAGTACGAAAGGCCCTTTAGTTAGGTTCCAGTCACAAATCTAGTTTATCTACTTACAATAATAATATTTAAATAGCTAACACAGACATGTGGTTCAATTTATTCATGTTGCTTGTTTAACCAGCGGTTTGCTTCTCCATAAATTTAAAATTCAAATCTTTATATTTGAATTTTTTTATTTTTAAATAAAACCTCTTTTTTGCCCAAAAAAACAATATTAAACATTAATCCAATTAAACTGAATTAGAAGCTAGAACTACATCATTCTTATATACATGTGTGTGTGTATATATATATATATTATCTTAGCTTATTTGTTCACATATAGCAGCAGTTTCCATAGTCTGATCTCTCTTAATGAACCGAATTTTTTCTTCATATAAAACTCCTATACCCTCCAATAATGCTCTTTATTATTAGTAGTAGTCTTTTCTTAGTGTTTTAGATCATATCCGTTTATCTTTATAACTTTACTGCTTAATTTTCATAATTTAAGTATATTTTTCTCAAACTCCTGCATTTTTTTTATAATTTGGATCATTCATTAATAAGGTATAATATCATTAAAATTATCTTATAAAAAACTATGTTCCTAGAGAACACCCTATTTAACCATTAAAACTTTAGACTTTGAGCATGAGTATTGATTTAAATAATCATGTTCATACCTTTAAAGTATTGGAAGTCTGCAAGTCTAAACTTCAAATCTGATCAACTCTTATGTTTCTCTTCTTCCAAACCAAAGGTTTCTGTTGTAAAAAATAAATAAATAAAACTCTCAATCTCTGAGTAAAAGTTTAACTACCCTTTTTTCTTGAAATTGAAATTAAATATGGGGTTTTTTATAAGGAAAATATTTAATAACTGAAAATGGAGTTGTTTGGATTCGAACCCAAACTTACAATATGTTATAATTCATCTTTAAATGGGTTTTTACTAAGCCAAAAATAGATCTAAAATCTGTGGAATACTTATGCAAAGGAAAAAAAAAGAGAGAGAAAAGCTTATGGAAATTGAAGACAATAATCTCTATATGAAAAATTAATAAGATTAGTTAAAAAATGGATGTATTATTTAACAAGTCTACCCAACCCATTCTTCGTAATGTCAAAAACAATCTCTGAAATATAAATGTTTAAAAGTAAACTTTCAACCCTAATCATACCATCTGAGAAATGTGGATGGCTCAAGCAGTATGAATTTCCTTCGTTTCTATCATGTTTTTGCTTTTCATCAAACAATTTTCTTTGTAAAAGGCGTATCGAGAATGATCTGCATAGCATGCTATTCTAATTTAATCTTCCTTTTCAAAGAAAATCCTTTGAATTTTAAGCTCAAGTCATCTCAAACCTCATTGTACAAAGTCTTTATCTTCTCATTGCAGAGATTCTTGCAATTTGTTTTTTCTTTTCTTTTCTTCTTTTTCCTTATTGAAATTGAACCACAATAGAAACTCACATGAAAAATGCATTGGCAAGTAGACCTATCGATGAGTCGGATTGTTCATCGAGCACCAACTTAACTCGGGTCTTTAAATTATTTTTAAGTTTAAACTCGACTCAATCATTGCTTATAATATTAATAAATAAATTATATTTTATAATAATAATCAAATTTAAAAAGAGTTTAATGGATAATGCAAATTCAATTCAATCCGTAACAGTGTCAATGGAATCCAGCCAACTAATGAACACCTCTATATTATTAATTCAAAAAAAAATTTTCTCAATTCATTTCCGTGTATCACTAAAAAAATGTTTGGATTGGTGATGGCCAGGAATATGAATGAAGGTGCATAAACATGGCAATTGGATGTTTTCTCACGTTTTTTCAGCTTTTGCACACAAATCTTAATTAGGAAATTAGGAAACGCGACCAAGAAATGCGTGGCCGAGTAGCTTTAATGTTCCAAATTGCATGCATCATGTTCATAAAGATGACTATAACATATTGTTTTTTTCTCATTGTTTTTATATGTCGGCTAGGAATATATATATATACACACACAAACATGCACGCACACGCATATATATACACTTATGATTTTTATAATTTTATGTAATATTAATATTTTTACAAATCGACAGCTAAAATTAAGAATATACATTTATTAGTCATGTATATAACAACTAAATTATCTTCGAAATAAATGGTTTACTCTTAATAAATAAACTTCTAGTCTTCAAATTTGGAAAAGAATAACAGAAATTTAAGCAAAGTGATTATTATTGTTTTTTTATGAAGATGAAAGTCAAATTGAGGACCATAATGTAGTTGAGCTAAATCTCTGTACACTTATACCAGTAAATGAACAGACTCACAAGTGCATGTGATGCTAATGTAAGCCAACACGTCAGGCATAAAATTAGATAAAAATTAATAAGATTGTTTTTAGTATTTGATTATATTTACTTTTTATTTTTTAATATATTTTAAAAAGATATGTTACAACCTTTTAATTTTGTTTTGAAAATTAAAATCTACTGATTTTTTATGAAATATTTTTCCATAAAATAATAGATAATAGAAACAAGGGCATGATGGGTAAATAAGAATGCAACTTAATTTCAAATTAAATTTTTAACTTTAATTATATCTCTAATTGAACTCTTCTTATGAAATCAATTCTTTTTGCAGGAAAAAGTATGGGTGCTTTATCATTCTAAAGGCAGCCAGCGAATTGACTTCTTTTTGCAAGAAAAAAGGCTAACTATAAAAGGAAATTTCATTTAAATAGAGTTCTACCCACAGTCCAAATATAAACAATAATATATAATATATAAAGAAATAATTTATACACGATGGATTAATGTATCAAAAGTTGACAATTCATTATCGAGCAAACTGAAAAGATGTTAAACCTTTTTGAGCAATTTGAAAATATTTTATTTATATTTATTTTTAAAAGTTTGACATCTTTTTAATTTACATATTAATGAAATATTAACCTTTGATAATGTATAAACGCTATACACAATTAATGCATAGTATAAAAAAATAGGGAATTTTTCAATTTTATACATTAGCTCTTGTCTTTCTCTTCTGTTGGTTTAGTATTTCAGTGGCCATGTTAAGATTCCAAAGCTTTTATACTCAAATTCGGTCCACGAAAATTTTTTTTTTTAATAAATCTAGTAATTTGTAAATCTCTGTCAAATATATATAAATTAATGCAAGAATTATTGTATTTCAAAACGTGCCATACATCAAACAAGAAATAGATTTTAAATTTATTAGATTCATATATAATTTTTATTGAAATTTTAATCCGTGTCTTTTCTTTAAATTAAAAATATATATATGCATGCAAAATTTGTGGTTTATGTTTAAGTCAGAGTGCCAAAGGAAAAGAAAAATTCGTGGAGTCATCTGACTGAAGATGATTTTTCTTTCTCACACAATGGGACATCATGGGAATGGGGCAGAAAGAATTAATGAGAACAATTCTTTCATTTTCCTGGTTTTAAGTTTTAGCGACAAATTAAGGATCAATGTAGGGGACCGAAGCTCTATTTGAATGGAAAAAATTCGTATTAATTTAATTCTGTCCTTTTTATATGGAGAGATTGAAAACTAAGCTTCCCCAATTTTCATCCACTTGTTTCTCCAAGTTGAATCAGATCCTTTTCTCCTTTCATTATTTTCAATTTGATTCATTTATTTTGGGGTTTTTTAATTTGCTCATTTAATCATGGGTGTTTACCAGATTCTTTTTTGAAAAATCCATAGATTTTTTTTCATAAGTTCATATAATGATCCAATAAATACCTAGGATAAAAATAAAAAGAATAACATGATACAAAACCGATTCAAAATTAACCCGAATTAAAATTTGATAAAAAAGATCAATGAATTATGCAAAAATTAGAAGAATATTTTGTCTTTAACTGACTGACAAAAATTTTAAAATTATTATTTTTGTGTTTTACCGGATTTAAAACACAGAATATATACCGAAACCATCAAATCTATCCTTAATTATCTATATTTACTTCCGACAAGACATTCAAACAATTAAAATATAAGACTTCATTTTCGAATTCTCAAAATCTTAAGATGAACGGATAAAAATTAATGAAAATAAGAGAAGACAAGTGTCTCTACTTTTTAATATTGTTAGTAGTTTATTTATAGTAATAAATTTGTATTAAATGTAATAGTTGAAAACATCGTGAAAAACACTAGGACAACAACTTATGGACAAATCATGAAGAATCGGTCATTTATTACAGTTGTAACTTTTGTATTTTGGCATATATAGCCATGGTGGAAAAGAGGTTTTAGCTTATAGACTTTTTGACAAACAGAGCGTGTGCATGCTCGCTCGTGGGCTTGAAAGCAAAAGCCAGTTGCCCTCCTAGTTGTTTTTCCCGTTTAACACGGTTTTGAAGACTGCTTTAATGAATTTTGAGATTGTCAATGAGATTTTGGCTTAGTGGTAAAGAGAAAATTTTAAAATTTTAAAATTTATGATTCGAATTTCATTAAGTATGAGTTTAATTAGTCTAATTATTTAGTAATTTGTTTAGTTTGTTATAATTATTTACTAGTTTACCTAATTTGAGTAATGTAATTTTTATAGTTATTTATTCATGAAATGTAATATACTGATTGTAATTGTAATTTCTAATGAAATTGCTCTACTCAAAAAAAAATAATGAATTTTGAGATCATTTTACTCAACTCTATACCTACTTCATGGAACCTAATCCAAGCCACCGAATTCCAAGAGTCAGCCCCTTAGCCGTGTGCTGAAGAATGAAAGGAAATATAGTGTTAAAAAATTATTTCATGTTCTAGATTGGTGCACTAGATAGCTGTTTTTTTGGAAAACTTTAGGGCGTTTGTTACCATTTTTTGCTTTAGATTAAATATTTTGTACTTGTGTATAAGTCGAAATTATTGAGCTCGAAATTTAATTTAGTTCATTCATGCAACTATTTTAATAAGCTATTTTTAGTAAGTTTAAAGATAAAATTTCAATACTACAATTTTTTTCTCTTAAAATTATGATTTTCTTTGTACCAAAAAAATTGGAGTTCAAATTTCGGTATTTATCCTAGTTCTTTTTCTCATCGGCTACGATTTTTTTTTTGTTACAATGAAAGTCTTTGATTTAAGGAAGGTCAAAAATAAATTCTGATATTCAAATTTTAAATTTATAAAACTCTTATACCCTAGTGGTAGAAATATGACTTCTTGTTTTTATTTTTTGCTGATGGCAACACGAAATGTGTTTGAAATGGTTGGAACATGACCATTTGAAGCCAACTGTTTTTGGTTGTTTTATTCCCTTCTTTCCAACTAATTTCACTGACTAAAAGATTCATGCGTGTCCCAACGACTAGTATCATGGTGACAAAAGCAAGGGACGACATAAAATCAAAAGACTTTAGTTATTACATGAATCATAAGTCTTCACCGAGCAAATTCGACCAACCTTAAAATAGCAAAAGTCAAGAGATATTAAGTAGCAAGTTCGACTCTTCTTCCTTGCTTTTAAATATCACAACTAATATGTGTAAAGATTTCACCATTAATTTTGAAATTCATATATTAAAATAATAATTAAAAATAATGGATAACAAATGAAAATCATATACTTTTATCAAAAATTAAAAAAAAATCATATACTCGATTAGCATTGTATATATATACATGTATAAACATGAATAAATTTGATCCAAATTATTTGAAAATACTCTCATATTATTTTAAAGACGTATTGGAGCAAAATGTAAAGCATTAAATAAAAATATTAACTTAAATCGCAAAAGAATTGAATTAAACATGAAAATTTAGATAAATACGTAGAATACTGTGAAGAGTTTCCACCAAATAAACATAGTAATATAATTTAAGCAAATAGTGATATATAATGTCAAGAAAGTTATTATTTTTAATATCATAGATGGATTTTTAAATTTTGTTAACGAATTTAAAATATAACCAGATGTTTTATTATTATTTTATATTTTGATATATTTTAATGAAATATGTGATAATCTTCAAATCTCGTTATTGAACTAAAAAAAGAATAATTCGACTAATCGTTTATTGTTTTAAATCCAATCTCTTATAATAGAGTCTCAAATTTTAATGGCTAGAATTTTCATTTCAAAAAAATGCATTTTATATCTAAATTGAACTATTTTTTTTTTGTATATGATGCACTGACAGTGTATAATTTCTATACAATATCAATGCATAAGAAGTTGACACCTCATCAATTAATAAATTAAAAAATATACCAAGCCCTTAAAAGTAAATATAAATAAATTTTTTTAATTTGATCATAAGGGTTTATTGATGATGTGTCAATTTCTGATTCATTGATAGTGTATACAAACTATACATTATCAGTGTATCATATATAAATATATTTTTAATATTTAAAAGAGTTATGCTAAGGAATGTGCATTTTTAAAGCTAATTAATATAATAATACTAATAATTTTGTATTAAATACAGTAATTGATAATTTTATTCGTGATTTTCAAAGTATTGTGTAGAGATATTATTTTATATAATATTATTAAAACATAATTTTAGAACACTCGATTATAAAATCTTATCTAATAAAATGAATTTGTGGATAATAGGAAAGAATGTTACATGGTCATTACCTCTTTCCTCATAAAACTAGCTTATTAAGTTATACAAAGTGCTCGTACATATATACTCAATGACTTTCATTTTCGTATCCAATAGATTGAAGCACTCTATCTACTTGTATACGGGAGATGTGACATGATATTTTCTTTCATCTAATTTTGCAACATCTTTTTTTCTTTTTCTTTTTTAACAGTCAAAGAATTTTCGAACTAATTTACACATCTCTAAACTAATCTCTCATTGGACGATTTTAAAAGCATACTCCAAAGTCTTATCTAAGGCATTGGGTAAAGAAAGAAAGAGACATGTCAAGGGTCTGGGCCAATTTGGATAAATTTGAGCCTAACCCTAAAATGCATGGAACCTTACCAGAACCATCCTAGTGGGATGGGACCAAATCAACCCTGAAATGGTCCATATCATTGGCCTTTTCCCCACGAAACCTCCCTACTTTATTTCTCTCTTATCTCTTTATAATTTATAAGCAAAATAGCCAAATAAGCCCTCGACCTTAAGCCAAAATAGAATTAAGTGCTCAACCTTTTATTTCGTGAAAATCAGTCCATAAACTTTTATTTCAGTGGAAATAAACCCTCAACCTTCTAAAATTATGCAATTAAGTCCAAATCTGTCAAATGACACTAACTGCCGTTAGTATTGCACACGTGGCATGACACGTGGTAGCCAAGTAAGCTATCCACGTCAGCTTTCACTAACGGCAGTTAGTGTCATTTAACAGATTTGGACTTAATTGCATAATTTTAGAAGGTTGAGGGTTTATTTCCACTGAAATAAAAAGCTTATGGACTGATTTTCACGAAATAAAAGGTTGATGGCTTAATTCCATTTTGGGCTTAAGGTCGAGGGCTTATTTGGCTATTATTCCTAATTTATATATATATGCATTGCAATGCATTGTTTTGTTACATCAAATTGATACATATCTATTCCATTATGACATTTTCTTAAAATGAATCTAAATTTAATGTAGAAATCTAATATTTTTTGGTATCGAGAATGACAAAATTAATAAGCTTTTTTCATGCGTGGTTTTTCTTAAGTAATATGAAATGACTTTCATATTCAAGTAACTCTTGAAGTTTATATTAAAAAATATTAAAATTTACTTGAAAAAAAATCAAATTCTTTTTAAATATATATGATTGGTTTTTCAACCAAAATTAAGCAATCGTCTCTAGCATGCATCTATTATACAAATAGAAGGCCTACTACACTGACTCAAGGATTAAGCCATTGTGTTTTATGGGCTGTTTCTAGTAGAGCTAGGGCCTAGACTTAAAACCTCTACCATTTTCCATCAGGCCTGCAAGGCGTTAGGGCCCTTGAAAACGCCCAAAATTAATTGACAGGCTTGCCCAAAGTGAAATTTCATGCAAAATATTTTGGGATTTTTAATGTTTTCTTAATTAAGGTTAGAATTCATAATTTTAAACACAATTAGATAATATACCATAAAAATGGCACAAAAAAAATATATGAAAGTTATATAGATTAAAGTTTTCATACAAATTTTTGGTGAATTTAACAAAAATTGCAAAATTTATTTATATTTAACATTTTTTTTGTGTAATCACATGTAGTCACATCTATTTTACAATATAAGATTAATTCCGTTCGAATCGAAAGTAGTCAATAATAAATTTCTCCCAATAATAACGATTTCAAAATTTAAATCATATCATATATAAAAAAAAGTTCATTTTTATTTCTTCTAATTACTTGTTGGTACATATTTTATTAATTATAATGCAATAAATTTCGTATCTTATATAGTTTGTTATGAAATGAAAACAACACACTAAATAACATTTATAAAGCCAAACATCCAACACCAAAACCAAACCAGTTGAAAGTACTGTTGTTGTCATATTGGCTTCGTCTTACCTTGCATGTAAACTTCCCCTCAAATAATACTTTCAGGAATCTCCATGAAAACTGAAAACCCAAAACAAAAAGAAACAAAAACACAAACACGCTTAAACTCTGAAATCTAGAAAAGATCAAGAATGTCGAGAATGGAACGGTTGCCAACAGGACATGAGCTCCGATCGGCCCACACTTCCCTGGAACAAACCCTGCAAAAGGTGTGTCAGCATGGAATAAACGCCGCCCCTTTCTTCCTCTCCATACACACGCAGCACAACCAGTCGCAGCTTCCGGCGATTCCGCCTACGCCTGCAGCAGCTTCAACATTATTGTCTTTCTTTTTCTTCTTATTCCAATCAACGCCCTCCGTTTCTTCAATTAATCTCATCAATGTCTTTAACTCCGTGGGACTGGGACCCAAGTTGGTCGCCAGCGCCATTGCCAAATTCATCCCTGAACCTAGCGTGGCTAGCAGTGGGGTGCTGGCACTGTTCTCTGTTTGATTCTGAATGCGGTTCTGCATTTCAGCTGCTTCTTCTTCATCGTCGTCTAGGATTGAAACGGTGGAAATTCTGGCTCTGGGACAGTGGGACTCCAGGCGGCTCCGCAGCAACCCATGGCCTTCAATCCGCGCCTGTGTTTCGGATTCTTCCACTTCGTAATTCTTCTGTCTATGACAATGCTCTCCATTTTTCTTACCCTGCTTGAACAACTCTACGCTTTTGCCTTTTTTTCTGCATGTATATAATTAGCTGCAAAGTTCAGAGTCGTCGTTTTACGAATCAAAGAAAACCGAAATGTAAAATGAAAATGAAAAGAACAGACAAAGATCCATGGATGAATGAAATGCATGCAGACATACCTCAAACTAGCTTAGCAGCAGGAGGAGTGTATGGTAATTGGAAGAAGCGAAACCTGAAACCAGGGACAGGATAGCTGGTGAATATAAAAGAGAATTGTTGGTATAGAGGAACCGCGTCATGATGGAGATTCTGATAAGTCGATCATGATCAGTTTGCCGGATGGCCATTAGAAGTTTTGTGGGTCCTGAGTCTGGATGCTTTTCAGGAAATTATGCAACGTAACCCTAGTCTTTATATAGCTCTGATCTCTCTCTTTAATGGGTACTCTACTCTAAAATTATTGTTTAAATTATGCTGTTTGCATTTTTTTGATTAATTTGGAATAAAGTAGCAAAAGTTAGATCTGATAATTTTAGAGGTCATGCAATGACATGATACAAAACGACAAAAAATAAAATTACATTACAAAAAGTATCATTTCCAGTATCAACACAAATTTTGATACAATAATCATCAGAATCTACATGACATGAATATAGTTTAAGACAACACAAATTTTAAACATGAATTACCCAATTTAACCACCAATTTTGTACACGAATTGCCGGATGAACTGATATGGTAATGAAAACTGAGGCTGTCTGACTGTTTCGTATATTAAATAGCCATTGTTAACTTTAGACTGGATGCATGCTAGAATGAAGGGAGTGGGAATACTTTATATCGAATAGAAATAAGACATGTCACAAAAAAACAAAGAATAGAAATAAGACATGCGAACAACTTTTTAAAATGATAATCTCGAAAAAGTAGATCAATGGGACATGATTCTAATTTCTGCTTCACAAAGTCAAAAAGCCATGAAATCCGGCGATTATGAGTCCGGTATGCAACAGCCCTAAACAGGATGAAAAAGAAAGTAAATGATTAGCAGCAACATGCAATGATCATTAGTAACATGAGTCGTTTCGACTTTGGGTCTTCGATGAGCCATGCCAAGTGACTTCACAGGGCTTCTAATATCTTCACCATGCATGATTGCATTTGAATATGATAAAGTTCAAATTCAGCTCGTATAAATTCAGTGGATGAAGACTCAAAAGAGATCAACTTCACCGGATTCCAGCTACATTTATTCGAACAAAGACAGTTTTCAGTGGATGTGCAACATGAGAAACCATAAAATGAATGTGTTCTACTTGGACTTTTCTATGGAATAGAAACCAAATGAATGAATATTAAACAAGAATGCTCTCGTGGCACAAGTTTTCCCAAAAATGGTTCAGGTTAAATATGTCTCAGCAATACACAGGATCATTCCAAGCCGTCATTTTCAAGAAGAAAAAGGCTGCAGACAACAGGATCAGCAGTAGTTTAGATTCTTTCTATGCACTTACAAACGTAATCCATCTAGATAAGTAGATAAACCATGCTACAACACAGAAAATAAATCCTGTGGATGAATCATGATTTTGGGACATTAAAAATGAAAGAATAAAAAAAACCAGCCTATTCCATTCGAAGAAAAAAAGATGCATAATTTGCCTATAGCTGCTTTACTGTCAATTTGTCCACTTAGACCATAACATGGAAGATAAGTAACTTTCAAATTATCCAAATCGGTTGTCCTTGTTAAAACATGCATGATGGCAATAAACTTACCTTGTTACGAATCAAAAGTCATCTCTGCTAGCAAATGTATGTACAATTTAGTTGAGTCTTGTTCTTCTCAATCCCAAATAAAAAAGCAGGCAGGTTCCATAGCAATCTATACACGAAAAACCAATTCTTTTTTTTTTTTTGGTTACACACGAAAAACCAATTCAGCACCATAGTAGAGAAGATTTTCAGGAACAGTCAGATCTATAATGTAAGGTAGAATGAAATTATTTGACTTTCATCAACTGAAAACTGAAAACAACTTTAAAGAATATAGCTTTTAGCTCAAAGTCATTATACATGTAAATTGTACACAAAATTTACAAACTTTTAAATACCCAACAAATTATTTTTAACTATAATCTAAAAAATGCATCAATAAATCTAACAAGGACAAGTAAATCTTACAATATATTTGAAATTCCGTTTAAGCACCCACTTATTCACAAAAGGGTCCCCACATGGTCAAAACTGACAAATGGAAACGTTAGGGTTAGGAACGTATAGAAAATCAAAAGATGAACTTGAAGACCAATATAAGGCTCAACTGCAGAGAGTGCTGAACATATACGAACCACGTTAGAAGGAATTGCCACTAGATAAATATAGAAACCCCAACTAATGTGCAAAAGAATTCAGCAAAATCAAGCAGATAACAGGACCTCCAATGCTTGACTATAGATATTTGTCCTTGATTGATAATATGGATGAAAGAAACATGAAATAAATGCACAAAGGAAAATAGAAAAAGGAAGTTACCCACAGTTATAAGAACCTTTGAACTACATCTATGCCAAGAGAATCCTGAAATTGTAAAAATATGAAAATAATAGTACCTTATTCCATGGCATGATAACTCCTAATAGATTCAAGGAATTTGTAAAAACAGATTCATACTCAGTTTGATATGTGCTGCATCATCTCCTATTTTCTATTTAGTATTTATCATAGCCCTCTTGCAGCATCAAATGACGGTAGCTACGACCACGTACAATTCGCTGCCAAAGATACTGAAGCAAGTTCTGGTAACTCAATTGCATTCGCTCCTGGATAAGCCTGTAAATTCAACATTAAGACATGTGAGCATATGATACTCATGAGCATGCAACACTCCTATTCCCCTTTCTGTAGTTTCTATCACTTACCATCTTACAAGGCACCTCTGAATACCTTTAGAGATGGGACGAATTATAGAAGGATCCCTTTGAGCATAGAGCAAGCCATCCTAGAAAGGGAGATTTTGGAAAAAAAAATAGATTTAATTTCCCATGCATACAAAACTGTCTGTCCCAGTGCGACAGAAGATCAGTTTTGGAAGATAATTATAGCATGCTGTCTGTTCGAAATATCAAGTTTTCAGTACATGTATACATAAGATTTGGCAAAACTTTTGGGCAAAAAAAAAGGCCAAATAAACCAAATACTACCACCAATACAGCAAGACTTTAAAGCAATAAGGAACTGAATTCCAATGCAAGTTTTGGTAATTGGACAAAAGTTGGAGTTGGCTAAAAGATTTAAAACAATCCTTAAATTTCAAATCTAAGGCCACAGTAAATTGTAAAACAACAGAAATGTGAATGCAGAAGGAAATACCTCCACTAATGCAACAGCAGCAGGATCATCCAAGATCTCCAGGTTACAGTCAGCCAGATAATTAACCTCTGATCTCTCTCTTTAATGGGTACTCTACTCTAAAATTATTGTTTAAGTTATGCTGTTTGCATTGATTAATTTGAAATAACGTAGCAAAAGTTAAATCGATATTTTACTACATAATAATAATAATAAATAAGAATAATAATAATAATTTTCTATTTTTGTTTGCATTTTCTATTTTTGTTTTAAGGTTGTTTACTGCCATGGGAGATGGATATCATAAACAATGCATTTACCCCACTTTGTCAAGCCAGATACATTTTCATGAAACCTGTAGAAACAGCCAACAGGTTGGATAAATCATGCAACCGACCAGTCCTTTACACGTATAAAATTTTTACATTTTAAAAATAAAAATATAAACACTATAATTTAAATCTCAAACCCGTATACTTTTCACGGTTTTATGAATTTTATTTACTTAACTTTTACTATTAATTTTTTTTTGTTAATTATTATTTCTATGACCCACAAACCTACCTCCACTTGACATTGTTAGAACCTTTGAAACCTCTCTTGAACCTTCCCTATAAATACCCCCAAACGTTTCTTGCGCTCTTCATTAAAGAAATCCAAGCTTTTGCATAGCACCCAGAGTAAAAGAGTGAGACTTTGAGAGATTTTAGGAAAGAAACAATTAAGTTTCAAGAAAAATGGCAACTTTTTCTCATCGAGGCAAAGCTGAGGTCTGGGATTTAAGCTGTTGCAATGGGAAAAGTTGTGGGGGGAACATCGATCCACTCGCCGTCCTTAAGAAGCTGCAGGCCGCTAACCTTGGCGTCTTGGAAGAGCAAAATGATGCCACCAGCGTCTGTGTGGGCTCTGAGCCCCTTGATTTTGTCTGGTGTTGGGCATGGTGGGTAGCTGCTGACTTTGGTGCCAAAGGTTGGACCTTTTGCGCCATAGAAGGCCTTTTTCAGGTACCCTTTTTCAAGTCCAAGGTTCTCACACAACCAGTCAAGCAGCTTCCTCTGCAACTTTCTCCAATTTCAGAGCAAATTCCTTCATCACCTTCCTGCATTTTTTCAATTGGATTAGGCAATTGAAAGCATTAAGCAACGCTAACAGCCCTGGGAAAGAATGGAAAATTCATTGTGGTCCATGTTGACACCTAATTTTGTCCCTTTTTGTTATTATTACTATTATTATTATTTATTTATATTTATTTTTATTATTTGTATTATTATCATTATTATTGTCTTTATTATTATTATTATTATTATTATTATTAGTGCATGTCGTAAAACAAAGGTTTTTTGAAAAAATTTTCTTTTATTTGTATTTTCTTTAATTATTATTATTGATTAGAAAATGTTTTAAAAAAAAATAATAATGAAATTTAAATTTGAGTAAATGAGAAAATATTAAATTTAAGTAAACAAAGCCCGATGATGGGATGTCATGAAACTCACAAGTAGTGATTTCTTGACTGATCCCTAGGTGAGAAGAGTCTACTAAATGTTGCCAAAAGTATTGGAATATTTAGTATGATTTTTCAATAATTTTTATTTTTATTAAAATGAAAATAAATAAGTTCTTTTAAAATTAATAAGAAAATTTAAAATTCAATTAAATGAATTTCCGATGATGGGATGTTACGGAAGTCACAAGTAGTGATTCCTAACTGATCCCTAGGTAAGAGAAATTTCACTAAATGTTGCCAAAAGTATTGGAATATTTAGTGTGGTTTTTCAATACATAAGCTTTTATCTTGAAAATATTTAATAATAAATATAAACAAATAAGATCAACAAAAATAACAAAATAAATAAAATAACAAAATGAAAATAAACAATGAATACGCTAAATAAGAAAGTAAAAATGAAAATTATATGCATTAATTATTTGCATCATATGCTTCAAATGTTAATATTAAAGAATGGAATTCGTCCGATGATGGGATGCTACGGAAGTCACAAGTAGTGATTCCTAGCCGATCCCTAGGTAAGAAGAGTCTGCTAAATGTTGCCAAAAGTATTGGAATATTTAGTGTGATTTTTCAATAAACGAATTTTCATTTTTTTAAAAAAGTAAAAAAAATCAAATAATGTAAAGAATAAAGAAATAATAAGTGAATCAAATGGACATGCATACGCATCATTATCTGTTTGCACCGCATGCATTCATGTGAATTAAATAATGTGGGTCCCACCGATGATGAGATTCTATAGAAGTCACAAGTAGTGATTCTTTAGAAATCTCTAGGTGAGGAGAATTATTTCGAATGTCGCCAAAAGTATTGGGATATTCGATTTAATTTTTCAATAAAAGGGATTCATGTTACTTTTAAAATAAAACTTATTTTAAAATTTATAATAATGCTTTATTCAATAAAAAATGTGAACCCTCCGAGGATGAAATTCTATAGAAGTCACAAGTAGTGATTCTTTAGAAATCTCTAGGTGAGGAGAATTATTTCAAATGTCGCCAAAAGTATTGGGATATTTGATTTAATTTTTCAATAAATGGGGTCCAGGTTAATTTTCAAAGGAAATTTTTAAACATACATGAAATAATAATTTTCAAGCCAATACACGAGTTGTCTAAATAAGAAAATTAGTGTTAAACCAAGACTATTTTATTAAAATCAAAAGATACCACGTAGTTAGGATGGTACCGTTTTCTAACGGGCGTTATGAGGGTGCTAATCCTTCCTCGTACGTAACCGAACCCCCGAACCCAAATCTTGTTTTCGTAGACCAAAGAAATTGTCTTTTTAATAAAATTTAATTAATTTTGAGATTTTGTTAAAAAGATAAGTATTTTTAGGTGACCAATCACACCTAATCAAAAAAGATTGGTGGCGACTCCCACTTTTGTTTTCTAAACATTTTTTTTCGAATTGATCGTCGAGCGCGAAGCCGTTACGACAGTCCAAATATCTGAGTTCATTCAGAAACCTGTAATTTTATCTCTGGTTTTTACCTGTATTCATCACTGAGATCTGGGATTTCAGCCATGTTTGATTCAGGGAGATGGCGCAACGAGAATATGCTTTCCCAATCCATGTCAGTCACCTCCGCCTGGAGGCCTTCCGGGGCCTTGCTTGCCACAAGCTCCTTGAACCTCTGCTCCATGCTTTTCTTGTAATGCTTTTTTGTCAATCTTTCAACCGTGTCCAGAAAATCACGGGGAATCCCATGGTTCAGCAGCTGATATCAGCACAAGAAATGAAGAAATACCCACATTAGCAAGATACTTAGGAGACATGTAGAGAAAGAGAATTTTTAAATATACTCCACTTTTTACTCTTCATACTCCAATTCTTTTGTAGTGAACAGTAACTTATTGAAGAATTTGAGGTATGAAGAGTAAAAAAAAGAGTTCATTTAGAAATTCTCGTAGAGAAATATATATTCACCATAGCTAGGTAGGCTTTGATACCTCAAAGAAGCCCCATTTCTCACAGGCATCCTTGATTTGCTCCATGACTGCTGGTCTCTCCCCACCATTGAGCTTCTCTAAGTTGATCACTGGGAAAGCCTCCATTTTTCTTGAAACTTATTTTTTTCTTACCTAAAATCTCTCAAAGTCTCGCTCTTTTACTCTGGGTGTTTTGCAAAAGCTTGGATTTTTTATTGCAGGGTGCAAGAAACGTTTGGGGGTATTTATAAGGAAGGTTCAAGAGAAGTTTCAATGGGTCTAACAATGTCAAGTGGAGGTAGGCTATGGGTCATAGAAATAATAATTAACAAAAAAAAAAAGAAAATAATAGTAAAAGTAAAGTAAATAAATTTCATAAAACCATGAAAAGTTTATGGATTTGAGATTTAAATTTTAGTGTTTATATTTTTATTTTTAAAATGTAAAAATTTTACAATTTTAAGATTCGAATAGTTCTGTAAATTTTTTAACTTTAGCACTTGTATACTTGCTTTTAAAAATGTAAGAATCCTACAAATTTAAAATTTAAAATTTGAATTTTAATATTTGTGCTATCACTTTTAAAATACAAAAATTTTACAGATTTAAAATTCAAATAATTCTACAAATTTATAATTCAAATGTCAACATTTTTATTTTCAATTCTAGAATGCAAAAATTCTTCAAATTTAATATTCAAAACTCAATAGCTATCATTCTCTTCTCCAAATCAAAAATTTTATTGCAAAAAAAAAATTGTAGAAGACTTAAAAATTATAAGTGGACCCGTCATGAATGTTATCTAAGGCTAAAGTTGCCTTGCCGAAGTTGCTATCTACTCTTCGGGTTGCGTCCTTTGAGTGCCATTGGTGATTGGACCCACATTTTCTTACAAATTTTGACCAAAACCAAGCCAATCCCAAGCCAACCAGGATCCCACCACTCTCTGATGCTTCAGAAATTGATGCTTCAGAAGTTGCACGGCTCTTTCACACCATTCCACCCGTGGACCGTGGACCGTGGAATAACCCAAATGTTTGACGGCCCTTCTATTAATCATATACCATTTTTTTTAATCCAGTTATTCGTGTTTATCGTATTATATAAAATTATTTTTATTTTATGTAAAATATAAAAATAGTTCAATTCTAACTATCAAATATTTTTTTGTAACAAAAAAAGTTTTTCCTTTGGGTTTGTCTCCGTCCCACATCGAGTGTGTAGTGTTGTGGTGTGTGTGTTTATAAGGAATTCCATGCTAACCCAAACCAATCGATTTTGGAGTTAGTGATGTGTTCCTTCCCTGAAAAAAAAAAAAATATTTTTTTGTAACAAAAAAAGTTTTCCAAATAAATTTGATAATTTTACATATGATACTGACTCATCTTTTCCTTTTTCAAGTAAATATAAAAAACCTCATATTCAATTTCAATTTCAAGATAAAAGGTAGTTAAACTTTGCTCAGAGATTGAGAGTTTTATTTATTTATTTTTTACAACAGAAACCTTTGGTTTGGAAAAAGAGAAATATAAGAGTTGATCAGATTCGAAGTTCAGACTGTTGAGAAATTATTTAGTGGGCCTACATATATCAATTAATTGTACATTACAAGCTATCTATTTAGTCCACTTAATAGTGATTAAATAAAGTTTAAGTTATTGGACTTTAGAACATCTCAAATTAGTATGGGCTTTGCAATGTGTAGAGAACCAATATTTTATTTTATTTTCATGATGGACCAAAATAAAATAAAATATACTTTAAGTATAAATAGGTTATAGTCCCCGGTCTAAACAAAAACTTAATTCTCACAACATATCCCATCGCTGAGTGAGATACAGATTCTCTCAAAAGGTTTAGACGTGGAAGACTCTAACCTCAAGAAATCCATTCCAATGGATTCAGGTACGCTTCCGTATTAGTCTTTTCTTGATGATTAAACATGAAATCCTGGGTGTATTTATCTGTATTAATTTTCCTACAAGTGGTATCAAGAGCCTATCATGTTTGATCATTGAGAATTAAAAATTATTGTGTAAAACCTTTGGGCTTTTATTCCTTATGGAATAAGGATTAAAATCATGTAAACAAGTTCTGGAATATTGTCTCATGTTTGATGAATTTTATTTTTAAAATTCTTTAAATCCCGAAATTAAAATTTAACCAAAACAATAATATTTTATGTGTCTTAATTCAAATTGATTAAGGATAATTGTTTCTTGTGACTTATATGGTTGAGTCAAAGTCACAATTTCGGTAAAATTTTGTGTTTTGGTTAAAAGAAATCAAGAAAAGGAGAAAGGGTTTTTTATGGATATTTTCTTGCATCTTTCTTGATCAAATTCGTCACAAATCTTTGTTGTTTTTGATCTGATTTTGCATGGGTTTTGTAAAACAAGATGTTGATTTCATGAATATAAGTTGAATTTTGGTGAAAATCGATCAAAAAGAGGCATAAAAAAAACGAAAAAATCAGAACAGACCTGAACGGGTCTGTTCAAGAAGCCTTCCGGGTCAGGTCGACCCGGCTAGGCAGAGAAGATGAGAAACAGTCCCGTCTGGGACTGTTTCCCACGCGCCACCTTCCAGTGGCCTTCTGGCCACCAAAGTTTCCAGTCCACTATATTTTATTATTTTAAAATTTTTGGTGATTTTTATGAAATTTTTTGAAATTATTAAATATTTATTATTTAATATTCATTATAATTTCGGTGTTTTGATATATTATGCATGTATTTTCTGAAATTTTGTTTCATGATAAAATATTTCATGATATTTTGAGTTGATTGACAGTACTCACTCTCCCTATTGATGTGAATTAATTTGTGTACTCTCAATATTTTTTATATGTGCATAATATGTTAAAAATAAATAAAGTTCAAAATAAATTAAATTGATGTAAAATGTCACCAAAGTGACCTCTTTTATGTTAATTTATTTATTTTGAAAATTAAAGTTGTTATTTAAGAATTTAAATGACTGTGTTTTTTAATCCCTGCGGAAAATAATCGGCCCAAAGGAAGGTTATTTTTTGGCCGGATTACAAACACAATAAGGTAGTAAATATGTGATAAAATTATTTTTTACCATGCATGCAATATGTCGGCCCAAAGGAAGGTATGTTGTTGGCAAGGATTTGATTATCAATATTTACTAATAAAGTTTAAGAGTACCGCTTACGAATTAAAATTTCTGTCCAAAGACTAAATTTTAATGTTGTGCTTGGTATCTTATATGGCCCAAAATTATCGTTTGTTAATTGTGAGCTAATTATTGTTGTTTTTCTGTTTACAGTAAATGTTTCTTCTATATCTGCCAATTTGAATAATATTCCGGTGCTTAACGACACTAATTTCGAGAAATGGAAGGAGCACGTTACTATTGTGCTTGGGTGTATGGATCTAGACTATGCGATCAGGTCTGACAAACTCCCGCCCCTGCTGATGATAGTACAGCTACGGAAAAGGCACTTTATGAAAAATGGGAGCGTTAAACCGCATGAGTCTGATGATTATGAAGCACTCAATTCCGGATACCATTAGAGGCGCAATGCCTGAGGAAGAAAATGCTAAGAGTTTCCTACAACGAATTGCAGACAGGTTCACTGCAAATGAAAAAGTCGAAACAAGCACCATCCTGTCTAAGCTTGTTTCAATGCGGTATAGCGGTAAAGGAAACATAAGGGAATATATTATGGAAATGTCTAATCTTGCTACAAGACTAAAGGCACTAAAGTTAGAGTTGTCTAAGGACATTCTCGTGCACTTAGTCTTAATATCTCGTCCTGCACAATTTAGTCCTTTTAAAATAAGTTATAACACTCAAAAGGAGAAATGGACTCTTAATGAGCTCATTGCTCAGTGTGTGCAAGAGGAAGAGAGGTTGAAACAAGAGAAGATAGAAAGTGCTCACTTAGCATCTTCTTCCAATGACATTGCTGCCAACAAAAAGAGAAAAAGGAACACAGGAAAAGGCACTGCAAATACTGAAACTTCACAGCCTAAGGGGCAACAGAAACAAGATAAGGTGATCACTTGTTTCTTTTGCCATAAAGGTGGTCATGTGAAGAAAGATTGTTCCAAGTATGCTAAATGGCTTGCCAAAAAGGGTAAACTTCTTAACTTTGTTTGTTCTGAAGTTAATTTGGCTTTAGTACCCAATCACACTTGGTGGATAGATACAGGTGCAACTACCACATAAGTGTGACTATGCAGGGTTGTCTAAGGAGGAGAAAGCCAACTGATGTTGAAAGATTCATCTACGTAGGAAATGGCGAAAGAGCTCCTGTTGAGGTTGTTTGTTTATTTAGATTAAAGTTAGAATCTGGTTGCTATTTAGATTTGAAAGAGACTTTTTATGTACCGTCATTTAGACGAAATTTGATTTCTATTTCTTCTTTGGACAAATCAGGATATTCTTGTTCATTTAGAAATGGAAAATTTAGTCTTTTCCAGTATTCAAATCTTATTGGCACAGGTTCTTTAGTTGATAATCTATATAAATTAGATCTTCATGCCTCACACATTAATGAATCCTTGCATATAAATAATTGTGGTACAAAGCGCAAATTAATTAATGAGAATTCTTTCATGTTATGGCACAGGCGTTTAGCACATATTTCTGAACAAAGAATAAAGAGGCTTGTGTCAGAAGGAATTCTTGATTCCCTTGATTTTTCAGATTTCAAAATCTGTGTTGAATGTATTAAGGGAAAACAAACAAATATCAAGAAAACTGGTGCTAACAGGAGTTTAAACGTCTTGGATTTAATTCATATTGATATTTGTGGTCCATTTCCTACGGCTTCTTGGAATGGTCAACAGTATTTTATTACTTTCATAGACGATTATTCTCGTTATGGGTACCTATACTTGATTCATGAAAAGTCTCAGGCATTGGACGTTTTCAAAACCTATAAAGCTGAAGTTGAAAATCAACTTGGTAGGAAAATTAAAGCCGTTAAATCTGACCGTAGAAGTGAATATTACAGTAGATACGACGGATCAGGTGAACAACGTCCGGGCCCTTTTGCAAAGTATTTAGCAAAATGTGGCATTGTTCCTCAATACACCATGCCAGGGACTCCAAGTCAAAATGGTGTAGCTGAGAGACGAAATCGGACCCTAAAGGACATGGTTAGAAGAATGATTAGTCATTCTTCTTTGCCAGACTCACTTTGGGGAGAAGCCTTAAAGACTGCAGTGTACATTCTTAATCGAGTTCCAAGCAAAGCAGTAGCTAAAATCCCATATGAATTATGGACAGGAAAGAAGCCTAGTATTAGGTACTTACATGTTTGGGGTTGTCCAGCTGAGGCTAGGCCATACAAGCCTAACGAAAGGAAATTGGACTCAAGAACAATAAGTTGCTATTTTGTTGGATACTCAGAAAGATCGAGAGGTTTCAAGTTTTATGATCCCTCAAATAGATCCTTTTTCAAAACAGGGAATGCTAAATTTATTGAGGATGTTGAATATGATAAGGGTGCTAAACTCAGGAATTATGTTTTTGAGGAAGAACATGTTACAGTTCCTACAGTTGCAATTGAGAATGATCAGACAATTATGTCTAACATTATTCAAGATGCAAATCCAGACTATCAAGACACTCCTGGGTTACCACCGTATCATATTGAAGAGCAACAACAACCTCAATTGGAAGTGCCATTAAGGAGATCCTCGAGAGAGAGGAGATCGGCGATTCCAGATGATTATATCGTTTATCTCCAAGAACATGAGTTTGATATAGGACTAGAGGATGATCCAAAATCTTTTAGTGAAGCCAAACAAAGTGTTCAATCTCATAAATGGATTGAGGCCATGAAAGATGAGATGAAATCAATGGAGGATAATGACGTTTGGGATCTTGTCGAATTGCCTAAAGGAGCAAAACTGATTGGTTGTAAATGGATTTTCAAAACCAAGAGGGATTCGAAAGGCAATATTGAAAGATATAAAGCACGTCTAGTTGCCAAAGGTTTCACTCAAAAGGAAGGCATTGATTATAAAGAGACTTTCTCTCCGGTTTCATCGAAAGACTCTTTTAGAATCATTATGGCACTTGTAGCTCATTATGATTTGGAGCTACATCAGATGGATGTAAAGACAGCGTTTCTCAATGGTAACATTGAAGAAACAATATATATGGAGCAACCAGAAACTTTCGTGTCGGATGAATCGAAACATTTGGTGTGCAAATTAAAGAAATCCATCTATGGTTTAAAACAAGCATCCCATCAATGGTATCGAAAATTTGATCAAGTGATCATCTCTTTTGGTTTTAAGGAGAACACTGTTGGTCAATGTATTTATCACAAGATCAGTGGGAGCAAGTTTATTCTTCTGGTGTTATATGTCGATGATATCTTGCTTACAAGTAGCGATATAGGCTTATTGCATGAAATCAAAAGATTTCTTTTAAATAAATTTGAGATGAAAGATCTTGGGCATGCATCTTTTGTGTTAGGCATACAGATCCATCGAGATCGTTCTCGAGGAATACTTGGCTTATCACAAAAGGCTTATATCGATAAGGTGCTTAGCAGATTTGACATGAAAAACTGTGCATCAGGAGACACGCCCATTGCTAAGGGTGATAAATTCAGTTTGCTTCAATGCCCAAGAAATAATATTGAAAAGGAAGAGATGCAGAAGATTCCTTATGCTTCAGCAGTAGGGAGTCTCATGTATGCTCAAGTTTGTACGCGTCCGGACATTGCGTACATAGTTGGTATGCTTGGCAGATATTTAAGTAACCCTGG
Organism: Heritiera littoralis; assembly: GCA_031772115.1. NCBI lineage: Eukaryota > Viridiplantae > Streptophyta > Magnoliopsida > Malvales > Malvaceae > Heritiera > Heritiera littoralis. The sequence continues at coordinate 1,421,573 of JAPDPK010000059.1, read as the reverse complement.
AATGGATCATTGGAAAGCAGTAAAGAGGGTTATGAGGTATTTACAGAAAACTAAAGATTACATGCTCATATATCGGAGGTCAGATCATTTAGAGATCGTTGGGTATTCAGACTCCGATTTTGCTAGTTGCCTCGATAGTAGAAGATCCATTTCTGGTTATGTTTTCATGTTAGCTGGAGGAGCTGTGTCTTGGAAGAGTGTAAAGCAGTCACTCATAGCTTCTTCCACCATGGAAGCAGAGTTTATAGCTTGCTATGAGGCATCAAACCATGCAATATGGTTGAGGAATTTTATCACTGGGCTATGCGTTGTCGATGGCATTGAGAGGCCATTGAAGATTTATTGTGATAATAAAGCCGCAGAATTATACTCTAAGAACAACAGAAGCTCGTCGAAGTCAAAGCATATTGACATCAAGTTTCTTGTTGTTAAGGAGAGAGTTCAGAGTCTTCAGATATCTATTGAATATATCAATATGAACTCCATGATTGCGGATCCGCTTACTAAGGGTGTACCACCTAAAGTCTTTCATGAGCATGTAGCTCGTATGGGTGTGGTTCACTTTGATGAGATGCTTGTATAGTGGGAGTTTGTTTCATTTATATTCATTTGTTATTGAGACATTTTCTGATCAGAATAAAGTATTGTTGTTATTACTGAAACTCTGAAATAAAGTATTATTCTTTCAAATTGCAGTTGAGCCTAAAGTTTTGAAAGTAGGACCAGTTGGAAATAGGCATGTTTAAGAGATCACCTTGCATGTAATTTCCATGCTACACATCCATACTTGATCTATGTCGTTGATTATATTAATATACGTGACCATTGATGGGTCTAGTTATGGAATATATGTAACGAAGATCGCTTTGATCCTATGTTAGTATAATTGATGGACCAGATTGTTTAGAGATATTGCCTTATGATGATAGCAAGTTTAGAGCTCTTAAAGTTATTTTAAAATGTACAATTATCAGGTGACATATGTGGCCCAAGTGGGAGATTGTTGGGAAATTATTTAGTGGGCCTACATATATCAATTAATTGTACATTACAGGCTATCTATTTAGTCCACTTAATAGTGATCAAATAAAGTTTAAGTTATTGGACTTTAGAACATCTCAAATTAGTATGGGCTTTGCAATGTGTAGAGAACCAATATTTTATTTTATTTTCATGATGGGCCAAAATAAAATAAAATATACTTTAAGTATAAATAGGTTATGGTCCCCAGTCTAAACAAAAACTTAATTCTCACAACATATCTCATTGCTGAGTGAGATACAGATTCTCTCAAAAGGTTTAGACGTGGAAGACTCTAACCTCAAAAAATCCATTCCAATGGATTCATGTACGCTTCTGTATTAATCTTTTCTTGATGATTGAACATGAGATCCTGGTATGTTTATTTGTATTAATTTTTCAACACAGACTTGCTAACTTCCAATACTTTAAAGGTATGAACATGACTATTTAAATCAATACTCATGCTCGAAGTCTAAAGTTTTAATGGTTAGATAGGGTGTTCTCTAGGAACATAGTTTTTTATAAGATAATTTTAATGATATTATACCTTATTAATGAATGATCCAAATTATAAAAAAATGCAGGAATTTGATAAAAATATACTTAAATTATGAAAATTAAGCAGTAAAGTTATAAAAGATAGACGGATATGATATAAACCACTAAGAAAAGACAACTAATAATAATAAAGAGCATTATTGGAGGGTATAGGAGTTTTATATGAAGAAAAAATTTGGTTCATTAAGAGAGATCAGACTATGGAAACTGCTGCTATATGTGAACAAATAAGCTAAGATAATATATATATATATATATATATATATGTATGTATATAAGAATGATGTAGTTCTAGCTTCTAATTCAGTTTGATTGGATTAATGTTTAATATTATTTTTTTGGGTAAAAAAGAGGTTTTATTTAAAAATAAAAAATATAAATATGAAAATTCAAATTTTAAATTTATCGAGAAGCAAACCACTGATTAAAAGAGCAACATGAATAAATTGAACTAAATGTCGGAGTTAGATATTTAAATATTATTATTATTGTAAATAGATAAACCAAATTTGTGACTGGAACCTAACTAAAGGGCCTTTCGTACTGTCCTCTACTGCATGATATATATTAGGAAACATTGCCTTTGAGAAAGTTATGATGATTAGTAGAAGGTTTTAGCTACTGGAAAAAAAATTAAAATATATAGAGAAGCAGTACATTACATTGTCCTTGGCCAACCTTTCAATTTTAAATTAATTATTATTTATTGCAATGATAAATTCATAATATAATAATTTAAATGCAATTTGTTTTACTTTTATATTCTTTGTTTAGTCAATGATGGTTCCATATATGCTGATCTATTGACTATTGAATTCCTAACTTCAAGTGATGATTCAGTCTCATTTAATTTCAATATATAAATTATTAGAGGTTTAATTAGTTCAATTGCTTCACGCAATCTCAACCGTTTTAATATGTGGTTTGTTTAAAGTTTAAATTTAAATCCAAGCACTTACCATTCTTTTCCACTTTTCCCTCATCCTCGAACAGGCAACGTTTTATACCAATACAAATAGTAAATTTGAGTTAATATTTTTAATGCTTTACATTTTGCCCGAATACGTATTTAAAATAATATGAGAGTATTTCCAAATAATTTGGATCAAATTTTTTGATGTTTATACATGTATATATATACAATGCTAATCGAGTATTATTATTATTATTTTTTATAAAAAGTATATGATTTTCATTTGTTATTCATTATTTTTAATTATTATTTTAATATATAAATTTCGAAACTAATGGTCGAACCTTTACATATATTAATTAGTTGTGATATTTAAGAGCAAGGAAGAAGAGTCGAACTTGCTACTTAATATCTCTTGACTTTTGCTATTTTAAGGTTGGTCGAATTTGCTCGGTGAAGACTTATGTATGATCCATGTAATAACTAAAGTCTTTTGATTTTATGTCGTCCCTTGCTTTTGTCATAATCATACTAGTCGTTGGGACACGCATGAATCTTTTAGTCAGTGAAATTAGTTGGAAAGAAGGGAATAAAACAACCAAAAACAGTTGGCTTCAAATGGTCATGTTCCAACCATTTCATGTTACCATCAGCAAAAAATAAAAACAAAAAAGTCATATTTCCACCGCTAAGAGTTTTATAAATTTAAAATTTGAATATTAGAATTTATTTTTTACCTTCCTTAAATGAAAGACTTTCATTGTAACAAAAAAAAAAACCATGGTCGATGAGAAAAAGAACTAGGATACATATGGGAATTTGAACTCCAATTTTTTTGGTACAAAGAAAATCATAATTTTAAGATAAAGAAAGGAAATTGCAGATATTGAAATTTTATCTTTAAACTTACTAAAAATAAATTATTAAAAAAATTGTATAAATTCATTAAAGCAGTCCTGAAGACCGTGATAAACGGGAAAAACAACTAGGGCAACTGGCTTTTGCTTTCAAGCCCACGAGCGAGCATGCACACGCTCTGTTTGTGAAAAAGTCTATAAGCTAAAGCCTCTTTTCCACCGTGGCTATATATGCCAAAGTACAAAAGTTATACTTGTAAATGATCGATTCTTCTTTCATAAAAAAAAAAAAAATGATCGATTCTTCCTGATCTGTCCGTATGTAGTTGTCCTAGTGTTTTTAACGATGTTTTCAACTCTTACATTTAATACAAATTTAGTACTACTAAAAAGTAGGGATACTTGTTTTCTCTTATTTTTATTAATTTTTATCCGTTCATCTTAAGATTTTGAGAATTTGAAACTGAAGTCTTAAATTTTAATTGTTTGAATGTCTTGTCGGAAGTAAATATAGATAATTAATGATAGATTTGATGGTTCCGGCATATTTTTTATCCTGTAAAACACAAAAATAATAATTTTAAAATTTTCGTCAATCGATTAACTACAAAATATTCTTTTAATTTTTATATTATTTATTAATTTTTTTATCAAATTTTAATCTGTATAAATTTCAAATTGATTTTGTATCATGTTATTTTTTTAATTTTATCCTAGCTAGTTATTGGATCACTATATGAGCTTATGAAAAAAGATTTAGGGATTTTTCAAAAAAATATCTGGCAAACACCCATTTTTAATTGAGCAAATTAAAAAATTTTAAAATAAATAAATCAAATTTAAAATAATGAAAAATAATGAAAAGAAAAAAGGATCTGATTCTGGGTGGAAATTGGGCAAGCACAGTTTTTCAATCTCTCCATATAAAAAGGACAGAATGCAATTAATACGAATTTTTTTCATTCAAATAAAGCTTCGGTCCCCTACTTTGATCCTTAATTTGTCGCTAAAACTTAAAACCAGGGAAATGAAAGAATTGTTCTCATTAATTCTTTCTGCCCCAAGAAAAATCATCAGTCAGATGACTCGACGAATTTTTTTTTTCTTTTGACACTTTGATTTAAACATAAACCACAAAATTTTTTTTTCTAATTTAAAGAAAGGACACGAATTAAAATTTCAATAAAAATTATATATGTATTTAGTAAATTTAATATCTATTTCTTGTTTGGCAGGTTTTGAAATACAATAATTTTTGCATTAATTTATATATATATATATATATTTGACAGTGATTTACAAATTACTAGATTTGAGTGTGACAGCTATTGAATCTTGACATAGCCGCTGAAATACTAAACCAACAGAAGAGAAAGACATGAGCTAATGTAAAAAATTGAAAATTTCCTTATTGTTTTATAGATTTATAAACTATGAATTGATTGTGTAAAGGTTTATACATTATCAGTAAATTAGAAGTTAATATTTATTAATATGTAAATTAAAAAAATATTAAACTTTTAAAAATAAATATAAATAAAATATTTTCAAATTGTTCAAAAAAGTTTAATATTTTTTTAGTTTACTTGATAATGAAGTGTCATTTTTAATGCATTAATCCATCATGTATAAATTATTTCTTTATATATTATTCTTTATATTTGGACTGTGGGTAGAACTCTATTTAAATGAAATTTCTTTTATAGTTGCCTTTTTCTTGCAAAAAGAAGTGAATTCGCTTGCTGCCCTGAGAATGATAAAAACCCATACGTTTTCCTGCAAAAAGAATTGATTTCATAAGAATGAGTTCAATTAGAGATATAATTAAAGTTAAAAAATTTACATTTGAAATTAATTTGCATTCTTATTTACCCATCATGCCCTTGTTTCTATTATCTATTATTTTATGGAAAAATATTTCATAAATAATCAGTAGATTTTAGTTTTCAAAACAAAATTAAAAGGTTGTAACATATCTTTTTAAAATATATTAAAAAATAAAAAGTAAATATAATCAAATACTAAAAATAATCCTATTAATTTTTATCCAATTTTATGCCTAACGTGTTGGCTTACATTAGCATGCTCCTTATCTCTTTATAATATATATATATATATATATATATATATATATATATATATATATATATGCATATGCATTGCAATGTATTTAGGAATGTAAACGGGTCAGGTACCCGCTAAATTTGAGATACTTGAACTTGAACTCAACTAATTTTTATAATATCCGAACTCAATTAACTACCTGGTTATTTAAATTTGTGTTACCCAAACCCTAACTCTATAAAATAAAAAATACCCGTTTAATTATCAGAACTCGTTAAATACTCGTCTATTAAGTCAAAGTTTGACTTTTTAATTTAAATTTAAAATCAATTTTGGAATAACTTAATTAAGAAAATTAAATTAATAAATTTAATTTAACTCATAAAAATAAATTAAAGTTAAAATCATAATTATAATATTTAATGAATTAATTTAATTAAATACAACATTAATAATAAATAATTTATATATAAAAAAATATAAATATCTAATTAATTAATATTTATAATCAGATTCGGGTAGCGGGTATTCTAATATAACTATCCTAACCCTTGACGAATAGTAATTTCATTACTCGAACCCGATTATATACTATCCTAATCCTACTTAAACGGACAGATAGTGCCGGGTACCCGTTTATAGGATTTCCATTGCCATCCTAAATGCATTGTTTTGTTATATCAAATTGATACATATCTATTCCATTATGACATTTTTTTAAAATGAATCTAAATTTAATGTAGAAATCTAATATTTTTTGGTATCGAGAATAACAAAATTTATAAGCTTTTTTATGTGTCTTTTCTTAGGTAATATGAAATTACTGCAATATTTATTCATATTCAAGTAACTTTTGAAGTTTATATTAAAATTTATTTCAAAAAAATCAAATTCCTTTTAAATATACATGTTTGGTTTTTCAACCAAAATTTAGTAGTCGTGTCACGCATTGCGTCTATTATACTAATAGAAGGCCTACTAAACTAACCCAAGGATTAAGCCATTGTCTTCTATGGGCTGTTGTTAGTAGAGCTAGACATAGACTTAAATCCTTTACCATTTTTCATTAGGCCTGCAAGGCATTAGGGCCCTTGAAAATTCCCAAAATTAATTGACAGGCTTGCCCGATAATATACCATAGAAAGGGCACTAAAAAATATATGAAACTTACTTAGATTAAAATTTTCATACAAACTTTATGTGAATTTAACAAAAAAATTGAGAAATTTATTCATATTTAACATTTTTTTTAATGTAATCACAGTTATTTTCATATGTTTTACGGTCTAAACTAATCTTACTCAAGTCGAAAGTGGTAAATAGTAAATCTTTTCCAACAGTACGATCTAAAATTCGAACATGTCTAATGTTAAGGAAAAAAAATTACTTTTACTTTTTCAAACTACTTGTTGATACATATTTTATTAATCCGAATGCAGTAATTTCGTTTTAATAAATAGTTTGTTATGAAATAAAAACACACCCTAAATAACATTTATAAAGCCAATTATAAAGCCAAACATCCAACACCAAAACCAAACCAGTTGAAAGTACTGTTGTTGTCATATTGGTTTCGTCTTATATTGCATGTAAACTTCCCCTCAAATAATACTTTCAGGAATCTCCATGAAAACTGAAAACCCAAAAGAAAAAGAAACAAAAACACAAACACGCTTAAACTATGAAATCTAGAAAAGATCAAGAATGTCGAGAATGGAACGGTTGCAGACAGGACATGAGCTCCGATCGACCCACACTTCCCTGGAACAAACCCTGCAAAAGGTGTGTCCGCATGGAATAAACGCCGCCCCTTTCTTCCTCTCCATGCACACGCAGCACAACCAGTCGCAGCTCCAGGCGGTTCCGCCTACGCCTGCAGCAGCTTCAACATTATTGTCTTTCTTTTTCTTCTTATTCCAATCAACACCCTCCGTTTCTTCAATTAATCTCATCAATGTCTTTACCTCCGTGGGACTGGGACCCACGTTGGCCCCCGCAGATTACGCTCCGCCGCCAGCGCCATTGCCAAATTCATCCCTGAGCCTGGCGTGGCTAGCAGTGGGGTGCTGGCACTGTTCTCTGTTTGATTCTGAATGCGGTTCTGCATTTCAGCTGCCTCTTCTTCATCGTCGTCTAGGATTGAAACGGTGGAAATTCTGGCTCTGGGACTCCAGGCGGCTCCGCAGCAACCCATGGCCTTCAATCCGAGCCTGTGTTTCAGATTCTTCCACTTCGTAATTCTTCTGTCTATGACTATGCTCTCCATTTTTCTTACCCTGCTTGAACGACTCTACGCTTTTGCCTTTTTTCTGCATGTATATAATTAGCTGCAAAGTTCAGAGTCGTCGTTTTACGAATCAAAGAAAACCGAAATGTAAAATGAAAATGAAAAGAACAGACAAAGATCCATGGATGAATGAAATGCATGCAGACATACCTCAAACTAGCTTAGCAGCAGGAGGAGTGTATAGTAATTGTAAGAAGCGAAACCTGAAACCAGGGACTGGAAACCTGGTGAATATAAAAGAGATTTGTTGGTATAGGAACCGCGTCATGATGGAGATTCTGATGAGTCGATCATGATCAGTTTGCCGGATGGCCATTAGAAGTTTTGTGGGTCCTGAGTCTGGATGCTTTTCAGGAAATTATGCAACGTACCCCTGGTCTTTATATGGCTCTGATCTCTCTCTTTAATGGGTACTCTACTCTAAAATTATTGTTTAAGTTATGCTGTTTGCATTTTTTGATTAATTTTTGTTAAGTTAAGCTGTTTGCATTTTCTTGATTAATTTGAAATAAAGTAGCAAAAGTTAGATCTGATAATTTTAGAGATCATGTAATGATATGATATAAAAATGATAAAAAATGAAATTACATTACAAAAAGTACCATATAAGGTATCAACACAAATTTTGATACAATAATCATAAGAATCTACATGACATGAATATAGTTTAACACACAAATTTTATAATGAATTACCCAATTTAACCACCAATTTTGTACACAAATTGCCGGATGAACTGATATGGTAATGAAAACTGAGGCTGTCTGACTGTTTCGTTTATTATATCTTCATTTTCATCATGTTCAATTTAGTTTTTGTTAGGACAAACATGGTCTTAGGGTTCTTGAGGCCTGAGGGTGGACTTACAAATTATTAATGTTTATATATATATAATGGATGTATGTACATTCAAATAGCCATTGTTAACTTTAGACTGGATGCATGCTAGAATGAAGGGAGTGGGAATACTTTATATCGAATAGACATAAGACATGTAACAAAAAAAAAGAATAGAAATAAGACATGCGAACAACAACTTTTTAAAATGATAATCTCGAAAAAGTAGATCAATGGGACATGATTCTAATTTCTGCTCACAAAGTCAAAAAGCCATGAAATCCGGCGATTATGAGTCCGGTATGCAACAGCCCTAAACAGGATGAAAAAGAAAGTAAATGATTAGCAGCAACATGCAATGATCATTAGTAACATGAGTTGTTTCGACTTTGGATCTTCCATGACCCATGCCAAGTGACTTTACAGGGCTTCTAATATTTTCACCATGCATGATTGCACTTGAATATGATAAAGTTCAATTTCAGCTCATATAAATTCAGTGGATGAAGACTCCAAAGAGATCAACTTCACCGGATTCCGGCTACATTTATTTGAACAAAGACAGAATTGAACTACAAACTTCCTATATCAGTATTGCCACCTGGCACCTGCAAACCTTTTTCTCTCTGCTATTATTAACATGAGAAACCATAGAATGAATGTGTTATACTTCATGGACTGTTCAATGGAGTAGAAACCAAATGAATGAATATTGAACAAGAATGCTCTCCTGGCACAAGTTTTCTCAAAAATGGTTCAGGTTAAATATGTCTCAGCAATACACAGGATCATTCCAAGCCGTCAATTTCAAGAAGGGATCGGCTGCAGACAACAAGATCAGCAGTAGTTTAGATTCTTTCTATGCACTTGCAAACGTAATCCATCTAGATAAGTAGATAAACCGTGCTACAACACAGAAAATAAATACTGCAGATGAATCATGTTTTTGGGACATTAACCAACCTATTCCATTAGAAGAAAAAAAGATGTATAATTTGCTTATAGCTGCTTTACTGTCAATTTATCCACTTAGACCATAACATGGAAGATAAGTAACTTTCAAATTATCCAAATCTGTTGTCCTTGTTAAAACATGCATGATGGCAATAAACTTACCTTGTTACGAATCAAAAGTCATCTCTGCTAGCAAATGTATGTACAATTTAGTTGAGTCTAGTTCTTCTCAATCCCAAATAAAAAAGCAGGCAGGTTCCATAGCAATCTATACATGAAAAACCAATTCAGCACCATAGTAGAGAAGATTTTCAGGAACACTGAGATCTATAATGTAAGGTAGAATGAAATTATTTGACTTTCATCAACTGAAAACAACATTCCAGAATATAGCTTCTAGCTCAAAGTCATTATACATGTAAATTGTACACAAAATTTAAAACTTTTAAATACCCAATAAATTATTTTTAACTATAATCTAAAAAATGCATCAATAAATCTAATAAGGACAAGTAAATCTTACAATATATTTGAAATTCCGTTTAATCATCCACATATTCACAAAAGGGTCCCCACATGGTCAAAACTGACAAATGGAAACGATAGGATTAGGAACGTATAGAAAATCAAAAGATGAACTTGTAGAACAATATAAGGCTCAACTGCAGAGAGTGCTGAACATATATGAACCATGTTAGAAGGAATTGCCATTGGATAAAAATAGAAACCCCAACTAATGTGCAAAAGAATTCAGCAAAATCAAGCAGATAACAGGACCTCCAATGCTTGACTATTGATATTGTGTCCTTGATTGATAATATGGATGAAAGAAACATGAAATAAATGCACAAAGGAAAATAGAAAAAGGAAGTTAACCACATTATAAGAACCTTTGAACTACATCTATGCAAGAGAATCCTGAAATTGTAAAAATATGTAAATAATAGTACCTTATTCCATGGCTTGATAACTCCTAATAGATTCAAGGAATTCATAAAAACAGATTCATACTTAGTTTGATATGTGCTGCATCATCTCCTATTTTCTATTTAGTATTTATCATAGCCCTCCTGCAGCATCAAATGACGGTAGCTACGACCACGTACAATTCGCTGCCAAAGATACTGAAGCAAGTTCTGGTAACTCAATTGCATTCGCTCCTGGATAAGCCTGTAAATTCAACATTAAGACATGTGAGCATATGACACTCATGAGCATCCAACACTCCCATTCCCCTTCTGGTAGTTTCTATCACTTACCATCTTACAAGGCACCTCTGAATACCTTTAGAGATGGGACGAATGATAGAAGGATCCCTTTGAGCATAGAGCAAGCCAACCTAGAAAGGGAGATTTTGCAAAAAATAGATTTAATTTCCCATGCATACAAAACTATTGGTTCCCAATGCGACAGAAGATCAGTTTTGGAAGATAATTATTATTATAGCATGCTGTCTGTTCGAAATATCAACTTTTCAGTACATGTATACATAAGATTTGGCAAAACTTTTGGGCAAAAAAAAAGATCAAATAAACCAAATACTACCAGTAATACAGCAAGACTTTAAAGCAATAAGGAACTGAATTCCAATGCAAGTTTTGGTAATTGGACAAAAGTTGGATTTGGCTAAAAGATTTAAAACAATCCTTAAATTTCAAATCTAAGGCCACGGTAGATTGTAAAACAACAGAAGTGTGAATGCAAAAGGAAATACCTCCACTAATGCAACAGCAGCAGGATCATCCAAGATCTCCAGGCTACAGTCAGCCAGATAATTAACCTGTGCACCAAGATACAGGAAAAACCAAATATTATTATAGCATCCATAAATTACAAAGACTGGCAATCATATAGCAAATTGAGAACCTAAAGTAAAATATTTATTCTGATCATAGTGATGCATTTAAAAAATATTATGCATAGAGATGAATTGATACAAATCAGTAACTAGTAAGAGGCAGTCTAACAGGAAGACATTTTAAGTTTCCAAAGCCTGATTGTTTAGGTAAAATCAGATAATTGCTAGCATCAACAAGAATATGGAATCATAATCCCAAAATGGAAATTGTACTATAAAATTTGGGGAAAAAGGAATTACCTCAGGTATTAGTATTACCGTATTTGCAGCTAGTATAAATCCAAGAAAATATAAGCACAACAGAACCAGAAGAGTAAATATTTAAAAGCAGACGGAGTGCTGAAGGACACACTTACACCAAATTCTGCATTAACCAGAGATTGAACAAAATCCATTAGTTGAATCTTTGCCCATTCCATGCATGTAGTAGGGTTGTCAGATGATGGAGGATGTCTCCATGGAGCACCAAAACATAATCTATCTTCTAAAATCTTTCCACTTTGTGCATCAAAGGCAAACTTTTGCAGGAGCATCAATGCTTTATCCATTGAAGGATTCACCACAGTAACCTTAAAACGATTATTGCAGAGAATGAAAGACAGCAATGATGCACAACCAAAAGAAAACCCAAGTAATCAATTAAAAGAAAAAATTTGAATAACATCACAGCATCAAAATATCATGCCTCAATATAATAAACACCATCACAAGTCCTCTAATTAAACATTAATATAATTTGTAATATCTTTGTAAGTGTTTCAAGAACCGATCTATAATGCATTGATGCATTATCCATTGAAGTATTCACCACATTAACCTAAAATGATTGTTCCAAAGAACCAGAGAAAACAACAGAGCATTGAACTCAAACCAGGCTTTTGAACCAACATTTCTTGTCATTGGTTTCTTATCTTATTTTCATGGGAGGTGGGGGGCCAAGCAAAAAGGGTACAGTGGGCTGGTCAATCCCATACATATCAGGGAACTAACCAGAGAGGACTAGGTGCCACAGGTGCTCTCCCAAGCCAAGCTGAATCCATAAGCTAACCAAGCCCACAAGTGCACCAATGGGGATTCGAACCCAGATCACTAACCACTAGGACTAATGATGGCAATAGAAGTAATATTTCTTATTATGTTGTGTGTAAATATCTTTAAATAATTGCAGATTAGAATCTTGAAAAATAATTCAATAGAACACCATAAGATGAATAGTCAACAAGCAAGGTTAAGATAGCTTACAGTATGCCAAATATCCATGTATAAAGTGAAAAATATAGTGCAATTGCCAAATATCTACTAGGAAAAAAAAACAGCATAAAATTTTTTTACAAAATCAGGTGACAACTGTAAGGTGATAACCAATTCTTATGGACTATTATCTTATAAAATTATCCAGGTTCAAATGTAAGCATATTAACCATTCCTGACAAATTGTAAGTTGTAAAATTGATGGCATATAGGCCCAAAAGGATCAAGGAAATAACTTGAATAGTGCTTTCATTTCATGAAGTTTACCTGCAAATATGCTAAATATGCATCCACTGTGTCTTCAAAAGTACTTGCCTCACCATCCATCAACCTAAAGTGAAAAATATAAGTTTTAACAAAATGCTATAGTACTAACACTAGTTTTGGTAGTAAATAAGAAGAAACTAGCTATGTTTAACATGAAATACCTACATTAATATGTTAGCATTTAAAAGTATCCAACAAAATTCATTTTTGATTTGTTCTGGGAATGAGAGCATTAGAATATTAACATTACAAAAGACAGCTCAGGAAGTAACTGAAATAAAATGAGACTTAATAATCACACACTTTAATCATTCATCTTTATCTGGGAAAAACAAAGCCATATTCAATATGTAGTTTTTGAAGCAATTATAGCCTGTAGTATGAAATACAATGAGATAATACTACAACAAACCAAACATGAAACAATTCTTACTTCTGGTAATAATTGCTTTGTTTAAGCACATAAAGCTCAAACAGATGTCGAGGGTTTGGCCCAAGCACATCATCAATCACCATCCACTGCAACCCAAGTGAAGGTAAGCTTAAAACATGCCAATAATGTCAATAATTTAAGATGCTGATAGATGGTTCTGAAAAAAAGAAAAAATCTTTGATGGACTATTAAGAACTAAACCTAAAATTTGATGGGACCTCTAGCTTTTCCTTGTTTCCTGATTATGGTAATGTTTCATCATGTTACTTTAATTCAATGTTCTATTCACAAATCAATGCTCACCTCTGCAGAGTGAAGAAATCAGTAACCATGTACATTTTAGCTTCTTGTGGAGTCCAAGCAAACATCTGCAGATCAAACAAATTGAAATAATTGACAAAACCAGCATCATCCAATTATACTATATACATACTAAAGTGTGTGATAGAAGTTGCTCAAAGAATTTTTGAAACTTGATGGTGAAAACACACTAACTAAAAGCAATGAAATGTAACACAGAGATGCATTTTGCATGCGTGCATGTTTATTCATAGATGCACATTGACATGTTCCATGTGTCTCCAAGTGTTTGTAATTATGCATTCGGGTTTGTGTGACGTGAATAATATATGTAGTTTTCTGAGTACCTCACGAGAGATGAATATATCTGGAAACCCAAAATCCATGAAAGCTCGATATGAGTAGTAGCTGAGAAAAATAGTAGTAGTTAGAACTAAGAAGTTAGAATAGAAGAAAAAGGTTAGAAAATTGAAAAAAAAAAATTGAGAAAGTAAGTTTGTGAAGGTTCCAAAAAATAAAGAAAGCGCAGGAAGAAAGCCTCACAATTCCCTTAACCAAAACATGGCACAATAATGTAAAAATGTCCATCAAACAACAGCATGCAATAATTGCATCACATTTGTCAATATCTAGCATGGAATCAAAGCATATAGAGCTGTAATTCTGAAGATTATAGACCATTTTTAATGTTTTAAAAATACTTCCCCGAACAACAGAGATAAACAACAAAAAGTCACTTGAAACTTAAATATTGCTCAAAATTATTACTGTTAGACTATATCATGAACTTAAACTTACACAAAATTGAAATGTTTAGCATAGGGTAAACAACAATAAACAGAGAACATGGTTTTATAGTAATGGTCCTAACCTATCCGATGTAACAAGCAAGACAGGCAGGCATCGCTCATTTGCTCCTAAAGCAATTATTCGCCAATCAAACTGTCATGATACATTGATCCACAAACTGTCGAATCATCCGTTAATATTGCATTCCGAAGAATTTCAATATTATTTATGACCAACTTTGGCTGCTCAATTTAAGCAAAACAATGATTAATCGAGACAAACCGCGTAAACCCCATAAAGGGTTCGTTCAAATTTTTCTAGTTAATAAACTACCTGAAATTGGTCAATCTCAGCAGCTTGAGAGAGCAACTCAAGCAACAAACAAGGCCAATCAGAACATGAATTTGCTAGCGACCTCGAAAACCGTCCACTCGATTCAAATCAGTAATGGCATTAGCTCTCCACCTTTGCTGCATCTTAATCACCTCTTTCGCCAATCCCAAAGCCACAATTGCTTCCCTAAAATAAGAGGCCTCTTCGATAGACAAACTCTTCCCTTTCTCTTCAAACCCCAAAACCTTATCAATCTCCTCGGCATTTGATCGAGCAGATAATGCAAAAACCGCTCGATCCCACAAACCCGAGCTTGAAACCTTAGTAGGAACCGCAGTTTTAGAAGCATTTTGGTTTAATATCCGGCGCAGGGCAGTGTTAAGGCCGTGCCATTTGTTGAGAGTCGAGAAGATCTGCTGGGAGCTAATGGTTCCGAGCTTGATACCTCTATGAGCCATTGATTCAAGGCAGCTTTCGAGTTGGGTTTGGCAGTTGGACAGAGAAGGTGGTCACAGGTGGACCAAGAGGACCAAGGAAAGGAGCCGTCGAAACTGGGATGGTGATCTTTGATTGATTGAGCGAAGTCTACGTAGCCGGTTAAGTGGGGGCCTTTGTTCCATTCACCAAGAAGACCTGGAAAAAGAAAAACGAAAAGTGAATTCGAAAAACAAAACAATGGTGAAGAGAAATGGCAAGTGAATTTCGGAGGAGGCGGGATGGGGATCGTACGCTCGAGGATGAGAGTGGTTTTGCCGACGCCACGGGGGCCATGGAGAATGAGGGGTTGATGGACACGGTGGTGTTGAGCGTGGTTGTTGAGGATTGTCTCTACTAAAGGTCGTGGAATGATCTTCCATCTTTGCTCACCATTGCTTTTGCTTCTTCTTCTTCTTCGCTCTGCGTTTCTGGATTCCCCGCTCTGCCTGCCCTGAGCTTAGTGGACTCAGAGTGTTGGGGTTTTAGCGAGTGCACTTCAAAAAAGAGATGAAGGGTTTAGGGCCAACTAACGTGCAATCGGCAAATGGATCGATTTGAAAAAAGCCATTCCTACAATTTTTCGTTGTTTTTGTTTTGATAAATAAATTTCTTTAAAATGCTATAAAAATGCTATAATATTTCTCATTCCACTTCGCCTAGAGTACAATTTTTAATCATTTATACAAAATAAGCTTATAATAAACTTGACAATTCGTTGTGTAACACATAAAATTTATTGTGTTGATATGTCAAATTCAAATTTTTTTATTAAACTTTAATGTATATATTATTTATGTATTTTTTTATCGTTTTCGTATCATAGCATAATTTATAAAGCTAACTTTAATGTATATATCATAAGTAAATGGTTCTAAAGGAGGAAAGAAATAGTAAATTAAATGCCCACGCACGTGTGTGTATATTATCTTCTCTTTTTTATTTATAAATCATAAATTTTATATATAAACAAAATATAATCTTAAGAAAATAAAAAAAAATTACAGGGTTAAGATTTGAAACACTAAATTTATTTACCTATAAGATTATTATCTCATTTATTAGTAGTGGAGTTATTAGATTTTATGATTAAGATGATAACATAATCACATTTTTTTTATTTTTTAAATTTTTTTAATTAACATGTATCATTATCTTAAACACGATTGTATAATTTAAAATTTTCACTTATAATGTATTGGATAATAATCGCATACTTATATATATCATTTTTATCACATGTCTTTTATTTATTTATTTATTTATTATTATTATTATTTTCACTTTGATGATAAATTTTGAATATTTCTATTACCAAAGTGTTCATAAAGATAAACCAATCACAATCAATTAAAGAATTGGGTAGGCAAAGGCCAAATTTTTTCTTAAAAGCCCGGGGCCTAGCCCCAGTTCAAGCATCAGGAACTTCAGGTCTGTGTTCACTGTTAGACCCAGAGATATGAGACCCGTTTAACGTTCACCAGCTCTCTAAGTATTCTTTACCAACACAAGGCCCATTTTATTTACACTTTATTAAGCATTTTTTTTTTTCATATGAAAAATCATTAAATTTGGATTACACAATAAAAATTACTGATTTCTCATAAAATCTCACTATATTATAGTATTTAAAATTACTTTATTTCCTTCTCTTGTTTTCGTTTGTATTTCGATTATTTAATGTTACAATGAATCTCAAAATCTTACTTCTGACATTCCTTGATTCTCTTCATTGAATATTGGACTATGTCTGGATTAAAAGATATATATTGATCTAAGTTATTCCAAGGCTGCAACATCTTTTTTTAATTTATTTAGAATAATAAGAGATTGAAATAATGAGTACTTTAACAATAGAACATATGATTTATTCAAAATTTACTATTATTATCTTGTATACTAACAATAAAAACTTTTAAAAGTAAAAAACTTGTCACATTCCGAAAGTAAATATTGAAAATGTAATAGATAAAAATCAAGTGAAATTTCATTTTGGACTTCATGAATGTATATTTATAATATAGCAATCGAATTTGTCCTATTGAGCGTGCTAGGTGGGAGTCATTTCCAACAAATGTACCTTACTCATTTGTAAGTATTCATTTTACAGCCCACACATGTTGGATTTTGGCACTTCTCGAATTGAGCACTTCCCACTCATGATGATTCCCATCCCATCCGTTTGCCGAAATGCCTAAAACATTTTAAATTTGCAAATAAATATATTGTCATGCATCCATGATTCATAATATCATGCCCCACAAATTCATTCTCTGGTCCATTTTGGCCCCCATTGAACCGACGTTTACATATGTAAAGGTTGCAAGGGAAAAAAATTG
The DNA here is from genome assembly GCA_031772115.1 of Heritiera littoralis. Classification (NCBI taxonomy): domain Eukaryota; kingdom Viridiplantae; phylum Streptophyta; class Magnoliopsida; order Malvales; family Malvaceae; genus Heritiera; species Heritiera littoralis. The sequence goes on along the minus strand of JAPDPK010000059.1, from coordinate 1,404,036 downwards.
AAAAATGAATAACAAAAATAAAAAAATTCGCTAAATCACCAATAACAATTTTTGGCTTTATTATAATTATTAATTCATACATTATTTAACGGATGCTAACAATTTATTAGCAAAATAGTTAAAAAAATTATGATTGAAATATTTGAATTCAATTTCAAATAATTTAAACCCTAACTTTTAAATTATAAAAAATAGAGTTTAATAGTTGTATGCAATATTTAAAATATCTATCCTAAACTTTCGTAGTTTTATTTTGTTGTTTTGGATGACAATCGAGTTTTTTCTATCAATAGAGTATTGTTACTTGAATGTGGATAAGAACCATATTCGAATCCTTTTTTTTTAATTCAACCATTGTTATGAGATAGCAATATTAGTTATTTAATTGATTTGAATATTAATTTAAATAATCATATATTTTTAATATAAAAAATTTATAAATTAAAGTTCGAGTCTTAATATATATATCTCATAGTTTTTTTTTCATTAATAAAAATAAATAATTATATGTTGTCATGGATAGAATAAACCACCAAAATCATAGTAAGTACAAAGTCGCAAGTTTTCACTAATAAATAATAATAAATAATGAGCCACGTAAATTTCATTTTGTCCTAAGAAAAACAAGTAATTTTATATTTATATTTAATCCCAAAGTAATTTTCTCGAATAATGAAATGAAACATAAACCTTTTTTTTTCGGTTACACGTAAACATTTTCGCTGTGCCTTTGCATATTTTAAATTATCTTAATTACTTATGTACCAAAAAAAAATTATCTTAATTACTTGGGCAAAAAAAAATCCTGAATGCTTATGCACGTTCAACCTGTCAACTTAGTTTTTTTTTTTTAATAATAAAGTCAACATTTTCTAAATATGACGTGGCAGAAAGTATTGAGAAAGAATTTTAGTCAACATAGCGTTGCTGACTTTAGCTCGAGCCAGGAACTAACTGGTGAACCGGCCAGCTCGTCAATATACACAGATCCCCCCCGCTACCAACGCTTCTCTTACCCTGACAAACCGCTTTTTCTTTCCATCTCTCTCTCTCTTTCTCTCCGTTTCCTTCCATTTCCTTTCCATCCAAGCAAACTCTTTCTCTTTTTCATGTTTATTCATTTTCTCCTTAAGCCTAACTCTTCTAGTTCCGGTTCCTAATCCGCGCATCTGCAGGAAATGCATCCATCCGAACAACCGCAACCGCTAGCGATCCATCGTCGTCTGAAAAATCAGAGACTCGACCACCACAAACGCTTCTCGACTTAATCACCGGCGTTCTCTCACTCCTCCTCCTTTCTTCTCTCACCGTCCGGTCTTTCGTCGGACGGTGGCAAGTGCTCCGTCAAAGCTTGTTCTCTGCAGTCCTCTCTCTCCACAATCTCTGAATCTCCCACTGGAGCGAGAACTCCTTGCTTCACACTCTGTTCCCATCTCTTCTCTCCACTCTTCAACGTTTAAAAGCTCTCTCCGATCAATGTACTCTCTCTTCATTCACCGGAGGGAAACTCCTCATGCAAAGCGACCTTGACATGGCTTCGTCTTCGCTCTCCAACCATCTCCATGACCTCGATTTGCTTCTCAGATCTGGCGTTCTTTACCAATCCAACGCCATCGTTCTGTCTCATCCGGGGCCTGACTCTGATAAAGATGATTTAGGATTTTTTATCAAGGATCTCTTTACGCGACTTCAAATTGGAGGTATCGAGTTCAAAAGGAAAGCTCTAGAATCACTTATTCAGCTTCTTAAGGATGACGAGAAATCTGCTCTTGTAGTTGCTAAAGAAGGAAATGTTGGCTATTTGATTAGTCTTCTCGAAGTTAACGGCCAACCTTTAATTCGAGAACGGGCCGTTTTAGCAGTGTCGGTGTTAGCTTCTTCAGGTGAAGATTCCAGAAAAATGGTCTTCGAAGAAGGCGGATTAGGGCCTTTATTAAGAATCCTCGAAACAGGTTCCATTTCTTTGAAAGAAAAGGCTGCGATTGCTGTTGAAGCAATCACCGCCGATCGGGAAAATGCCTGGGCACTTTCAACATACGGCGGAGTCTCGGTCTTAATAGAAGCCTGCCGATCTGGTACCCAACCAACACAAACCCAAGCGGTTGGCGCTCTTCGAAACGTGGCTTCTGTGGAGGATATTAGAATGGCTTTGGGTGAAGAAGGTGCGGTTCCTGTTTTAGTCCAGTTAATAGTTTCTGGTACCACCGCCGCCCAAGAAAAAGCAGCCAATTGCCTTTCAATACTCGCTTCTTCGAGTGAATATTTTCGCGCTTTGATTATACAAGAAAAAGGATTGCCAAGGTTAATGCATTCTATTCAAGATTTATCAAGTTCAGATACAATCGAGCATGTCCTCCGTACAATCAGTTCGCTCTGGGGTACAGACTGCGTTTCATGGATTCTATCGTCTTCAACGCCATTCATTATCCAATTGGGTGAATTTATCAAGCACGGGAACATGAGTTTACAACAGGTTTCAGCTTCTTTGTTGTCAAAGTTGTCAGTTAGTGATGGAAACAAGCGAGCAATTTCTAGTTGTATGGGTTCTTTGGTAAAACTAACGGAATCACCAAAGCCAGTGGGGTTACAGGAAGCGGCGGCACTAGTGCTTGTTTCGCTGTTAAGTGTCCGATCAAACAGAAAGGAACTGGTTAGAGATGAGAAGAGTGTGATGAGATTGGTACAGATGTTGGATCCGAAGAATGAGGCTGTTTCTAAGAAGTTTCCACTGATGGTGGTGACGGCGGTGTTAGGAGGCGGAAGTGGTGGTTGTAGGAAACGACTGGTGGATGCGGGAGCCAACAAGCATCTGCAAACTCTGGCGGAAATGGAAGTTGCCGGAGCTAAGAAGGCGCTTCAGAGATTCGCTGGCAATAGATTGAAGAGCATATTCAGCAGGACTTGGAGGGAATAACCGGAGAAGATACTAACACCCGCCAACTCAGGTATGTTCTATTTACAATGATATAATTGGAAATTTGAGATTTTGGGTTTTGATCAAAACTTCCTGTTGGCGCCGGCGCGTGAATTTTAGCATTATTCAATGGAATTTTTTTTTTAACAGTGTATTCCCATTCAAAATTATAAATATAAAATTAAAAATGTGATGTTGCCCCTTTTTTTTTATATAATTAATGGTACTTAGTTTGCCATGTCAGCGATATTTATATAATTTAGAGAGGACTGGGATAAAATTCAAATTTAATTTGATTATCGTTGAATTTAGTTTGTATATTTTGAATTATTGATTAAATGGAATTTAAATATTTTAATATTATTATTTGAGTAATCTATTTGTATAATTCTTGAGTTTAATCGATTTTTATACTTGTTTTTTTTTTTTATTAATAATTAATTATACTTGTATTTTTATTATTTTAAGATTAATTTATAATTTTCTTTAATATTTAAAAAATTTTTCAAAAAATTTTTCTATTTAAATTAAATTTAAGTAAAAGTAATTTACTTTAAAATTGAGTATGAGAATATTTTTTTTATTTGATAAACGTGTATAATTGAGTGAGTCTGAATAGTTATCGCAAATCGATTTTGAATTAAAAAAAAAAGTGAAATTCAAAATTGAAACATCCTTTGTGTCAATTCGGCTTGATTTGGTCACGTCTTTAACAAAATTAAATTCGAATTAAATCATCGGATCAAATTATGAAGTAGATTCATTTCTATCACGTTATATTTGTAATTTTTTTATTTTCATATTATTGATTTTTTTTGTTTAATATATGACACAGGAGGAGTTCGTTTGGAATTTTCTAACTGACAAAAGAATGAGAAACTGCTTCGCTTTGGTGGCAAAGCAGCTAAGCCACTACGTATACTCCAAACCTTTTTACCTCACTTCATAAGAAAAAGTTTTTAAATTACCATTTAAAATATTAATTATCTTTTAATATTATATATCTGATGACAAAAGGCATGGATGCGGTTTTAAGGGAGTATCCTCATTCACTTTTTTTATTATTAGTTTTTAATTAATCTTTGATTCCACTCATGAAGATGAGCTGTAAGAGGAAGGTTATGATGATTGTTATGTTTCATTCCTCTCTTTATTCTAATTTAATTTTTCCTTTATGGAGTGTTTTATATTGAAAATTCCTAAAGTCTTTGTTTTTATCTGTAATTTCTTCTAGTAGTGGAAAAAAAAATTGCAGCTGTAACCAAGAAAACAATTGCAGCTGTTTTCTATTTGCCGTCTAGCCAGTCTTGGATTCTTATTTTGTCTGATTTGTTTGGATTTATTATTTTCTAGCATTTGATTCTTATTTTCCCTACATCTAGCTCTGATGACGATGGAATGTTGTGATTTGATTGGTATTTGGACGTTACTGATCAAATCTGGGGTTGCAATGATGCATGGTGGCATCTGCAGCAGCCGATAACAACAGTATATGGTTGTTAAAACTTGTACAAATAAAAATGTTCTTGAATGATTCAAGCTTAATCTGATAATTATTTTAGTTTAATTCATTTGAGTTATTTGAATAAAAAATTAAATCTAATTTGTATATTTTTCATGTGAGATTTGAACGATTGATGAATTTAATTGAGTTTTTAATATATATTTTTAATGTTTAATTATTAATTTATTATTTTATTTTCATAATATATTGTAAAAAAATAATAAGATACGTTATTGAGTTGAATTTGTATCTATTGAATTAAATTCAATATTTTGAATATTTTGTTAAGTTAAGATCGATCTTAAAAAATAATATTTGATTAAGTTTGAGTAGAGCTTTAAAAATTAAATTTGAGGTTGACAGTAGATTGTTTGACTGGATTGCCCGTTGGGCTGCATTTTTATTTTTAGGGACAATTAGATGCCCATTAGCTTTTAAGACTAGGATTACTTTCTTTATCTCCTTTTACAAAGTGGGTAACTGGGAAGAAACCAACAGTAATGATTATTTTGGTCTTAGCATCCTGCAACAATGCAGATGGTGCTGGCTCTTTCGTCAGATTTGCTAACGTGGGCTCTGGGGCCACTTGCCTTTGTTCACAATCCTGAATGTTAAGCCTGGGAAAGCGATGGACCTGAGCTGTGGGTCTGGAACGAACTTGAGAATCTGAAAAGGTTGAGAGTGGAAAAATTGGGCAGAGGAGCCCAGCAGGCAGCAGCACAGGTCAAGGAAAAGAGAGAGAGAGAAAAATAGAGTGAAGCCTGGAAGGGGAGGAGAGACACATGTAGGGAAGAAGGGGAGCTATAAAGATTACAGCAACAGCGACATCCCATGGGAAAAGAGTTGAAAATATGCTACGACTATAGACTATAGTATATTAGCCAAACATAATATTGAGTGGTCCATTTCTTTGTTCGCATCTTCATTCACATGGTATTGCCTGCTTGCTGGCTTGCTCGATGCTTTGATTCTTTGCTGTGTTTTGTTGGTTGTTTTATCAGCCTTGGTGGATTTCTTAATTGGTGTTTGTTTCTAATAAGTTAGATAAACTATCATATTAAATTCGTATTAATATGTTAAATACAATATACATTTTTTAACTTTTTAAGTTTTAATGTATCATTTATGTGCATATTTTTATATTGTTTTATCGTATCATTTTTAAACTTATCAAATTTAATTGTTGTATTATTATATATGAACAGAAACTTAAACAAATCCCGGTAAGATGTTTCTTTTTTTTTTGAATTAAAACCGTGAGACATTCTATTCAAAATGGATAATATCTTGCATGTCAGGTACAGACTTCCGCAATCGTTGTTACTGAAATACCCTACCCACAATTCATCAGATGCTGTTAAAGAAAAGTTTAACACTTTTTCTTCCTGGTCATGGTCATATTGCCCGTGAAACCCTTTTGAAGCCACCGTGTCAAATAGCTGTAAAGCTTCACGCGTCCCTGTCTCCATTCACGCCATCCGGAAGGTAAAATAAAATGCAAGTAGAACCGTTTATCGCGGCACAGCTAGCCCCTGCCCCGTCGACCATTGAGCGAAAGGGTCATTGTCGTAATCCTCAAACGCTGCTGTTGCCCCATCAGGATTCTGAGAAGTAGATGTTGCCTGAAATGTTGGTGCCATTAGGAACTCATCAGGAAAATCAGTTGCATTCTCATTGGTAGTGGTGGCAATGGACGCTGATATATTGGCGTTGAGGCACTACATGGCAATTGTTTCATCTTCAAGAAATGGATTGTATTGGCGTTGAGGCACTGCTGGTGTTTGATCGAATAAATCAATTGCCATGGCTTGTGCAGGTTGTGTTGCGGCTTCTACTAGCACAAGCTCCCAACCTTCCTTCCCATCATCGCTCGAATTCGATGCTGAATATCGCAGCTGTTCTTTTGGTTCCTTTTTATCTTCCTGTAGCCAGTCATCAAAATACCAATCGCCATTGGCTACATTGTGATCAGAAGCTTGCTCAAACTGCTGATTTTCTTGTAGCCAATCACTGTTATACGAATGACCCATGGCTCCATTTTCAGAAGCTTGTTCTTTTCTAAGATCTTCTTGCAGCCAGTTGTCGACAGAAAAGGGACCATTGACTCCATTTTCACAAGCTTGTTCTCGTTTATGATCTTGCTGTACCCAGTTGTCAAAGAAAGAGTAATCATTTGCCAAGTTTTGAGAAGCCTGCACGGGTTCTGGCGCCTCTACCAAAGCAAGCTCCCAACAACTGTTTTCACCTTTTGTTGCATCCAGCGTTGGCCAGGCATCGAAGGCTACAAAATCTATACTCACATTTGGCTCTGGATCAATTGGTAAGGAATGGTTTGAGCCTGTTTCATGGAAATCATACATTTCTTCTTCTTCTTCTTCTTCTTCTTCTTCATGACACTGGCTTTGAGACAGCTCCGAGAAATGCCCGACCGAGAAAGATTGGCTTATTGTTCCAACAGATTCTGTCTGACTCACCAAATCTTCCAAGAATGTGCATCTTGAGCCATCTTGAGATTCACTCTTCCAGGAAGATGGGAATGAAGGTTGGTCTTTCAAGAATTCCTGTAATGTTTCCATAAGCTCGTCTGATAACTTCTGCACACTCGGATATTCCGAGGTTCTCCCAATCCAAGGATCTTAACAAAATCATAGAACGAAGAAAGCTCTTCAAACTGTTTTGTGGCTTTGACACAATAATGGAAGGCATCGACGCAGTATTGATATTCCAACTGAAAGAAACCATCCAAGAGAAAATCGAGTGCGTCGGAAATGTCCCTGTAAAGATCAAAGCTTTCTCGGACGACAGCATAGAGAGAAGCCAGAACCAGCCGGTTTGTCTTGGCTGCACCTGTTGGCTTTGTGGCAATGGCTCTGTCAAGTAGTCGTTGCCAACAACAAATCCTGTCAAGCAACACCGTCGGCTTCATTTCCCGAATAGGCTGTCGGGTAACTCGACAGCATCTCGGAAGCTTCCCTGTAAGAAAGCAATCTAAACGCTCATCGAGATACAAGGCAAACGACCTGACAAAAGTAGTGTAATCAGAAGGGCTGGCATTGGAGAGATCTCTGAAAGTGGAAAGCTTTAGAATCTTAGCTCCACGATTCCTCGCATGGAGGACTTCTTCAGGGAAAAAACGGTCTCCATCTTGAAAAATCCGAAGAACAAGCGTCAGAGATTTGAGGGCTACAACCCAATTCTTTGTTCTGCCAATTCTTTTGGCAATGGCATTGGCACAAACTGCAGCCTGAAGCTTGTTGGACGAGATTGTCTGAACGATTTCATGAACGTAGCATTCGTCAATGGACTCTTTGTCACGGGTCGTGGCCTTGAGGACAGCAACATCGAGATTTGAGGAATTGGTGTTCAAAACCTTGGCGAGGCTGATGCTTGTTTGGTCTTTCACTACCCCAATTGCCTTCTTAAACTTGCTTGGCATGGTTCATCAAGATTTTTCTTCAGCTTTCTCTTTTTCTTTTTTCTTCTTTTGGGACTTATTTTCTTGGAAAATTATGATCCTAAAGAAAAGTAGTGGGTGGGAATCTGCCATTTGTTTTGGATGGTGGAGACTGCAACCAAATGCCTTGAGACTCTCCCTACCTTTGTAAATGTGACCAAAGACTTGAAAATTTTTATTATATGCCAATGAATTTTTGACCGAGTAAATAAAAACGAATTGTGATATGTTCATGCCGTAAGTTTTGGATTTGAGCCCATACAACCTCAATTTCAACTCGGAGTTTTACCAACACATTTTGTCACATCTGCTTGATGTTTTTTTTTGGTGAAGATCTGCTTGATGTATTCAGTACCATGCAAAATTGATTTGGAATGCAGTTTCTTATTATGGCGTAAATATGCGCATAGACAAGGACAAAATGTAGTGGACAGCATTCTCATAAAAAAAATAGCGAAAATGAAGTGGAAGCATACTATAACACAGCATGTGAGTAAACAGTAATTAAATACAATATGATGCTCAATAACCTAATTTCAACCAAATTTTACTTGTGCAAGTCGGAACTTAACTCAAATGATTCACTAAACATCGAATGATCCTTGTAACGTTGGGGATCAATGGATTTTCTCGGTGAAAATTCTTCACTTGCAACACTCGCAGCGCGACAAGAAGGACAAAATCTCATTGTACATTCAAACGAACCCTTAGCAATAATCGACTGAATCATGTTTAAGAATCCATTTACACAAAAAGGTAGTCCAAATTGTCTATAATAAATCCAACTAAATACACAAATGGTCTGCCTCCCATAAAAAAATATTCCTAAAAACTAAATCATACTGTTAAATTGGCCCTAACCTCTTTCAACCACTCCTTTCTTCCAACCCTTTTGCCCCTTTACGGCTGGTCTTCAGTATACCGTGGGAAACTCGCAATTGCCATACTCTGCAGCAAAAGTAACCAAACACTTATTTCATAATAAGAAGTAAGAAATTTGATAAAAGAACTCCAAATAATTTCAAATCATGTCTACGTCGCCTTAAATACATGTAAAATATAAGAATTATTTATGATAATTTTTATCAAAATTTTAATTTTTATATCTTTGATATTATATTTATATAGTGTCCGTGTTTATCGATTATCAGATTTATCAAAAACTCAAGTGACCGGCCAACTCTATCCGCTCACGTTAGCAACTCCGTTTCACAGGTTACTAACATGTAACTTAAACAGTGATAAGCGTAAGTTAACAAAAAATGACGTCATTTATGATAGAATACGCACTTGGTGGTTGGGTGACAACGTAGGCCGCCCCGCCAAAATAACAAGTTCCAATCTGGCGCGCGTGCTTTTGGTAATAACTGTTAAATGCGTACGAAGCGTGGGCTTCTATGGTGTTAGGATTATAACACGTGGCACCTGGTTGGATCGGTTGGCAATCAGAGCCTCCTTCCCCACACGCGTAATCTAGAGCCGCCTGCAGCTTCTCCTTCCCCGCTTCACCATTCGCTACACACCATGTATCCCCCGTCGTACTCCTCGACACGCATCCTTCTCCTCCGTCATTTACCGGCGGCGCTGCCTCTGGTGGATTCCCAGCGGCCGGCGGCGAGTTATCCCGGTAATTCTTCAACCCTTCTACAGTGAAAGGAATGTCGTAAACCTTTTCTTCGGTGGGGTAAAAGAGCCCGTAGTTTCTTTCCGAGGTAGGCCCGAACTTCTGGTTCTCATTGAAAAGGGCAAAAAGATAAACGGTGAGATCTGCATTGGGTTTCAAAGGGGTCCCACCGCCGGTCAATATCCGACGGACCAGATTCCCATTGTAAGCGGCGGCGTTTTGGATGCCCGCACCATTCTCGTTCTCGTCTCCCTTTGAAGGCCACCCCGTTTCCGTCACAACCAATTTAATATCGTCGTATTTCAAAGCAGCCATTGCCGCGAAAACGGCGTCGATTTGAGCATCAAAAAGACTGAAATACCTCAACCCGTTTCCTTGATCCACCACACCCGGATTCTCTCTGAACAATGCGTAGTCCAACGAGATGACGTCAGTGTTGGACTCGTATGCGAAGAATGGATAAGCATTGACCATGAGGAAAGACCCGGTTTGACGAAGGAAATCCAGCATGGGTTTAAAAACGGGTTCAATGAGTTCCGGTCGGAAAGATCCGGCTGACGGAGGATAAGAGTTTTGGAGAGCGGAGAGGGCAATGGGGGAGGAGACTTTGATATCTGACTGAAGGTTAAGCTTAACCAAAGCTTCGTTGATATTTTTCATGGCGGGTACGAGGAAGTTGGTCGTGTTGTGCGGGTCCACGAAGACTTCGTTGCCAACGGCAATGGCATCGATTTCAGTGCTCGGATAGTAAGCGGCTACGTTTCGCTGGACCCAAGAGTTAGCAAAGGAAGTGCTTTCGGCGGCGTCGAGGATTTGTTCGTTAGGGAGGCTGACGGTCACCTTGATTCCCGATCCGGATAAAGCATGGAGAACAGCCGCGTCAGCGTCGTAGACTTTGACACGGTTAAGACCTTGGGATTTTAGTAGCGCCGCCACTCTGGCTTCCGACGGCAGATTGTCGGCGATTCTTCCATAGTTTACTCCAACAGAACCAGAATCTGAAAAATAGCAAGAACAAATAAGCGTGATCGTTAAGAAGAGAAAGAAAAGACAAAAATCTCAGAATGGAGCTTACCTGCAAGAGTGAAAACAGAGATAAGTAAAAGACAGAAAGACATGAAAGAGTCCTCCATTGCTCTGCTCTAGTTTCTTTGGAAGAAAAAAAAAAAAGGAGCAAGAAGGGCAAGCTATCAGTTAGACTGTGAGAGTTACCGTCTGACAGGGTTCTCTTTTCGGGTGTTTATAAATGATAAAATCACGGAGAAAGGTCAAGTGGGGGAGTTTAGGTGTGATTGTGGGACCCAAAAATCAGGGGTGCAAAAAGTAATATTATTTGAGTTCGACTCAATCGTTATGACTGATGTTTAATTTGAATATTTTTTAATTGCATTTGAGTTCAAATTATTTAAATATGAGTTTAATTATTATTGAAATTTTGAATTTGATCAAATTAATTTTTAAATTTAAAAATTAAATCTAATTGAATTCAAATTAAAATTTAAAATTTATCAAATGTCCAAAACAGGGTAACGAGGGCCTATATAGGTATGAGTAATGAGAGCAAACAAATGACTAAAAACTAAAAAGCAAGGATAAAAGAAGCATATCACCATGATGATTTCTTATAAGCAATGATAAGATCAATAAAATATGGTTCATCGTACAGATAAAGAAGCATTTAGCTTTATCTATTTTAGAACTAATGACCGATAACATTCATTTTAGCTTTTTGTCTAAATGCATCGAGGTTAACTAGAATAATTTTTGATTATTTTGTTTTTATCTTTGTTTAAAAAATTAAAAAAAAACATTTTGATTATATCGAGTCGAAATAAGATGTAAATGTGTATGGTAAACAAAAATTATTGTTTAGTTATTTGCTTTTGATTTATAAAATGGTTATGGATTAAATTTTTTTAAATGAATTTATTAAAATTATTCTATTGCAATTATAAAAGGGGTGAACATTCATCAAATTGAAATTTTATATGAATCATACATCTATAAATGATGGACCTTAACCTTAAACATTTTAACATTGTGACATTATATAATTATAAAATTAATTGAATTGATATAAAACCAATGGATATTGCCAACAATTTTGTGAGATTTTTTTAAAAAAATAATTGTGTGGTTTGCCAAAATTCAATCATCTTAAATTTGACTTGATAAAGCTTGGATTTCTAACTCAACAAAATAGTAATATCTCGAAAAAAAATCATTCGTAAAATTTTAAAATTTAATTGTTTATAGATGTAAAAATTTAAATTTTAAATGTTTAAAGATTTATATTTGAATGCTGTTAATGAATCATAATACTGAATCTTTAAAAATAAATATTATTCAATTCGTTTATTGGGATCTTATTAAATTTTAAATTCCAAAAACCACCAAATATAATTGTTTAATGGATAATATTACGTTATAAAAAAAATTACTATTTAAAAAATCATACGACGTGGCAAAATATGACTAGTTAAACGACAAAAGAGCAAAAACAAGAAAGAAATGATCCAGTAATTCTTTTCCACGTCATTGCACTCACGAAAGTCAAGCTCACCGCAACAGGGAAAAGAGAGAAAAAGAAAATAAATTTGAGACGTGGCCTTGTGCTTTAATAAAGAGAAAAGAAATCAGAGAAAAAGAAAAACGAAAACCCTAAATTGGATAAATATCGAATCAGAGAAGAAGATCGGAGGCAGGAATCGCTTAGAAAAGGAAAATGTCAGGGCAGAAAGAGGAAGATAAGAAGCCCGGCGAGCAATCCGCCGCCCACATCAACCTCAAAGTCAAAGGCCAGGTTTCCCTCTTTTTTTCTCTTTATCTTTACTTTTTTTTCAAGTATTTTAGGGTTTATTTTTCTTTCTTAAATTTGATTTTTCTTCGATTTATACCTAGGTTTCCATTTTTAGTGTTTAATGTTGCAAAGATTTTCCCTTTTTATTTGTTTGTTAGGGTGTTTTATTTTTTTCTTTCATCAAATTTAGAAAATTAGGATGAAATGGGTAAGTATTGAATTCATTATTCAAAAAGTTTAAATATATTTTTGTAATTTCTCTTTGTGATATTTGAGTTTTGGATTGAATAAGATGCTGACGGGGTAGTTGCAAAGATTATTCTTGTTATCAGTGAGTTTCACAAGTTGAGATTAGAGTTAATTTCTAGTAAATTTTCTTTAATTGATTGCCTTTTCTCTCTGGCCAAATATTTAATTTTATACTTTAATAGTAGTGTTAATTGGAAAGCATGATTATGGTGTTTAGTGATGCATGGTTAGTGGTAACGGTTTTGGCTTGCTTTATATTAGTTTTGTATTTGGATGTAGTGTGTGGTATGTTATTTAACCAAATTAACCAGTGATTTTTATTTTTCTTTAGTCTCTACCTTTGGTCCTCTGCTTTCAGAATAGCAGCACTCTCTGCCTTCCCTTTCCGAAAGGAAATTATCTTTTTCACTATGTATTTTTGCTCTCTGCCGTAGATAGAAATGAGTGGTGGAGGAGAATTCACGCTAACGACTCAGTGTGAGTTCATATGTTAGTTCATGTAACCCATTCTAATATTGGGATAAAAGATCTGATGACGACGATGATGACTTTGTATTTTCTAGTATCTTAGTAGCATTCTTTCTTTAACTCATCTTAGATTGGCTGGCATTTTCCAGCCATTACTGCCATTTGTTGGCATATGTTAGAATGATATATGTTTGTATTGCATCAATCTTGGCCTTATTTTTAGTGCCCTTATTCTTTTTATTTCTTGCAATCCAGTATGGAACCATGTAAAGATGAGAATTTTGGGTTTTACATGAATTATGGAAAGTCAGTTCTTGATGATCAAATTATAAGTTTTAGGAAACTTGAGGGTTCAAATACTTTTCCTGCTTTTAGGCTGATAAAGAACTGCAAATTCTGGAATATAATTGGTTTGAATTATTGGTGTGACCTTGAACAAACCTTATCTATTGTAGAAACTCTGTTAATACTATTGAATGATATACCTATTTTGGCTTGAGAAGGGGTATTGATGTTGTTGTAGGGAAATCGAGATCTGTAATAATAACTTTTGGGATTTAACGCTTCCTCTTTATTTTGGACTAATTTGTATAATGCCCATAGGACGGGAATGAAGTTTTCTTCAGGATCAAGAGAAGCACACAACTGAAGAAGCTTATGAATGCATATTGTGATCGACAGTCTGTGGATTTCAACTCAATTGCCTTCTTGTTCGATGGTCGCCGCCTGCGAGGTGAGCAAACTCCCGAAGAGGTATGCTTCTTTTTTTCTCTCTTACAGACACAATCACTCGTTCTAATGGACATGTGCAGATTGAAACTTGTTCCATGCATAATGAAATTTCATATTGCCTTTGCTTCAGCTTGAAATGGAGGATGGTGATGAGATTGATGCTATGCTCCACCAAACCGGTGGCACAAATGCTTCTACTGTGTTCTCATTTGTGTGAAAGCAAGCTATCTATGGAATGTTATAGACTACTGGGTTTTGTTCTGATAATTCTAGCTTCTCTCTTTAAGAGCTTTGATTGCTACCATGGCGATTTGCCTTTGCTTTGATGAAATGTTTGAAGCGGCTATCATTGCATTTACTTTCATTCTTATATGAAGATTTTGCTATTTACAAAATTAAATTAATAAATAAATTTATTAAAATCAAATAATAAATGCTTTAGAAAGTTACTTGCAAAATTCCCAAAGAAATATAGATAATTTTTTTAAAAAAATTGTAAATGATAATTTTTTTAGTTTTTTAAATCAAGAGTTAGTTAACCTTTTTTTTATTAGAGATGGATTTTGCCATTTTGGTTTATTAAAAAGAAAAGAAAATATTATAATAGACTATAACGCGATAAACAAAAGGAGTTGAAGGTTGTGGTGAAAAAATCATTTAAAAAAGATGGTGAGATGAGTAGGTTTAAAATTTTACGTATTAAAAAAAAGGTTATTATTTAAGATATCGATAAATTAAGATAAATTAAAATAACGATTTTATTTTTTAATATTTTTTAAAAATTATGTGTTATTTTTTTAATTTTATTTGTAAAATTTAATTATTTAACTATGGGATAAAAAAATTTTTAATATAAATTTACAAAATAAATCTTTATATAAAAATCATTTTTAAAGGAAAAAGTTACTTTAGCCAACCTCGATAAACTTTACAATTAAGTTGACTTTATTATTTATTTTATGCTTTTTTTATGTTAAAAATATGGTAAATATATTAGAATAAGTGTAAAGTTAATATCAATAGCAGTAATTTAATGATAACAAATGTAAATATAAATTTAAGTGTGAAATTAATATCAATAGATGCAATTACATGATAATAAACATAAATATATAAAATAAATGTAAATTAAATATTAAAAGATGTGATAAATGTAAACAACTAAAAATAAAAATAAATTTAGTATGAAGTAAAATAAATTAATTTAACGTAAATAAACATAAACTAATAAAATAAAATTAAATAACAAAAATTAATTAAATTGATAAGAATTATTCTCTTTCACTTGTAAAATTTAAATTCTACTCAATTATTATGCAAGTCCAAAATGGCATACCTGATCCCAGACGAGAAACCTCTTTTCACTTAAAATTTTCGGAAAAAAAAAATTAAATATAAAATAAGAGAACTTTAAGAAAGATAGACCAACCATAGGGCTGAGCTCCACTCCTTCTCAGCTAAGTTTCGGCATGTGTGTTTGTCTTTATAAAAGGGAAGCCGAAGCTTTCCAATTTCCAAAGTATCATTTTTCATAGGTGGAAAGAGTGGGTTCGTCTGAAGAAGAACCAAATTGAAAATGGGGAGTGAAGGTGAGAGACGCACACAAGAATGTCCAAGCTCAGTAGTAACAGTATCCACACCTCCACCAACCTTAAGGCCCTCTCCTTACCATGGAAGCCCTACCCAGTGCACCCAAAGTCTGCTCGAAAGAAAGCAGAAAGACACATGCTTTAGGTGCGGAAAGCAAGGCCACTGGGTGCAGGACTGCCTTTCCGGCACCCCAACCAAAGCTTCGCCTCCGCAGGACATCCACCAGTTGCCCGTGCTGCGTTGCCATTGCGGCGTGGGTTGCACCATCAATGTTTCCCACAGCGAGGCCAACCCTGGAAGAAGGTACTATAGTCGCAACTGCAACTGCAATAACAAGGCAACCCGGGGCAAAAACTTTTACCAATGGTGCGATAAGGTGACGGCGCCGATGTGCAAGTGCGGCGCCGGAGCCTGCACCATCAACATCATGAGAGACAACGATGGGAAGGAGACCAAGTACTATACTTGCCGTATTAGAGCGGTATGCATGTTCGATTTTGCTAAAGTTTTTATCTTTTCATGAAGATCATGGTTCGGACAAAGTTGGTTCAGTTGCCGTCATTTCTCTGTTTTGGATTATGAACTGTTTAATGTTAATTGGGTTTGGGTTTGGTTCTGTTTCAAGTTGATGGTCCTGTTTCTCTAGTCAGCTCTTAGAGTTGAACCATCGTATCTTGAAAGAAGATATGGTTTCAGGGGATGAAAAGACAGTTGTTTTAAGTAGCCGCAGTTCTATCATAGTTCGGACGGAGTTGCTTTAAGCAACTCTATTATTAAACTGCATGAGAAAGCTAGGCCTACCCTTGATTGCTGCATTGTCATGTCATGTGCCTCTATGACGAGTCATTCATACACATGCCACCCATATAAGTATAGTTGCAGTAGAAGTAGGTTAAACGACACGAAGACACTTGCACATAAGATTAGGTGGATTAGATGATTTATACCTGAATATTTTATGTTAAAATTTGTAGTGATATATTAAATATATTTTTAATTTTTATTCTATTTTTATATAATTTCAATTTGTCTTATTTTTAAATTATTTTTTATTTGTGTTATTTTTGTGTTATATTATTAAATCTTAAGATATGATAAAAAATAAAAAAATGATGGAATTAAAATTTGATAAAAATTATACATAAATATAATAAAATTAAAAAAATCTATTTAATGTATTGATTCGAATTTATTATAATTTTGTACTTTATTCAACACAAATTAAAAGAAAAGCTCGGGAAATGCCCCCCCCCCCCCCCCCCCCCCCCCTCTTTTTTTTTTGTTGTATTTCATTATTTGATGATGCTGGCTTTGTACTTAATTTTAGGTGATTTGTTTAAAAGATTGAGCTGCCATATTTAGTTTTGTCCTTAAGAGATGTAGATGTAGAAGTGTACAATTCCATAGCAATTGTTGTTCTTTCCTATTGTCTTGTAATGATCAGCATGTAACGATGTTACTGAACTACGTGTCTTAACGTTCTGCAAGTTTCAAACGATCTGGAGTCTGATAAAGAGTTGCTACTCTTACACAGGGACATGGATCCTGTGGTTTCTTGCAGTTTGACAGTCCTTCAAATCCATGGCCAAGGTTTTCGGACAAAGATAAACGACCATCAATATCGAGTCCACCGAACAGTGAACCAACAAACATTATGGCTAGCGAGGATGAATGTTCCATGCTCAGTTTCTCTAACGGAGATATAGTTGTTTCTGAATCGGAGATATGCAATTCTGTATTGAGGAAAGGACGCCGTGTTTCACGTCTACCATCTCAGTCTGACATTCGGTCCCGACAAATAGAGTTCTGGAATCAGATATCCGCTGCTAGCAATTCCCCGACCGATGTAGGAAGTCATTGCGGCTGTTTTCTCTTCATAAGTTGTTTATCTCACTGTCTCTGTTTTTGCAATTAGCTAAACGTTTTCTATTCTGGTGACAGGTGAAGTTTTGCAAATGCTGGGTTTTCTTTTCCATGGCTGGTTGGGTAGGCTTGCTTTCCTCCTCCTCGGATCTTAGAAGAGGCTTTGCCGAGGAATTTCTTTTGCTGTAAGTTTAGTTTTAGACATAATATGTTTGTTTGCTTCCTTCAAAATCTAAGTTATAACTCTAGCTATATTCCTTTTGTTTGATCCAGTATTAGTTTCTGCATATGTGGATGTCTCTGATGGCAGAAGTTCGAGTATAATTCCTCATGCTTCCTTGAATGCTGGAGTCGATGAAAATGCTCTCGCAAATGATACTCAACTGCCGAGTTTTCCTTTGCTAACCTCAAGCCTCAAAAGATCGTTTTCTGCTATGCAGGCAGATGTAATAAATGCAACCATGAAGGAAGTCGGAAAAAAACCTCAGAAAGATGTTCCCAATCTTTTGGAGTCGATACAGCCAGCTTATCATGATACCCTGTTACAAGCAGCAAATGCTACTTCTGATGCGTTGGCCAGTGTCGAATCCATTCAGTGTATGTCAAGTGTTCCACAAATGGAGTCGACTGTCCAAGATAACTGCAATCTGCAAGTGCCGACCATCAATATATCTGGTATCCAAGCAGAAGCATTTGCTGCCTTAACGGCGGCCTCTAGCAGATATCTTCAGTCAGTCCATAAAGTAGCTTCTCATTTCAAGGACATGCTCGGCCAATTTGAGAAGCTTGAGACTTGTCTTCTAGATATTGCCAAGGATATGGGGCAGTCAAAGAGAAGAATGCAGGCTACATATCAAGAGCTGACAGAAGCCTGGAAACTTCAGCAGGAGGAAGAAGAGCAATGCATGGCAAGGACAGGCATTAGATGAGGTAAAAATTTAACTTCAACTTATGATATAAAAGTACCATCTGTTTTTTTTCTTTAATGTGAATGTGAAGCTGACTAAGTTATAATGTATATATTTATATATAGAGAGAGAGAGAGAGGCACTTTAGACATACTTAAGTTCAAGTTTCAATGAATCAGTTAGAGGACAGCAAATGTAATGTACGTAAGGTATACTGTTATATTTTGGTTAGCAGAACTTGTGTGTACAACCATGTATGTGGGGATTGAAGTGGATCTATGAATGAACCTTATGGGGTATGTGTATGTGTAAGTTTGTATCTTTTTGGTTTTAGGGAAGGACAAAGGATAAGGGAAAATCGGACTTAATTTTTTATAAGAAGAGATAACTGTTAGCCTAGGTTAAGCTTTGATCGCTAGCATGCCGATTTGCCTTTGCTTTGCTGAAATGTTTGAAGCGGCTATCATTGCATTTACATTCCTTTTATGAAGATTTTGCTATTTGCTAAATTAAATTAATAAATTTATTAATTAAAATCAAATAATAAATGCTTTAGATAGTTACTTGCAAAATTCCCAAAGAAGTATAGATTATTTTAAAAAAAATAGTAAATGATAATTTTTTTAGTTTTTTAAAATCCAGAGTTAACCTTTTCTTTAATTAGAGATGGATTTTGCCATTTTGGTTTTAAAAAAAAAAGGTTTAATAGCCAAATGTATCATCAACGTTTGTCACAAAACGGAATTAAGTCACAAAACGGAATTAAATCTCAACGTTTAAATGCATGAAAATCAGTTTTCAACGTTATAAAATAATTAAATTAAGATATTTTCGTTAAATCTTTTAATTTTCGTTAAATTTTATTATTGGTAGGATAACAGAAATTAAAGGATTTAACAGAAATGTTTTAATTCAATTATTTTGTAACGTTGAGAATTGATTTTTATATATTTAAACGTTGAGAACTTAATTTTTTTTTGTAAGAAATGTTGAGAACACATTTGGTATTAAGTCAAGAGAAAATATTATAATAGACTATAACGCAATAAATAAAAGGAGTTCAAGGTTGTGTTGAAAAAATTATTTAAAAAATATGTGAGATGAGTACATTTTAATTATTTAAAAAAATGTTTATTATGCAATATGTTGTTAAATTAAAATAATGATATATATTTTATTTTATTTATTTTTTATTTTTAATGTTTTTTAAAAATTATGTGTCATCTTTTTACTTTGTTTGTTGAATTTAAATATTTAACTAACAACAAATGGGATAATAAATTTTTTAATATATATTTACAAAATTAATCTTTGGATAAAAAAAATTTTTAAAGGAAAAAAGTTACTTAAGCTAACCCTTGATAAATTTAACAATTAAATTGACTTTATTATATGATTAATTTATTTTATATTCATTTTGAGGAGGGTTGAAGTTATATCAGTGTAAAATTATATGGTTTTATATCATTTTTCAACCGTTAGATTAAAATAAATTTGTGGTTGAGATTAAAACTTTTCTTTTTTTAAAATGCAATTGAATGTATAAATATTTTTAATCTCTTTTCTTTTTTACATTTTTTTAATTATTTTAGTTATTTGGTTATTGTCTTTTATTTTTTTCAAGTTTCTTCTCTTCACTATTGTTTCCTCTCACACAAGGTACAACAATTGGCACCATCAATGATCTACTTCACTCTATTTGTTTTTAAATTTTTTTCTTTGCTATCACAATTTTTTTTTTAATTATCTTAATTATTTGATTATTGCCAAAAGCTTGCACTAGAAAATGAGTTTCAAACTACAAGAAACAACAAGAACATAGATAAAGGAAAAAAAGTGACTTTCTATCATGGAAAACAATTTGAACATCAAGTATATGTCTTCAGTAAAGCATTGATTTCCATATCATCATGCATTTGTGTGAAAATTGGAGCTATTTTCTTGACTTGAGTTTATGGTACCATGTGCAGAGTGAAGAAACAAAAGGTTTTTCATTTTTGCTAAACAGTTCTTCATGGCTCCCTGTTTTGTTTAAAGAATTCAAAGTCTTTCATTTGCATTTGTGTATAGCTTCCTTTGATAGCGGCTTTGGTTTGGAACTTTGTCTGTTTTACGACCTTTTGCTACTTTGACTATCTTATCCTTGATAATTCTTTGTATTGTTTTCTATGACTTAGATGATAAAAAAAAATGAAATTCTCAGAAAAAAAGTGCAAAGAAAGAAAGGCAAAATCAGATAAATAAGATGATTAGAAAAGGAAAAGAAAAAATTGTAAAAAATGAAGGAGAATAAAAATATTTGTACATTTAATTACATTTTGGAGGAAGAGAGAGTTTTAATCTCAATCACAAATTCACATTAATTTAACAGTTGAAAAATGATGTAAAATTATCTAATTTACACTGATGTAACTTGATCCCTTTTCATTTACATTTGTTATCATGTAATTACTACTATATAATTGATATTAATTTTACACTTATTATAATGTATTTACAATATTTTTAACATGAAAATAAGCATAAAACAAAGAGGAGAGATCAAGTTACACTAGTGTAAAACTAGATAATTTTATACCATTTTTCAACCATTAGATTGATGTGAATTTGTGATTGAGATTAAAAGTCTCTCTTCCTCCAAAATGTAATAAAATGCACAAATATTTTTATTCTCCTTCCTTTTTTACAATTTTTTCTTTTCCTTTTTATAATCATCTTAATTATCTGATTTTGCCTTTTCTTTTTTTCACTTTTTTTTTTGTGAGAATTTCATCTAAGTCATAGAAAACAATACGAAGAATTATCAAGGATAAGGTAGTCAAAGTAGCAGAAGGTAGTAAAACAGACAATGTTCCAAAATCAAAGCCGCTATCAAAGGAAGGCTATACAAATGCAAATGAAAGTCTTTGAATTCCTTAAACAAAACAGGGAGCCATGAGGGACTGTTTAGCAAAAATGAAAAACCTTTTGTTTCTTCACTCTACACATGGTATCATAAACTCAAGTCAAGAAAATGGCTCCAATTTCCACACAAATGCATGATGAAATGGAAATCAATGCTTCACTGAAGACATATACTCCATGTTCAAATTGCTTTCCATGATAGAAACTCACGTTTTTCCCTTTATCTATGTTCTTGTTGTTTCAAACTCATTTTCTGGTGCAAGCTTTTGCCAATAATCAAATAATTAAGATAATTAAAAAAGAAAAAAATATTGTGATTTCTAGCAAAGACAAAATTTAAAAAGAAATAGAGTAAAGTAGATCATTGATGGTGCCAATTGTTGTACCTTGTGTAAGAGAAAACAATGATGAAGAGAAGAAACTTGAAAAAAAAATAAATAAATAGATAATTAAAAAAAGAAAAGAAAAAAATGTAAAAAAAAGAAAGAGATTAAAATATTTGTACATTCAATTACATTTTAAAGGAAGAGAGAGTTTTAATTTCAACTATAAATTTATTTTAATTTAATGGTTGAAAAATGATGTAAAATTATTTAGTTTTATATTAGTGTAACTTGATCCATTTTCAATGTAAAATAAATATAAATTTAAACGTAAAATTAATATCAATGGATGTAATTACATGATAATAAACGTAAATACATAAAATAAATGTAAATTGAATATTAATAGATGTGATAAATGTAAACACCTAAAAATAAAAATAAAAAATAAATTTAGTATAAAGTAAAATAAATTAATTTTACATAAATAAAAATAAACTAATAAAATAAAATTAAATATGCCAATAAAAATTGTTGACTCCATTTGTAATGTAAGTCCAATGTGGCATATATATCGAAGAAACCTCATTTCTCTTAAATTTTTCGAAAAAAAAAATCTAAAATAAATATAAAATAAGAGAACTTTAAGAAAGATAGACCAACCATAGAGCTGAGCTCCACTCCTTCTCAGCTAAGTTTCGGCATGTGTGTTTGTCTTTATAAAAGGGAAGCCGAAGCTTTCTAATTTCCAAAGTATCATTTTTCATAGGTGGAAAGAGTGGGTTCGTCTGAAGAAGAACCAATCGAAAATGGGGAGTGATGGTGAGAGACGCACACAAGAATGTCCAAGCTCAGTAGTAACAGTATCCACACCTCCACCAACCTTAAGGCCCTCTCCTTACCATGGAAGCCCTACCCAATGCACCCAAAGTCTGCTCGAAAGAAAGCAGAAAGACACATGCTTTAGGTGCGGAAAGCAAGGCCACTGGGCGCAGGACTGCCTTTCCGGCACCCCAACCAAAGCTTCGCCTCCGCAGGACATCCACCAGTTGCCCGTGCTAAGAAGTCTGCTCGAAAGAAAGCAGAAAGACACATGCTTTAGGTGCGGAGAGCAAGGCCACTGGGCGCAGGACTGCCTTTCCCGCACCCCAACCAAAGCTTCGCCTCCGCAAAACATCCACCAGTTGCCCGTGCTACGAAGTCTGCTCGAAAGAAAGCAGAAAGACACATGCTTTAGGTGCGGAGAGCAAGGCCACTGGGTGCAGGACTGCCTTCCCGGCACCCCAACCAAAGCTTCGCCTCCGCAAGACGTCCACCGGTTGCCTGTGCTACGAAGTCTGCTCGAAAGAAAGCAGAAAGACACATGCTTTAGGTGCGGAGAGCAAGGTCACTGGGCGCAGGACTGCCTTCTCGGCACCCCAACCAAAGCTTCGCCTCCGCAAGACGTCCACCAGTTACCCGTGCTACGAAGTTTGCTCGAAAGAAAGCAGAAAGACACATGCTTTAGGTGCGGAGAGCAAGGCCACTGGGCGCAGGACTGCCTTTCCGGCACCCCAACCAAAGCTTCGCCTCCGCAGGACATCCATCAGTTGCCCGTGCTGTGTTGCCATTGCGGCGTGGTTCACACCATCAATGTTTCCCACAGAGAGGCCAACCCCGGAAGAAGTTACTATAGTCGCAACTGCAACTGCGATAACAAGGCAACCCAGGGCAAAAACGTTTACCAATGGTGCGATAATGTGATGGCGCCGATGTGCAAGTGCCGCGCCGGAACCTGCACCATCAACATCATCAGAGACAACGAGGGGAAGGAGACCAAGCACTATACTTGCCGTATTAGAGCGGTATGCATGTTCAATTTTGCTAAGTTTTTATCTTTTTATGAAGATCATGGTTTGGACAAAGCTGGTTCTGTTGCAGTCATATCTCTGTTTTAGATTATGAACTGTTTAATGTTAATTGGGTTTGGGTTTGGTTCTTTTTTTTTTGGCGGAAAGTGGTGGTTTGGGTTTGGTTCTGTTTCAAGGTTGATGGTCCTTTTTCTCTAGTCAGCTCTGTGAGTTAAAGCATTGTATCTTGAAAGAAGATCTGGTTTCAGGGGATGAAAAGATTGTTGCTTTAAGCAGCTGCAGTTCTATCATAGTTCGGACAGAGTTGCTTTGAGCAACTCTATTATTAAACTACATGAAAAATCTAGTCCTACCCTTGGTTGCTGCATTGTCATGCCATGTACCTCTATTTGGAAGAAATTCGATTAATCGACTGATCGAATTTAATTCGATTAATCAGTCAACTATCGAATTTAATTCGGTCAGTTAATAAAAATAGGATTTAGGAAAATTCGGTTATTGATTAATTCGGTTCGAAAACTGAATTAATTTCGACTAATCGAATTAGCCGAATTATAAGACATAATATATATATAATATATGCTATAATATATAATATTATAATATATAATATATACTATAATATATATAATATAATTTTGTATAAAGTTCGGTTAATTAGGTTAATTAACTGAATTATATTTCGATTCGGTTAATTTGAAAATATAATTTTGATTCGGTTAACGAAAGTAAAAATTTATAATTCGGTTAATTCGATTTTGGTTAATTTGATTCGAAATTAACCGAATTAATCAAATGAACACCCCTTCATTCATACACATGCCACTCCCAAGTATGGTTGCAGTAGAAGTTGGTTAAATGACGCGAAGATAGTTATACATATGATTTGGTAGATTAGATGATTTTTATATGAAAATTTTATGTTGAAATTTATATTGACAAGTTAAATATATTTTTTTAATTTTTATTATATTTATATATAATTTTTATTCGTATTATTTTTAAATTATTTTTTTTGGTGTTATTTTTGTGTTATATTATCGAATTTAATGATATGATATAAAAATAAAAAATGACATAAATTAAAATTTGATAAAAATTATACATAAATATAATAATATTAAAAAATATCCATTTAATGTATTGACACGAATTTATTATAATTTTTATGCTTTGTACAACACAAGTTAAAAGAAAAGCTTGGGAAATGCCTATTTTTTGGTTATATTTCATTATTTGAATGATGCTGGCTTTGTACTTGCTTTTAGGTGATTTGTTTAAAAGATTGAGCTGCCGTATTTAGTTTTGTTCTTAAGAGATGTAGATGTAGAAGTGTACAATTCCATCGCAATTGTTTTTCTTTGCTATTGTCTTGTAATGATCAGCATATAACGATGATACTGAACTACGTGTCTGAATGTTCTGCAAGTTTCAAACGATCTGGAGTCTGATAAAGAGTTGCTACTCTTACACAGGGACATGGATCCTGTGGTTTCTTGCAGTCTGAAGGTCCTTCAAATCCATGGCCAAGGTTTTCGGACAAAGATAAACGACCATCAATATCGAGTCCACCGAATAGTGAGTCAACAAACGTTATGGCTAACGAGGATGAATGTCCCATACCCAGTTTCCCTAACAGAGATATAGTTGTTTGTGAATTGGAGACATGCAATTCTGTGATGAGGAAAGGATGCCGTGTTTCCCGCCTATCGTCTCGGTCTGACATTCGGTCCCGACAAATAGAGTTCTGGAATCAGATATCTGCTGATAGCAATTCACCTGACCAATGTAGGAAGTCATTGCTGCTGTTTTTTTCTTCATAAGTTGTCTATTTCACCGCCTCTGTTTTTGCTATTAGCTAAACGTTTTCTATTCTGGTGACAGATGAAGTTTTCCAAATGCTGGGTTTTCATTTCCATGGCTGGTTGGGTAGGCTTGCTTTCCCTCCTCCTCGGATCTTAGAAGAGGCTTTACCGAGGAATTTCTTTTGCTGTAAGTTTAGTTCTAGACATAATATGTTTGTTTGCTTCCTTCAAAATCTAAGTTATAACTCTAGCTATATTCCTTTTGTTTGATCCAGTATTAGTTTCTGCATATGTGGATGTCTCTGATGGCAGAAGTTCGGGTATAATTCCTCATGCTTCCTCAAATGCTGGAGTCGATGAAAATGCTCTGGCAAATGATACTCAACTGCCGAGTGTTCCTTTGCGAACTTCAAGCCTCAAAAGATCATTTTCTGCTATGCAGGCAGATGTAATAAATTCGAACACGAAGGAAGTCAGGAAGAAACCTCAGAAAGATGTTCCCAATCTTTTGGAGTCGATACAGCCAGCTTATCATGATACCATGTTACAAGCTGCAAATGCTACTTTTGATGCGTTGGCCAGTGTCGAATCCATTCAGTGTATGTCAAGTGTTCCACTAATGGAGTCGACTCTCCAAGATAACTGCAATCTGCAAGTGCCGACCATCAATATATCTGGTATCCAAGCAGAAGCATTTGCTGCCTTAACGGCGGCCTCTAACAGATATCTTCAGTCAGTCCATAAAGTAGCTTCTCATTTCAAGGACATGCTCGGCCAATTTGAGAAGCTTGAGACTTGTCTTCTAGATATTGCCAAGGATATGGGGCAGTCAAAGAGAAGAATGCAGGCTACATATCAAGAGCTGACAGAAGCCTGGAAACTTCAGCAGGAGGAAGAAGAGCAATGCATGGCAAGGACAGGCATTAGATGAGGTAAGAATTTAACTTCAACTTATGATATAAAAGTACCATCTGTTTTTTTTCTTTAATGTGAATGTGAAGCTGACTATGTTATAATATATATATATATATATATATATATGGAAGCACTTTAGACGTACTTAAGTTTCAATGAAGCAGTTAGAGGACAGCAGATGTAATGTACTTAAGGTATACTGTTGTATTTTGGTTAGCAGAACTTTTGTGCAACCATGTATGTGGGGATTGAATTGGATCTGTAAATGATACCGTAAGGGTATGTGTATGTGTAAGTATGTATCTTTTGGTTTTAGATTAGTACAAAGGATAAGAGGAAATCGGACCTAATTTCTTCTAAGAAGAGATAACTGTTAGCCTAGGTTAAACTTTGGTTGTTATGCATGTATAAGTATGTGTGTATGCATTACTGCCATTTGTTGGCATATTTAGAATGATATATGTTTGTATTGCATCAATCTTGGCCTTATTTTTAGTGCTCTTATTCTTTCTATTTCTTGCAATCCAGTATGGAACCATGTAAAAATGAGAATTTTTTATTCTACATGAATTATGGCAAGTCAATTCTTGATGATCAAATTATAAGTTTTAGGAAACTTGAGGGTTCAAATACTTTTCCTGCTTTTAGGCTATAATACAGAACTGCAAATTCTGGAATATAATTGGTTTGAATTATTGGTGTGGGCCTGAACAAACCTTATCTATTGTAGAAACTCTGTTAATTTACTATTGAATGATATACCTATTTTGGCTTGAGAAGGGGTGTTGCTGTTGTTGTAGTGAATTCGAGATCTGTAATATTACTTTTGCGATTTAATGCTTCCTCTTTTATTTTGGACTAATTTGTATAATGCCCATAGGACGAGAATGAAGTTTTCTTCAGGATCAAGAGAAGCACACAACTGAAGAAGCTTATGAATGCATATTGTGATCGACAGTCTGGATTTCAAGTCAATCGCCTTCTTGTTCGATGGTTGCCGCCTGCGAGGTGAGCAAACTCCCGATGAGGTATCCTTCTTTTACTCTTTTCTTACACGCACAATCATTCGTTCTAATGGACATATGCAGATTGAAACTTGTTCCATGCATAATGAAATATCATATTTCTTTTGCTTCAGCTTGAAATGGAGGATGGTGATGAGATTGATGCTATGCTGCACCAAACCGGTGGCACAAATGCTTCTACTATGTTCTCATTTGTGTGAAAGCAAGCTTTAGTTGCTACCATCTACGGAATGT
Source organism: Heritiera littoralis (assembly GCA_031772115.1). NCBI lineage: Eukaryota > Viridiplantae > Streptophyta > Magnoliopsida > Malvales > Malvaceae > Heritiera > Heritiera littoralis. Next base: position 1,376,874 of record JAPDPK010000059.1, on the reverse strand, counting down.
TAAGGACTACTGGGTTTGTTATGATAATTCTAGCTTCTCTCTTTAAGAGCTTTGATTGCTACCATGGCGATTTGCCTTTGATGAAATGTTGGAAGCGGCTATCATTGCATTTACTTTCCTTCTTATATGAAGATTTTGCTATTTACAAAATTAAATTAATAAATAAATTTACTAAAATCAAATAATAAATGCTTTAGATAGTTACTTGCAAAATTCCCAAAGAAATATAGATTTTTAAAAAATTGTAAATGATAATTTTTTTAGTTTTTTAAATCAAGAGTTAGTTAACCCTTTTTTTTTAATTAGAGATGGATTTTGCCATTTTGGTTTATTAAAAAGAAAAGAAAATATTATAATAGACTATAAAGTGATAAACAAAAGGAGCTGAAGGTTGTGGTTGAAAAAATTATTTAAAAAATATGGTGAGATGAGTACGTTTTAAAATTTCAAGTATTTAAAAAAATGTTTATTATTCAATATATTGTTAAATTAAAATGATAATATATTTTTTATTTATTTTTTATTTTTTAAAAATGATACGTCATTTTTTAATTTTATTTGTAAAATCTAAATATTTAACTAACAATATATGAGATAATAAAGTTTTTAATATAAATTTGCAAATAAATCTTTAGATAAAAAATAATTTTTAAAGGAAAAAGTTATCTAAGCCAACTCTCGATAAACTTCACAATTAAGTTGACTATATTATAAGATTAATTTATTTTATATTTATTTTATGTTTATTTTCATGTTAAAAATATCGTAAATATATTAGAATATTTACGGCACCCCAACCAAAGCTTCGCCTCCGCGAGACATCCACAAACCGTTTTCTGCTATGCAGGCAAAGAAACCTCAGAAAGACGTTCCCAGTCTTTTGGAGTTGATACAGCCAGCGTATCATGGTACCATGTTAAAAGCAGCAAATGCTACTTCTGATGTGTTGGCTAGTGTCGAATCCATTCAGTGTTGTCAAATGTTCCACAGATGGAGTCGACTCTCCAAGATAACTGCAATCTGCAAGTGCCGACCATCAATGTATCTGGTATCCAAGCAGAAGAATTTGCTGCCTTAACAGCGGCTTCTAGCAATTATCTTCCTTCAGTCCATAAAGTGGCTTCTCATTTCAAGGACATGCTCGGCCAATTTGAGAAGCTTGAGACTTGTCTTCTAAATATTGCCAAGTATATGGGGCAGTCAAAGACAAGAATGCCGGCTACATATCAAGAGCTGACAGAAAGCCTGGAATCTTCAGCAGGAGGAAGATGAGCAACGCATGGCAAGGACAGGCATTAGATGAGGTAAGAACTTCAACTTATGATACAAAAGTACCATCTGTTTTTTTTTTTTCTTTAATGTGAATGTGAAGCCAAGTTTTATATATATATATATATATATATATATATATATATATATATATATAGAGAGAGAGAGAGAGAGAGAGAGAGAGAGAGAGAGAGAGGTAGAGATAGAGGCACTTTAGACATACTTAAGTTCAAGTTTCAATGAAGCAGTTAGAGGACAGCAGATGTAATGTACGTAAGGTATACTGTTATATTTTGGTTAGCAGAACTTTTGTGTACAACCATGTGTGTGGGGATTGAAGTGGATCTATAAATGATACCGTATGTGTTATGTGCATGTGTAAGTATGCATCTTTTGGTTTTCACCAAATCAGCACTGCATGAATCATGTCAAGATAATTTGACATCCATCAATATCATCCTTAATCCATGAATTTAAATTTATTTAACAAATCTCCAGAACGTCTGTGCATTGATGCGTAACTGTGTAAGAAAGTACATAAACCAAATCATGGATATGATAGACTAAGTTGATAAACCTGGTGTAAAATACTACTGAGAAAATAAAAATAGGTTAATATTTATATAGAAGGATTATTAAATATTTTTTATGAGAAAATTATAGCATTAATGATATTAGATATATATATATATAAAACATATGTAGTAACGAGTAAAAAGTAATTTTAAAATAGTATAAACAGTCAAAATATCAACAATCAAAATTGGTTAAATTGAAAACTTTACAACTTTCTTTTCTTATAGATATATAAATAAACTGTACATAGAATTTACAGACCAGAAGCTGGCTATCTAGATTACTATGGGGTATCAATAAATTGGGAAAAGAAGCTTAAGTTAATGAATATATAAATATATATATATGGAGAGAGAGAGAGAGAGAGAGATTCCGAGACAAAAAGGAATAAAAGAATGAAATTATCTGTAACCTTTCCATATCTTCTCTTGGATCCTATAGATGGTAATTCAGTAAGAGACTGCTCATGTTGGCTTTTGATTATGCTTGCTAACAGACATGCATTGGAATATTAGCTCTCCAGAACTACGATACCTTCTTCCATCTTTTAAACTCAAAAAGACAATGTAGGACTTGATTTACGTGGGACTCTCCTCCTCACTTCTGACTGCAAAACCATAATAAACAAAATCAGCTCAATGAGTTGCATGCTTACAGGATTGCTGAGTGCATCTACACACACACACAACCCCCCCACCCTCATGAATTAGTGGTTTTCATGTGTGCATCTGTAGCAACTAAAAGTATCATGTTCTGCGTAGGATGCAACACCATGTGGAGATTGAGAGCTATCAGTTAAATTAAACAAAGATCTAGCATATGATTGCTTACTTGATATGGAACTCCGTGTGTTGATTTACTACGACTATGATCTGGGGTTTGAGATCTTGAGACTCCGCAAAATGGTCGTTGAATAGAATCTCGTACGTGATTATAGATGCTGTATATTGCACCAAAATGATCATACAAGTAAAACAAGAAACTTGAGTTTAGTTCGAAAAAGAAAAAGAATGTAACCATTCTATCATTGCGCCAAGCTAGCAAGGAAGTTGAAGTGTGTAAGCACGACCAGAGAAAAAGTATCCAAACAACTCGCAAAAGTAATAATGTCAGATTGATATATCATCAGAAGAACATGGTGAAATCAATAGAAGTAGAATCAACCCATCTTAGATCCCGAACTTTAAGGTTTTATTTAGTAAGAAAGAAAGAAATGATGAAAATTTTGTTAATTCAATGAATAGAATTCATAATCATTTTTTTTATTTTACAACTTAAACATTAGGTTAACAAGATTCCAAACACATGCCTAACTCTCTAGTTAAATCCATAAGACAGGATCACAGGACCAAAAATAATTATAGACATAAAAAAGATTGGGATAAGTTTAAAGTATGATACCTTAGGCGATGTCTGTTGCAGGCTGTGAAGAAGGCAACAAAACCATTTAGTATACTTCTGACAGCACGAAAAATCTGAAAAGATCACACAAAAATGTTAAGTAAAAAAAACATAAAAAGAATATTTATCAAGTTTCACTAATGTCTTCTAACCTGGGAAAAAAGGTCATTCCAAAGCGAACGCCACATGGAAACTTCATATGTGCTCACTGTTGCTTCAGAAGCTGAAGCAAGCTGAATTATGCTGCTTAAAGATCGCCATATACCTCCAACCAAATCAGAGATGAAGCCACACACAAAAGCTACAAAACTGGCTAACGCAAGGACCAGGCGTACAGGGGCATATAGCATTTCCCAAAGAATCCAAAATATAGGATACAAGATGGAAGTTGCTGTAGTAGCATGAATAAGAAGAATGAACATAATTAATATATTGAATCAATAAGGAAATAGCTTACGGAATTTCAATCATCTAAATGACCTACCAATGTTCCAGAGAAATGAGCCAGTAAGCCATATAGGCGTCAGAAGAACCCTAATGAGATCCCCCACAAGACTGTAGAAAGAATCAATCACAGTCCACATGACCGAAAAGAAGCTTTCCATTACTTCACTGAACATATTCCAAATTGGTAAAAGTAGGCGCAAAAATTCCATAAACGGTTCTGCCACTGGTACACGAAGAAACGAGAAAAATGACCGTGTAGCACCCATAACTGTCAAAAACCACTTCACAGCCTTCTGAAAGTTATGTAGAAATAGCATAGTTCCCAAGTACTTGATCCTTGATACCATCTCCCAGGTTTCTATCCAATCAAATAGTGGCCCACATAAACGAGAAGCAGTTGCCTTAAGAACAGGGACATTTTTGTATAAATCATAAAATCCTATTAGAACGGTAATGATTGAAATCAAAACATATAGAGCTCTGGCCAGAGGGCACATCCATGGGCGATAGATATGGCAAAAGACAGGATATGATTGAAGGAAGATAACCCAAGAGGGAAGACCAGCCTCTAATAAACGAAGTAACCTCAGATCAGGTGTTATTATTTGCTGTAATTTAAATGGGAGGTCTCTATCATCAAATCTAAACAAAATAAGAACATCCCTATACTCTGTAGCTTCAACAGCATTTTCATTAGAGTTGTCCGATGAGTTTTCAGCTTGCCTTTGAGTTTCCTCACAATAGACATCAACTTCAACTCCAGTACTAATAGCCTTAGTTACTTTCCTTCTCTTATAAGGCCCAGTAGGAGGAGGAGTGCGTGGCTCAAAAGTTTCATATTCCATGGTAGTAGGGTACCCCCTGAAATTGCCACAATGATCATGGGGGTCCTCAATGCTAAAACTATTGTCATTGATATTTTCATCATCATTATCATCATCAAAATTGATTGGCCTTGGAAAATCTTCTTTAGCATCATAGAACACCTCTCCTAAAAAATAATCCAGATTAAATACTGCAGCAGCGCAGCAAATTTATTTCATTGAGAAAAAAATAAATAATATAGTTCAGGTGTCTTAAGGGCTATCTTGTGGTAAACAGCAAAATCAACATGCACTGGACCATAGTTCAGATTTCAAATTTTCTTCGAAGTGAAAAGCTATGATATCACAGAAATAGAAAAAGGGAAGTGCCCAGCAATGAAATATAAATTATGGTAGATAAATAGATTAATATGGAGCCAACCATATGAACACATGCAGTAATTATTTGACCATTTCCAAACAAATTTTGTACCTATCACAGTGAACAGACATGATGGTAACTTCACCTACAGAAAGTATTTGCTACATCATGCAAAGGCATAAAGGAAGCTAATATTACTGAAACTGTAGAGTTTGGCTTGCCTTTGATCGATCAAATCCTAGGTAAAAATTATCAAAATACACATTCATCTGGTTTTCTCTACTATAAATTTGATGAGCGATCATTCACTTGTAGACTTTTAAAGGTTGATTTGGCCCTCCATCAATTGTAAAACACCTAGTGAGACCTGTAAAGTAATCCAATATACTTACTCTTAACAATGCTAAGGTTCTTGCAAACATGCATCTCCATCTTGCAATTTCTAAGTTTATAACATTTTTGCGTCCATAAAGATATAACTAAGGTAATCCTGTGCAAGTCAATAATCATAAAAATAACTTTTCTCCTATTGTCCTAAAAAATTACGGCAAAAACACACCAATTGTTGAATTTAGGTACTCTTTAAGATGATGCTGCTCCGAGAATGTTCCAGAGAACCATGAAGATATACAATTTGCCGCTTGATCAATGCTGTCAAATTCCCATCTACGCATGAATTTAGCCTCTATGGCCAGAGAGGTGTCAGTCTGCAAATGAGAAGAAAAGTGCTGAATACAAGACATTGATAGTGAACTACAAAGAAAGAAATAAAGCAAATAGAAAAGCAAATACCTGAAGCTCATTCAAGTAGTTAATACCTCGAACATTGGACCATGCAACTTCAAACACAATGAAGCCATACAATATCCCATGCAGCTCGCTGCTAAGAAGCAAAGAGGTTCTCAGTTTCTTAACAGGTAACAAAACCCTCTTTTTAGACAATGTTGCAGCATCAATCAAAGAGAACCATCTCTCAAACTTCTTCGACTCCTTAGCATTTGCTTTGGGAGAAGCTTCCTTTCCCTCCTTTCTCCCCCTACGACCTTTGGTGTTAGCAAAAGGGGATAACCTGGACTGTAGATAGATAAAGAATGATTTAAGTTCAATTATAATCTTCTTACCATTGAAAATTAAAATATATTCATAAGATTTTTTTTTTTTTAAAAAGAAGCTATTTCCAACAACCTTGGTAACCATGAATTGCCACAAGTGAGCAGGCCTTGAACCTAAGTCTCTGAGCCATGGCCGGTTATCCACCAAAATGTAGAATTTGTTGCTCTCAAGGGCCAGGAAAATGCTAAGATCAGAAAGATAAGACTGCAAGTCTCTGCAATCAGACATTACCAAAAAATTCACAAGACATAAGATAAGCAGAAAAACCTGGAAAAAAAGTTAATGCCATAATGGTTCAATAAATACACAAGTCACATCTACTTCGGACAATATTATGAATATATCCATCTAAATAATTTTAACAAAGCCAAATAGAAATCCGTAGCTTAACTCACTGATTCTGATATAAAGAAAGCCCTTAGAACACACACAAATTTGCCATATAAAAATACAATTAATGTGTAAACTATTAGCTGAAGCCGGAATTTTAACTTGATGAAATTCAACTTAGATATAATGCATGCAAATAACATAACTAAAAGTTCATTAATTACCCGATCTGGAGACTGGTTAAAGGAAAAACAGAGCCTCCATCATCGTGTTTCCCCATCAAAATAATGCTCTAAGCTCTGTTTTAATTTCAAATCACTGCTTAATAATTAGCAAATAGAAAAAAAAAAAAAAAAGAATCCTCATTAATATCCAAAACAAGCAACATTATTATTAAAAGAGAGACAGAGAGAGAGAGAGAGAGAGAGAGAGAGATTGAGAGAGGAAAAAAATACCTTGCAGAAAGAAATTCCATGAAAATGGAAGAGAGGAAAGGAAGGGAAAAGGAAGCAAACAATCACTCTTGAAGTACATAACCAAAAAAAAAAACCGTAATGAAACAAAGAGAGAAAAGAGAGAGAAGAACAAGAACTTCACGACACGCACATCGAAACCAACTTCAACAGAAGTCAGAGCAAGCGATGAAATCAAAAGAACCAGCTACAAATGCAATTTCAACTCTCTTTTGCATTAAATGAAAGGAAATGAGGCGGTTGGAGGAAAGGGAGATCGAAGCGTTGCTTGGCTTGGAAGGCGTGACGAAGGAAGGAAAGATTCGACACGTCAAGGACACGTCTGAGGATTCAAAAGAGGCGACATTAAATTCGGAAGACAATCGTGGATGTGAGCTTCGGGGAGAGGAAGCGGAAAGAGGAGGGTAGAATGGGAAATTTGGGGAGAGTTTCCAGAGATCCGATGCTTCCCGCGCCAGGGAATCGTTTCCTTTGTCGTTGTCGTTGGCAGAGAGAAAGAGGCGATGGAAGACAGGTTTTTTTGGCATTTGAGTTTACAGGGAGCCGAGAGACCTGGGAAATAACCGAGACATGCGCGTTATTGGATTGAGTTAAGGGGTTAAATTTATGATGTGCTGCGGCTGTTTCTATCCTATTTATAGTGCGCCCTTGTCTTCAGACTCTTCATCATATGGAATTTAAATACAAATCTATATATTATCAATCAATTATATATGGTTAACGTATCAAAAGTTAATAATTCATCAATAAGTAAATTGAAAAAATGTCAAGCTTTTATAAGTAAATTGAAAAAAAAATTATTTGTATTTATTTTTAAGAGTTTAGTTTTTTTTCAATTTGTTCATTAGCAAGATGTCAACTTCTAGTGCACTAATAGTTTATAAAGTGTATGAAGATTATGTATTATCATTGCATCATATATAAATTTCTTTATATTTGTATTTGTATCAAATTGTGTTCATGTTGTATAAAATGAAAATTTGAATCAAAATGCATATAAATATGTTAAATATAATTTTTTTTGTAAAATCTTATCAAATTCATATAGAATTTTTACTAATTTTTTTCATGTTACATTTGTATTTTTTTTGTATAGATTATCGTGTCATTTTTAAAATTATTAGATTTGAAGAAAATAATGTTTTTTTAAAAGCAAAAATAACATAATTAAGTGTGAATTATAATAATACTATAAATGTTGAACGATCGGACCAAAATTTAATGATCTTGTAAATTTGGACCAACATTGAAAAGGTTATCTAATTCCATTTGGATTACTATTAAATTTCAACTCATATTAATCGAATTATAGTGATTTTTTTTAGATAAACGCAAAAAGTAAACGACAATAAAGTGTGGACGGATAAAAAAAATTTAATAGTTGAATTATTAAAAATCAATTTTTTTTATTTACTGTTAAACATTATTTAGAAACCCAAAATAACAATTCTTACGAAATTTCTACAACTTAAAAATTATATATATTTAGATTTCTAAAAAAAGAAAGGTAGTATGAATATTGTTGGAAAACTTTCACTCCTTACTGATCCATTTGTACAAACCTTATTAAAATAAATAAACAAAAAATTAAGAGTAAACGTCATCCATTGAGAAATTGACAGGTTGTGGTGAAGTAATTAAGTCAAAAAAACCAAACTTTGGCCAAAAAAATGAAAAGTCAAAAAAAAAAAAGGATTGGTGTGGGCCTACATTTTCACCAAACAAGTGCACTTCAATAGGGTGCTTGAAGAGTATGCTAGCCTTTGTACCAAAAGAAAGGAATATGCTGGCCTCAGCCCTTAGTCGAGCAGCCGTGTAAGGGTAAGTAAATGCTACCTTCAATTATGTGGTACTGTTGCTTAGATCCAATAATATTAAACACAATGCTAAAATAAGATACACCAACATTAATTTGAGATTGAGTGGTAAGAGACTCATTCTTCATTAAACATGACCAAGATTCGAGTCATGCGTATGGAACAAATCGTGATGGGAGGGGCGTCTCACTTCCATGTGGCCTGACAATTTTTCGACTCCGGAATAATCGCATAAAGCGGATACCGGAAAGTCAAAGACCAAAAAAAAATATTAAAATAAGATACAATTAAAATTTTGAAAAAAATTAAAAAAATCGATTTGAGTTTTGATGTGTCACAATTTATGATATAATAATTAATCATATTTTATGCACATTAACCGTAAGACAAACTGAAAACATAACTATAAATTCATGGTTTGTTAAATCTAATTCTAAGCTTTAAACATTATTTTAGTCGAATTTAGAGCTCTAAATGAATCAATCTATTCGTAAATTATTTTATCTTAATTCAATAATTATTTGAATTTGACTATTTTATTTGAGTTGAAACTCAAGTTAATCGAGTAACAAATCAAGTTGAATTTAAGTATATTAATATTAAGCTCGAACAATTCACGATTGGCAAATCTAATTGACCTTTTTCTTAATATATTTTTTTATATTTTTTTATTAATTTATTATTTTATTCTCATAAAATATATAATTGAAAAATGATTAATTGATCTTATCGAATCAAATTCCAGCAAATATAGTATTTTGTTGAGTCGAACTATAATTTCAAAAACTAAACTTTATGTTTTCAAATTAAGTCAAGATCAAAGTTAGTATTGAATCGTCTCGACTCGATTATATTTTTAATAAAATGATTAAAAAATTTATCACATTCTATAAAATTTAAATTCAATCCTAAATAATTTCAACTTTCATTCTCAAATTAAAAAAAAAAATCTAACGCTAAGCCTTTTTTTGTTTACAAAATCTAACACTAAGCTTTGACTTTAGAATGCAAATCTCGGTTGGTAGAATCTGACGGTTTGGTCAGACCGATCGAGCTTGTTTGTAAGAAAACGAAAGTGGGGCGACACATCTTACTTAAAATGGAGATGGCCATACTCTATCTACTATTTTCTGACACACACAGATAGTAAAAGTCATGCTTTAAACTGCTTCGAGTCTTCGGAAACGGATCCACGCAAATCAGCAATGGCTCCCCACCTTAAATGGAAAAGCGGATAAGATGCGCAGAATGCGTAAAGAGCACTGACTTTAAATCATAAGCTCGTTGGACCCACCAGATATTTTTGGACGCATCTGGATTAAAAATAATCGGAAATAATCAGGCGTTTCGTGGTAGGGCCCCCGGATAGCTGGTTGATTTTGTTTTGTTGGGGGTGGGTGTAAAATAATAGGGTAGGACAGATTATAGGGAAGTAGAATTGTTGATGGTAGATATTGGATGGATACGATGGATTTGCGCATGGTGTCGTGACATCATCATGAGTTGGGAGGTGTTGTTTTGTCAGAACAGTTGAGAAAATAACTAAAAAATGAAAAAAATAGAATTTTTGGTGAATGATGAAAGATGGGCAATGCAGATGTAGATGGACACATGACATAGCGATGCGTCATGCACGATCCTGAGTTTCGATCATGCTCTGTTGAATCTCTTCGTCAGTTTAGTAACTTAGTTTATGTGAGGACCTTTTTGCATATTGCACGGCATGATATATGTTTCCCTGAGCAGTGACGATGCATTAGTGACTACTTTTTTCATCACGTTACACCCATTTATAATTTGCCCTTTTTAGGGAGTTTAGCTTTAGCTTGAAATATATATATATTTAAATTATAAGTATTTTTATTTGTTTTAATAGTCTGAGACTAATCTTGTTAGAAATTTCGTTACAGTTAAAACTCTTTATTTCTTTTCAAAAATGTGTTTAGGGTCTGTTTGGCCTAGCTAGAGCTGTTGTAAAAAGTGTTGTTTAAGTAGGACTTTTTTAAAAGTGCTGTTAAAAGAAATTAAATTAGAATTTGGCAAACCTAATATAAAAGTACTGTAAAATGTTGAAAACTATTTACTAAATTTTTGTATGTTTATGATAAATGAAAAAAATAAAATAATAAACTTTATTAAATTAAATCACAAGTTTTTAAGTGAAAATAATAAAACTAAATAAAAATTTTTGTTAATTCAAATTAAACAAATGAAATAAATATAAAAATGACACAAAATAAATAAATTATTGTAAAGTCATATGAATCCTCTTTTATAATTTTGTAAATTATTGAAAAACAAAGCGAAAATGTAAAAATTTCACTAAATACGTATTATTCATAGTAACACTTCTTGGAAAAGCTTCAATTTATAGCTTCATCAAAAAGCTCAAATCTGCTTCCCGCATAAGCTAAAATTTTTAAAAATTTAAAAGTCAAACACTTGGCCTCTGCTTATAAAGTAAATAAACTCTTCCATAAGCTAGGCCAAACATGCACTTAGTAAGGGTCAAATCCGAAAACTCTTTCCACAAACTCAGCTTGTATTGTCAACTAAACCTACAACCTATAGGTTGATATATACTCCATATATAAATTTTTACATACTGACATTTAATCATAATAAGAGATTTTATTGATTAGTGAATTTAATGATATTTTAAATTAATAAAATGACATGTTATGATTCATTTTTTTTGTGTATATCACAGGTATCTTCATCCATTTTAACGATCTGAAATTAATTTTGTTCAGGGTTTAGTCACAGTTAAGACTCTTCACCCCTCCCCAAAGATGTGTTTAGTGGGAGTCGAACTCGAAAACTCTTCCCACAAACTCAACTTGCGTTGTAAACTGAGCCACAACTCTTGGGTGTTATGATTCATTTATTGTGTATAGAATTACATGCTATATTGCATTAAATATAAATCCTTTTTTAATATGATATTAGATTAAACTACAGTAATTGTTAAGTAATTTTTTTATCTCATATATTTTATATCCTGCATTTTAAATTTTGAATTTAAGATGAAATATTTAGTATTAATGGTTGAAGTGTTGCCTTGAAGATAGATCCAAATATAATTGTAATTGTTATACATTCAAGATTTAATTTAATTAATTTATGTAATCTTTTTAAAATACAATTTTTTAGCAAATTTGTAATTCAAATTTTAGCATCTGCAATTTTTTTTATCCTCAAACTCCTACCTTCTTGATTAAAAATAATAAAAGAAAAATCAAACTCTAGATAAAATATAATAGATAGATGTTGCTAGTGCTGCCTACTCATGTTGTCTTGGATATTGGACTCTGGACATTGATCTTGTAGGGTAATAATATCTGAGCTTCATGGATTGGCCACCAATAATTGACACATGGAGATCTTCAATATTAAAGGCAAAGCATGTTATGTGGCATTTATTAAAAAAATAAATAAATTTCTCTTTTTCCATGAACACTTGGATTTATATTTGCTAATTAAAGAGAGGCCAAGATAATCTCCCGAGGCTAGCACCATCAAACTGAAGAAAGTCCCACACCTCGCTACTTTCATCCTTTGGTTCTTGGCGCTCATGATCTTGGTTTCTAAGGCTTTTGATGGCTAAGTCATCGAAATTGGATTCATTTTTCCAAGGAGGTGGAGTAATTTACTCACGGGGTACTCTTTGGAATGGATTATTGGCTGGTGTTTTTGGCAAAGATGAAGCAGAATGCCCCAGTCTCAGATTTTGAAGTGTTGCCAAGGATTCTCTCACTGCAGACATGGCATCGAAGAATCTAGTGCATGATGCTAACGCGACTGGAATTGGACGGAGCATCTCCTGTGCGAGGAAAAGAACAACAATATAAAATCGAGCAATAAAGGGTAATCAGAGAGCGAGAGGATACTAGATGTCACACTCATTGAACATAATAAAAATGAAAATCCAAAGGTGTTTTTGAGCCTACCCCCCAAACTGAAGGAGACTCCTCAAAGTTCTGGCTCCATAGGAAATCAGTAACAGACGAGGTCAGTGCACCATGATCACTTGCAGTCCTCATCAGTAGCTCAGAAAATTGTTTCTTCAGAAATCCAAGCAGAACTGCCTTTAGTAATGGAATTAAAATCTTTCTGTTTTTTGCAGTGTAGCTAAAATAACCAGCCACGTTCAAGGTTGAAGCATAAATGCTTACTTCTTGTTTTCAGTTTGATTTTTGAATGGAATTAATTTAGAAATTTTGTTATTTTCCATTCTGATAACACAAGGTTCTTCTGCAAATAAAGGATATCAAAATCACCGCATATCCAAGAGAAAAAGCTAATCCAACTCTTTGCTGATCTTTCATCATAAACTAACAGAAAGTTCACAGAATAGTGCATAATAGGATGTAACATCATGAAGCCAGACAGGCCATACATTTAATTTCTGGATGATTAAATTTGTATGTAAAATCACAAAAAATCCGAAAATTTGGAAATTTGGCTCACTAATTCAAGGTAGCAAAGAGGATATATACAAATTGTGGAGAACTTAGAAATCAGAGAGAAAAAAAGGGAAAAAAAAACTAAATAGTTCCATACATCTAATGATCATTCGTCCATCTTAGGTGAATATGTTCTACAATCTACAAGTCCTTGGTCCATTCATGCTTGGTAGACCATGGATTCAGATGATTAGCAACAGATTTTAGCTTTCTGGTTCATATACAAACGTAAATTGCATCTTGCAAATAACTAGCAAACGGAGTTCCTAGTTTCACTATAACAAAAGAACGGTACACAAAGGAGTTCTTCCCATAAGCAATCATATCAAGGAAAACAAGAACCAACACCACTAGATTTTTAAAATTTACTTTGCTTATGTTAAAGTAAGCCACCAATGAATGACAAACCTGATATTCTGCTTCCACTGGAATGTAATCTAAGGAATATGGTTGTTGCAGATGAGCGATAATTCGATCCTGCAAAAATAATGTGGAGAGAAAAACAGTTAGATAAATAACTATAGTCATTTTGGTTGTCTGAATATAATGACGTACACATGCTTCTATTATTGTTTATAGCAGTATTTCGAATATAAATTTTCATAGTTAAATTTGGTTTGATCAAGGAAGATTCTAAAACCAAACACGGGATAGGAGTGAACATAAAACCTCACTTATGTTCCTAACTCTGTTGACAAAGTGCAATGATAAAGAGGATTGTTACAGAAAGTAGTGGCACATAGAAATTTGAAACTGGAGGTGTAAATGGAACCATGCTGTTGTGCATATGCATATGTATATAGATAAAACTTTCACAAAACCACAATCATGAGGCATTTCCAAAGTTAGAACACTGAAGTACAAAGTAAGAAAATCTGAAGATACCTTATTCTGAATAACATCTTTCAATATAGTAGTAATCCTCGCCAGTGTCTCACACTTCTTCTCCATTTCACTCACATGTGTCAAACACGCAACATTTTTATCATCCTAAAAATGCCATAAAATAGACCAGTTAAATGAGTATTAGACTTGCAGTTAAAGGATATAGGCTGTGCTCGAATCAACAAGACAAAGTTAATATAATTCTATGATTTATATAGAATATTTCGAATATGTATAAAAAAACTGGACTAAATATTTAATAAACATATTAATTTTCCTTTGTGTGTGTGCCATGTGTGTTATTTATTTCCTGACGTTATACATGAACAAAACAGAAACTGAACTGCTCTAATTTTATTTTTCAATAACAAACAACCCCTTTAAATAATCAAAACTTTGGTTTTTTCCAGCGAATTGCACACCCGTAATGCCATCCGGAAGTGCCAAATAGTAAGTATTAGAAACAATATGTAAAGAATAATTAAACTGGGGAGCTATACCTTTCGGCCTTGTAGTTCCACTTGCAAAACTGTTATTTTTATCTGTACATTGGTTAGCTCTCTTAAGACCTTTATGAAGTCATCATCCTTTTCTCCAGTACTAGAAGATAATTTTTGCACTTCATCCTACGGAAGAAAAACAACATTAACTCTGACACAGTTTCAAGGCATCTGTCCCATTGATTTTCTAGCTCCACCATAAACTTGTATTGTAGATTCAACATTTGTAACTAATCATCATGTGTTACAGGACAGCAAGTTCCTATCGAAAGTTTTATAAATAAAAACAAAACGAAACCAATGAATTCACGAGAGCTATTCAAATTTATCAGACTTGTATGAGTAATTTATCTCAGACTTCAGCTGGTGCTAAAATATTCCAACTTACAATTCTCACAAAGAGATTATATGGTTTTGATTGTTAAATTTCTATTAATTAACCATTAAAAAGCGTGGGGAAAAGGGCTATATACAAGCTTCAGAAAACCAATTTCATTTCAGAAACTACTGATTCAATTGCTTAATATAAACGAGAAAAATAAAAAGCGTGATGTTGCCAAGAAAGTAGTGTAATTTAGGAATTCAAATTGCGTAAGTGGAATATTTGAACGTAAAATCCGATAACGAATGTGAATAAAATCTACCCAAAAAAGGAGCAGCAAAGCAAATGTAATTGATTTACAAAAAGGAAAAAGAAAAAAAAGGAAACCTGAGAAGAAGAAGCGGGAACAGAGAAACCAAGATCGGCAGCAATGGAGAGAGCATCCGACATTCCTCCGATGCGCCTCAATGGCTTCTTCCCAATCCATGTCGTGTCGCTTCCCATCGACATTTCACGTCAAAACACTCTCTTTCTCGTCGCCGATTTGATATTACGTTCAAAGTTTTAATAAGTTGTCGTCGGAAACGGACGGCTAGTTCAACATGCGTCCGCCCCCTGCCACCTTCAGTAGTTTTTCAACATGCAGCTTAATTCCATTTAAATTATTTACAACTTCATGCTCATTTCCTCTCGAATTTGCGAAGAAATGAGTTTGGATCAGCGTCAGCCGGATCAAACATGTTGGGCCTGTTACTAACAAGCACGAAATCCATTTCGGCCATTTCCAACCCAATAGAAAAGCCCAAGTTAACAAAATTGAGCCCTGGATTTCTCAGTCCCTATACAAAATCCAGTCTACAGATTTAGTCATCTAGGGTTTTACATTCGCTTCTTTCTATAAATTCTAGAGCTAAGTTGTTCTTCCCTTGCCTCATCACGAAAAGCATCTAATTCTAGGGTCCATGGTTTTAGATTTTTTTTCTTATATCAATTCGTATTTTGGTTCTTTTCATTTCTGGTATTTATTTTGATAAGAGGGGGGAAAATCTTAAGAGCGAAATCCCAATGAGGAAGAAATCCCATGGATAGGAAGTGCCGTATGACACTTTAATCAGCAGCGGCAACACGCTGAGGAAATCCCCGTCTTCCCATCCGCCATTCTCAGCCCTCTGATTGTTGTTCTTAGGTGCTTGATGATTGGTCGGGAATCCACGCGGGAGCTCCGCAAAGGCGTGTTCCGCTGTGTGTTTGATTTGAAACGGGTCTCTGAGGGTTCTTTTCTTCTTTGAAACACCATTTTTTCCAGTGTCGGGTCCGATGCCACGTCGCCGGTAGCAAAGAAAAGCAGTGACCGGCGATGCTATGATTGGACCGAAAGCAATCTCATGTTTCGCTTGGTGATAGGAACCTGTGGATCTGATTCCTTGTGATCTACGGAGCCGTTTTCGGCGATTACAATTTTTTCTAAAAATCATTCTGTATTTCTCTTTCTAGTAATCATTTGAGCTTTCTAATTGATAACAAGAAATGGGTTTCCGGAAGCCGATGAGGATTTATGATCTATAGTTGGAATTACCGACTGAATTTTCTCATCTTGATGTCAACTCGACTGGCTGTCTGAGGCTTCTTATAATCAGAGTTATTAGTATTTGTAAACGAGTCTAACTTTGCATATGTAAATGACATTAGCTGTTGGAAAATCATTTTTCTATTTTAAATTGAATTAGAATTTATACAAAATTATACAAGTTGGAATTAAAATCAGAAAAAAAATATTATATATTAATACAATGAAAATAAAAAAAAATAAAAAAAATGTTAATGTGGAGTATATTTTGTTATATAATTTGAACATGATTTTATACATTTAAATAAAAAATATCATACATTAATCTACCAATAAATGAAAAACTGATAGTTAGTGGTTCGATTTTGAGATTATTCACAAATTTTGAGCATATGAGAAGCTAATGAATTGATTAGCATTCATTAAGGAGAGAATCAAACAGATTAGCTTGCTTTATTATTATTTTCCCATCTACATAATTGCTCTAAACCCTATCCGAGACCCTTCTTACAACGGCCCGCAAAAAATTGGAATCATGGCGTAAACCAAAGGAAAGATTAGGGCATTCTACTAACAGGAAGAAGTTATGTTTTCTCATATGAACAAAAGAAAAAGCTGACAGAAAAAATCCAATGTTAATAATCAGATTTGGATTGGATTTGCATGTTTGCCCGAGGTTGAATTCCACTAGGTTGGTGGAAAGAACCTGTTGAGATTGAATGGCAAAGTGTAGAACTCCTCATTTCTGTTGTCTCCTCTGAATGTTCTGAACTTCACCCACCATGGCATCCCTCGGTCCTTCTTCGACTTCTCCACCTCCAGCGTGTTGTCGAGGAACACCGCGACAATCAGGCCGACTGTTGCCGGAGATGAGAATATGGTGTTCAGGAATGCATTGAACTGCAAAGGACAGTTGCCTGTATCATTAAGATTTATGTACTTTGCCGGAAATTTTAACATGATTCTACCGACCAACAATCTCTTGACTAAGTGATTAGAAAAGAATTATAACATATTATAAGACTTGAATTGAATTCGAATTTAAACTTCACCCTCCCTCTAATTGTCGAAAAAAACAGGATTCTACCAGGTTTGGCAACAATGCTTACCCATCCAGCATGTGTGTGAACAAGGCCCCGGCGTGTTAGATTCCAGTATTCATTGAAGAATTGTGGGATGGAAATGCCGAGGAAGAGTGATAGCCCTGTGACAATGAGGTTTCTCATGCAATTCATGTTTGTGAATTGGAGAAATGACAATCCCACCGAAGCTGCAGACGAGCAGGAAATCGTCATTAAGGATATAGACAGGATGAAAAGTTGAAAACAAACAGAAAATAAAGCTTGGATTGAAGTTATCATACCCACAAGGCCAAAGAGGACACAATATAGAGCTGCAAATATTGGGAAAGGTATGGATGCAAACACAGCCCCAAATTTTCCTGCAAAAGCATGAATCATCAAGAGTCTGTTGATTCGGACAAACTAAATTTCTTGGTTCCAGGAGAAAAGGAGATCTAAATGCAGTAGAAGGATGGTTCCTCTAAGATCTGCTTAGTTTTGATTTGTAAGTCGAAAAGTACAGTTTGTCTAACTCTAGGCACTGGTTAGGAGAATTATAAATGGTTAGCATGTATCAAATTTACTGGTCTCTGGTACTCCGAATTAAGGTTTAAGTACCTAAGGTTGAGAAAAATATCATGAAGGCAGCAGATATCTGAACAACTCTGCGACTTCCAACTCGGCTCAATCCAAGGAGTCCAACATTTTCCCTGAAACATAGGTCAGATGTCTATCAACATGGGGAAAAATACGACTCCTGCAGCATGCAGCAGTTGCTTGTCTAAAATTATATCTTACACAGAAACAGTAGAACCAGTGACTGTTCCGAACAGACCATCAAGCAAGATGCCAATCCCCTGCAAAAGTACAATGAAAATCATCCAGCTCGCCAATTTACTTGAACATAGACGATGATAGTAATGTCAAACCTACCCACCTGCCAGCCAATGCCGCGGCTTAATACATAAGCAGGAGGTGGAGTCGCAATAGCCAATCGAGATGCTGCCTTGTAGGCTCCAGTCGACTATCACATAATCAACATTAAGATGCAACTTTATCAACCCAGAAATTGGTCACGGTAGACTTGTTAGTTTGAACCTTAAGTTGAATGTACCATCAATGAGATATACCTCAACCATAGACACCAGAACTGCAGACATCATAGCAAAGGAATGGCCAGCAGAAAATGTAGGTGGACCCCATTGAAGAGGGTAAGGAAACTTGAACCTGAACCATAACGCATTAATGTCAGAACCGGTGAAACCAGAGCACAAGTTGAGAGAAGCTGAAATCGATATTTTTATATACCACGGAGCAGTAGATATGAGATTTGCTCTGTCAGTACGGCAACTAAGTTGAGTAGCATCTGGCTTGTCACGGTATGCCCCACTGGCAGTCAGTATAAGAGAATAGATCCAAATGATTGCAACACAAATCAAGACAGGAAATCTTTCGAAAATAGGGACATCTCTTAACAGTCTCACATGCTTTAGATACTGCAATTCACATAAAGCCATAACATGCGAAACTTAAGTAAAATAAATACGTAAATGAAAAAATGAAAAGTAGCTGATATAGTTAGATGGTAACAATTACACAAAACACTTACTTGCGACACTCCAATCACCAACAATAGCATAGGCAGCCCAATTTCCACACAATTTCCCAGCTAAAACAAATATGGCAAACAATGAATCAGAGGTGTGTAATACTCACATAGAAACAGGAAATACACCAACTGATCTCAGTAAGTTTTGATATAGCGATTACTGCAACCAAGTTATTCCGTTAAACTAAAAGATTGTGGTGAAAATTGAAAACAGGATGGTAGACAAAAGTGGAATTTCAGAATACCATTGTTAAAGTGCTAAATAAACAAATCTTAGAGCTGATAACAAGCAGCCCACTTATAACCAAGAAAATGACATGAAACGTGTTTGGACAGAACTGTAATATGATAATGTTAACCAGACTAATGCATCCATTGCTTACATATATAACATATCCCAACAGAATGTAATTTTTATTCACTTAAAGTAACAGTTGGTTTTTTTTACAGAAAGGGTTGTAATGATAATAAAATGAAACAGAGAAAGTTTCCACCCCAATGAGTGTGAATGAAGGCTTGGCACCATTTTAAGATACTAAAGTTTTTGCATAACCTTTTAATGATTTTAATCATGGAAAGACAACAAGGATTTAGCAACTCTTCATGACACATAAAAAGAATTTTGATAGCACATAGAGATAACTAAAATTCCGAGTTTAGCATTCCTGATTATGTGGCTGCAAGAAGTGCTAAAGATATTAAATAGAAATTCCATTCTGAGGGTCTACAAAATGGATACTCGATGTAAAAAAAATCCCTCCCATAGCAATACCTACCAAAGGAAACCCTCTCTGAAACAATCCCAGCCCTACCAATGCAACCACTGGTGCCATACCGAGAGGGCTGAAAAACCTGCATGGAAGACCCAAACAACAGTTAAGAAAAATATAATCCAGTACTGGTTGGCTAACAACTTCACATTTTCATATGCTACCAATGTACCGTGAAAAGAGAGCCCAAACTTGGCTGTATCCCATGATAATTTGTATGCTTGAGGCTACAATAAGAGCTCCTTGAATAGCTCGCATTGTTTGTATAAATCTCTGCAAACCAATCACACGGGAAGATCTCTTTCAATTACCCCTAGCAAATGAGAAAGTTCAATTTCTGAGAAGGGAATCAAATTGACACTCTAGTGGGATGCAAGCTGGCAGGAATTGGATACCACACTCACAGTAGCACAGCTTTTGATACCATTTGAAAACATTATATTCATTCACTTAAAAGCTTTTGATACCATTTGAAAACATTATATTCATTCACTTAAAAGCATACTTCTGTAGAATTTAAAACAAACTGTTTCCAATAAGCAGCTTATTCTTAGGAAGAAACCCATTTAAGTCATACTTCCCTGGCCTATTTTTCTGAACAAATGTCGATAGGTGGGTGTAACAAGCAATTCAAACTTCAAAGTTACCCATTTTCATATGACTACGATGATGTCTGTGATGAATCAACTTTAGTAAACTTGTTAGGACAAGGACACCTGCTCCCAAATATTATTTTCTCAATAATAAGTCCTGAATATTAAAGTGGTGATAGAAGAGATCCCAGTTAGTTAAATTGGGTATCCAAGGCGCGCGTGCGGGCACACACACACACATATAACAAAGGCATCTTACCTATTGTCAATTGGTTTTAAGTTGAATACCTATTCCAAAATTTAGCATGATGTCAGGGCAGACACTGCCACTATTGTTGTCCCCTCCAAGATAGGCCTATCATCCCTACATGTTATAGGTCTGTTATAATGTGGAATGTAAGAGTTCTTTGTCTTCCTCCAATTAAATATGAGGAAAACTAAGAGTTGCTCTTTCTTTGAGAAATGACTCACTAATGCTCCAGCTGCTAGGTTAGAAGGCAAAATTTGACCACCATTTTTGCTAGCATGAATATTTACACACAATTCTTGTGTTCAAATGCTATGGAGTAAAAGTTTTTATCAACCTAGTCAGCTATATTTATATGGTTCTCAAGTGCTAAAAAAAGGTGGTCAACAAGCAACTTACTTCATGTTGATCTGTAATCCGTTGCAATGATGAGTCATTTATTATATAGGCTATTGGGATTACATAAGCAAAAGAGCCTCCAACAATTGCTGGCAACCTTGTTCCGAAAAGTGCTTGGAGAAGTGTGTTAATGCCAGCTACAAAGAGCAAAGTTTGTATTACCCGTGCTTTGTCCCCCTGGATATAAGCAAAAAAATGGATAAAGAAACAGAATAGGTGTCAAAGTAAAGAAGGAAACTTTAGCTGAAGGATAAATGCATGACCTATAACAGAAAATAGTGCCCAAAATCCTCTATACCAAAATTCAAACATATATGATTACCAGTTTTCAATCTACCGTGAAGTTGAAAAGAAGAGCAAAGAAGAAAAAAATAAAGAAGAAGAAAGAAAAAAGGAAGGTCTAACGTTGACTCCTTAATCAGTGGCATATTAGCTCACAAAAAAATACTAGTCAGGAACCAATAACAACTTGGTTCAAAGTTACCGGCATTCATTGGCATGGAAGCAAGTCAGAAACTCATTATATAAACCAAGCATGAATTAAGATGATAACAAAGTTGAGTTGAAACCAGCTTACATTGCTTCCACCCATTGCTGGGACAAGCAATGAAGGGATCATCACACTTGTACCCAACATCAGGATGTAGTTCTGAAATGCTAATAGGATGGTTTCAGCTGCAAGAAAAAGAAATTGCCTTCTTTATAAGCACAGGCAAGATATTCAAGAATAAGCTTGACACCTACACATTTGAACTTGACAAAGTCAAAATGAAGAATGGTTTCGAATTGCATCAGTTTAGACTTAATTAAACCGAACATTTAAGTGGCTGATGAATTATTTACAATAACATGATATACAGTGACAAAGATGTATATGTACATAAAAAAAATAAGCTTCCATATATACAGTAATAGATATGTGATTGCAATGGAGCTACAAGTATGAATAAATAGCTAGAATCCCTTGTATCCTAAATTATACTCAGTATTCAGCCACAGGTGTGAACAAAAACTAGAATTCCTTAATTCTTGGAGTTGATCCCCTTGATTTATAATGAAAGATATTTCTACTACACCCTTAAGTTGGGGCAGAGATGAGATCTTCATGAATGAAACTTTTTAGTAGAAATCCTGCATAATACTTCCTTTATGGGCTCATGATGGGAAAATTCACCAGATTTCAACAACTTTATCTAATGGGCCCATATCATGTTGTAGTTATAAAAAACAATAACATCCACCAAAAAAATCTTATCTTTGTTGCATCTATGATGGAATGCACTCCTTAAGCAAAACTCATTCCCCGTATGGACCACAAATTTTTTTTGTCAATATTGAACATCAATCTTTAATGGCTTTGTTATTCATCCATCCAACCTTTTCTTCACCTCAGCTTTGCGTGTACTTGGCCAATATCATGCTTATGGATTGTTGAAAGTTAAGGTTCCATATACAATAAGAGTACCCAAGTAATGAAATTGGAAATAGAGAATTAACTAGCAGTCCAGTCAAAAGTTAGGCCTAATCTTAAAACCAGGGACTACAAGAAATATCCTTATGAAATACCTTTGCTCTTAAAAGAAGTGCAGTGATCACTCCTCTAAAACTTGAACTAAACAATGCAGACTCAATTCCACCTATCTCACTTAGAATCTAATTGTGACTGAAATTCAGAACCTCCTCAATAGGTTAAAAACCAGCAACACCCTCATCAATCACCAACCAATTCTAAAATTTGGAACCTATCCAATTTAACAAGCCTATAGGAGCAACATATCCTAATAGGGATTACTAAAAGTAAATGCACAATCTCTTCCAACGTAGTATCAATCATTTGATTGAATTTGTACCAAGAGAAGGTAATATATTTATTATCAATATCAGTTTGGTGTTATTATATGCTTTGGACCAATAGATATCTAGTCTCATAATAAAAAATTATCCTTTCCCAGACTGGGTTTTGCAGTCATACGTGATCCCAAGAGTTGCATGAGTTTCCTACATTTCCAAGTTAACGACTATTATCATACAAAGCAAATGATACGCAATATTTGCATTCATCAAGCATGACCACTTTTGTAGGCAATCAAATAGGATGTTCTGTTAGGTGAAAGGAAATTACATAAATACCATTCCTGTCAGTAAAGTACCATCTCCCAGACACCATGAATATCAGGGAATCATTTGTTTGCTACCCGCGAAAATACAGAAAAACAAAACAAAATAAAATAAAATAAATAAAATCCTTGTAAAATTTTTCTGACTATCCAAAGAAACCTGGAAACCTTTTGGCCTCAAAATCATGAAAATAGAAAATGAAAACCAGCATTTTGTCAGGAAATCAAGGAACAGTCGTTAGCAGCAAAATGCTGCGTTTATTTAACATTATAAACAAGGATACTATAAAGAAAACTTAAGATGCACAATTAAAAAGTGGGAAAAGGTAATTTTTTTTTAAAAAAATCATTTATTTTACTTCTACCGGGGACAAGTTCATAATAATGCCAAAATGTCTCCTATTACATTCACAGATATACAAAGTAACTGACTTTACTGACTATAAAACAACCCTTTTGTTTCCAGACATAACTATGACCCACAGTTTCATATTTTTTTTCTTTCGTTGTTTCTGCTTGCACCATCACATAGTCAAAAATCATAAAGCCTAAAGCCAATACCCCAATGAGAAGACCAAAGAGAAAAATGGCAGAGACCAGAAAACAAACATAAAAGAAACTTAAAGTTCAAGACCCACCATGCCATTTCTCTCCTTTACTGCCTTGTTTTAGTTACAAAAACAATCAAAACAACACTGGACAAAAGAGAAAGAGAGAAGTGCACGTACCCCAAGGAGGGTTAGAGTCTATGCAGTATTCAAGGTCTTGAAGCTGGTCCATGGGAGGATGGGTTATGTCTGCCATTGTTATTAAGCTTCGGGAAAAAGATAAAAGAAAGAAGTTGAAGCAGGAAGAAGAAGAAGAAGAAGGGAAACTGATAACAAAGTGAAGTACAGATATAAAGCGAAGAAAAGTAGCTTCCAATGAAAAAAAAAATAATAAAAAGAGAATAATATGCCAATGAGCAAAAGCAAAGAAGCCACAGTCTCTCAGTGAAGCCCTTCAACAGTCTGCACTTTCTCTCTCTTTGCTTTCCCTTTTTTTTTTTTTTCCTTGCTTCCCTGCCTCCGTAAGCTTCTACTTTCGGAATCAGTTTTTTTTTTAAATCAGTGTTTGCCCTTGATTTCTTACTTTATTTACCAAATAGCCATTGGCCCCCACATTTTCACCAATGGCAGTCAATGAAATGAATGCAACAGTGAACCATTTCAAAGCCACAATAATATGCACTTAGCCTGGGCCCCCACTCTGAGACCCCTACGCTGTCGTTTTTTAATGATTAAAATTAAAAAATAAGTAAAATTTTAAAAATAAAAATCAACAAATTTTTAAATTTAATTAAATTAAGTTACACCTCATTGATATTTTTTCCGCTCATTAATAAAATGACTCTTCGATTCATTGATATAATATATAATTATTATTATATAATTTTTAATGTTGGATTAATACTACAATTATAAAATTACCATGTATATTAGAAAAGGGTGGAGTCACCAATTGCCAATTGTGATGCAGAATATCATGGATTGGACTTGGGTCCTTTCATTTGCTTTTTTTTAGAATGGTCCCACAAAAAAACTTTTTAAGTAATGTAGTAACTTGTCTATATATTTTATTTTGTATTATATAAAAATAATATTATATCAAAATTTATATGAACACATTGAACCAAAATCTATTTTTTAACCTCTATCAAATTCATTTATAAATTTTATTAAATTTTAATTCATATCATTTTTATATTATTTTCATATTATATTGTTGTATCACATTTAATATTACCGGATACCGTAAGAAAAAGTTGGCAAAGTCGCTGGGAAAGGCAGGTGTACAAAATGTAAGCGGATTAATGTTCTGGTGCAAGCATTTAGTAAGAAGTTAATGACAGCATTGAATACCGGAAGAAAGGCGGTGTTTTGGAAACAGAGTTTCTTGTTTCTTTATAGCAAAGGGTGGAAAAAGAGGAAAGAATATGCGCTGGGAGAGGCGTCGGATTGTGAGAGGTCGGTCAGCTTTAGAAAAAGATAAGTGAGAGCAAAATAGTAAATAAGTAGGAAAAGAGAGGGCAAAGTTATAGAAGGGGAGAGAGTTGGGCAACGGGCAACGGGCAACGGGCAACGGGTATCATACTTAAAAATATAGCCTTCGGTGAATCGTTGCAAAGAGCCAAACGGCGGATAGCGATTTCCCTTTCCCGCCCTCAAAATCCGATTACCATGAAATGAAAATCACTCCAAAGCAGAAGAAAGGAAAGCGCAATGCCCGAATTCTGACGTAACCATTTGCATGAATGCTCTCCTTTTCAAACCTGTTCTCCAAGATAAGATAAGAATCTTGCCACTGCTTACCCTGTTAGTTGACAAAATTGGCAAGGAAATCAAATGTTTGGTAAAGTATTGTCCATGTATTAGTTTAGATGATATGTTTATTAGATAAGTTTTACAAAATTGTTAGTTCGAAAGGATTTAAATACGTCTTTTATATAATCTTGCTACAAAGATTTAGGGCAAGATATCAATCTGAACATTTGATTTAGATGATTGATAAATGATTCATACATGATTCTCTAATGATATCGGGGATTTTTTACCTTTAACATTTAAATTTTAAATTTAAAAACATTGATAAGGCTTCTGATCCTTTGCTTTAAGGACACATTTAAAAACTATAAAAATATAAAGAATCAAATATGATAAAAATGAGTTTACATTCTATCAGACAGATTATAAAACATATGCAAAACTGGAAGTAATACACTCTAATTTTGACTTAACAATATATAAGATTAAATAAAGAATCCGTCTTGCTAGCAGATAAAGGAAAAGCTACTAAGCACAACTAAGAAAATTTTATGATGAAATAAGTTTAACACAAAAATTTTGGTGTTAGAGGAAAGAATGTACCATTTTTTCATTCAATCTCCTTTTCGGGTCCAAAATACATAGTACAAGAGACTGAGATTAAGATAAGTAGGCACCCGACAAGTCGACCGAATGAAGGAGCGATTCTTAAGGTGCTTATGCCCCATAACTGTGACAGGGCAGCCTGAAACATAAAACCGATGCGAAAAATCAATATGGTTAGTGAAAGCTGTAGTAATTACTAGAACTAGACGATGACCAAGTAGTTTTTTTTTTCATCAAATGATAAGTAGTTTAAAAGAGTAAATAGAACCACAAAACCCTAGCTTGATCTGTGTCATGAATGGTAAAGCAACAAAAATAGACAGTAACTATTAAAATTGTACAAAATCAAGCAATTTATACAGTAAGGAGTAGGTCCAGCTAGAACTTACTCAAGCTCAAGGAGACTAAAACCTCCTTCGGGGTACACAATCAATCAGAAAGAATACTGGAAATGCAACTAAGAGAGAAAGGGAGAGTATACCTCAATAAACTGGACATTTGTAACTTTGCTAATTTTCTCAAGCTGAAGTGCACGCGCTAGATACACCTGTAGCAGAAAATGTTCAGACAAATATAGACTAAAGGATTGCCACAAAATTACAAGGAAACTCTGCTTCAGTCTCCTGGTTATTACCGCGATAGCAAAATAGTCGGTGCAATATTGTTTATTGACTGTTGTTAAGGAAACAAACCTCTGCTAAGAAGGACAGAGTACCAAGTGCAAGCATAAGAAATAAGGAATACAAACTTGGCAGCACAAACTCCTGCGATATAAATGCAAAGCTCTGTTGAGAAATGCTCTAAACACTTGAATACCAAGAAATGCAACAAATACAAAACATGTTCAAAGTAATAATTTCTAGCCCCAATAGGTGGAATCTCTAGTTAAAACAAGTATTGAGGTCATGATAGTATAGTCTCCAACAGTTACCCAAGCTGATTGATTTGCAAGTCCAACTAGGAGAAAGCGTAATTTACAACAAACTAAACCTTTTCATGTAATGTGGATTAGCTACATGGATCACATTATGGTGTTGTCCTATACTTGGGGCCATGTTTGAAAAAAAAAATACTTAACGTCTCTTTTGATACTTTTCATCCATATCTTCTTTGGTCGTTTCTTTGTTTTGGACATGGGTGTCATCCAAGTAAGTCACATTTACTTAGTGGAACACTCATAGGCCATATGCTTACATGGTTAAAACTTTGCCACCTTAAACATATATAATTATTTACCTTATTTTGTCTTAATCGTTACAACTCCTACCTTTTTTCCAAATATATATTTCTACACTCCTTAGCCTCTAACAATTATCCACATTACTAGTTTGAAATAGTTTTACTTGTTTGGAACAACTGTATTCATATAAAAGGCACATTCCATAAATGAAGACTTGCAGGTTTAGGCTCTTGCAATGCATTCAAGCTACTGTTAACTTCTCTTGTTGATATCACTTGTTAAATTTGTATTCAAACAAGGATTTTTTAAGAAATTATTTGCAAAAATAAATCCATGGTAGTTTGACATGCAAGGTAAACCAGGGATTTTGGAACAATGAGGCTATCATGATTTCTATTTGCTTCCAAAATCGCTACTTTGCATGGGAGTAATAAATGGTACGACCATGTAGAGGAAATGGGGCTTTATGAATTATGACATTGGATAATCTGTGGTCAAAACTGTAATTAATTACACATACAAATGTGCCTTTCTAAACATTTACAAATTGATCATTTTATGGTACTCACCTCAAAGGCAAATGTGCATATTCCTGCAGCAGGGCTAGCCAGTATTCCAAATGAAAAAACTGTCACCCTAGAAAATGAGTATTTGCATCAAGCATTAATAGAATGACAGATAAAACAAGGGTAAATATCATAATAAGGCTTTGCGAACATAAATATTTGAATGATGATTACAGGAAAAAAAAAGGAGCAAGTTTGATGGTAAACAATACTTTTAGAACATAGAAAACAGCAAGAACTGCAGAAGGTAAAAGTTACAAAGGATTCCATTCTAGTTAAAGAAACAAAAGAAAACTTACACAGGTTGATCTGATGCTTTT
The DNA here is from genome assembly GCA_031772115.1 of Heritiera littoralis. NCBI lineage: Eukaryota > Viridiplantae > Streptophyta > Magnoliopsida > Malvales > Malvaceae > Heritiera > Heritiera littoralis. Next base: position 1,348,752 of record JAPDPK010000059.1, on the reverse strand, counting down.
GCTGCAGCCTTTATGAGACAGTAGCTGATTCCACCAGTAATTGATGCAAAAAAACCAATCAAAGCTGCATATAGATGGTGACTTCCTCTGGAACTTATATTGCTTGTTTCCTCAGCTTTAAGTAGCTGTCCTGCCACATCCCAAGAAGGGTAAAAAAATAACCACAGTAACAGATTTATCACCAGAAGTGCACACATACAGGAAATGAAATAAATAATTCCATGAGCCAAGAAGAGGGAAAAAACCAAAGTGCATGATTTTGTTCATGGCCATTCCTCATGCCAGCATTAATGTGTTTACCATAAAGGAATTGAACAGCTATTACACAAGCTTCGTCAAAATTCATTAAAGAATACATGTTTACTATACCTCACTTAAATGAAATCTGTCTATTTAATCCTTCAATAGAAAACACTAAAAAAATGCAATGACTCCTCAAAGACATCGCTCTGCAGTTAGAATAATTTCATGGAGAAAGAAAGAAATTAAAACATGAATAAAACATTTTTTTGAATTTATGCATGATGGAAGAATTAATTTAAAATGGATTTAAACTATTGCCTCAAATTGCTTTGTCGTGTTTTATGATGGTTTGGTATAGTAAATGGTATTAAGGTTTATATATTAGAATTCATTTATAGAAAGTAAAATCTAATAACAAAAAGTTGAATTGAAGTTTTGATGAAAGCAGGTAGATGGAACTTTCTGGCATCACTAAGACAGTGAGTTTAAGTTTTGAGGCTTCTTATGATTGGGTTAATTGATGGAATTGTCTGGTATTGGGAAAAGTCCACAAAATTAAGGCTCTGAAAAAGGCAAAGAGAACTGAAACTTGGTCGAACTGAACAGTAACTTGAGAACAGTGAAATTGAGAATTTTGGTGTTGGAAAAAAGAAGAATCACTGGTAGCTATGAACTTAAATAATATAAAGAAAAGAATATAAATCCATATATACTAAAACATGAAAAAAGAAGATGAAAATCCGAGAGCACTAAATAATCAACAAAACTCATATCCTTAACAACTCTCTAATAGTTATATCATTTCACAGATGCACGCATAGAGACTACCTCTGATATCCTAACAGAAAAAAGACTCTTGACCATGAAATTTAACTGAACTAAGATAAAACAAAGACTATATATAAGAATTCACAACTTAAGTAATCTAAAATGAAACATTTTTTTCAATGTGGGGCTCCAAAGTAAATGGACATTCAGTTTGTTAAAGTGAAAAAAATTCATTACAAAAAGTTAAAATTTTCACTTTTAGTGTTTTGAGAACAAGAGACTGACAAAAAAAGAAATAAAGTACAAGCATGTAGAAAAGAGAAGAGAAAAGAGGTTACTGAAGAGATTGCGGGACATCATAAGCATGGGAGCAGTAAAAATCATGCAATACTCTATTATGATTATAAATTAAACATAAAGTAGCAAACTAAACTCCGCCTGTGTTGAACGCTGCTGGTCCCAAGCCAAGATCAAGGGGAAGGGTTGGCAGTAGGTTTGGAAAACCAGCCACTCAAAACTCATCCAATTTTATGAGATGAACTAGCATATGGCCTACCTCAGTATTGGTATAAAAGCTTTGATGAAAGTAGCAAACTAACATAAAATGCCACTATACTTTAACCTTTAACAAATCCAAAGCATTCACTCTGAGCACATTAGAAAAGGTTGTGTTAACTCACTTCTGTACCTTGTGTAAGCATCTGCTGAAAAATGAAAAGCATGCCAAAGAAACTGCAAGCAAGACCTGGAAAGGGATGATAATAAATAAAGTAAACAAACCCCTACCAATGAAGGCAGCTCAAATTTTATAGCATAAGTCAAGATAGAGTAAGAAAATGTCAACAGACCTCCAATTTCTGCAATTTTCAACTTCTCGTGCAAAATAATTCTAGCCATGATTGAAGCCATTATTGGAGTTGTAAAGTTTAATAGAATAGCTAGAGAGAAAGGTATTCTTTGAATGCTGAAAACAAAATTAAGCAAACCAGTTATGACTACAGGATTATCTTAGTTCTGATCACAAGGATAATGCTTACAAGCCGTAGCAAGAGCAGTCCAAGAATGGCGGAACATTATAAGGAAAATGACTTGACAAATAAAAAAGAAGCAAAACCTAGTACTGATACTGAGAATCCTGTAAAGGTTGAAACTATATAAAATGTTTAAACCAGTACTTATGGTGGGTTATCCTAGCAAATAGATAAATTCTTGCTTAACTTGGTAACAATCTATGTCCTATACCAACCTGATGATTTAATTTTTCAATTTAACATGGAGTGCAATGCTTAAAATAGTCTATATAAAAGCTATGGCATTGCAGGCATAAGAGTGGTAAAGGCTTCATAGTAAGTTGCAACTATAGAACTCTCAACAACTGATATAAGCAGGCAGAAACACAATACAATTACAGCACCCACCCCAACCCTCCCAAAAAATATACTAAATGTGTAATGTATCACACAAGCAACACTAGTGTCCATATAATCTAGCAAAACTTAAAAAGAAGCTTTATAACTCCAGCAAGATGATTATGCTGTATGTTCCAAATAGATACAGAGGGAATAGTCAATATAATGAAAACTTTTTTACATTTCCTTTCTTCCTTGGTTATTCTTTATCTGTTCCAAAAGAAGAGGAGGGAATGGGTTCCCAATTAAGAAAAACTTTAAAAGGTCAGAAAATCAAGAATGTCAAGTGAAACATACCAATAGATAAAACTCAATAATGAGAGATATCCAACTACGGCTCTTAAAACTAAAAGATTCCTGGGATTTGTTGCTCCAAATATTGGCTGCCCACTTCTTCTCAACCATAAATATGATAATATCAAGGTAGTTGTGCATCTTGTAAACGCAGTCTCAAATAAAGGAATTGACTCAGCTGCCATCATAATCATAAAAAGGATAATTAAATAAATGGAAACTTTATGCGAAAACGTCCCATGTCAAACATGATTTTGAATCATTGAAAAAGATATGTCTGAAGTTAAACATTTAAATTTACAAGAGGTGCAGCACCATCTAACATCAATATTGCTAATATCTTATGTCAACAACAATAATATATAGTAAAATTTCAACTTCCTCAAATTTTGTGTCTTTTACAACCCATTAAACAGAAAGTGAGAAAAGAAACTTCTCTTTTCCATGCACATAAAAGACTAAGAACTCCTCCACATGTGTGATGACCAAAAATTACAGACTCTAAAATGGTTAATATAAAGAGATTCTGATTCCAATGTTAAGTGCTATTATCCCACATTAATCAAGATAGGAATTTGTCGGAACCCCATACTCATATTCACCTACTACCATCAATTAACTATAGATTGGAGGCTTAACATGGTAACAGAGCTCAAGCTATTGACCCTTTTTAATTTGTAATTGTTGGCCAATTTTCACAGTTCAAGTGATAGCATTATCTGTCTCAATCGTTTTAATAGGGCCTACAAATGAGAGCGAGACCTAGGTAGAATTAATACATAACATTTAAGAGTCTAGAGTTAATAGTGATTTTAGATTTAGGATCAAATTTGTCCACCTAAAGCCGATTGGTTTTAGGTTAGCAAAAAAATTGACAAGGTACCAAAATGTAGGTTGTTTGTTGCATAAATTTCATAGTCCACATGATGGTCCATTTGTCTTTAGTTGTTTTATGTAGGGCTACACATGAAGAGAGTATTAAATAGTGTTATCCCAATCAATCAAGCCTTCTTGTAACATTTGTAACATTATATTCAACTTGGCCCTCTCTTGATTATCAATCGTTTTACATTAAACCCAAACTGACTCAGGCTACAGCAAACAATGGTAGAATAACAAATTTCCTTATTAACTTGGAGTGGATTCTAATAGAATGTAGTCACAGGACAATAAACCAATGAGAAAGAAATAATGTAATTTTGATTTTTATTCATGCAATTGAAGTTTAAGAAAGATTTATGCAATTTAGAATTTATGGCTATTAATTACTATATCCCAGAGAGTTCTATTCAGATTAACTAGGGTTACATTTGGAATTTCATTCAATATAACTAGAGTTTCATGGGGAGCAGCAAAAGTTAATTTCCAAGAGAAAAGGGAGCAATTTACGTGGGGAGCAAGTAGCAACATATATGACATGCCTTGTGAGTTGGCTTCAACCATATAGAAGCAGAAACTTACTAACCACTGAAATTATCAGAAAGAACTTCCATGAGAAAGTAGATTATAGATGATAAGGCCATGCATACTAGACCAGAGTATCTGGATCCATTCCACACCCACAGAACAAACTGTGAAACTGGAGATATCTCTGTTTCTGATAGTTTTATCACTTGCTCCTGCAAACACGTTAAACCAAGTAACCTAACTTCAGTCCATAAACTTAAAAGACTTCTGCATTACCTTCTACATTCTTGGTAAGCATATACTAGTATTAGTTTTAGCATAAGAATATAGTTAACCAATAATTTCAATCAACCATAGTAACCACAATTTCTTGGGCTTTACTGTTTAAGTTTAGCATCATTATGATTTAAATCTATATTAAATCGCTCAAGTTTAACGTAATTTCAGATATCAGTTCATGTAGCTACCCCAATCTATTAGAACAAAGACTCTGATGATGATGATGATGATGATGATGATCAAATTGTTCATGTTCTACCAATTATGAATCTGAATTAAGGTACGCCACTTCACTGCATGAAACATTTTCCATTTTCTAAGAAAATGAAATAGCAAAGACGATAACTAACACACCGTTTGATTGCTGCTTTTACTAATTGCATTTTACTTTTTTTGTGCTCTGTTGTTTTTGATTTGCTAATTTCTTTTCCTCAAAGGAACATTAGAACTCCAACAACAAAATGTGGCCGAACAAAGTCCATTGATATTCGATATAAATAATAAAAATCGAAAAGAGCAATAATTGGATTACCGAACCAAGCAATCAAATTTCAATCCAATCGACTTCCATTTAACAAGTAAGAACTAAAGCTTCAAGCAGTCAGCGATAAATTTTCAAGTAACAAAAATGTAAGAATAGAATTAAGGCTTTACTTTACTTACCCTGGGCTTTCTCCGGGTATGAGAGACCGAGAAGATGTTGATCTTGGGCCTCTCGCTCTGCGTCAAGAGAGGTCTTATCTCCTCCGAAGCCGATGCTGCTGAGACACCATCAGCCGCCGATTCGGAGTCGCCAAGCACGAGCAGCTCCACCGTATGATCTCCACCATTCGTATCCGCTGAAGCCGCCATCATCACACATCAAAGAGAAGAAGAACAAAAAAAATTCCTTACGGGTAACAGTGGATGTTTGAGTATTCGGGCGACTTGGAGAGGGAGAAAAATGAAAAAAAATGGTGAATTAGTAGTTCGTTGGTGAAGTGACGCGTCAACGGTCAAGTTGGTGGGTACACGTGGCAGAAAATGCTTTGATAATGGGACCCTTAAGTTCTACGTGATGGATTCTGTTCAGGCCGTCGTTCGATTTGATAATCATTATAGAGATTAAGGAAACATTGGACGGTTGAGACTGGGTGGTTATAAAGAACAAGCTAATTTATGATTCGGATTTAAAAAAGAAATGTTAATCTGGCAAATAATTTTACACTAAGATCATAAAATTAAATTTTATTGTAAAAATAACGTAAAAAAATATATGATTAAACGTAAATTTAAAATCATTAAACTTAAAATATATTAGAGTATAATAAAAATATGATAATCAATATAAACATTAATATCAATAGATTTTTTTTTTTTAAAAGTATCAATAGATTTAAACACATGATAATTTTGTTATAATAAATGTTTATGTTTTTTTTTTGAGTGTTTACATACTTTTAACATATTTTACATTCAATAACTTTAGATTTATGCTTAATTATATATTATTTACATTAATCTTAAGTTAATTATCAAATGTGTATGATACTTTTAACATATTTTACATCAAATAACTTTAAATTTACGTTTAATTATATATTTTTACGTTAACCTTACAATAAAATCAAAATTTATTACCTTACTGTGAAATTCTCCTTGATTGAGGATTTGTTTCTGGTCGAAAAAGAACTATGCATTTGTTTAGGTGTTATTTCTAAAAAAATCATATTATTTTTTAAATTTAATAAAAACAAGGCTAAAGGTCAAAAAATTCCTCGAAAAAATAATTTTCATAATTAAATCTCTAATTTTTTTTGCAATCAATTAAACTTTTATATTTCAATTTTCACTCCATTGAACCTTTTATAAACAAAAACTATTAAATTCATACAATACACGTGGCAAAAAAAAAAAACCTAACAATTTCTATCAAAGTAAAATTCAATAGAGTGAAATTAAAAATATAAAAACTCAATTAATTGTGAAGAAAAATGACTCAATTACAGAATACTTTATTATTCTAGAACTTTTTTCACCTTTTAACCTAAAATCATATATATAATATTTTTTTGAAAACAAAATATTATAAGTTTTTTAAATAATATTTATAAATATCGTTAACTAAATCATTTATTAAATAATTTTTATACACAAGAACATCATATAAATTTTGTGTCGGTGTTTTAGCAAATATGATTTGAATAATTTGATAAATTAAAACCTTATGTATTCTTTCAAAATTGATTAATTCTTTATTTTCCACGAATTTATAGCATACAAATTTTCTCTAAAATTTAAAAATATCTTAAATTTTGATTTCTTTTTGTAAAAAAAAATGATAAAACTAAGTTACAATAATTACATATATCATATTAATTATCTAAAAGGACAAGGGAAATACAAACTAAATAGTTTGCGAATTTCCCCGTTTCCTTCCTTAACATTCAACATTCATGATATGTAACATGAAACACAAGAAAAAATCCGAGACTCAAAACTAAGACCCTTAAAACTTTCACACTTCAAAACTAAAAACATGATCTCGAAGTGATTTTCTTGGTTGTAGATCTAGTAAGACTGCTCAAGCAAAGTGCTCGAGAGTAATAAAATCAAACTCAAAGCTGCACTTTATAGTTCATTGTTTTCCTACACATGGGATCCAAGTTCATAACTAGTTACTTACCTTTTAGCTGGGAAGTTAGAGTTCAGTGACATTTCAATTTCTTCAAGAGATCTTCCTTTTGTTTCAACTGTGAAGAATAGTGCAAAAATGGCAGACAGCAAGGACACAGTGCCAAAACCAGCATAAACTGGAGCAACTCCATATGTCTCCACCAAGTCAAGGAAGAAGAGCCCCACCAAGAAATTACAAACCTTGATCAACAAGAATGTGCAGCATCAAGAAGCAGAAATCATATTGTAAACAGTAATGACACCATTAACATTTCCAGAACATCATCATCATCATCTCCAGAACCTTTATCCCAATAGTGGGCTAGGTTTTTCATTGAATTGAATGAGTTTTTATAAGCCAGTTGTCCTAACCTTCCGCTAACCCTCCTTTTTGTCTATACTTAAAACTGACTGCATTGTCGTACAACATGCAACACAGGCGGAGAGATTAAGTTCAAGGTCCGATTCTTCTTCCCCCCTTGTACCTCTCTATGAACCAAAAAAAAACTAACAGCACATGATTGGAAGGTGGAAGTATCTCTGCACAGTGGTTACAAGCAATGCAACTCTTGCTTTCCGGTCCCTAGTGAGTTCCTAGTCCTACTATAGGTAATAATATGTTTTATTGAAAACAAGATTCTAAATTACTTGAAAGTATAGCCAATCTAAAGCAAACTGACAGAAATACAAATCACATACCCAATGAACAGAGAAACTAAACCCCATAATCTTTCCACGTGTCCTACTGCTACTAAGTTCTGGAATTATGAGACCAGTTACCGGTCCTGCTCCAATTGCAAAGGTGAATATGTACCTACAAGAAAGCATTTTGAAACAAAGGGAATCAATGGAACATTATTCTGGATTTTGAAAGAACCAGGATGGCATCCCTTCAATTAGCTCTCCTTGACGAGTAAACACTAAGAGTATAAGTCAAGGCTGAGTAGAGCTATTAGGTGGTTGTCAAGCTTGTGTGCATAATTTGCCTCCCTAACCTATTACTAAATCAGAAACAAGTGATGCAAGTATCAAAAGGCAGCTCAGATCATTCATGGTCCAACTTAACAATCAGACATCAAGGTTAGCATAAAAAAGGGGAATCAAAGGATGTTCAAACCATGAGGGTAAATAGAATTTGGTTTTAAATTGAGTAGAGTGAGGAGATTCTTACATGAGAGTCCCTAGGATAGATAAATTGTGACTCAAATCTTCATCTAATGGGAAATTGATAGCAAAGACAATAATAAACATTGAAACAGCCTGCAAAAGAAGAATTCATTGCTTAGTATCATTAGCAACGCATCAATCAAAAGAATATATATTGATCTCAACTACATATAAGGAGGTGCAATCACTCACATGCACGCATGTACACACGCGTATATACAAGACCATGAATTTCAAATTATAATTTTGCACTATGTATGCAGACTTTCAGATAAAAATTTTAACAAACTTGCCAAGGGAGAATGTGAGTATATCAACTAAGATTATATATATATATATATATATATATATATATATATGTATATATGTCAACTTTTTTTTTTTTTTGGCTAAAATATATGTCAACTTTCAAACTGGGGAAATATTGGCAATTTGACCACTATTTGACCTCCCTGCCATGTGCATATTTCCTACATGAGTAATCACATGTTCAGACTATGTGCTTCTCTCGATTTCCCTTCAAAGAAGTGTTTCAGTATTGATACCATTTACCATCACAACTTGATTTCAGAATAAGGATTTTACTCTCTTACCATTCCCAGGTAACTTCCAATAAGCAGCTTTTTCCTTCCTTCCGTATCCATAAAGTAAGATGCACAGAGTGCACCTGGAGATATCCACCAGTTGACAATAGTGAGAACTGTTTTGATATAAGAAGAATTCAACGCAGTGATTAATAACCAAGAATAATACATAAGTCAGATCTCAAACCTGCAAAATTAGCAAGTCCAACAAATAAACTTGCCAAAGCACCACTAGCAATTCCAACATCTTGAAAAGTCAGTGATGAAAAATAAAGAACTCCATTAATTCCAGCAAACTGTTGAAGAGCAAAAAGGGCTCCCCCAATTAATGCAACTGCAACCAAAGAAGTGTCAAACTAAATTGCCAAACTGCACTTTGAAAACAATAGCAAACCTAAATTAAGGAGTTTCAAGGAAAATCTTAACGCTGCAATGTTGAACACCTTAAGAATACCTTAAAATTATTTACATTGTGTGAGATTATCCAACACACATTCTATTCTATGTTCTTCTGGAAGAAAAACATAGAAGAAAAAGTTATAAAATATACCGTGCTCAACATAAAAAAGCCACAATGAAGACATGACATTCAAAAAAGAAAACACCTAGATGCAACCTCGAGAATGTGGCTCTTCAAGAAGTTCCAACCATCTGCTGTTTACATCACTACCATCGTTCTTGATGACTGACTGGAATTCCTCAATTGCTTTGTCAACTTCTGATTCTCCCCAAAGGTTACGGATAATTGCCTCTGCATCAATTATTTTCCCTACCTACAAAAATGCCAAAATTCTTTGTTTCAAGAGAACATGCCAAGAAGTCAAACATGTGGACCCTGGTATCAACAAATGAGACAAAGAGACCATACTCTGCATAGCCAGCGGGGGCTCTCTACAGCAAATTGCATACCAAGAGCAAGAAGAAACCCAGGAATAGTTGCTATATAGAACATTGTCCTCCACCTTAAAGCATAGTTTGCTACACTCTGTTAGACAACAAAACAAAACCCAACAAACGGATAAAAAAAAATTCTGCCATTTAAGGCGCAAAGAAATGGCTACAAAATGCACGTAGATTATAGGCATTAAACTAGCACATTAATATATATATACACACACACACACAGAGAGCACATAAATAAACATACTGCACAGACTTCTGATGCTTATAAGTTCCCATGAAACCAAATATTAGTGTTTTTGTACACAGAATGTATTAAAAGAATATATGCATCAAACAGGAATTGCCTATAGGTAAGGATGACAATAGTAAGTAAACATAGATGATAGGCATTAAGCTAGCATATAAGCATACACTACTGATACCTAGAAATTCCCCTGAAATAAAAAATAAAGTTGTTTTGAACAGTATCAAAAGAAAAATTACTGCATCAAATAAAAATTGCCAATGAAAATAAGAATGACAATACACAAAGAATATACTTGTATAAATTAAAGATAACCAGTTTTACAAAATGCATATTCATCAATGAGTTTCTTCACAACAAAGTGTAAATAAGGTCAAGAACATGGAAGACATAGAAGCCAGTATTTGACACTTGTTTGAAGGGAGTGCTAGAAAGACTAACCAGAGCAGAAACTTAGTTTCAGGGAGCCCAATGAAAGTAACCACACAATTTGGATTGCTTTGATTCAGTCAGTATCTTTTACATGATTAGGTTTCTTTCTGATTTAATACTCAGCTTTATTTTTGACGATCCTAAGCCAATAAGCTTATAAGTAAATTACTCGACATTATGATCTTTAGTTTGCAAAAACTAAACTTGTAGAAAATTTTTCAGATTTAAATCATGAGGGATGTATGTGAAACACCAAGTCAAACATTGTTGCAGTCAAATTCAATTAGAAATGAAAAAAAGAAAATTATATTTCCCTCGTCAAAAACCACCATGGCTCTGAAAATACGCCAAAGGAGGAAAGGTTCTCACCAATGTGGATCATCTTCCGCTGGTATTCCAAGAAAAAGTGACAGAATAATTCCAAGGCAAGTACCAATTTGGCACAAAGTACCCAATGAACCCCTATATTTTGTTGGGGCAACCTACAAGGAATAAAATAGAAAAAAAGATAACATTAAGAAAAATAGAATATCCTCTCCCCAAAAGCCAAAAAGGATGCAGCAAGTTTTATCAAACATGAGCTTTAACCTAATTCAAACTCATTTTTCCAAGTTCACATGTTAAAAGCACCTAAATCACACTTCATAAAGCCATTGGTAATTATGGCAGAATGAGATGATTGAGTAACAGACAAAGCTGATGACAGAACATTAGATCTCCAAACTGTTTTCCAGCCAATAACAGTTTATTTGCATTAATTCTGTTTTTTAAATGAGAAACCACTTTTACTCAGTTTACATCCATCTTACATGGTACTTAACAGACTCAGGGTACAACAAAAAGTAAAAGTAGTGGCAAATTTTTTACATTGTTAAGAGTAAGATGAGGCTAAAGTATCCCCCTACTCCACGCTTCACCTAAGAGGAAAATTCTAGCCGTTGTGAGGTATGAATAAAACTGTAAAACCTAGAACCTGGCATACTTGTCATGCAGTACCTCCGAAATATAAATTGGCACAAGAACTGTGTTCACACCAATACCAAGGCCGACAAGAAATCTTCCCAGCAGTATTTCATCTAATGAATGGGCTTGTGCACTGTCACAAATGGAAAAGAGTCAGTCATAATATAAAAGAAAGAACCCTTTTAAAGAAATAACATTTCAATATAGAAGCTAAAATCCACAAACAGAAATCCTGCATCAACATGAAAACATTGAAACACCTAACAACTCAACCAAACGGAAAGAGACCATACGTTTTAACTTTTTCGTATGTGCCCTCGGGAGTTGTTCATTTTTTCATTCTTATGAGTGCGTCCAAGAAGCATTATGAGTTGCTTCGTTGGTCACGTAGAATAAACAATAAGTACAAAAAAGAAAAATAAATCATTCACTAGTGGCTCTTTTCTAAGAGTTCTTTGGTGTCACAACTCACAAAAACAAAGATTCTGCTGTAATTATCCTTGTAAAAACAGTAATACTTTTATGGGAAGCCCCAAAAGCAATTGAAGGGGTTTAATATATAAATTGGTTTACATGTTGAAATACACCTTGCAAGCACCTAAAGTAAAAGAAGCAGGTGTAATATGCCTACTACAAGTCCTAACTGGATAAATACAGACAGAAATAAGAGATAGGGCGTGAAGCACACAAAAGAAATTAAATAGAGCAAATAGTTAATGTAATTTTTTATCAATACTCCATAGCCACATCTACATCAAATTTTCAGTTGGTCTAGAAAACAGATAAAACGGATCATTTCAATTCCACAATGCCTATATGCTATTCTCACCTCACAATTGCACCAAGAATCAATGGTATTGCGTCAATCTGAAAAGTACGGCAACAACCAAGTTTGTCCACCAGTGAACCACAGCTTATGCTTCCAACAAAAGCTCCAGCAATGAATATGCTGACCACTAGCCCCTCAAGAATTGGATCTCCTTCAAATCCAAGTTCTCTTGCAATTGAAATGATGGGACCATTCATGACGCTGCAAAACAAAGACAGCAGCTTCCAGAACTAGAACTCTTTGACATATCAATTCTTCCCACCAATTTACTCTTTAACATAGACTGTGGACGTACTAGTCAGTAAACTTTGAATCTTCATTTTTATCACCGAAGTCCAAACAGCATAGATTCTTTAGTATATTCAGCAGTCAAAATTAATGTGGTTGCTAAGAAGCTTGAATGGAATGAAAGAAAGAAAGACATGAACACTGCCTTTCAAATTACACAATTCTAACGAGGCAGGAAAGTGAAAAAAGACTGTTGTAAAGTGTAAATCATTACCAGGCTAACTTGGGTTGTTTTCTTTTAGTCTCTTAAACTACGTTAAACAGGAAAGAAAAAGAAATCATCCTTTTCTTCTCAGAATCAGCTAAAGTCAAGCAAATACAAGAGAAGCTGAAATAAGCAGCTGAACAAAAGCATAATAAAAATCAATCACAGCTGAATTTTACTCCATTTTTACAAGTGTTTCATTACAGAGTCAACATAGATCATTTTAAATAAAAAAACTTACCCTATGTGATAGCCGAAAAGGAAATTGGACATTGAAGCAATCGAAACGTGAGGGAAAGCAGGAACCCATCCCAAATCAACACTTCGATCACTGGTTTCCACTTGGGTTGGCAAATCTTCACTACCTGCAATTATTCCATAATCAGAAAATAATTAAAAATACGAACAATAATATCCGTTAATTGAACTTGATGCAAGAGAACAAGCTAAAAGCACCGGGTTCCTGATTCTGTAACTGCTTCTTCGTCGCCGAAACCTTCAACTTTAGTGGCGCAAACCGGAAACCGAAATGGAAAGTTCTCGGTTTATGGAATAATTTGGGGTTTAGACGAGAGGTGAAGATTGGGAGAACCGGAACAACCGGTTGGTGGAGTACGGCAGCAAAACACATCGGATGACGGAGAGCGGGAGAGGAAAATGGAGGCAAGTAAAGGGTAAGAGAGTTTTTTTTTTTTTTAGAAATGAATGGATTAATGCCACGTGGCGGAATTTGTTAGCTGCGCAAGCAAGGAAGACGATAAAACGGTCTATTGGGAAGAGAGATGAATCATCAAGCCAAAGAGAGAGATTAAGAAAAATTGGCGGGAATACACGTGGTCAGGAGTTTCGAGAATAATTTCTTTCTGCTGTTAAACCGATAATGAAATTTTTTGAAAAAAAAAATATAGCTACATATCATTAAATTTGATAATTCGTTTATTTATGTTGTGTTTATTTTGCATAAAATATTTAAAACATAAAATTATGATATCATAATTTATATTAATACATCAAATATTAAATTAATTTTTTAATTTTTATCAAAATTTTCTCTTATTTCATATATATTAATGTGTTTAAGTTTGCATTCATATTTTGTCTAAAATTATCATGCTACTCTTTTAATTTCATTAATACAATTTTTAAAAATTTTATTGGATATGAGACAATTTTTATTTCCTTTTTAGGGTGAATTTTTTGGGGATGGAGTTTTAGATTTTATAGTTTAAACAAGAAATTCAATCATGTTGGTACAAATAAGAACATTAACTTTTTTTTTCAAAAAAAAGAATAATGAAAAAATTGAACATTAACTTTAATTTTACTTAAAGAAAAGTAACGAACCGCTATACTAGGTGAGAGAATGCTACTCAATTAAATTTGGGACCAAAAATAATGAGTTTAGTTTCAAACTTTCTTTAGGATGGCATTGTTGAAATAAATATAATTTCGAAATTAAAATAAGGGATTTAGCGATTTGAGCCCAAGTAATTACCCCAACAAAGGTCAAAGAGTCAAATGATGTTGGGTTAAACATGGAGCTCGTGAACAAACCCAATCCAGAAACATTGTGTCCGAGAATGTCTGGACTGATAAAGGCTTATGGGTCGTAATGGGCAACAATTGAAGCACCAAATATAATTTTTTAAAATTACGATATGTCTACATATCACATATGATATAAGATCTCATATTTTATGACATTTTTTTACTTATGTCAAATATATATAGTTTTAATTAATATTACATTTGTATCTTCTTTTCGTATCGTATTTTAGTGTCATGTTTAAAATTATTAGATTTAACATAAACATAGTCAGATAACTTGTAAAAACTTTTTTTTTGAATAGAACTTGTACAAATTTTAATATAGCATCTTAATAGTTTTACATTTTAATTCATTATCATCACTGTTTTGATATCCAAATGAATGCTTCACCCTCCCCCCTTTTTTTTTTTGAAATTACTTCACCCCTAATTTTAATCGTGAGGGTTGCATAAAATTATTACTTCGTATCACAAGATATTCATTTCATTCAAAGCATTCAATGCAATCACATTATCAGAAAATAAATCTATCACACCTCTTTTTTTTTATCTAAATATATATTTCTACTAATTTTTTTAATAATTATAATATTTAATTTCTTTACTATGATAATTAATCTCCCTGCTATCGTAAATTATCATAACCAATTTGAAATAGAGCTTTAATACCGTCCAAAAAATTTTAATATCTACATGTCTCTATTTCTCATCAATATTAGTCATCAATGCACATGACATGAAAGGCACAAGACAACGACAAAAAACATAAATAGTGTCTAATTCCACCGCGAATGATTGCATGTAAAACTATATTTGAATTTTGAAAATAGACAGATTTCAATTTCAAAACAAACAGCAGCAACGACAGTAATAGTAGAAAATTTGAACATTTGAATTAAAAATAGTTTTTATTGAAATCTATCGAAGGAAAAGTTGATTTAAAGATTTGAAGATTTGTCTCGTCTGAAATGGGTAATAATGTAACAGTAATAATAATATTTCGTCGGCAGTAAAATTTTCATTTAGAAAAAAAAAAAACCTAAAAGTCTGAGATTTCAAATTAAAATTTCATGGTGTGTGAATTTGCAAATTTAATTATATATTGATTTATTTGATTAATTTAATTAATATTTGGTTAAAATTGTATTTTTTTAATTTATAGTAAAATCAAAAAGATCTGAATTATTTTTATTTTTTAAAAAATTGTAATTATAAAAGATAACTAAAAATAAAAAGGACGTGAAATTATTTGAGGAGGAAATAATACAGCACTTAGCAGAACGTCGGCCGGGGACAAGGTGGGTCCACCGGAGGTCGGTGCCGCTATTGCCAAAGACGGTCTTACTTTTGACTAGCTGTTTACCGCTAATAAGGGTTGTTCTTCTTACACGTGGACTACCACCGACGACTTTAGAATCGTTTGGGCAAACCTACGGAACCGGACAATTTGCATTTAAACTTAATTAATTGTAATTTTTTTAATTATTTCTACCATTATTATTGTAAGTTATGAATGTTTTCATGTGTTAAAAGTTTCAATTTTAAATTTTTTAACAAAATCCACCTTTAAAAAATAAAATGGATAAAAATAATCATTTTATAAAAAATAATAATAGGTAATCAAAGATAAAATCCTCATTTCATATATTTAATTTTTACTTAAAATTACAATCAAAACCTCAAATTGAATTCGAAATATTTACTTCATAAGTTATTTTCAAATTTAAATTTACGATGCACTATGGTTTAACTTAAAAAGTAATCAATAGTTAATATATATTAAAATAGATTATGTTCTTAATCGAAATGAAAAAAATATTAGATTAATTTGAAACTTTATGTGCGTGACAAATACGAATACGATGTTAAATTTAATTGTTATTTTGTAAAAAAAATAAAAATAAAAATAAAAATGTACAAATAGAAGAGAAACAGAAAATTAAATCTTGAATCAAATTTCTCTTAAATAATAGTAATAACCAATAAGCTAAATCTAAATTATTTAATTTGTAAAATAATTTGTTTTGCATTAATATAAGTTGATCACTCATCTATATGTAATTATTATATTGAGTTTGATTTTAATACATTGACAGTAAAATTTTTTAATTTCACATATTTTAGTTAAATGCTACAACATATCTTATTATTTTTAATATATTTTAAATTATATATTATTTTATTAAATCCATAAAAATGATTCTGGAAACATCACCGCAATGTATTCTCTTGTGTGTACGTGCGCTTTTTCATTAAACTTATAAATTCCAACTAATTTATGAATTTGAACTCGCCAATTGGGGATGCAACCAATGAAGTAAATGCGTTTTTATTAACAAGTGATTGAAAAAAGTGAAAATAATTTTTTTTAGGCATTTGGAAATTATTTAAATTATGAAATCATCCTTGTTAGTATGGTTTTATCGATTATTATTTTCGATTCGAACAAAATTAATTTTAGACAATAAAATAAATAAAGATATATGTTGTTAAAAAATTAGTGCGCTTTTCTTGCATAAAATTGGAATGATTGTCGCCACTATAACTACCAAATTGAAGTAAACGCCTAAACTTTTTTTGGGCAGCTAATCAATAATCCATCGATTTTTGCTAACATTACATTGCTTTTTACTAGCTCGAGATCTTGATTATGATATAATATGAAGCATGATTATACCATTCTTTATTTTATTTTATTTTTATTTGGGTTTTGAAAGAGAATTATCGTTCCACGAGTTTATTGTTTTCATGTTTTGTTCAGGTAACTGTCGGTGGGTCCAAAACATGATTAAAACACTTCGATCTTATGATTATAAAACACAATTATGATCTATGATTAATTTAAATGTTGCCTTTCGCTAACAAATTTTTAATTGTCCGATTAAAAGAAAAAAATATCATATTATAAATTTTGAAATTGAATCAAAACAATATTAATTATAAAAATATGAAACATTAACTTTTGGTATCCGAGTCAAATGGATAAAAAAAATCTAAAAAATAATAATGGAATAGTGGATCAAGCAACTTAGATTTCGTTGATTCTTACCCAAAAACCATTTTTTGTACACAAGGAATTGTAATTAAGGAGATTTTGAAAATTGCTCTAAATTTAAAATCTCGTCGTATTTTAATTTAATTCAATATTTTTATTTTTAAAAATTTCAATTTATATTAAATTTCATTTGGCAAACGGTAAAATTAATTAAGATGAAAAAAATTTCTACCAAAATTTGTCTTTTGTGTAAAATATAAGCAACGGTGGTGAAAATAAAATAACTTTTCTCACCGCAATCAATCTACTGTTGCTTTAATTTGTTTACTTGTTTAGGTTCATCTATTAAATTTTTTTTTATGGGTTTGATTTTTTATACATGAACGGCAAAAAAATTTAATTTAAAGGATAAAATTAGAAAACTAACACATATCTTATTTATTTAATTATTTTTTAATTATCAATATACAATAAAAGGTATGTAACACGATGTTAACTCCGCTAAATATGACTTCTAAAATCTCAATTGAATTTTTTTTGTTATAAAAGAAATTTTTGACAATTGAAAATTGAAATGAGATTGTTTTATTCGAATTTAAACATTATACACATTTTTTTTAAATAACTACATTGAAATAAAAATAACATGTTGATTATGAAATGATGAAAGAAAACACAAGACTTTGAACTTTGATTTTATTTTTTAAAGAAAAGTGAATTATTTTTGGTAAATTTAGTAATTTATGTATAAATTTATGCTAGTGTTATAAAAAATCATATTTGTTTATTGTGTAAAATGTAAAAATTTCATATCATGTGTTAAATATATTAATTTTATTATATTTATATATAAATTTTATCAAATTTTAATTCTGAATACTTTTGTATATTTATTTATGTTTTTTTATATCGTGTTGAAGATTATGTTTTTCGTTAAAAAAGAAAAAAGCATGGAAAACAGGTACAATTTTGTCAAACAGTGCAGATACTGTTACTATTACGTAATGGGATTGTCTTTTTCCTGGCCACCAATGAAACGGTACCAGTAATGGAATTTTTTATAGTAGCAACAGCAGCCCAGTTACTATGAGCCCCTGTCCCCATGATTTCACAGGAAACAGAGACTGGACTTTTCGTAACGCTCAAAGCATTAAACAAACATTTCAAGCAAATCGTACTTTAATTACTTTATGAATTTTCAATTTACTTGTTGCAAAAAAAAAAAGAATTTCAAAAACCTTTCTTTTTTGTTGGTACAGAGTAACAGAGAATGTCAAAAATCTTTCTCATTAACTTTCTTTAGAGATGTTATATTGATCGGTATAAGTGATTAAAATTTAAATTTTGAGTGTAAAATATTTAAATTTAAATTTTTACAAATTTTCATTAATAAATGATATGTAAATTTTTAAAATTTACATGTAAAAATATAATAAATTCATAAATTTCAATAATATTGATATTGTATTTTACCTCAAAGGTCAGATAACCACCTACTCTTAAATTTTTATAATAATAAAAAAAACTTAATAGAAAAATTATCAAGTATAAGTATTAATTCAAATGGTATATATATTAGACAAATTTTTAAAAGTTAAGAATTTAAAAAAACCTTAATAGTGTAATATTTTTTTCAAATGAATTAAATAAATTAAACATAGAAGAATTTCAGAATAGATTAAATTTAAATCCAAATTTTATACTCTCTTGTCCATTAAAATTGTCACAAAACACGTAGTTTTGAAGGTTAAAGATGCTTTATGTCATATTATATAAATGACTCAAATTGACCAAATTATCCTTAAAAATGGTAGGCATAAACTTTTTAATGATTAAAACTGAAGTATAATAAAAGTAAAAAAATATAATATTAAAATTTTTTTTTTTTAATGTGATATTTTTAATGAATAATTTATTTAGTCAAAAATGATAAATTTGTTGAGACGAAAGAATATTACGTCATAACTTTTTTATCCACTCCACCAAAAAATTAAAAATTTCTTGTTTTCAAAAATCAGAGATATTATCGTATAAAGAAACTTACAATACCCTGACAGGGCATTAAAAGCGACAACTTGGCACACTCCCCGTGTTCTGCTCAACAACAGAAACTTCTAAATCTAAAGAAGTTTGGTACAATTTTTTGGTATGCCTTACTCTGTTTCATTATCAGTTTATCACCTTCTGATGACATATTGTCAAAAAAAAAAATCATGGGCATTTGGACCATTCCCGCTTGTTTTTATTTCTTCAATCATGGCTATGGAATTAATGAATGAAGCCCCAAATCTCACTTCCTGGAAGACTCTGCCTCTTCCATTTCTACACTAGTCCACGGCGTTTCAAAATACCGGTAGTGTGATAGCACAAAGAAACAATAAACCACTGCTTAAATCACGCTTTTGCTGTAAAGCAAGAGAGAGAAGCGTTGGTTCCTTCACATGGCCATGAAATCACTCTCTCACCTCAGCCACAGACAGTAAGGACACTTCAAAGAGAGAGAAAGGGTGTGCTGCAGAGAGCTCATAACTGCCCAGCTTCTCCCTTTTCACTCCTAAAGCGAAAGGTTTGTTTAGGAGGGAAGGGGCATTAATGGAGAAGAAAAAGAAGCTGAACCATCGTCAGCAAAACCCCAGATTTGCCTGGGATTGTTGCCTTGTTCTGATCTTCTCTGTATTCGCCATTTCCACGACAGCTCAAGCTTTTGATTATGCCGATGCATTAACCAAGAGCCTTCTTTACTTTGAATCCCAACGATCCGGCAGGTTGCCGTACAACCAACGTGTCACTTGGCGTGACCATTCTGGCCTTACCGACGGATTGGAACAAGGAGTATAGCCCCGATTAATCATTGAAAATTTTCCTTTTGTACACTACGAAAATTGTATTGTTCCATGTTTTAAGTTGTCCTTGTTTTTACTAATTACAGGTGGACTTAGTCGGAGGATACTATGACGCCGGCGATCATGTCAAGTTTGGACTTCCGATGGCCTTCACGGTGACAATGCTGTCTTGGGGTGTCATCGAATTCCGTGATCAGATCGCCTATGCCGGAGAATTGGAGCATGCTTTAGAGGCTATCAAATGGGGGACAGATTACTTCATTAAGGCACACACCAGCCCAAATGTATTATGGGCAGAGGTAGACTTAACGTTGTTATTAGTGTTAGCTCCATTACCAAACATAGCTTGTTAGATAATTGTGCTGCCATTGCCATAGGTGGGTGATGGGGACACTGACCATTACTGTTGGCAACGGCCGGAGGACATGACCACCTCACGGCAAGCCTACAAGATTGATGAGAACAACCCAGGGTCGGATCTGGCCGGGGAGACAGCTGCGGCAATGGCGGCAGCATCAATTGTGTTCAAGAAAACAAACCCACATTACTCCCACTTGCTCTTGCACCATGCCCAAGAGGTAGTTCACAAAACTGTTATTACTTATTAGCTCATCAATTATATGTTCCATGATTGTGCAATGTTTGTTTGATTCGAAAATGCTGTGTTTTTTGGTGGTGTAGTTGTTTGAGTTCGGGGACAGGTATAGAGGGAAGTATGACGGAAGCGTAGGAGTGGTGAAGAGCTACTACGCGTCGGTGAGTGGATTCATGGACGAGTTGCTGTGGGCAGCTTTGTGGCTGTACGAGGCCACCGACAGGGAGGAATACTTGAAATATGTTATAAATAAGGCTTATTGCTTTGGTGGCATTGGTTGGGCCATAACAGAGTTCAGTTGGGATGTTAAGTATGCTGGGATTCAAATCATGGCATCGAAGGTAAACCCTGAACTCTCTTTTCATGATCAAAATCTCTTTCTCCATCTCCTACTATCTATGCAATTGCACCCAAGTCTTGGGTTTCAGCACAAAACCTTTTTGCATACATTATTTTCATATGCTTAGGGGTCTAACACCAGGGTCATCTAAGTTCTTTCTTAGAAACATGGTCGCTATTTTAATTCAAGATGATATGTGCTATTTTTTTCATGGTCGAATGATTTCTTTTCATTTTTTTAAAATTTTCTTCTACCTTTGACACTATTTTCACTTCTTCATCATTCATAATTTTCATTCTTTTAATTGAAATGTTCATATATTTATGTTACATATGTCTAAATTATTGTAAATTTTAAAATTTTTATGAGGTCAAATCAACATCATCCATCCATGTCTAAGGCCCATGCCGTAAGCAGTGTTCTGGTGTTCTTAAACTTGTAGTGTTCTTAAACTTGTAGTATTACCAAGAACAAAACAGACCTACATAAACACAATCTTGGTTTTGAAAATCTTGTGTGACCACAGAGTCGATGGGCTAATCTTTTCCTGCAGCTTTTGCTTTTTCTTTTTGGCTTTTTCAATTCTTACAAGGAAAACGAGGAAGGATATAACAAAAAAAAAAAACGGGGAAGGGTATTCAATTCCGTAACTGGTTTCAGGACAAGTCCCTCAAATCTTCATGGGATTTTTCTTTTTCCCAGATTCAAAGATGTAATAATAGTTTAACTTTGAAACATACACTTTCCACTTTTTTATAGGTAGAGTATCCCCTCATTAAGGTACCATCTTTAGAGTTCAAAAGTAAGAGCACAAATCCATATGCATCTGATGCAATTAGAACACCGGTAGATTACTGCCACTGGGCTTAAATCTGGTGCAAAAGGAGCAATAATTTTCTGTGCTCCAGCAGCAAATTTGTTGCAGTTCTACAATCGGAGAGGTAAGGGAGATAGATAGCTAAGATCATCATGTATGGAGCAGAGCTGAATTCCTGATTGGATTATAGGCTTGACAATTGGTGTATACGTTTAGAGTTTTGTGTCATGCAAAATTATGTGTTATATAAATCAAAGAAATTTTTTATTAAAATTCATATCAATATGTCAAAAACAAAATTTTTTTGATACATTCCTAAATAATTTTTATTAAATTTTAATATGTTTAATTATATCGTACTTACGATTACTAGATCTGTTTAATTTTTTGTTTTTGGAAGGGCATGGTACATGAACGTCTTGGTCCCGCTGGCGACTGGACTGGACACAGGCTCTTTCACTCATGAATATCGTTTAGTTATTACCTGAGCCACTTCACCAGCTCGTTTATTGTTGTAGACCCACAGTTTCCTGGCTCCATTTTTGCAGTAAATCTCTCTTGTACGAGGGATTAATCAGGACCTTCAGTGGTCCTTGCAGGAAAAAGAAGAATCTTCAGCCGAAACCCTGAAGAATTTTCTAGTTTGAATAATGCTTGAAAATGTCTTGCACTTTCAATCAGTCTACAGTTTTGACAAATTAGCAATGCCCATCAGGAAATAGTGTCAGTAAAGCATGTAACACTGCAGAAATCATAGCCGTGATTATCTGAATGCCTGAAATATGGGAACTTACACGTGGTTTGGAAGTTTAGGCGGTGCCGAAAGAGCTCGAAACGTCCGATTTAAGAGTTCAAAAAACATTGCACGACAGCGTCCGGACCTACCACTCGACGGGGTTACATCGATGGTGTGGTCTATTTAAGTGCCACTGTTGAATCTTAGACAAAAAAATTTGTTCCACATTTGTTGTTTCGGTACAAATTATGATACCATAATGCTTTTAATTTAGACGTGTTTAAAACAAGATAGACACGACACAAAGATATTGTCATGTCTATTTCCATGATCTCTACCAAGACCATGACATTTTTTATCTTCTACCTTGCTCTTTAACGAGTTCTGAATTTTGTTTTGCAGTTGCTCGAGAAAGAAAAACACAAGCAGCACGCTCACATTCTCATGCCATACCGACGGAAAGCCGAGTACTACCTATGCTCATGTCTCAACAAAAACAAGGCCAGCAACAACACCGATCGTACCCCGGGAGGTCTTCTATACATCCGGCAATGGAACAACATGCAGTACGTGTCCACGGCGGCATTCCTTCTCACCCTCTACTCCGATTTCCTCCGTGACTCCGACAACCACCTTGACTGTCCTGCTGGAGCAGTAGACCATGAAGAGATCCTCAACTTCGCCAAATCCCAAGTAGACTATATACTAGGTTCCAATCCCTTGAACATGAGTTACTTAGTGGGCTATGGTTCGAACTACCCCACAAGGGTGCACCATAGGGGGGCCTCGATAGTGTCATACAGAGAGAACAAGGGGTTCATTGGGTGCACCCAGGGCTATGACAGTTGGTACGGTCGGCAAGAACCTAACCCGAATGCCTTGTTAGGGGCTCTGGTTGGGGGACCGGATTGTCAAGACAATTTCATGGATCAGAGAGATAATTACATGCAGACTGAGGCCTGCACGTACAATACAGCGCCATTGGTTGGGGTTTTTGCGAGATTGATGCATTTGGAGGACAACCATGAACTAGAATTGGTTGCCTCTTATTAGAAACACCATATATAATTATATATGAATGAAGTGAGAAGAAATATGGTGTTGATGAGTTCTCTAAAGTAATCTTCTTATGTGGCTGAACTGAAGTGTTCATGCCCCCAATTCTAATTGTACCCTTCATTTTTGTTGAATGTTTATAATAGTAAAAGTATAGAATTTAGAGTTGAATATATGTTTTGAAGTTGGAGGATCTGCAGCTGTATTCTCTTTTTTCTTTTTTAAATTAGATATTTTTGTTAAATAAAAAAATAGTTCAATATGTTATACTTCATTTAGCATAAGTCTTATGACCCTAATGTCAAGTTTAAACCTTAGGTCTATACCAAAGAAAAAGTTGGATCGTTCAATTTAGACTTAATAGCTCAATAATAAGTCGATTTATGCAAAAAACAATTCTTCTATAAATTTTAAAACAATTAAAACTGAATTCGTTTAAATGATCCATAACCTACCTTGAAATCATCAAAGGAATAAATAAAATGAATATATTTTCACATTCATTTTAATTTCATTCATAAGATTAGTGCAATATAAAACATTACATACATTCAGAAGGATATCATCTCATTTTTTTTCGAAGTTTAGCTTTAAATTTACCTTTGGTTCATTCTAAAAATAAAATATTCTGTGGCTAAGGGATAGTAAAAAAAAATGCATAAGTAGTGAAAATTCATTATTTATATTCTTTTATGAATAATCTTTGCTGGCTATCATTTCTAGAATTTTACGATTTTAAATTATTTACAATAAAATACCTAAAAAATTCGCTTTCAAATTCCCAAATACGCATACCCGCAAGTGAAGTTTTGAAACATGGGTCTAGGACTATAGGGTAACAAAAATGTCACATTGGGCTCTACATTCCCTCGGAACTGCCCTTATTTATGGCCCATGTCAATGGACCCGTGTTCAGTCCATTCAAACCAAAGATATCACTAGAAGTAGATTTCGTGCGTATCGTATTAAATTAATAATATAAAACATGAATATTAATACATAAGAAGAGATCAAGTTATACTAAAAGATCTTTGTTTATCTTAATTATGTCATTGTCTTTTCCTTTTTTTAGGTTTCTTCTGAAAGATCTTTGTTTCCTTCATCAACAATTGCCGCTCTAAGTTGTATTTATTTTTATTTTCTTGCCGCCATCCAATTGTTTTTTTTTTTTTGCTTTCCCAATTGTTGCCATCAACGTTTCTTCTCATCTCTTTTATCTCGTACGTTTATTCTTCTGTTTTACTAATTATTTTCCTACCATCGACTCATATACTAGCATCAATTTTGTATTAGAATTCTTGAGTTAATAAAAATAGTGTACATGCAGAGAAATGGGATATTGGGTGTAATTCCTGACTAGTGCATCTGCGATATGATGCCGAAGGACTCCCAACTGATTTGTTTGCTACTACAAATAGGAATGAAATCACGAAATTGAATAGAAAAGGGCGTTGTCGATCTTTTCTTTGCCACACTTGTAGTCTTAGACTTAAAAGTTTTCTTTTTGTGAGGAAATAGAGATGAAGAAAACATACATGAAAAATGAAAAGACAATAGTTAGGTAATTAAGATAATTAAAAAAGGTAAAAGTAATAATTTTTTTTAAAATTAGATAATGAAGAAAAGAAAGATAATAAATATTTTTAAAGTTAGATAATTAAGATAAGTAAAATAGGAAAGTTAATAAAAATATTTTTACATTAAATTGCATTTGGAGGGATGGGAGTTTTAATCTCAACCATAAATCTACTTCCAATCTAATGGTCCAAAAAAATGTAAAATTATTTATTTTACACTGATATAACTTGATCCCTTCCATACATAAATTATCGCATTATAATTTATATCAATACATTAAATGTAAAATATTTTTTGTTTGTTAAATTATATATAATTTTTATTAAAATTTCAATTCGTATCATCTTTATAAATATATATTTAATATGGTTTTCGTGTCATTCGTCTAAAATTAATCAGACGTTTTGGCCGGTGCTGCGCTAAATACGCAACAGTGGCTAAGAACTCAAGACACCAGGTGGGGGCCTGGAAAAGACATTTGTCATTTGTGGTCAGGTATCGACGATAATGGTGACTGAGTTGGGAAACTTTTTTTTTTTGTTCACAACTGAGTTGGAAACTTTGCAAGCAATTAGAATGGAGATTTTGTCGTGACTAATTGGTATAGTTGTTGTCATGAAGTCTTCAGGGCATCAACTATCCTATCATAAAGGGAAACCCTTCTCTATTGCAGCTATATCAATGTTTTGGGCAAATTTTGTCCATGTCAAACTGTAAATGAGTACGTAATTCATGAGTTCGTTATTCCGATTTTAATTTGATAGATATTTAAACCCAAAATGTTTATTGTCATGTGTAGAGTTGTAATCGAGCTAATAAAGGTGATTCAGTATCGAATTCAAACTTGACTTGATTTGAAAATTCGAAGATTAAAACTTGGCTTGAGTTTAGTTTTTGAAATTCGAATTTGATTCGATAAGCTTGAACTTAGCTTGATAGGTTCGATTTATAAATTTTTAATTATATATTATGAAAGTAAAATGCTAAATTAATAATAAAAATATTAAAAATATATATTAAAAAATTCTATAAACCTCGTGAACTGCTTGAGCTAAGTATTAAGAAGCTTGAACTCGACTTGATTCGTTATTCGGATAGCTCGAGATCGAGTTTGGTTCGAAAATAAATGAGTTAAACTGAAATAATTATTGAGTTAAATTCGAATAGCTTACGAATAACTTGATTCATTTATATTCCTAATCACATGCTAGATTTGCAATAATATGTATGCAAAATTTATATTAAATAGAATATTTTATTTATCCGATAAATTTATAAAAAAATGTATTTGAGAAATAAATTTTTAATAAGTCTGTATACTCCTTTTAAATTGAAATTTACCTCGAATTAGATATTATATTTCGGTGGATGATCATACTATGTAATCTTTGCATAAATACGTCAACAATCTCATGATTTATTAATAGAATAATAGATTCTTGATTTCGGTAAAGAAAATCTTACGTAAAGATATACTTGTCTTCGGAAGAATATTTTTGTTACGAGGAAGCAAAGCAAGGCAGAGATTCAACGCTCTGAAACAAAAACGAAACCTGCCTTGTTTATGATTGAAAGCCGTTTTGAAGAAGTAGTGAATGGAAAATGCTGGTCAGTACACGAAATCTGCTTTTCAAAGGGATATGGATATTGATGAGCTGTCCTGTCACAAAGAAGGGTAATGTTTTCACGACGGAAGTCAGGCCGACCAACTTTATCACCATCGGTACAATTATACATATGGCATATGGTACTGGTGGCACGGGGCATTGGTGGGTCCTTTTTTTTAGTCGGTTCGATATTTTTGTTATATTGATTGAAAATAATATTTTTAATTTAAATTAATGATTAATGTTTATATTAGTATTAAGATAAATATTTTGATGATGACGAAATTAACAATTAAAATTTTATAATTATTGGATAAATATTTTTGAATAACAAATATATATACTTTTTAAAAAAATGTTAGAAATATTTTGAAAATACTACTTAAACCAACAACAATCATAACCATTTTACGGAGAAATGATTTAATATTTTGTCGATAAAATTTTTAAATTTTATAAATAAACTTAATATATTGACATTGGATATATTAAAAAAAATAAAATATACAATAGTTTTTTAATTTTACTTATAAAATTAAAATTTTTTATTGTTAATGTATCAAATTCGAACACCATCTCATAATCCTTATATATTAATTGATTTTACTGGTATATGGTCCTCAGCCCTCCATGTGTGTGTGGGCACACCGACGCATCTTTCCCCCCATTTTTCTGTCTCCATCTTTGAGCAGTAGAAAGCAAGCAAAACTAGTGGACGGCGTTGGACTTGGACCACTCTCTGAACGGATGAGAATGTCACAAATAAAATTTCATTTCTTTGGCAAATGGGAAATGAACAGATACCAAACATATGCATTTGATCTTTAGAGAACTTGGTTTTGGATTCTTCACGTGTAACACATTTCAAGCTTGCCATTGATGAGTGGCTTTAGACATCCTGTTTTTTTCCTCTAGGACCATGAATGTTGGTCAAATTTCTTTCTAACTTTGGTTTGACAAAATTATAAATTATATAAATATATATGACAAGTTTAAAAAAATTAAATTAGTTAATGATTAATCCTATGTAATTTGCATGAAGTGCGTGCGGGTAACAAAATTAAGGTAAATCATGTTCTTGTTTAAGATATATAAATTTCAAGATCTCCATTTTACTATTGAACTAAGATGTCGTATCGAAATAAAGAACTATGTCTTAAAACAAATATCAAATATTTAATCCTTATCTACTTGCTGGTAGTCATCATATTTTCAAAAGCTTGCTTGTTAAGATTGCCTTGAATTGCTTGAACAGTTTCTTCATAAAGAGATTTCATTGATATTTAGACAAATGCATCGTTTGCTTTGTGGTGTGTGTGTTTATAAAGAATTTCATGCTAATCCAAACCAACGTGTTTTACTGTTAGTGATGTGTTTCTTCCCTGAACAAAAAAAGCAATCTGCCTGCAATGTGTGTGATGTGTGTGTGACTAAAGCTTTGCTTGGTTGCATGCGTGTGTGTTCAAGCATATATGTGTGGGTTTTCACCGTCCTACATCGTTTGCTTTGTGGTGTGTGAGTGTGTTTATAAGGAATTTCATGCTAACTCAAACCAACGTGTTTTGGTGTTAGTGATGTGTTCTTTCCCTGAACAAAAAAAGTAATCTGCCTGCAATGTGTGTGATTGTGTGACTAAAGCTTTGCTTGGTTGCATGCGTGTGTGTGTTCAAGCATATGTGTGTGGGTTTTCACCGTCCCACATCGTTTGCTTTGTAGTGTGTGAGTGTGTTTATAAGGAATTTCATGCTAACCCAAACCAACGTGTTTTGGTGTTAATGATGTGTTCTTCCCTGAAAAAAAAAAAAAGTTCTCTTAACCGAAAACTTTGCATATTTACTTTGTATTTTATATGTAATCCTGGAAGGAAAGCTGGAGTTTGTATTCTGTCCACCGACGATTAGGCAATGCAACGAAGGACTAGCACCTAAAAGTTGAGAGTCAAGGGAGAATCAAATGAAATGGGTAAAAAAGTTGATCTAATATATATAATAATTATGGGTGGGATGAGTAACTTTGCCAAGTTCACACTATTTTTTCTTTAAACAGAGATTAAAAAAAAATACAGATGTTCGAACTTTTGATTTGTAAAAAATCCATACTTAAAAAATAAAAATATGGTCATTTGAACATTTCATACTTCAAAAATAAAAATATGATCATTAGAACCAATCCACCACATGCACAGTTAATTGTGGAATTACCATTGATGCTTGCAACTTTTAATTTTTTATTTTTAAAGCTTAAAGCCCCCACTTCTAAGAATAAATTCTAGATAGGTTGGTGAGCTTAAGATTCTAAACTAAGTTTAATAATGTGAAAACTTGATCTAAGAGAAAGAAACATTTGCTGAAGTTAGGGCGTCCATGTGATAATTCAAAGCTGAATTTAACGAACATTTAACAAAGAGAGTGTTTCCGTGATTGAAACCGTGACCTCCAAGTCGCAAAAGAGCAACCATTAAAGCACTAAAGCTCACTCTCAAAGATGATAATGAAGAGATAGGAACCAAACTCAGAAAAGTTGTCATTTTCCGTAATTTGGTTGACAGCAGTGGCTTGTGAACACCAAGACCACAGGATGATAATAGCACCAAAATATCACATCGTACAAATTTTAAAGCTCATGCAAGCCTACTATTAACCACGCAAGGTGGGGAAACTCAGATCCTATATCTACAGGGCTAACCAGGACTTTATCGTACTTTTATTCCCCACCCCAATCATGCACTTCTGCCCTTCTGTTTCTACCTTATAAGACTTGAGCTAAGCAGCACCATTTTTCCTGTATCCTGTCTGATTGCTTCTCCTCCTAAAGTTTCAATCATGGTAGTGTACCTTAGAAAAAGTTTTCATTTGCCTGGTTACATGCTTTTAACATTTCATGAGTACCTTCTTTGTTGATTTCCTGTATTTTGCTTTGGATGCTAACAGGTTTTGGTTGAAAGTCATGGTGTGAAAGATGGATCAAATGATGAAAGTGTGGTTGATTACCGGGGGAATCCGGCAGACAAGTCGAAAACTGGGGGATGGCTTGCTGCAGGGCTCATCTTAGGTGCTTAAGATGAACTTCAGGAGTTATTGTGCTCTATCTGATATTTCCTCTTTGCTGATATGTATGGAAATTTTGGTGCAGGATCTGAGCTCTCGGAGAGGATATGTGTGATGGGCATATCGATGAACTTAGTGACATATTTAGTAGGAGATTTGCATATTTCAGCAGCAAAATCTGCAACTATAGTTACCAACTTCATCGGCACTCTCAATCTGCTTGGTCTCCTTGGAGGTTTCTTAGCGGATGCCAAACTTGGCCGATACTTAACAGTTGCACTCTCTGCATCCATAACTGCCATGGTGAGTTTTTTTTATACACAAGTGAAATAGAAAAGTTGATATCTTTATATTATGTGCTTTGCAAATTAAGAACCATAGCTAGGCATACATATCAAGACTTTACCTTCCTCCAGTGTTAAATGTTATGATCTTGCATCAGGGGGTAATTTTATTAACACTGGCTACAACAATTCCGAGCATGAGGCCTCCACCCTGTGAAGACTATAGAAGACAGCATCACGAGTGCATTGAGGCAAATGGCCGGCAACTGGCTTTGCTGTATGCAGCACTATACACAATAGCACTTGGTGGTGGGGGAATAAAGTCTAATGTCTCTGGTTTTGGCTCTGATCAATTTGACTTGACAGATCCCAAGGAGGAGAAGGCTATGATTTTCTTCTTCAATAGGTTCTATTTTTGCATCAGCATTGGGTCTTTATTTGCCGTGATTGTGCTGGTATATATACAAGACAATGTAGGAAGAGGGTGGGGATATGGAATTTCGGCAGGAACAATGGTGATTGCAGTAGCAGTTTTGCTTTGTGGAACACCGTGGTACAGGTTTAAAAAGCCTCAGGGGAGCCCTTTAACCATCATATGGAGGGTTCTATTCTTGGCCTTGAAGAAGAGGAATCAATCTTATCCATCGCATCCCAGCCTTTTGAACGGTTATGAAAACAGAAAGGTTCCCTACACACAAAGATTCAAGTAAGTATGATTTGACATAGTTTTACTTTGAAGTCAACAATTTCATGGCAAAATTCTGTTGCAATTTCTGTCTTTCCACAAGGACCTGTTGTGCTGCTGCTGCCAAAAATAAAAGTAATTAGTAATTACAAAATTTTGGTTTAACAGCAGATTAAAAAGTAAAAACTCAAAACTGAAATTTGAAATTTCTTCATTTTCCAAAACTTTAGCCTGCAACTCAAGAACATCAAGCCCAACTTTCTTATTTTTCTTATAAATCCCTTCATGAGCTAGTGTTGTGCTATTGCTATACAAATTGAGAATTAGGTTCATTTTCTGTTCAGCAACTCCAGCTGAAATATGAAATTTTACTCCTTGCCCTAGGCCCCAGAGTCACACCCAACAGGAAATAAAAAAGAAAAAAAAATATAGAAGTAAAGAAAATCATCCATCTTGACCTTGAAATGCAACTAAAATCAGGTAGCTAGTCCTTTCCCATCAGATTCCACCAAGTCTAGCCACAAAATTTTGCCTCAAAAACACAACACTCTGACGCTAAGTCATAACAGATTCTTTGGGCACATACCTAAGAGATCCCACTTAATTATTAGATTTATGCGTTGTAACCAGGGGAAGCTGGTCCAAGTTTGCAGGACCACACTTACCAAATGCCAAAAGCATTAATTGCACTAGCCTCAAAATTTTATTTTTCCCTGAAAATGAATAAAATTTCATTTGACTGTGCCTGTGATAATTAGGTGTCTCGACAAGGCTGCAATTCTAGATGACAATAGTGCTGCCAACACAAACAAAGCTAACCCATGGCTAGTATCAACTGTGACCCAAATTGAGGAGGTCAAGATGGTCCTAAAGCTACTCCCCATTTGGTCCACTAGTATTCTCTTCTGGACAATCTACTCCCAAATGACTACTTTTACAGTTGAGCAAGCGACTGTCATGCAACGAAAAGTTGGTTCCTTCGTAATCCCTGCAGGTTCTTTCTCCGCCTTTCTCTTTATCACCGTTCTCCTCTTCACTTCCCTAAATGAAAAAGTGTTTGTCCCCTTGGCTCGAAAAATCACCCATAATGTCCAAGGAATCACAAGCCTCCAGAGGATTGGAATTGGACTCATTTTGTCAATTGCTGCTATGGTGGGCGCTGCTATTGTTGAGAAAGAAAGGAGGAAAGTTGCTACTGAGAAACAAGTCAAAATAAGTGCTTTTTGGTTACTTGTTCAATTTTTCCTAGTGGGTGCTGGGGAAGCTTTTGCTTATGTTGGACAACTTGAGTTCTTTATTAGAGAGGCACCAGACCGAATGAAATCCATGAGCACAGGGTTTTTCCTGAGTAGCATTTCAATGGGGTTCTTTGCGAGCAGTTTGTTAGTGTCTATTGTTGACCATGTGACCAAAAAGAGCTGGCTTAGGAGCAATCTGAATAAAGGAAAGTTAAATAACTTTTACTGGTTACTCGCAGCGTTAGGATTTTTCAATTTCTTGGTTTTTCTTATCTTTGCATCAAGACATCAATACAAAGTTCAGCTGCCTATTAATCCTGACTCTGGAAAGGAGCTTAAGAGCTTGGATGATGAAATGATAGAAGACATGGAGAAGAAAACAAGTATTGAATCAATGAGAAATGCAGAGCCATAGCTTATCAGTGTCTTAAGAGGACTGTATTGATTGTTCCACGATGTAATATATTTCTTAATTGTTACTTTAGCTTGTTTAAAGGAAGAGGATAAAATTGGCAGCCCATGGAGATATTACTTATCTTTCCTAAGATGTGTTGTCATTTATCCAAGGAGTTTTCCAACTCTATCTATTAGATGTGATTTTCATTTGTTCTCTGATAAATCTAGAGGGTTAAGAGTTGCATAACAGAATATCACGCATTGTTTGTGGCTTAAAAGTTCAACCGAAACATACTGCATTTAACTGCTAGATAGCCATAGAGAAACAGGATTATCAATGTAAAAGAATTCTTAGTTCAGAACTAGTTACGGCTTACAAGTTGAAAATGTTAGGCTCTAGGAAATTTAGCAATCAAGGAGTAAGAGTCTATTTCAATGCACGAAGGAAACCCTCTACAAAAAGATTATCACCAAACAAACAACTAATCCATAATACAAAAGCAGAAAGCTGACCACTAAAGAATCATATAAATTGTAAAGAAGGGCAGCCAGGTGCAGCTAGGTGGTTTAAGACTAATGGGGACCGTAGCATATGGTGGTTCGTCTCCGTTTGTTTGCAGCCATATACATCTCTGTCTTAATCTCATCTAATCTTTTCCTCTAAGAGGAAAACAAGGCATTAGAATTAATAACTTTTTACTTGGTACATGAGAAACCCTGTTGTACTTAAGCTTCAAACTAGTTCAAAGAGAGCTCTCTCATCCCATAAATCTCAACTTTTCTTTCCATAACCCAAACCCGAGACCTCCAAATTTAAAGACTCAAGTTCTAACAGTTTAGAACCTCTATAACTAGAACTAACAAACCTGCACAGAGATATTTCAAGCAATGGGATTCATCATGGCTTATTAAAAAAGGAATCCTGTTGGAAGATTGCATAATGATAGCAGAATTCCATGGCATCACACACTGCGGCAAGACGCAATGCGTCTAAGGTTCACCTGAGAAGCCTACACTAGTATATTAGCATGTAGATTAAACGGAACACAAGCTTTGAAAAGCTTAGAAAGCAGTCATGGTTGCTCTTTTATTACAGTAAACTCCCACTATAATATCAATGAAAAAAGCAGGATAAAGCATCAAAATTCCTCGCAATAAATAACACAAAAACATCTTTTCCTCGTGAAAGTCTCGGAATTCAAGCAATCAGATATAGGCAAAATTTAAACAAAATGTAAAAGAAAAAGAACCGTATGTTCGCAGTGTAAGTCACTTGGAACTAACCTGGATAGCTCTTTGCTACAATAAGGGTGGAACCGGAATCTGGCAACAGCGGGGACGAGCGGATGACGACGACGACTCTTTTCGTTTTCCAACGAAGTGTACTCGGCCCAGTCTATTGAGTTGAGAGCAGGCCCAGTTCATGATGGACATTCTAAATCTCAACCAACAGTGCCATGTAAATATCTATTTTGCCCTTTTCTTTAACGAACTCTGCGTCCGTCACGTATAAACACCAAACCAGAGAACACCATCTCTCTTCACTCTTTCCTGCCGCTACCAACGGATTCCCTGTCACCGGAAAGGAGAAATGCCACAGCCCCATCTCCGTCCCCTCCTCCGTCTACTTTGAACTCTAAAGTAACCGAAGTGAAAACCAGTAGTGGGACTTTGTTAGGGAAATGAAGAACAGTCTTATTAGGTTCATTGCTAGAAGAGCTTCTGCAACAACAGTTGATAACCCAGCTTCAACCTTGCGATTCTATTGCACACAGTCACCTCCATCTTCCTCTCCTCCTCCCAACAGCAAACTCTTTGTTGCAGGTCTCGGTTTTTCTCTCTTTCTCATACTTACTACTATTTCCGTTTGTCTCTGTGATTATTTCTAACATGATTGGTATTGGGTTTTGAAGGATTGTCATGGTCAGTTGATGAGAAATCCCTGAAAGATGCCTTCTCCTCCTTTGGCCACGTTTCTGAGGGTTAGTAGAGTCATTTAGGTGTTCGATGAATTGTCTGTGTAAATGATCAAAGTGTCAACAACTAATCAATTTTTTTCCTGACCAAACAAAATTCAATCTCAAATTTATATAATACAAAGAAATTAAGAAGACCACACCATGATTGCTCTCTGATCCTTTTGATGTTTCTGTTCTAGTGAGGATAATTTATGATAAAGACACCGGTAGGTCAAGAGGCTTTGGGTTTGTTCATTTTTCTAAAGAAGATGAAGCCATGTCTGCCAAAGATGCTATGGATGGAAAGGTACGCAGATAATCTGTTGCTGTTGAACCCTGAAGTTATCTTCCCTTAAAAGATTTTTTATGGGTTGTTGGAAACTGCTTGTCTGCTTCCAACTGAGATTCTTTTGGGTGCAGGCATTATTAGGTCGACCATTGAGGATAAGCTTTGCTCTTGAAAGGGTTCGTGGTGCTCCTGTTGTAGTCCCTCGCCTGCCTAATGCTTGAATTTTCTCTAACAGCAATGTTCGAACTTTCTCAAGTACTTTCAGTCTTCTCATCTTTAATAGAGGTTAGGGCAGTGATGCTGCAACGGAGGGTGATGAACTAAACTGGGATAGCAACATAAGAAATAGCATCTGACCTCGAGCATTAATTCAAATTGTCATGTTTTCATCTTTAAGTTGAGTCAATGTTATGCAGATTTGAAGTTCGAATTTCCGTATTTGAATCCTTTATCTCAAGTCAGAGACCTCTATTGTCAAAAAAAAAAAATCCTGAATGCGTGTGTTATCTTTGTGCTAGAAGCCTAGAATTTTAGTTCAAGCCTTTATGAAACAGATCGTCTTCTCTTCAACTTCAAGTAACACATCTTGCTTCAACTTCAAGTAACACATCTTGCTTCAACTTCAAGAAACCAATGTGTTGTAGATCATGTTGTGCCACTGCAAATAAAATTTGATAACTTTTGGGTTTTGAAGAGAGATGGTTTTATGAGAAATATCAATTGATTATGTATCAAATGACATGAAAATTGAATATGATTTGATTTTAAACAAGTTGTTTCATAAAATTTTTCTTATGAATTAATATTTACTCTACAAGCGGTGTTAGGATGATAACACATATTCTTTACAAATATGAAGAAAATAAAAATAAATAAAATAAGATATGTGTTATCATTCTAATTCTGCTTGTGAAATTAAAAAACTTCATTAACAGTATATAAGAAAATTATCTTTTTCTTATTTAGTTTTTGCACTTGTGTTAAAGTTGGATTGATAATAATGTTAAGATATTATTTTTAATTTGAATTACATGTCATTTTGATTAGAATTGTAAATTATCAAGTTCTTCGTAATCTATTAGAACTCTCTTTAATGATCGAATAGTTTGATTTTCTTGTTTTTCAGTTAAACTTAAACTATTCGAGTAGCAAATCAAGTTTAAGTATCTTGATATCTGATTTGAATAACTCGTGAGATTAATTGAGGTTTTTTTAATATATATTGTTTATATTTTAATATTAATTTATCATTTTATCTTGAATAATATATGGTTGAATGATGAAAATCGATGTTATAAAATTGAGTTTGAGTCTATGAATAAAGTTCGAGCAGTTTGAATATTTTATTAAATCAAATTCAAGCTTAAAAACTCAATTTGATCAAATTGTGCTTTGACTTTCGAAATTAAACTTGAATTTAACATTAGATCATTTTGATTTGATTATATCTTAATTTGTCAATGAGGTAATTTTTTTTTTGGGTACATCAATGGGGTAATTATTTGTTGAACGTGGCACGTATATTTTCTAAAGCACGCGTGAAAGGCTTATCCATAAAAAAATAAAAGTAGTTTATTGAATAGAAAAATTAATTTATACATTAAAAGAGAATTTATACACAAAAAAATTGCCACAATACTCAATCTAGCGGAGAGAGGCTTACAAATAGATCCGAGATGCCCAAGGTGCAACAAAGAGGAAGAATCAATAACCCACTGCTTAAGAGATTGTAGGGAGGTTAAAGAGTTGTGGAAAAAAGTGGATATTCCAAAGGAAACAAGAGCATCCTTTGAGCTTGAAGTTGAACAATGGATACAAATAAATTGTGGAACAAAAAACACACTTGTTGGGATAGGGGAGATTCCATGGAAAACTATTTTCTCCTTCACAATATGGCACATTTGGACTGAAAGGAACAATAGGATCTTTAAAGGTATAGTTGAGAACCCTAGTATTTGGATAAATAAGCTACAAACAAGTATCCAAGAGTATTGGGCAATCGTTAACCCAAGCAAGAATGTGAGAAAAACAACACAGATCAATGTAGGTTGGAAACCACCTCCACCAGGATACAACAAGTTAAATACTGACGGAGCAGCCAAAGGCAATCCAGGAAAAGCGGGGGCGGGAGGTATCATGAGAGACTCCATGGGCATCTGGGTTTGTGGCTATGCTAGGAGAATTGGCATCACAACTAGTGTAGGTGTTGAACTCTGGGGGTTAAGAGATGGACTTAGACTTGCTGCCAGAAGAAGATTACCGAACTTAATCGTGGAAATGGACTCGAAAGTTGCCACCAGGTACGTGAATGAGGGAGTTCCTGCTTCACATACTCACTCAACCATTGTTTTTGAATGCAGGAAATTGATGAAACAACTGAGAATAGACCAAGTTCATCACATCTACCGTGAAGCAAATTCTTGTGCAGATATCCTTGCTGGAATAGGCGTGGAAGCAGAGTTCATCTTTGTTATTTTTGAGGAAATGCCTGTTAATGTGAAAAGGAATTTTGTGTATGATTTCATGGGAATGCTATATCCCGTGATGTTTTGTATAAAGATACTTCCTAAGTGATGAAGTTTCGTTTTTTAAAAAAAAAAAAGAGAATTTTCAAATAAATCCTATTTCTTTTCTACACCTTATCGGCTTATTCCCTCATGGATCTACTGTTCACAACACTAATAAAGCAAGGAGAAAAAAAATGGATGTATTTAGAAATTGTCCGTACATTAATGCTGAAGTTTTTTCTTCCAAAAATGACCCTCAAATCATCGTATGATCCACGATCTGAACACCAAAGAAGGAAGGCAGTTGCTATAATAGATCCCAAGTTAAAACGAAAGACGCAAGCGAGAAGAAAGCAAAGCAGTTTACTTGGAGAGGAGAGTTGGAAGTCTCTCCTTCCACTCCACCTTCTTTCACAGTTTGGAAGCTTCGACGATGGAGCCCGAACCGCAGCAACAAGGGAATCCCAACCACCCAACCACCAATCCCAACGCAGCTTTGATCGACTCCTTCATCGAAATCACTTCTTCTTCCAAAGAAGAAGCCCTCTTCTTCTTAGAATCTCACCAGTGGGACCTCGACGCCGCCGTTTCCACATTCCTCGACAGCAATTCCGCCGCTGCTGAGTTGCCGGACCCCATCGCACCTCCCCCTTCTCGCCATGTCAACGATTCCCCGAATCCCTCGCCCTCCGATTCCCCTGATTACTCTCCCTCGAAATCGCCTTCTCGCTCCCGCTCCCCTTCCCCTGCCCGCCCCTCTCGTCCTCCTTACCAGCTAAGGAGTCGCAACGCTGATAAGAAACCGTCTGGCAGCAGCAACGCTCGTGGCGTTCGGACCCTTTCGGATCTGAATCGGACTCCTCCTGGTGGGTCCGATAGTGACTCCGATGAAGCCCAGGACTACTATACTGGCGGTGAAAAAAGGTTTTATTCTAACTTTTTCTTCGAACTTTAGCTCTTAATTTTGGAAATTAGGCAAAATTTTGTTCTTGACTGGTTTTTTGGATGAGCAGTGGAATGGTGGTTCGCGATCCTTCTAAACATAACGATGTGGATTCGATATTTAGTCAAGCGAGACAAGCTGGGGCTGTGGAGGGATCTGATGATTACTTCCGACCATCGTCTTCGGGCTCGAGAAGCTTCACCGGAACGGCGAGATTACTCTCTGGAGAAACTGTGGCACCTGCACCTCCGCCGCCCCCCGAAGTTGTCTCTCACAATATCACGTTTTGGAGGAATGGGTTTACCGTTGATGATGGGCCGTTGCGTCACTTGGATGATCCTGCCAATGCTTCCTTCCTGCAGGTAACAGTAATGCACCTATTTTCTCTATAAAGAATAGTTGTGACTCGTGAAGTTTTGTATATGTATAGCTATTTGCAGGTTTGATGAATTACAAGATTTAGTCGTCAGGAAAGTGCTTATTAGATGTTTGGGTTTAAGTTTAAACCAATTAGCATTCTAGGTGTAATGTCGGCCTTGGTTTTGTTTGCCGCTATCAGTATATTTGTTAGTTCACTCAGCATCTTGTATGATGGAAGTTTCCTTCTTGGGTAAGATTGAGGTGATTACGTATTCAGCAATCACGCCCTTTCTTGGTGAAATTTGATTCTAAAATGTTATGAATGTGTGTATGTATTTCTGCTCGTGCTATTTTGTTTATCCTTAATCTCATCTGAATGCAGAGTGTGATGGGGTCTCAATGTCCGAAAGAGCTTGAACCAGCTGATCCGAGAACAAAAGTGGATCTTCACCTCATTAGGCGGGAAGAAAACTATTCTGTGCGCCCTTTTTATCTCCTCTTATAAGTTGTGTGTTTGTTGTTTGAGAAAATTTATTCGCACCCTAATATTTTTTTATCTCATTCTCAAACTACCTTCCACTCTCTTCAAACCCTAACTCTCATTTCTTCATACCTCTTCACATCATCTCTCATTCATCCTCTTAAGAAAAAAACCTCAAACAAATTTCTTTAAAATCTTGAAAATTTTATAAGTTTTGCAACAATTTATACTAAATCTATTATTAATCTTTAATTAAATTTGTTTTTCTTTTATTTGATTGCATTGAGAGTTTTTGTGAATTTTTTTGGATTAAAATTTGAGTTTATAAATTTCTTTTTTTCAAAAATCGTGTCTCCTGATATGGAATTGTCGGAAGCAACAAATGGCTCTCAACAATTCCATGCCGGGGCCCTTGTGGGGTTTAGTAGCCGAGGAGTTAGTTAGGCACCTCGGCAGTAGTGTAAACTATTACTTTCGAAATTTTTTTTTTCAGGAGTATCAAAATTTTTTATGGGTAAGGGTAAAATTGTATTGTTAATTAAGAGTATTTTTGTAATGAAAAAATTCATTAACTTAATGTGTGTCTAGCATTCAATTGAGTGTGAATGGAACCCTTCTTGTTCTTTTGTTTGCTTCTGTGTTTACGTTTCTTTCTTTCATGCCCGTTTTCATTCAGGAACCAAAGAAACGCCAAAGTGCATTTCAGGGTGTTGGGAGGACTCTAGGCGCCAGCAGCAGCACCCCCAGTGCTCCTACCACTGAGCCAACTGCTGCCGCCAGTAGTATCACCACTGCACCGGTGCCATCTATGGGCCTGGTTGTGGATTCATCATTGCCAACAACCTCTATTCAGCTGAGGTTAGCAGATGGTACTCGCATGGTTTCACGCTTCAACTACCATCATACCATCAGAGACATTCGTGGCTTTATTGATGCGTCACGACCCGGTGGAGCAAGAAACTACCAGTTGCTGACGATGGGATTCCCTCCTAAACAACTGACTGATCTGGACCAGACAGTAGAGCAGGCTGGCATTGCTAGTTCAGTTGTTATCCAGAAATACTAGCCAAGGTTTTCTTTTTTCCTTTTTGTTCTCTTTATCTTAATTACACGTTGACTCCATGATTCATCATGCACACTAAACATTTATGTATTTCTCATAATTGATGGTATTTATGTGATAGACCAGAAAAATTTGCTGTTGATTGTGTTGTGTTAGAATTGTTTAGTATGTCACAATTATCGGATAAATCACAAAATATTAGTGAGAGGTTACATGAAAGAACATTTTCAGCATCCTCATATAGCCTATCCAATGCTATTGGTTTCTTTTGGCAAATGTCACATTTCATGGAGGCAGTATAGTTTCTTACGAGAAAATTCGGGTTGGCGGCATCCAACTTTGTTCGTGGTTTGACGAGGATTGCTTCGAGCAAGAAGTGGAAGGAACCAAAAGGTTACTCCTAGAATCGTTGCTTTGTAATGGCTTTGTTAGAGCATTTGGAAGCTCACGTTTACCGGACGATTCTAAGAGAATGGAATTCCTATTTGTCGAGAATGTTGATGGCTCACCATAGCTTGCGGTTCAATTCCTTTGTTTGATGAGATATCTTTGTCAATGAACTACTGCACGCTTCGGCAACTTTTATCGAAAAAAGAAAATGGACTGTCTTTCAAGGCTGATTTTTCGACACTCGACTATAAAGACAGTGAGGCCTGGCTACCCTTAGGCCGGTCCTCACCTTCCTTCTAAAGAAAGTACACCAAAACAGCTGTTTTGTGGTGTCAATTCGTTTAATATATTTTAAGTTGTTTTGATTACCAAGTAAAGAATTTAATGCTCTTGTTGACAAATTACGCGATTATTTTGTCGAAGGATCACACGGATGAAAATTCTTATCAACAAATTACATGATACGATTATCTTATCAACAGATTACGTAATTATTGACAATGTGCACTGTATTCTCCTCTTGTCAACAGATTATGCGATTATCGGCAAAATACAATGTATTATGCTTAACATATTACACGATTATTGGTCATTTTGTATAGAACCGAGCAATCACCAAATTAAGTGAAGCTTAGTCTTTATACATGAAAATGGATGGCATTGGCTGACGAGTAAAGAGATATTCCAAGGAAGTGAAATTCAATTCAACCATTGGCGAGGTTCATAATTCAAATGAAACTCACAAAGAAAACTCTCACAATTCACACTGACCAATGCATGCATGATTAGTCATGCTGGTGCTGACGTGTCGTCCACCCTGTTTTTCCTTTATCTCTCTTTCTGCCCTCTCACGTCACATCCCAACAAATATTACTCACTTCTCTCTCCTCTGTCTCTTCTCTTTCAGCACAGTCTTTTCTCTCCCGGTACCTAGGGTTTCTTTGTCTCCGTTCTCCTGTCCTCTGCTTCCTTGCAACAATTCTCCTTTTCTCTGAACCATTCAGAGAGAAATAACCCGTAAAAATCCCATCTTTCTCACATTTTCATTCACATTCCTTTCAAAGTTATTGTTTTTCATGGCCAAGACCAAGCCTGGCAAAAAGGACCTTGACTCCTACACTATCAAAGGCACCAACAAAGTTGTTCGACGTATGTTTCTCCCTAAACCCATCTCGAAAATTTTCTTCTTTCATTTGAAAAAAACCCCCCAAAATTCCTTTTTAACCTTTTGGGGTATTGAAATTTCAAACCCAGAAAAATGTTTTTGGCTGTGGAAAAGATTTTTCTTTTTCATTTTTGTCTCTGGTTTGTTTTGCAGCTGGTGATTGTGTGCTGATGAGACCAGCGGACTCAGATAAGCCACCGTATGTGGCTCGCGTAGAGAAGATTGAGGCTGATCATCGGAACAACGTGAAGGTTCGAGTTCGATGGTACTATCGGCCGGAGGAGTCTATCGGAGGGAGGAGGCAGTTCCATGGAGCTAAGGAGCTCTTTTTATCAGACCATTATGATGTGCAAAGTGCCCACACCATTGAGGGAAAGTGTGTAGTTCACACTTTCAAAAACTATACTAAGCTGGAAAATGTTGGTGCTGAAGATTATTTTTGTAGGTTTGAATATAAGGCTGTCACTGGTGGCTTCACTCCGGACCGGGTGGCAGTGTGAGTTTCCATTTTTCTCGTGTTTTTGGTAGTTTTTTTTTTTTTTAGTGTTTTACTGTGTTTATTAATTGGTTATTGATTAACGTGCTTTTTTCCCATGTGGGGGTTCTGTTTCAAGGTATTGCAAGTGTGAGATGCCATATAACCCGGATGATCTCATGGTGCAATGTGAGGGATGCAAGGATTGGTAAACTTTTTATCCATTTTTTTCCTTTTGTAATTAAAATGGACTGTGAACTTTCCATTTGTTGTGTTTGTAGAACTGTACATTGAATTCATTCATTTTTAGTGGTCTTGAAATGGTCTGTGAGCTGAAGCAGTTTCAATTAATGTCGTATTCAATTTTGCTCAAGGTTAATAGTTACATATTTACGAATATGATGAGTGTCACATTTAATTGCAAGTCTTTTTATATTGTTTAACTTTACCGCTTGTTCTTATGTATAGTATGTTAATCCTATTGGGTTGTTATTGTTAAAAAATTTCTGGTTTTTCAGTGCTATCTTTGGATAATTAATAGCTCTTGAAGCAAAAAAGGTATTTGCATATATTTTGTTTTGTTCCGTATCAAATGCTTTTAATTCCACGTTAAAGTATTCACGGAACATATACTGACGAATGCATTGCTATGTAATTGAGCTTTTCCTTAATTGAATAGTGGTTTGTGTGCATTTACTTAATCATGGTCATGTAAGCAAATTTGTTAGTATTCCATAGTTACTTTCCAATAATGCCTTACTTGGGTCCTATTTTATTTGGTATTTTATCTATGAAAATGTACTTCCCATAAAGTTGTGGTCTTGTAGGGACTGAAGGTAATTAATTTAAGGCGCTGTAGTGAGCTGTAATTGTTGATGTGTTATGATAATCGTAACTATGAGCTAGATCAGTTTCAGTTCCAATCCAAAAGAGAAAATTCTTTATTTTCCTATTAGGAAGCCGTAAATAGATCCACTAATTTTATCTGATCTAACTTCTCTGCTCTGTTTCCTTCTAACATGGTTGATTCCCTTATTAACATTAACAGTCTACGCTAATGTTTAATATCTTATTATCATCCTATCTCTCCTACCCAGTGTGTCATGCTAGGCTTAAACATTATTACATGCATTTGCTTCACTTGTCTGGGTTTTTATTTTAGAACTCGTTCTTAACATGTTGGTAATATAATATTTTTGACTGATTCTGTTTTGGGGGGTTGCTTTTTGGGGGGTTACGTTGATGTTTTCTGCTTGGCATTTTTTTGATGTTAGGATTGAGAAACTTTAGCATTTTTATTGTTAAAGTTTGATAAAATTTTATGGCTATTGAATGAAATAATCACTGTTTTTGATTGAAAATTTATGGCAAAAGAGTGGCAAGGAAGGAATTAGCTTGCTGTTAATATCTTACAATAGCGGAGTTTAGAAATTTTCAGGTGATTTATAGAAGGAAAGATGGTGGGATTGCTCTAATGATATTTATTGTTTGGGGGGGAATGACCCGTTGCGTTTCGAATTAGAAAGTTTAAATTAGTAGACAATCTAATGGAGAAAATTGTAGTAAAGAGCTACAGAATAGTGTAGAGAATTTAAATAAGGAAAAGACAAAGATAGAGGGAGAAAATAGAGCGGAAAAGACTATTGGCATTTATGCCTTACTAAGTGAATCAATTTATAACTTGATCGAGTTCTTGAATACTTGAATCAGCATAAAAAACTACTTGATTGAGTACTTGAATGATTCATACAGATAAATATAAATTGTTTGACCCTTAAACACTAGAAGGTGGCCTAATAAGCACCTAAAAAACTACTTGAATCAGCATAGCGAACGGTAGGACTTTTAGATTTCTTAAAATTTTAGACTTTACTAGATAATAGAAATACCTCACAACCGAACATATTGTAGGAGTTTTAGCTTGTATTGCGGAACAAAGTTATGTTTGACTGTTTAACTCTTATATAGTTGTAGGTTAACCTTCATATTCATTTAATCTCACAGAAACTGAAACTACTAAGAGTAGAACAATGGACTTGTCTAGCATCTTGCTCTGGGGTCTCACACAAGCAAACATATTCTACAAGGGTCTTCAAAGATTGCTAAAGCACTTCTTAACTTAGAATATAATGAGTTTGAATTCTATTTATGTAACTAGGCACGTAACATAGTGTACCCTCGTTGTGCCCATTAAGACTAGTAGAGCTGAAATATTTGGTGTG
This sequence comes from Heritiera littoralis, assembly GCA_031772115.1. NCBI lineage: Eukaryota > Viridiplantae > Streptophyta > Magnoliopsida > Malvales > Malvaceae > Heritiera > Heritiera littoralis. Next base: position 1,304,464 of record JAPDPK010000059.1, on the reverse strand, counting down.
CTTTTAGGAGTGTAATATATTTAACCGTCAGCTTAAAATCTTCAATTTTACATTTTTTCTTGTTGAAAATTTGCCCACCAATATAACTCAGCATTGGGTTGTATTTCTAGCTACTTTTGAATACACATGGGCTTGAAGTAGTATTAGTTAATTGATAAATAGATTGTTTAAACAATCTATTGATCAATGTATGACTTCAAGGGACTTTGCATGAGTTATTTGCCTCTTTTATGCCGTAACCTCAACTAATTTTGGAGTACGCTAGCCAGAAATGAAAAATATCTTTGGTCTGGAGACAAGCTATTTAGGTCTGCTAGTATTTTTAAAATTGTTCCCTCTGTTAATTGCCGATGATTTACATTGTCCTGCATATAAATAAACAGTAATATATTTGCATAAAGTGGTGCCTCTTCTTTAACGTTAAATGTGATTTGCAATTGTGTGAATTAATAAGAATACCAATTATCATATTTTCCTGATTGAATATTATGTTTCAGGTTTCATCCTTCCTGCATGGGTATGACCATTGAAGAAGCGAAAAGATTGGATCATTTTATATGTTCTGATTGTTCTTCAGAGGATGATGTCAAAAGATCTTTGAATACATTTCCAGTATCACCATCTCTTGAGGCAAAGGTTAGAGCATTTGTGTTCCCTGTTTGAGTGTGTGTGCAAAAAAATGTCTTGTTTCTTGTGCTTTTGTTACTTCATTTACTCATTGGAGGATTTATTTATACTTTGTGTTAGACTGGCTATCATTGTCTTTTGACGATGCTCTCGTAGTGCTGTTTCTTCTTATGAATAGTTTGCATTATACATTCCTAGGGGATACTTTCATTTTCATAAATTACGACACAATTTGTTGGGATATGCTATGGAATGAAATTTATATTATATATCTATATATTAGCACTAATAAGCACCAATAAAAAATTATAGAAACTGTCTTAGAAGTAGCAATAGCAACAAAGCACGTAGAGCATCTATTCTATAAAATATATATACAATCAAGTAATATACTTTTAATTAACATTCAAAATAGAAGGTATTAATTGTCTTTTCTCCACTTAATGAAAAATTGTATCCAATAAATAATGTGATCTATGTATTTACTTGCAATGAAAAAGTATACCAAATAGAGTGTATGCTGATTGCAAAGAGAAGCATACTTAATTTTAGCTGGTGACACCCAATCTTCTTGGCTGCCAATGTTTTTTGTGATGTGAGGGGGGTAAAGCATGATGTAGTAGGGGAAAATACATTATCAAATATAATAAAATTCGAAATTTAAACTTGCTTATGGATACAAAAAAAAAACCACTTTAATGAGGGTAAGTTTAATGGTAATGATAACATAGGTTAATAAGCTGCTTGAAAGTTCGGAATACTATGAATGTTGGCTAACTATTGTGCTCATATGTGTGTGCACGCATTAATGCTTTTATTTCTTGGTAGAAACAATTTGAAGCTTTCTTTTCATTTTTAAATGATACTATTGGTTGCAAGTATAAAGAGTACACAGCTTGTTATTTTTCCTATCTTTAAGTGATTGTAATGCTCAAAATTACATGTTTAATGGAGAAGCTCCTCTTAAAACTGTCCATGGTCAACCTTATCAGATGTAATTGGATAAATATGGTAGTAAATTTTAATAGATGCTGACAATGGTTTGGTATTGTCATGATGTCATATTTTAAGGAAATACAATTAATTAACTTTGAACCTCGTATTAAGTGAAAAAAACCTTTATTGCCATCTACTTTGCATTTGATGCTTTGTTTGACAACCAACTGTTGGTCTTTTCCCTTTTCCCTCTTAGCAATGGGATATGGCCTTGCATTTGATCTTATACTTTAATCTTTTGGCTTAGGTGGAACCCAAGCGTAGGAAAAGATAACCATTTTCACAACGCAGAACGAGGAGGTACTCATTTTCTTGCACATGAGCTCGAGTATTGTTGTTCTTGTTTGTTTTGTGGAATTGTACAGTGCAGAGAAGATACTGTGCTTGCACAAACCAGAGGCTTATTTCATAATGTTTTCATGTTTTCTTATGTATTGCTGGACTTGAAGAGATTACTTCTCTAGTCAACGACAATGTGGTTACTATCTCTGCAAAATGTCATCTTAATATAAGCTGCGAACCATAACAATGGCTTAAACCTAAAGATCCTGGAAACCTTCTGTTCCTTCATTATGTCAGTGTCTAGTCTCGTATGATTGTTCTGATGACAGTTGAAACTAGATATAAAGAACCAGAGACGCAAGATTGGTTCATACATTTTGTTTTTCGCCCATATCTCATAAGTCTGGAGCCAGAAGGCTAAGGTAATCCTGCAAGAAGTCGTCGTTTTCCTCCCTTGAAGTCCTGGAAAACGGCTATGGTCTAGTGTTTCTCGTATTAGTTCTACTCTGAAGTTAATGAAGTTCAGGGAATATCTAGTATCATTGATTTTATCAGACCACAATTTGCACATCAAAGAGCTGTATTCTCAGCAGAAGCCATAACTGCACCATGTTTCTGATGATATTGATGCCATGAAACACGACATGGGTAGCCTAGATTCAAGGCTGCGGTGACACTTCGGCCGAGTAGATTTTATTAACTGATGATATTGATGCCATGCAACACGACAAGGGCAGCCTAGAATCAAGGCTTGGGTGACATTCACACCGAATTGATTGATTCCATTTACATTACATATTACACGGAGCATACGTTAGTAGAGGAGGGCGGTGGCATGTCCTATCGGACCTATCGGGTTGCCCCTAAAAAGCAAACATCAGAGGGTGGAGCGTGGGTGGTGGGAGGCATTGTGGCGGTGGTGCCTTGTCCGTAACCACAACCTTAACATGTCGCATTCTCTCTCACACTCAGAGAGAACAAGTCAAAACAAAACCAAACCTCAAAAGTCGGCAACCAGCTCTGCCGCTTTCTGGCAACGTTGTCGATATATATTAATGGTGCATGCACGTGCACCGCCTTTTAGTTCCCTCACTGACATGACATCCTCTGCCTCATGCACCAATTTCCCGCTTTGTTTTCAACTTGCCATTGCCCGAATAGACCAGACAATTCCCCCACAAAATTTGTGTTTACGCTACATAAAAAAAAAAGAATGAATAATTTGAAGTATAAAAATTTTATATTAAAATTTGTATCACTATATTAAATATAAAATTTTTTATAGATATAATTTTAAAAAATTTTAGCTTATCATTTTTATGTCTTTTTTATCATAATATTGTATTTTCTTTAAAATTGTTAGGTGTAACTTAAATTTTAGGCTTAATAGCCAAATAAGTCTTCAACTTTTAGCCTAAATGAAATTTAGCCATCAACGTTTTATTGCATGAAATTCAGTCCATAAACTTTTATTTCAATGGAAATAAACTTTCAACTTTTACAATTATGCAATTAAATCAAAATCTGTTAAATGACACTAAATGCCGTTAGTTTTGCATACCTGGCAGCTGACGTGGATAACTTAGTTAGCTGCCATGTGACATGCCACGTATGCAAAACTAACGGCAATTAGTTTATTTAACAGATTTGGTCTATTTCCACTGAAATAAAAGTTTATGGACTGAATTTCATACAATAAAACGTTAAGGGCTGAATTCCATTTTGAGTTAAAGGTTGAGGACTTATTTGGTTATTAAGTCTAAATTTTATTGATACTGAATACGATGATAGATGTTTTTGTATTGTGTGATTATATACTAAATAAAAAATGATAAGAGTCAAAATTGATAAAAATAGTATACAAATTTTGACATAAATAAATAAAAATTTACCACTTTAACACAAGTTTTAATAAAAAACTTGGTGTTTTTACAGCAACGTGAATATAACATGGATTGTCTGGTTTGTATAATAAAATTATCAAGTGTTTTTTTTCGGCCAGAAAATTATCAAGTTTAATAATAATAATAATAACTGATCATCCACGGGTGCTCAGATAAAAGGGACCAATCCTGACCTCCCAAGTCTGTGACGGTAGGGGGTCCACTTGCATCATAATCACTGGTCAAGCAAAAAAAAATGTGATTTTACAATAACGGCCCTGAGTTTGATTTTATTTTTTGTATTTTTTTTCTGTCATCCAGAAGTTCCAGTTTCTCCATGATATTTTCTGCTTCGATTTTCTCCTCCATCCCGAAAATTGAAATCCGGAGAGAGAGTGTGAGAGGGAGGGATCGATCTTAATTCTTTATTTTTTTTATATAATTTTGTTTTCTAATTTCTCCTTTTTTGTGGTTTTTAACTTTGATTTTCCTCTCTCCCTCTCTCTCTTGAATCGAACTGGTTTTTAGGGCTTATCTGATCGGAGATCGTTTTCGGGGGCTTTGATTTTCTCGCCTTTTCCTTTTCGTTTTCTTTCATCTCGTTTTGTCGCGCTTTTTTGGATCTCTTCAGTTATTTCAAGAATGTAAGTTGTGAAAATCTTTATCTTTGTAGATTCCTTCGTTTTAGTAACCTTTAATTTTTGTTTTATCCAGAAAATCATAATTTTATATTAGAAGACAATAGACTCTGCATATATATATATATATTTGATTTTTGCCCTTTTTATATTTAAATCTTCACTTTCCATTGCTTGAATCCTTCAATTATGTATAAAGAAATGTCTATAATCTGTGCTTTTTCAAGTTGGAATATTTGATTTTTGTGAATTAGGGTTAGGGCTAGGGTTAGGTTTTTTCTGTAGATATGATCAAGCAGATATTTGGAAAGCTACCTCGAAAACCATCCAAATCATCCCAGAATGATTCAAATGGTGATGGAGGAGTCAATGGTGGTAATTCCTCTTTGAACTCTTCTCTAGGACCCAATTCTTTAAACAACTCAAAACCTGGTTCGGCTTCTTCCAAATCTTTGAATTCAGGTTCGCGTTTGAACAATGGGACTCTTACATCACATTCATCCAGTTCGAATAAATCCAATCAAGGGAGGAAAACCGCACCTCATGCAAGCCAAGCGGGTCCTATGTCAGCTTCAGGAGTCTACGAGGCTTTGCCTAGTTTCCGGGACGTTTCAAGCTCAGAAAAGCAAAGCCTTTTTCTTAAGAAGTTGAATATGTGCTGTGTGGTTTTTGATTTTAGTGATCCATCTAAGAACCTTAGGGAAAAGGACATAAAGAGGCAGACTTTGTTGGAGCTTGTTGATTATATTTCATCAGTGACATCGAAGTTCAATGAGGTTGCAATGCAGGAGATTACTAGGATGGTGGCTGCTAATCTGTTTCGAACATTTCCATCACCAAATCATGACAAGCTTCTAGAAATGTATGATTTAGAGGAGGAGGAACCAGCCATGGATCCTGCTTGGCCTCATCTTCAGATAGTATATGAACTTTTACTTAGATTTGTGGCATCACAGGAGACTGATGCGAAACTTGCTAAAAGATATATTGACCATTCATTCGTGTTGAAGTTGTTGGATTTGTTTGATTCAGATGACCAAAGAGAGAGGGACTATCTAAAGACAATTCTACATCGGATATATGGGAAGTTCATGGTGCATCGGCCATTTATTAGAAAAGCCATCAACAATATCTTCTATAGGTTTATTTTTGAGACAGAGAAACATAATGGTATTGCTGAGTTGCTTGAAATCTTGGGGAGTATAATAAATGGGTTTGCCTTGCCTTTGAAGGAAGAGCACAAGCTTTTTTTGGTCCGAGCTTTGATTCCTCTTCACAAGCCCAAGTGTGTATCGATGTACCATCAGCAACTTTCATATTGCATTACTCAGTTTGTTGAGAAGGACTTCAAGCTGGCTGATACTGTCATTCGAGGCCTTCTAAGGTATTGGCCTGTAACTAATAGTTCAAAGGAGGTTATGTTTCTTGGCGAGTTGGAAGAAGTTCTAGAAGCTACTCAAGCAGCGGAATTCCAGCGCTGCATGGTTTCTCTTTTCCGTCAGATTGGTCGCTGCCTCAACAGCTTACATTTTCAGGTGCTTCTAGATTTTCCTTGTCATTCCTTTCACTTTCATTGTTATAAGCTTCTTGCCTTCTCTACTGACTGCTTTATCACATACTTCATTAGTATAGCAGTTTTCATCATTTCTTGGGGTCTCTTTTTGTTTTTTTGTTTTGTTTTGTTTTTTTTGTGGGTTTATTTTATTTTATTTTATCCTTCCCCAAATGTTGCTGTTTGTTGGAGATTTTTTCCGCACCTTAATGGCATAATGGATGCACGCACTGTTTTGTCTTGATGGAATATTGACATTGGACAGACTGAGAAATATGTCTATTTTACTTGTGGTGGTCTGAGGCTTGCAAAAATAATGGATTTTAGTGTTTGCATTAGATGACAAAAAAGAATATTTCCCTTGAAGATGAATGTTCTATCCACAGCAATGAAAGAACTTTTGAACTCTTATAGATTAAGGCATCTTGCTTGAAGATGAATGTTCTATGATGGTGGATTTGGGTGCATAATTCTAGTTTTATCGTTGAAAAACCTAAGAATGGATTACTGATTCAATTTGAGTACCTGTACAGGACATATTAGTAAGAAACTTTAGAGTAATGGCCAAACTTATTGTGTTAAATAGTTCCTTTGATGTTGGGCTTAATCTTTAATTTCAAAACCAAAGGGGAAGAGTTATCTGCGATGGAAATAACATGCTTTAGTCATTATGTTGCCTGGGGCTGGTATCTGATTTGATCCCAAGTAGAATTTTTTTACTCAAATTGTTGCTGTTGTAAGATTCGTGTTGAGCAGTCTCAATATTTTAACTTGTTATAACATGGTATTTTTGCAGGTAGCTGAACGTGCTTTGTTTTTGTGGAACAATGATCACATAAGAAATTTGATCATCCAGAATCGCAAAGTAATACTTCCTATAATCTTCCCGGCACTGGAGAGAAACACACATGGTCATTGGAATCAGGCAGTTCAGAGTCTTACATTGAATGTCAGGAAGATATTCTCAGATGCTGATCAATCACTCTTTGACGAGTGCTTGGCCAGATTCGAAGAAGATGAAATGAAGGAAAAAGAGATGCAGGAGAAGCGAGAAATAATGTGGAAGCGCTTGGAAGATGTTGCTGCATCTACTGCTGTAAGCAATGAGGCTGTACTGATTTCAAGATTTGTCTCTTCCATTGCCATTGCCTCCAGCACAAGTCCAAAGGCAACAGCAGGCAGTTGAGAGATGGAGTGAATGCAATTTGTAGGAAATCATACACATCAGGTGTAACTGGAATGATGCACCATGGGAATCGGTTGATCTCACTTGGGTTTTTAACAGCGAGACTCTACCTCCTGAATGACAATTGAAGGTGGGGTTCTGTGGATATTAAGGTTTCTTCTTTTTTGGTTCTGGCTCGTTCATTTTTTTTGCCTTTTTATTTTCTTTCTTGCCCCCTCCCCCTTCCTCTTCCTAGTGTGTGTATCATAAGGGATGTAGTTTATAAAGGCATTTCCTTGGATTTACTATCAGATATTATTAATTAGTCTTTATTTTTTGTAATGATGCAAGGAGATATTTTTCGCATTTCCCTGCTAAGCTGTGCGCACTCCAGCCCTCGTATCTTGTACTCGTACAATTGACTGATCTGTCTTTGTTGCTTGTTTAGAAATTAGGCACGATAATTTTAGATTTGATAGAGTGATACGATACGAAAACGATGATAGGGACAAATTGTATATGAATTCGGCAAAATCACTTACTTTCCTTTTATAAACTAATGCTGCTAAGCATCTAGTCTAGGAATGTAAACTGCTGAATTTTCGCCCCTTAAATACTAGAAGAACTCAGATTTAGTGAACAAAGGCAAAGCAAGTATCAAAGCTATTAGTCATCCTCAAATGCTCGGAAAGTATAGCGCTTCTGGTATGGACCATTGAAGACAAGATCTGCCTCGAACCACTTGGGCTAACTAACAAGGTCCCCAGCAACAAATCGCATGAAGCGCTCAGTGGCTTCAGGCACAACTCTCACCTCGCCTTCCTCGATGTATACCAGCTGATCAACTTGCCAGTCCCAGGGTAATTTGCACTTGCCTGTCTTCCATGCCGACCATCTTGAAACCCCAAGCTGCGTTAGTCGCTCCGGTGACACTTTCCTTTCCACTCTCACATTGTACAATTCTTCCGAAGGTTTCTCCACCCGCATTGCTTTTACAGCACAAGAAGAAGATGCCCCAACACTGTTATTAGACCTGATGCTGCTCTTGAAAGAGAAGTAGCCAAGAGTTGGCGTAGATATCATGCTCGCCATAGCTTGAATTTCCTATCTGCAAATTTGGAGCGTAGTCACTGTAGAGTCAGAGATGTTATCAACAGTAAGAACTAATCCCAAGTTGTTAATGCACATCAAAAAGCAGATTCTTGTCCTCAATCTTGAATGTACTAAAACAAGCCAGATATTTAAGTTAGAACAGAGGCAAATCAATTTCAACATTTATCTTACTGGTTGAGTTGATTATAATATCAGTTTACTCAGGCTTTTGTAATTATACGAGCAAATTGCAGATTCTTAGGCATAATTTCTTTCAACAAAGGAAAAAAGTGTACAGAAAATTCAAATTACAATTTTGGTTTCAAGTTTTATAATCAAAAAACAATATTAATGAGAGTAAAAGGTCTTTTGCCTCCTCACTCATCCTAGTTTTTCTTAGCTACAAACAGAGGAATAGACAGCGAGAGATGATGAAAATAAATAGATAACTGAAGATAGAACAACATCAAACTCAAAAGAAAATAAAAAGAAAAAGCTAAATTCTTTTACCCGTTGAAAATATTTATTTATTCGAACTTGTACAGTCACAAGACAAAGACCAAGATGAAGAGCAAGTAAACAATGAACTTATTCGAAACCCCATTCACTTCGGGCTTCAGCTGAGGTTAATCCGCTTATCCACGACAACACAACTTATTTCTTTTCAACTCACTTGTCGTTGACCCTTTAGTTGTCACCCGCAGCTCTGTCTTACTTACCTGGCACCAGTTTTTTCTGTCATTTCTCCTTTTGGTTTTTGGGCTTTGCAGTTTGCTCTAGAACTCCACCAACGTGTCCACTTCTCTTACACATAGCTTTTCCTTTTGAAAGATTTGATGATAAAAATACGGAGAACCTTAGAAGTTACTGGGCTTCAACATGTTTACTGGAACCATGATGACGGTCTCGTTGAGACCCTTTAGTGGGGTCTCTCCGTATCCATCGAAACATCCATTGGTTTACCGAAAGAGGCAGACAGCTCTGAGGAATATTATTAACATGAGAGCGCAAACAACACAAGCAGTTCCGTCCAGAACCCAGGTTCGTACACTTTTCTTTGTATAGTAAATAGATTGTTAATGTCCAGAGGCTATAGCCCATGCTTTATAATGATTTAGTTGTTTGTATGGAAAAGATTTGATAGGTGGATTGAAGGGAATATTACATTATTTGTGGGCCAATTGATTCTGAATCATTACTTTTCAATCTTGCAGAGGATAATGGAGAGCATTTCAGTCAGTGGTGAGGTTGGTGGTGCTGGTGGTGCATACTCCTATAATGCCTTGAAGAGGTTGGACAACATTTGGTCGAACATCTACTCTGCTCAGACTGGTATGTCACTTTTTTTTTGCAGCAAAGTTTTAATGTTAAGTTGTGTTTTAACATTGGTAAAACTCACCTTTAATTCTCTTTGCAGTTCGGCAGGAACCTCAGCAGGTGGTTTCAAGCTTTCCTGGTGTTTCGAGCCATTCTGCTCTTGCTGAAAAAGCAGTGGATAAATGTGATGTGGTAGTGTGTGGAGGTACTTTGGGAATCTTCATTGCCACTGCCTTGAGTGCCAAAGGTCTTAAAGTCAGTATTGTGGAAAGAAATATATTAAAAGGGGTAGGTTTGTCATTGAGTTCTTCTAGAGATCTTTATAGCATGAATAATTTGCTTCAAGATACTTATTTGTGAGTTGTTAATGATGCTTTGATTTTAGAGGGAACAAGAATGGAATATCTCGAGGAAAGAGCTAATGGAACTTGTAGAAGCTGGCATTTTGGATGAAGATGACATTGAGGAAGCTACTGCTGTGTCATTCAATCCTGTAAGTTCCTGACCTTCATGAATTGATTAGTGTTTCTGAGGTTAGTCCAGATTTATGTCGCCTCCACCTATAGATTCTGTAGTTGGCACTTGGCATCTGTCATTCGATTTCTACTTTTTCATTGACAAAGCTGTATCAGAGAAATGATATGTTTCCTATTGCTGTTAGTATATTATTATCATCTAGCTTCTTTGGAAACCATCCAAGGATTTTATAAATGTTTTCATTTTGCAGTGATTTCTATATATGATTGGGGGCATCCAAAGTTAGGTAGAAAGTAGTCCTCATGATAAACAAGGCACTCACAAGGAGCTTCTGTCTTTACTATGAAAGAATTTAGTAATGTTTAGTGCCAATGTTATTATACATAATGTTTACCTTTTCATTTTGTTAACTACTCAGAACAGATGTGGATTTGAGAATAAGGGCGAGATCTGGGTAGAAGACATTCTTAACCTGGGTGTCTCGTGAGTAATTCTCCTTTTTAAATCTGCATTATAGAGAATTAATGAAAAGCATATCTGTTCTTTATGTTTTCTTTCTTGCTTTGCACAAATTTATCTAGAAGCTTGTTCCATTACTTGTAATCAAAAACTTAATCCTACTTTTGATCAAAAGCTTCACTTAGTTTAGTTGGAGATGGTAGCACATAGGAATAGTAGAAGAAAGCTGGTTATTACTTCTTTCTTTTTACTATGATAGGATAAAGGTTCAGTCACAAAATTTCAGAACCTTATCTTCCTTTTTTTCCCGAAAAAGCTTGGATCAATGTTATCAATACATATTTTGCTCATTGTATTCAAACTTCATTATGACATTTACAAACTGATAATTTGCTCCATTTTTCCAGGCCTGTAAAGCTTATAGAGATTGTGAAGAATCGTTTCATTTCCCTTGGTGGAGATATCTTCGAGGGTTCCAGCTTGTCCAGCATAAGCATTTATGATGATGCAGCTGTGAGTTTACTGCTATTGACAAAGTTGTACGGTTGATATTATATCTGATTGATACTTGATTCGTCATTGTAAACAACTAAGACGATTACATCTTTCCACCTATTCTATATAGGTCTTGCAACTTGCTAAAGGAAAAATTCTTTCGTCTCGTCTTGTCATTGATGCCATGGGAAATTTTTCTCCAGTGGTAAAACAGGTTAAGTTCCCTTGTATATAATTCTTGTATATTTCATACAGTCGTTGAATATGCTTCTACTTTTTGAACTATGAGGATTTATCAAACATAAACTTAACTAAATTTACATGATACATTTACAAATTTATCTGCATTTGTGTGCTTTTATTGAATAATTGAACTTTTGAGTTTTAAAGAATCTGTGCATACGACTTAGTCCTACAAAAGCTTTTGCATTGTAACTTACCAGTGAAAGAAAGAAAATCAAGTCCCTTTATTTAAAATGGGCTCAAGCTGGCTTATGCTGTCTATTGGTTGTCTGTTTTCTGATTTACAGATAAGAGGTGGGAGGAAGCCGGATGGCGTTTGCCTTGTTGTTGGATCTTGTGCTCGCGGATTTAAGGATAACTCTACAAGTGATGTCATATATAGTAGTTCATCAGTGAAGACAGTTGGCAATGCGGAAGTACAATACTTTTGGGAGGTAAATTGGTTCTTTGCAGTACCATTGACAATAAATGGAAATGTTAAGCCTTTGAAAATTATCTATTTTTCGTATTTTACAGGCATTTCCTGCTGGGTCTGGTCCCTTAGATCGCACTACATATATGTTCACTTATGTTAATCCTCAACCAAGTTCTCCAAAACTTGAAGAATTGTTGGAAGACTATTGGGATTTGATGCCAAAGTATCAGGTTCATTTTCTAATCTGCAAGCCATTCAATTGGAACATTGATTCGCTTTTTCTGTGGTGCATCTTGATTGTATTTGATCATTTACCTTGTCTTGCTACGTTATGCTTTGTCTTCTTTCTAGCAAAATCATACTATTAGGCATGTTAAATTTGTGATGTAGACGATAAAAGGTTCTTGTGTTGGTGCCTCTATGATTCAGTAACCAAAACATAGCGTCTATTTTCTACCATCCTTTCTACCATTCTGGATTGCATTATGATAATGTTAATAATCTTGCTTTAGTTTAGATATACTAAAGTGTTTATATCCTCTCCTTTCAGTTTCTGCAAAGGCTTCATATGCATCAATAATTTTGCAAACTTATATTTTGTAGGGAGTTTCTTTGGATAATCTGGAGATACTAAGAGTTATATACGGCATTTTCCCCACATATCGTGATAGGTAATGATTCCATTAATTGCCAATTCTACTTTAATGGGGGTCAGAAATATTTAATGGTATCTAGTTTAAAGTGATATTTCATATCTTCATGGTGAAAATTGAGAAACTCCCTTGAAAATCTTCAGCTTAAGCCATAGGTGTTCTTGAAACAAAATGATTGGCTGTATTATAGAATATTGACTTGATGATCTCTTAGTAACAGTTTTATCTTTACAAATGAGCTTTGTCAGTTGTTCTCTTCTTGGTTTTCACTTGAGTTGAATATACTAAGTATTTATGTTCTTCCAATTCTTAATGGGGGACGATCGACTTCACAGTCCATTGCCAGCAGCATTTAATCGTGTTTTACAGGTTATTTTTTCTATTAACTTTGAAATCTTCCAATGGATTATTCATCTGAAACAGAATGCATGTGTCATGAATTTATCTTTTGCAGTTCGGTGATGCCAGCGGCATACAATCTCCTGTCTCTTTTGGAGGTTTTGGGAGCTTGACTAGGCACCTTGGAAGATTATCAAATGGTACTTTCTTGGTGTCCTTCATTTGCTAATTTTGACAGCCAATCATTATTTGATAGTTTCCGCAGATAAACGAAATTGTTTCAGAAAGTGATATACTTCTAAGATTAGCGTAAACCATATATCACATTGCACAAGCTTCTTTTAATGGATAAGATGAATTATTTTCTTCAACATGGAGGAACATATATGAATTTGTAGATATGATACAGCTTATAAAATATTTTAACTTCCTGAAGAGCAGGGATTTATGAAGCAATCAATGGAGATTTTCTTGACTCGTACAGTTTGTCCCTGCTGAATCCTTACATGGTCAGTAACCTATGTTTTCTGGCTTTAAGGTTAAGCAGCTTACCCTTATGATTTTCTGAATCTAGATCTGTTTGCTGCAGCCAAACTTGAGTGCTTCATGGCTGTTTCAAAGAGCTATGTCTGCAAAGAAACAATCTAATGTTTCACCGGAGTTTATTAACGAGCTTCTTGACATTAACTTCAAGAGTATGCAGGTATGCGAAAGCTGGGACTTGTCTACCCTGCTTAATGCTCATATTTGTTTTTGCATTGCCTAACGAGCTTGTCTTCCTCTTCTCTAGAGGTTGGGGACCCTGTGCTACGCCCATTTCTTCAGGTTAGTGCCTACTTTTTCTTTTTCTTCAAAATTTCAGCCCATATCAATGGCATTGATTTTCTGGTGATTGCTATGTTGTGATTTGTGACAGGATGTCATTCAGTTTGGGCCTCTTGCAAAGACATTAGGCCTTGTAATGCTAACTAAACCTCAAATTCTTCCATCAATATTCAAACAGGTAATCACAAACGAAAGAGGGTCCTTTAGCCCTTTCTTTCAACCAAGTGAATCAAATATATGTATTTCATAAAGATATTTAAATTTTGCTTTGCATTGTAACTGTAACAAATACTTACCGAATTGAATCTTGTTTAGTTTAGTCAATGAATTTGCATGGATTGCCAGAACCAAGTTAATATCTTGCGAATCATACGTATGTCAAGGATGTTTAGCTTCTCATGGTCGGAACCCTTTGTTCATCTGCAGGTTGATGTTCCTGTTCTTATCGACTGGTCGCGACATTTTTTCATGCTGGGCTATTATACTTTTCTCTCATCCTTCATGGACCCTGTTATAAGGTAATATTCTGGTCTTGTTTCCACCAAGTTATATCGAAACCTGACAACTTCCATGACACTAAACAGATTGGAGAACAGCAGTTTCTCTTTCTTTGTTGCTTTCATTTGTGCTTTTCTCTTATACCATCTGCTAGAGCCCCATTTGTTTTGCCTTTTGCAAGGTCATGGTTAAAAGCTTTTCCATCCAAGATGAAGTACGAATGGAACCGGCACCTTGAGGCTTGGAAATATGGGTCTGGTTTAGATTACAGGCTATGAATAGTAAGTCAAATAGTGCTGAAGCATACTAGAAATAGACTAATATAGAGGAAATGGAGGCTCAAGCAGGTGCTCTTGCAACTATCAGCTTTCCAGCTCATATACTTAACCTTCAAAGATCATCCAGTAATTAAAATTCATTGAAAGAACTGTAGTTTCTGCAGAGATTCTTGTGACTACTCTATTTCCTTTTATTTTGTTCATGGAAAATGCTCATTCACTGTTATATTTCTGTACATAATTTTTTTTCATTGATTTAGTAATAAATTCTGCATATGTTTGAGGCATATTTGGCACGTGTAGTTTTGTGTGGTTTGTCTTGCAATTGCGTGTGAGAGGTAAGTCCTAAGTAAGGATGTAATTGAATCCAGTTGATACAATTCAATATTAAGTTCAAGTTTAATTCGACTCGAAAATTTAAAACTCGATTCGAGCGATTGAGCTTAGACTTTGCTTGTTTAAAAGGAAAGAAAAAGGCACAGAACGAAAATTTGTTAATTTAATGAATAAGTTATAAAATAAGAAAGTTGTTATGACACTTAACTATTGGATTAGTAAATTTTTTATTTTCACTTTTTCCATTTTCCCAGCTCTTTTTATCCTTAAATTTTAAAGTTCAAGCTTGATTCAATAAACTTGAGTTCAACTTGATAAAGTCTATTTTTGCATTTTATAACCATATATTTTGAGGACAGAATTATAAATTAATCACAAAAATATAAAAAATATGTATTTAAAAAATTTGGTTAAGCTCCCAAATTATTCGAATTGGAAATATTAAAATATTCAAATTAAGCTTGAATTATTACTTAAATAATTTTAATTCAACTCAAAAATAAACAAATCAAATTTAAGTAATCATTAAATTAAACTTCAGTAACTCACAAATAACTTATTTAGTATATAACCTATTCCAGCTACCGTCGTTGAGCCAGCGACAATTGGCCCATATTATCTCACGTGCCTTGACTGATGGACGGGTTCGCAATTTCTAATTTCCAATATACGCTTGACATTGATGTTGGGAGAGATTTTTTGTTTCAACTTCGTAATAATTTGCTCAACCAAATCCAAATATTTACACTTCATGCGCACAAGCATAAATAAGGCCCAGTGGAATGTGTATGTGGATGTGGTATTCCCTATATTTGCACTCAGACACTGGGGACCATGCCCAACTTCACCACATACACCTGAGTTTTCCCATGCTCTCAACTCCACCATATATGCATGGGATCGATCCTCCCCTTCTTCCATGATCGTTCATCTTGGACTTGATTGATTATTCTCACTTTGATCTGATATCTAATTATGAGCAATGAAACGACCATATTCTTACTTTTCAAATGTGAAAGTTCTACAAATCTAAAGTTCGATGATATACGGAAATACTGTGCAGGGATGTTTTCCAACCTTAATTGCATGGCAATAACAGGAAAAGCAATAATAAGGTGCAGGGCAACCAATAAGTCTGAAAGGTGGCAGCATGCAGTGAGCAGATGGTTGGGCATAGTGTGTGAATGCATGGCCCAATGGCTTACAAACTATTCCATTGTTTTCCAACCTTAATTGCATGGTTGTTGTATGAAATAATGGGCAATTAAACTGCAATTAAAACCTGGTGTGTCAGTCAGGAGGGTGAGTGGACTAGATAGCATGGTCCATCTATATCACTCAACATAACTTTCAAACTACAAAAACAAGAGTGGGTCATTTCAAATGGCAATATTTATGAGGGTTAGCCTCTTGTGATAATTTATTAAGACTTGGGCTTTGTATAGAACCTCAGAATTGCATTCAGTGCCCAGAAAAGACGATGAAAATGGGTTTACAAAGCTGCAATATTCCCTCCTGGTGCAGTTTCCTGGAAAACCCATGAACACAATACAGTTTTGGTTTCAAACAAGTGAACCCTCCCAACTGCTTTCATTGGAATTCCCGGTTCTTTCTTCCTTGTCTTCAGAATTCTGGGCAGCAAAGGGAAAGAAGACAACAAGCAAACTCCTCAGCCCTATTAAATTCTCTGGTGAAACCACTTTCACAAGTATGATTGTATGCATTTCATTTCCTTGCTCAGAATAATAAAAAATATGCTAAGAAAATGATATATTAATGATATAAAAATCTCTTTACAGCTGACAATACCATAATTATTGACCCATTTCTGTGTGGGATACAAAGCCTGGAATGGAAACAAATAAATATAAAATAATACCTGTGATTTATCTAAAACATGCAAGACTTTATCCTAAAACAACATTTATCTTTACCTTCTGTACAATATTTTTTCTAGCCCCTACACAACTAACTAGGTATATCATCCAAAACTGCTGCAATTGCGAAGCCTATGCAACAGGAATAGAAAGGAGAAGAAGAAAGAAAGAGAGAAATATTATCTGAAGTTCTGAACTGTGAATTCTTTGTAGCTGGTCTTGAGTCTTGGCTATCATCGCTTGTTGTGTAATGGGTTTGACCCTGTTGGAACCCTTCGCTTCTCCTCGAATTCCCCGGCTTGGCCTGTGAAGTTTGAGCTGCTTGACCCTGGATGAAACACCTGTTGGCCAGGTTGTCTGGTGCCATCGGCTGAAGGGCCAGATGCAAGAACGCTCCTCCGAATTGCTTGAATCCTGGGAGTAAAGAGAAGGAGAATAACAACAACAAGGGAGCAAAGCTGAAAGCGGTTCATCTTTTCTTTGAGAGAGATGGAGAGATTATGTAAAGGCAGCCATAGCCAAGCCAGCTTCTTGTTATATATATGAGCAGGCTTTGGTTTGGTCCATTTCTTTAAGTATGTATGCAGATTCTTGTATTCTTGTGTTCTGTTCTTGGTCCATTTGCCTTAGGATATCTAACCTAGATTTGTGATTTCTGGTGGGCCATAGCATTTCCACCGTTGGATCAAAGATCGAACGGTGAAACGATCTTGGATTGCGGATTTTATAGCAAGGTTCAAACATGAGATCACTGTCCTCATTATGGAAGTCACCATTCAACAGTGAAAATGACGGTGAAAACTAGGAGGAGAAGAGAGACGTTTGCTTTGACTTTGACATATTATTCGGAAAGACGAAACTGCCCATTCACTTTTCACACAAAATTTGCTGTAAGTGCTATCTGGATGGCTTGCATGACAAATGGCATTTTGGCCATAAAAACGTCAAAATTTTTACACCGACGCACTCGATTATTTTTGTAGAAAACTATATGTATAAGCTTGACCATTAATCGGAGCCGTGCGTGATTGCATTAACACATTAATCAAATGCGGACCATACACCAGTATAGACAGGAAGGGGAAAGTCGGCTATGGATGTTGGAATTTCAGTCTTTCTCGAGCCGAAAAACGACACGTGGTATTAGAATTATAGAAGTTTGCAACAAATAGTCGACCCCAAACCAAATACAATATTTCTACCGGAATAACAACTTTCAGCTGCCAAACCAATTGAAAACCCTTGTTATTTTTTTTTTTGACAGTCACCATATCTTGAAAATAAAGGAAGGATTATTACATATATTAAGATTTGAATTTTAGACTCTACTAAAGTGATTATGCTCAAGTTTGAAAACCCTTGTTATATAGATTCAAAACCAAACTAAATATTTGGTATTAAATGGGATTTTTTGATCTTAAACGTTGGTTCAAATAATTAATTTTTTAGTTCTAAAGTGTTAAAGAGTTTCACAAATTAATTTTTTTTTGAATTTTAGTATTTGCATTCTCTTATCTACAAAATCAGAAACTTTCGTCTATAAAAAAAGTGCTTCTTTTATTGCAAAGTCCATGAATTTCGTGTCCTAAATGATGCAGTGTTGAATATTACAAAGAATACTCCTATGAAATGTAGGGAAAAAAGGGGTTAGACTTGGACCCTTCTGGTGCACGAGTAGCAAAAGTTACCAACTTTTCCTTAATATATATACTCTTCTTTAACTTTATATATTTCATGACTGTGATGTAGGACAACGTTGCCTTTCTATCCGAATTCCCATTCCCATTTTCATCAACGAGTATGCAAACTGTTTAGGAAGATTAAGGAATTAGTGGACAAAGATGATATAACAGATGCGAAATAATCCTACATAAAAGCTTTTGTTGGTGTAAAACTAGCTTTTATATTGCACGTGAGAAGTGGGGGAACCCTACAATGAGTAAAATAATAAAGGTCAAGGCGCCAGTTTCAAAGGTTGTGCGACGGAAACTTTGAGGTAATTAGGTTTTAATCTGACCCAAATCATGAATTCATACAAGATTTTCCTTGGTCCGCCCACATTGAGATATTCTGTTTGAGTGCTGTGTTCACAGTGCAACCATGGCAGATCACCGACTCTAGGAATACAGGGGGGAAATGTTCCATGCATGCATACGGTGAGTAATGAATGAAGTAGGAGTTTGTTTTTGGTATAATTATTTTTAATTTCACAAACGAAATTAAAAGATAATAAATTAAAAATATTTTTAACTTACTTTTTAATGACTTGCAAATCTTGTTAATAAAAATTAAAATTTTATGTTGTAATAGTTTTGTTTGGAAATTCGATCTTTCGATGATTTTAAAAATTAAAAAAAAATTGTCACCAAATTTTTTAAATGTGATTGGTCACTTAAAATATTTATTTTTAAACCAAAATGAATTAAGCTTAATTCAATCGAGTTCAATAACACGTCTAATAACATTAGCAAGCTTTGGAAATTGATCGATGTTGTAGTTTATATTTCGCACAAAATTGAGTGTTTACGATTCATCCGATGGTGTATTTTTTATTTATAATAATATAATTAAATCTATGGTTTTGCGGTAAGCATGGACCAGCTGTTCTTTAATCTCTCTTTCTATTGTCTCCACGGGGTGGTTGATCATGAAACAGCTAGGTTGGTGCAGCTGTCTTGTCGAAATTTCACTCAAAGTCAAATCCGAAATGGCATCAAATGACCATTGAAAATCAAAATCTTATTAAACATCAAATGAAACCTTGAAATTCAGGGATATATGTTTACGGCACTACAACTTTTCCGGTTCTCATCGGGATTTCATTCAATGTTATTGACTTTCATTTACATATAATAATAAATATGATTTTAATATTCTTTTTGCCTTTAATGATATTTGCAATCATTCATTACTAAAGCCTTTTAACATAATTACCCGTGGAATTGCAGTCCCCCATACTGAAAATATTGATAACAAGGTATGAAAAAGATAAGAGTGGAATTAAGTAAAGTAAATGAAGTTTTTAGATTGATTAAGGCAGTAACAAGTATCTTTTAAAAAATAAAAATTAAATACTCAAATTTCGCTTGGCCAACGTCAAACGTTAGTCACGCTGTGTGAGTGGGATAGTCTCACACCTAATGTGATATGAAAACACATCGTGATTTACACAAAAAAATTAAATAAAGCGAGACATGTGCCATTTTAATTCCGTCTGTAAAATTTAAAAACTTCACTGACAATGTATTGGATAATAATCCATTAATTAATGTGCTCAAAACAAATGTAATAATAATCACATATTTTCAAAATGCATTATTATTTAATACATCATCAGTAAAGTTTTTAGACTCCACAATTAAAAATAATCGCAAATATTCCATTTTATTTATTTTTTAATATTGCATTAAAGGTATGTATCTTTTAACTCTACTTGTAGAGTCTAAAAACTTTATTAATAGTATATAATATAATAATCCAAACAACTTGCTATATATTCTGAACTTGAAACTAGATTCAAATGGTTGGTATAATTACTTTTAAAATGTAAAATTTAACCGATCTTGAATTCATATCTTAACATCTCTGATCTCTTCCGCAATCTTTAGACCGACCTCCTCCAATCTTAAACTACTATTTAAGCACGATCATTTAGCTGGCAAGGTGCAAAAGTACATTAATCTTTATTTTCCCTCCACCGATCATTGCTGTCCTAAACTAAAACCCAAAGCCAACCAACCACCCCATTAATGTGTAGCAAAACAGCACCACCCACCACCTCAACGCCTCCAAACAAAAGCCATGCACATGTTCGGACGGTTCCTATAAATGGTTTCTCTTAATGGCCTGAGTTGACTTCAATATTAAGGAATTAAATCGAAGCGTGTGAATGGATTTTCTAGGTAGCATGCGCTGACCTACAAATAAAAAATATTAATTCCATTAGGATATATGCACTGGTTTTATAGTTGTCTTCATCATCCCATGAAATCATTATATATGCACAAAGGCAAGTACAAAGCCAGTTACTCATGCCCATTTGTATGCAGATTGTAACTACACAACTCAAAGTCTTTTTTGCGTCCCAGTTACACTTTGGTTCCATTGAAAGAAGAAAAATATTTGAATCTAACCATTGAGTTATATGGTATATATATATAAATATATATATATATATATTTATATGGTTACAAAGGGAAAAATAAAATAAACTAATTCATTTGGATGTGGTTCTCTGAATAGCTCAAGTTATTTATCCAACGATCACATCTTGGCTTAACTAAAGCATTTGCACAAAAATTTCTTTCTCTGAGCACCTGTAGGCCGCAGGTGCAACTTCATTTCCTGGTAGCAAACTCTCAAACTCTCTTATCTCCAATAATTCCATCAAGCGGAGAGAGTGGTTTTTTTTTTATCTTAATCATAGTATATAAATTGATATTTGTAATATTTCCTATCTTGATAATTTTTTTGGTAATAATTGCAAATTTTATTTGAATTTAATTAATCTCCTTTCTAATTGATCTTGAGACAGTATTCTTCTATATCGACATGGTACATTCATAATTTTACTCCTAATATACTCTCCAAAAAAATCAAACTTTGTGTGACAAAACAAAAAAGAGATCATTGTCAAGAACATGGGATTGATATTATTTGGACTGAAATCTAAACATTATAGAATGTCATAACTCTTTATTAACTGTTCGTCAAGAAGCTCTTGGTAGTTCTTGTATTTTGTTTTTTTTACCTAATTTTAGCAAGCTCTATGCCTTATGCCATGCCATGGGCGCCTTCTTTTTAATTTGTGTGCCACGTTGTGTATGGCAAGCTACCTAATAAGGTCCATCAAGCCTGCACAAAGTAGGAAATGAAAACAAGGGTTAAAATTAAGCAAAGAAAGGGGAGAGATTTTCAAGAAAGAGAGAAAACTAAAAGAAATCTGATAAGATATGGGAAGAAAAATAATCAAGTACTAATTAGTTCCTCCGTAGTAAGGTTAGCTATGGCATCAAATCCATTAGATCTGAAAGGCATCTTTTACTTTATGTAGTGCTTGTCTACAAAATCACTTGAGTGTGAGGTTGAAAAAATTCAATATTTGTCCCCTTGATAAACATGTTAAACAATTTGAAGTTGATATAAATGTATTCATAACTTTATATTACCACAACTTTTGGGTTTTGGTCAATCCCACTTGCAAGACTTTTTGTAGAATTTTAATAAGAAAAATTATCTTACCTATCGCCAATAGATTTTTTAATTTTTATATATGTAAGGGTTTCGTTGTCTCGGTTTATGACGTCATACACGAAAATAAGCAGTGGATTAAAAACAATAAAACCAAAATCATCAGGATCATACAACAAGATTATTTTTAGGATATAATCTAACATTTTTGGAGTGACTCATGTAGGAATGTTCAACTTTTGAATATTACAACCCACAAATAGTTTTGGATTTATCGTTAATTCAAGACTCCTAGCTGAGAGAAGTCCTCTATCGGTATCTACACGAGTAGGACGCAAAACAAAACTTTTGCCTGAGACAAGATATGATCAGAAGCAAAGGGATGAGGAAGAGAATTGTTTTTTGAGAGTGCTAGCTCCAAGAGGCAGAGAGGCTATAAAAATATTCTGTCTAACTTTTAAACTTAATGTTGTTTTTATAGTGCCTCTTAACAAAATCCTAAAAAGGCCTTAGCCTACCTTAGTCTAATTAAATTGAATCTTTTGGGTCTTTTAAAATTACTTAATCCAAATCCAATTAATTATAGAGCATACTCTAATAATATATTACTACAATTTTTGGATTTTTGGTCAATCCCACTTGCAAGACCTTTTTTTGTAAGATTTTATTAAGAAAAATGATCTTATATATGGCTAATAGAATTTTTTAAATTTTATTGAAAGAATTAGCCGGATAACAATTAACACATACCCTTTAAATTATAATAAAATAAAATTAATTGAAAAAAAGACATGTAAAAGTTTCTTAATCCCGCTTAAAAAATTAAAGTAAAAAAATTGAATTCTTTTACTAACACATATTAAATTAAGGACGAATAGGCTATACCTAATGCGGGTATATTTAATGTGTGAGTTTAGAATACATTTTATTGGATATTAAGCCAATATAATTGTGAAAAAAAGGCTAAGGTGAGACTAGTTGAGTAAACTCCATATATCATATATGCGCATTTGGATTCATCAAGAATAGTAATTAATATAACATATGTGATTATCCATTTTATATATCCGATTTTTCTAGGGTTTCCCTTCGTTGTTTTGCTTTTTATTTAATTTGCCTTTATAAGTTATCGATGGCTGCGATATATACTAACTATAAAAGAAAATTCATATTTGAATACAAAAAGTTGTTACCTAAAGTGCCTTTTTTTGTCACCATAAGTGTTATCATGACATTTGAGTCATGTTTTTTTGGGTCCATACATTTGAGGAAGCAATGACTTAAGATCATGTCAATAATCTAATTACCTTTTAAATGAAAATATACGTGAATATGAAACAATCCTTAAAATTATGTAAGGCAGGAGCTTGAGATTTAAATCAATTGGTTTTGGTTCATGCAATCCAATATTTAAGAGGTGATTTTTAATATTAAGATTCAAATTTCATTGTCTATATCTTCTTTCCCTAAGTTGTGGTCTCTTTTGTAAAGGAAAAAAATTGATATAAGGCATAATTATATAATATCTAGGAAAGATTTTTTAAAAAATAAAAAACAAATTAATCAATTATATTTAAATAATGGTCTTGATATTCAAATTAATATTAAAAATATATAAATAATCACTTCATATAAGTATTTTAAAATATTTAGAATTAAATTTAAATAAAAATAAACTTTTATTTATAAAATGATAGTTAAGATTGAATTAAGTCTCGACTTGAAAATATTTAGACTCAACTTGAATCACACTCGATTTTTTGAGCTTGATAGATTATTTGTTCTTGGATGAATCTATGAATATCTTATTTAAACCACTTTGATTTTGAACAATTCAAAAAAAAAAAAACTAGTATCCAAATTTAAATATACTAACAATATATGAAATAATAAATCATTTATATATACTTAAAAAAAACTTTAATCTAAAAGCTTGATTAAAAGTTTAATAAGATATGAAAAAAAAAACCTTTTCAATGACTCTTAGGGAACGTTTGGTTTAAGGAATTTTCAATTCTAGCTATTAATTTTTTTCCATAACAAGATTCTTTTGTTTGATTACCATATTTCCCTTATATTAGTAATATAATATTTCCAACAGTATCAAAAGGAAGAAAAATAAGAGAGAATCACATTACCTCCATCTCTAGATGTATTTTAGAATTCTTGAGGAAAAATATTTTTTTCGATTTTGTCCTCACTTAATTATATTTTTGGATTACATTATCCTTTTTAGTCACTTAAAATTACAAAATAAAAATGATTTATTATTTCACAATCTTACATCTCTCTTACACTGTTGAGTAATATTTCTAGCTCAACCATTAAATATTATTTAAATATTATTTACATGTTAAATAAATAAATAATTACATATTAAAAAATATAAATAAGCAATTTGTATGTTAAATAAATAAATAATTTAAATTTTAAGTGAAATAATATATAATTTACATGTTAAACAAACAAACAGACAATATACATGTTGGATAAATATATATAATTTAAATGTTAAATAAAAAATATACATGTTAAATAAATAATGTTAAATACATAAACAATTATACATGATTTCCTTCTATATTGAAAAGTTCTAATAACAATTATATTTAAATTTGATTTAACATAAATGATAAAAAATTATTTAAGTATAACTTTTTAAATATTATTTACATGTTAAAATAAATAAATTACATATTTAATACTAGATAATTTAATATGTTAAATAAATAAGCAAGTAATTTAAATATAAATTTTTTGTCATGACTTATTCATTTGATACAACTACTAATAGATAAGGGTAATATAGTAAAATATATTATTAGATAATCTTACAGTTCTCCCACCAAATACAAAAATCTTATTTTTCTTCTAATCAAACAAAACACAAGAATTTAACATTCCAAAAATTTCTAGATGTAGAGTAATCAAATTTCCAAAAGTAATTTAATTTTTCGTGAATCAAACACCCCTTGATGTTTTATTACATGCAAATTTGTTTATGAACTTTCATTTTTCTATAAATAAACCTCAAATAATAAATCTCAAATCTTTCAAAGTCTTCTAATTAAGTCCAAATCTGTTAAATAATATTAATTTTTGTTTGTATTGTGCATGTGATAACTCACAAACTATCCATGTCAATTGCCATTTAAGATATCTAAACAATAGTTAGTATCGTTTAAAAAATTCAAATTTAAATGCAGTATTTTGAAAGGTTAAAAATTTATTTACAAAAAATAAAAAATTATTGACTAATTGTATGCAATAAGATAGTGAGAGATTATATTTATTTGTATAAAAGATTGAAGGTATATTAAGTTATTATTCCTTAATCAAATAATCCTATGTGATTATTAAAATCGTTTATAAATCAGTCCAATTAGATCGAATTCAATTTAAACTTTCAAAATCTTATTTAATGTTCAATTGAATCTATCCATTTAAATGATCCCCGTACTACTTGCATAAAAAAAAACCCTTTCTACTTAAAATATTAAAAAACTTATTTTAAATTGATATTTGAAAATAAAAAAAATTTATTAACAAATAATATGTTGGTACTAGTAATAAGAAATATAAAATAATATATTAAGTTAAACTAATTATCCGATGAAAATCGAACTTGAAAACCGTTATCCAAGACTCGATTTAAGTTAGGCCAGACTTGCGGGGCTTGACGGAGTCAGCGGTTGTCGCCACCTTCAATTGAATCTTCTGGGCGCGTAGGTTACGGTTGACAGACTAACGAGGCGGGAATTTACAGATAGTTGGTAACCAAGACGACAAGTAACTCTTTCAAACGATAATCACAGCAGCGCCAAAATTAGCCCACTAATCATTTGCCACGTCACCTCACTTTATTTTTCAACGAAGTTTCAAATTTCTCCAGTCAACGGTCTCAAATATCATCTTACGTCTTTCAATTCTCTTCCGTCTTCCCTGATCATTTCCAATTCTTAAGCCTCCCCGAATCCCAATCTGGGGTTTCTAATTTCCAAAATGTTACTGAAATTAATCTCAGTTGTGTTCCTTTTCATCTCGATTTCCTCGATTTCAGTAGATTCAAGATGCCCCAGAAGCTGTGATGTAGCCTTGGCATCGTACTACGTTTCGAATGAAACAAATGCAACCTTGACCTTCATATCCGAAGTTCTTCAGTCGAGCCGTGTACCTTTTTCGACAACTAATTTCAGCACAATCCTCAGCTACAACGAACAAGTTCGGAACATAGACAGCATCGAAGCTTTTACTAGAATCAACGTTCCTTTCCCTTGCGATTGCATCAATGACACATTTCTCGGCCACGTGTTCAGCTACTCAGTTAGTTCGGGGGACACTTACGAAAAAATCGCCTCCGAATATTATTCGAATTTGACGACGGTTGAATCGTTGCAGCATATTAATACCTTTCCGGCCTCGAATGTGCCGGATTCTGCGACGGTTAATGTGTTGGTTAATTGTTCGTGTGGGGTTGCTGCAGTCTCGAAGGATTACGGGTTGTTTATTAGTTACCCGCTCCGACCCGGGGAGACTTTGACTTCTGTGTTGAATGAGACGAATCTGTCATCGAATTTTTCGGAGTTGGTGCAGGAGTACAACCCCGGGGCAAATTTCAGTGCAGGAACTGGCTTGGTGTATATTCCGGGCAGAGGTGATTTCCTTAACATTTTTGTTTTATTTTTGTGTTTTGATAATTTATAGCTAAGTGAAAATGGGATAATTGTGTTGTGGGATTGTATTGTTAATTCGAGGAAGACATGATTTCTTTAGTATTTTTGTTTGATTATATGTTTTGTTAATTTCATAGGTAATTAAGAATTACATCATCTTATGAACCAAGCGTGTGGCATTGTGGTTCTATACCTAAGTGTCATGAATAACTGTTAATTTGCCTTACTGAAGGATTTTCCTTTTTATTTGCAGATGCTAACGGTAGTTTTCCACCACTCAATTCAAGGTAACTAATACAACTGTAAACTTTAAAAATAGTTCAGTATATTATTACCATTTGTTTCACCTTTGAATCCCTAAATTTTCTAAATGGTTTTTCTTCTTTCTCTCTGTTTTGCAGCACAAATGGTTTGTCCTTCTTTGCATGTAGCTTTTATGATGATTATGATGTTGCGATGCTGATTGACTGGAGATTTGTGTACTATGAGTTTATATCTTGCCTTTATATAAGCAGGAGTTTCAGGTGGATTTATCGCTGGGATAGCTGTAGCAGCCATAGTGGTATTGCTGTTGCTGGCATTGGGTCTATATGTTGGATTTTTCCGAAAGAAGAAGGCAAAGGGAGCAACATTGCTTTTCACAGCCTCCCATGATTTATCAGCTCAAGCTGAGAATGGTAACCCCCCTGCTTCTCTGTACTCTTTCCATTTTTATTTGTTTGTAATAGTTTAGGGAAGTAGAGATTGGTTCACAAATTTAGTGCTTTTTACAAGTGTTTTTAGACTGTGTTACCAGTTGAATCTCTGAAAACCTAGTTCAAACTAGATCATTAATTACCAAAAACACTGGCTATACTGACCCTTTATTGCATAATGTAGAGCAAAAGAACATGCTTTCAGTATTCTTGAATAAATGCCTGGGCTATAATCTGTACTGTTCCTGAATAAATGCTTCAACATTACATCTATACCTTTATTTTATCTATTTGTTAGTTTTTATAATAAAATCACTATACTATGCTAGTAAATCATTATTACAATTATCTCAATGGCTGATTGGTCCCTGCTCTTTCTTTCTTTTGTTGGTGGGATCTGATTAGATTTTGGAAGTAAAGAAGCAGAATCAACAGTGGCTGCAGCTGCTTCTCCAGGCCTTATTGGTGTTACTGTAGATAAATCTGTTGAGTTCACATATGAAGAACTTGCCCAGGCGACTGATAATTTCAGTATGGCTAACAAGATTGGTGAAGGTGGCTTTGGGGCTGTTTACTATGCAAATCTAAGAGGAGAGGTTTGTACTTGCATACTTTCTTGTTTTTATTATTCAACTATAGAAGAAAATTTTGTATTTGGTGCTTCTGATTACTTTACTCAATTAATTTATTAGCTCTACTTCTTGACTAAGTTTCAGAGACGGGCTCACATCTGGCATGTTAATGTAAAACAACTAGGTTGTCCACCTGCACCATGTGTCTAGGGAGAAAAACTGTAATTGGAGAAGAGACACTTAGATTTGTTGCTAATTATATTCAGGAAAAGAAAACACCTTTTCTAGTCATATTTTAGAGTTTAAGAACGTCAAAATTCAGAATGTCACTTACTTTAGTGGACTTTCATTTCCCTTCCTAATTTGGTTGCACTTTTGGAACTTACTTTTATGTGGATAATTGGATATGGAGCTCAAGTCTGATAAGTAGAGTTGAGTGCCTAAACTAGATGTGGAAAATGCATAAAAGATTTATATATGTAACAGAAGAATGGCTCTCTTAACCTTAGGTTTTTGCCTGAGTTACAGGTAAAGTAATGGTTAGATACATTAATATGTTGTGTCATATATTCAGAGAAAACATAAATTTGCTGTCTCTTGCATTTAAAAAGAAAAAAAAATTACTATACACGCATGCATTCTTTTGACTTAGCAGTTTGAACTGTTTAATGCTTTTATGGCTAAATGAGTAAATATTGCTGTATCAATGAATCATTGCCATCTCATATTGGTTCCATATGTCACTTGTATGTTTATCACTGATTGTGCAGGAAGCTGCAATCAAGAAGATGGATATGCAGGCATCCAAAGAATTTCTGGCTGAATTAAAGGTTTTGACACATGTTCATCACCTGAACTTGGTAATTCACATTCTCTTTCTCATACTTGGAAAGGTGTATTGAGTGCAATTGTGTCGGTTCTGTGAGTTAATGGCAAATTGAAATTGGTAAAGAGTGATATATCTTTGAGTAATTGTTTGGCATTAACTTAAAAACATTTCTTAAATGTTGTGTCTATCTGTAAATCTGGACAACATTTTCTTGATATCCGGGCGCACCACTATTGGCCAAAAGCCTAAGGCCAAGTTTATGTTCACTGTAGGACAGTGAGTCAGGGGAATGGTCTATATCCATCTACGGTACAGTCTTTCATTTATAACTTTAAGTAATCCTTGCTTTACCTTAATGTAAGTGTAAGCAACACAACACAGATATTTGAATGCAGTTCAAGGTATCTTGCTGAATTACATTCTCAGTGAGTCGACTATACCCCTTGATTGCAGCTGTGGTAATGCACAAGTAATAATGTTGTTTAGATTTTCTCAATCACTGTAACTGAATTCAGTGGCCTTCTTTTTTAATTAATTAGTTTTTCTTCTTTCATAAACGTCCTTTTCCCCTTATGACTTTCTATATTTCTTATTTTGTTATTCATCTTCAAAGTGAATGTTAATATGGATGTTCAATGCAGGTGCGCTTAATTGGATATTGTGTTGAAGGCTCCCTTTTCCTAGTTTACGAGTACATTGAGAATGGCAATCTAAGTCAGCATTTGCGCGGCTCAAGTGAGATTTCTTATGTAGAAATCACTGCTAATCGTATTGACTCAGATCAGCACTAACGCATTTCGTTGTTTTTTTCCAGGCAGGGAACCACTTCCTTGGTCTACTCGACTGCAAATTGCCCTGGACTCAGCCAGAGGTCTTGAATATATCCATGAACATACTGTCCCTGTTTACATTCACCGTGACATTAAATCAGCTAATATATTGATAGACAAAAACTTCCGAGCAAAGGTTATTTTTCCTGGTCTCTCAACCGGTGGACTGTTGAAAGCTTCTTGTCATCCTTGCACTGAATCATTTTTAACATATAATGCAATGCAGGTTGCTGATTTTGGATTAACAAAACTGACAGAAGCTGGAGGTGCATTGCTACTCACACGTCTTGTTGGGACATTTGGATACATGCCTCCAGAGTAAGATTATTTTCGTACTTACTAATTCGAAGCAATTTGCAACTCATTAACTATTGTTGTCAAGAACCATGCATAAGTTCAACAATTGGTTTGCCTGTCTCCCAGTCAGTAGATTTATGACCAAAGTCGCCAATGATCTCATAGACTAAATAAATAGACACAGACAAACTTCTGAAGGTTGAACAGTTCTCACAAACATCATTGTCATTAAAGCCTATAAATTTGACAAGATTATCACTTTAAGTTTGTGGATATTCCACCTAGGAGTTTTCACATCCGACTAAAAGTTGGTGTTCATGTAAAAATGGACTAACTGTATTCATACTTGTGTGCAGATATGCTCAGTTTGGTGATGTTTCTCCTAAAGTAGATGTATATGCCTTTGGCGTCGTGCTCTATGAGCTTATTTCTGCTAAAGAAGCTCTTGTCAAAGCAAAAGACTCTGTTGCTGAAACGAAGGGTCTTGTTGCTACGGTAAATATTCTCTCAGTCCTTCTCTCTACTCCAATTATTCGAAAGTTGAGGCATATGGGCTAAGTTATTAGAAAGACATGTTTTTAACAAAATTGGAATGTGATTTTGTCAGAGCAGGCAAAATCAAAATACTCACCCATACTTCGAACATCAACTCAACACTGAAAGTTTAAAATTCGAGCTTATTGTGAGTTTTGTCGGTATCTAATGAGTGTTACTAAATCTTCTCAAGCCAAAAGCTAATTAGGCTTTCTCAAATCTTTAAAGCTGATTTAAGAGGTGAAGTTTTACTCACACTTATAATCACAAGTTCAACTTTTTCCATACCGACGTGATAGCCCAACAGTCTGAAAACTACTCATTAGAGCCTAAGCAGAAAGCACCCATGCCGCCATGAGCATAATCTAATAACTGTTTTTCTCCTTCTGCAGTTTGAGGATGCTCTTAATGAGCCTGATCCCAAACCAGAGCTCTGCAAACTCGTTGACCCGAGGCTTGGAGATAATTACCCACTTGACTCTGTGTTCAAGGTGAGACTGCTAGTTCCTGGGAAACAATAAGCTAGGATTTTCTTTTCAGGATTTCAGTTTGATAAAGCTATGGTGGCTGTGTGTTGATCGCAGATCGGTCTGCTTGCCAAAGCGTGTACGCAAGAAGACCCTCAGCTACGACCAAGTATGAGGTCCGTAGTGGTGGCCCTAACGACCCTTTCATCCTCAACAGAGGATTGGGATGTCGGTTTTTTCTATGACAATCAAGCTCTTGTCAACCTGTTGTCAGGACGGTAGAGAGCACGCGCTTGAAAGGCCTTTTTGCTCTGAATAACGAGTTATTTCCAGATAATTGTACTTTGTACATCTGGTCACTGAGATTACTTCTCTATACCTCAGTTAAATTATTTTAAAAAAACCGAAAATTAAATTTTTACTCTTTTACAATTTAATATTAAAATTTATCATTATATTTTTTTATATTATATTTCAAAATTCAATAGAATTTTGAATATAAACTTGTATGTGTAATTATCTATAAAATTTATTATTATGTGTAATTTACCTTCATAATTTATAGTACTACTTAAAGTGATATTTTAAAAAAAAATTAAGATTAAAGATTCTAATTTGAATTTTTTTACATGAGTTTCTTATAATTCTCTGATTTTTTTGCTGAAATTCTGCTAATGCAGATAGAACGTTGTATAAATATGGACTCTTATTCAACTTTACAATGTAAAAGTCTTATGCATTGTTGCCTTTTTTATACTCTAAATAAGTACATTGTTTTCATTAATTTTAGACTCTAAAGTGAGAATAAATTAAAAAAGTCATAAATAAATAATACATTAAATATTCATTCATTTTTAATACAATGGAAATTTTAAATTATTTTAGTAAATTAAGAGATTATCAAATGTTCATTAATTAATTTTTTATTTTTATAATATACTAAAAGTATGCACCATTTTATTAATTTAACAGATTTACTTATGATACATGCAATAACTTTTCAAAATAAATAGCGTATTTGAAAGATTTTCGGATATATAAATCCATAAACTAATACATGTATTGGTATTTTCAAGTCCACGCAAAAGGGCCCAACAACCGAAACCCTAAAATCCATCCTTAGCGCTTTCTCTTATCAAGCTTTTCACTCCGCAGCTTCAACATCCTTCGCGCCGTATCCCCTCGCTACTGCAAACATGGTAAATCTGTCTCCCTACTTTCCACTTGTACTTCACGGTAGACATTCGCAGCTATTCGTTTCACGTAATCTTCAGGCTTTGTTCGTATATTTGTTCATATGTTTAACCGGTACAATCTGATTTGGGCTGTTGTTATTTGTGTGATTTTAGGTTCTCCAAAACGACATTGATTTGTTGAATCCTCCGGCTGAGCTTGAGAAGAAGAAGCACAAGCTCAAGCGTCTCGTTCAGTCTCCCAATTCCTTCTTCATGGTAATACTAATATATATAGTATTTACCTTTCTTTCTTTGCTTTCGTATCATGATTTGTTGTACGTGGTAGATTAACTTGGGTTTTTTTTTTTTTGCTTTGCTCGCTTTCAAAGGACGTTAAATGTCAAGGCTGCTTCAATATGTAAGTTTCCATTGGATTTCAGATTTATGGTTTTAAATAGTATTGGTTATGGGATAATTCTTTTCTAATTTCTGGTTTTTTTTGGCAGAACGACAGTATTTAGCCACTCTCAAACTGTGGTGGTGTGTGGTAACTGCCAGACAGTTCTATGCCAGCCCACTGGTGGTCGAGCTAGACTGACCGAAGGATGCTCTTTCAGGAAAAAGGGTGACTGAATCTGATGGCTACGATTGGAAGAATAGTTTTGTATATTCCATTCTACCATCCTTTTGATGTGTTAAAATGTCTTAATTTTGGTAGCAATGTGAAGGATTTACTATTTAGAAATGTATCTATTATTGCTCTTAATGTAGTTCATGGTTTTCTCATCAATGAACTGTTTTGAGTTGCCTTTGATTGGCTTCGGATCTTGATATTAATATAACTATCTTTGCATACTCCGGTTAGAATTTGCTTAAAGTAGTTATAGCTGCATGCTTCAACTCGTTTTAACTATGAATCTCTTAATCTTTACACGTACAATGTAAATATCACATGTGTCATTAAAGTAATAATGCTCTTAAGGCCAATGCTAAGACCACAATGAAAATAAACAGAAAGAGTAAATACAAGAGCGGAGTGTAAGAAGTAAGAACATTACAAAAATAGGAAAGTGATTATAAAATTTAACTATTAGATTAGTAAGTTTTTCATTTTCATTTTTTTTCATCCTTTTAACCTAAAAAAATGAGAAAAGAAGCAGAAATCTCTCTTCCAAAGACACTCAATAGCGCATGCACAATGAGCAATAAAGTTGCATCCATGCTTTACGCACTCGACGCTAAGATCTTCACAGGGTTTACCACATTCAACACATTCGGGGTAGTCATGGATCTTCTGGACGAAAGTGAGAGGATGTGGATGACAATTCTTGTCTGTGAAATTATTCCCTGGCTTGATAAATGCGTATTTTCCAAGAACGCATTTGGGATGCACAGTAGTATCACAAACTTCACAATGATAAAACCAATACTTTGGATCTCTTTTTTCTTCACAGATTTCACAATATTGATGTAGTGGATAGTCATTGTCATCTCCATAAACAAGTCTCAAAGAATGTTTATCACACTTGTACCAAACGACCTGTGGCAATGAAGCACACCTCGCATCCAGAGCAAAATTGTAGTCCTTGCTTCTGAATATGACAGCTTTTTTACTACCACAAGCACTACACTGACCTTCTTGTTTTGGATTAAAGAAAAGCTGATGGGTTTCATCTGGTGGATATCTAAAACTTTGAGACAGTGCCAAACATCGAAGGCAGAAGCAAACATCATCATCATTTTCAAAAATGTAGGAGAAGCCACTACAAATATATTCGCAGCTTGCACATCTAAAAATACTATTTGTGTGGAGAGTGAGAGGAATTACAAAAAGCTGTGGCAGTTTCTTCTTTGATAATTCAGCACAGTCTTTGTGGAGAAAGAAATCACACCGTGAACAATAGTAAAATGAGGATAAGATGGGTAGCACGCGTCCATCGCAATGTTTATTATCCACAATCTCATTGCTGAATGTCAAGTTGTGCCCATGACTAATATGTTCCATCTCTGCAGCTATTTCATCCTCGCCAATCTTGATCTCCTTAATAACACGTGTGATGCAATCCATAGAGTTACCATAAAACGATGTTATCTTTCTAGTGAATTCCTCAACTTTATCTTGATTTTCTAATTCCAACATGCCATACAATCCCCTATTCTCTACGCCACAATTGACATGGATAATAAAATTGCAATCTGGCTTGGAGCAATAATAACTCCCATGCTCCAAGTTCACCTTTTGGTGACAGAGTCTACAGTCCCAACTTTTAGAATCTTGCGGATGAAGGGGAAGGAAAAAGTTGCGGTAAATTGGATGGCGATGTAGACCGATTCCAATGATGCATGGCAATGAAATGCATTTTTTATGAACTTGGAGGCTTCATGTAGAACATATATAGGAAACGTCATTCCCCTGGGTGCCGCATGCATCACAAGTGAGTGAGATTGGTCTAAATAGCGGAGTGAATGGGTGTTCGTGATGATTGTCTTCAATAATGGGTGGTGGCCAATCACATTTGTTGTGAATGTCAACATTGCAAAGAGAACAACGATAAAAATATCCATCGTATTCCCTTTCGCATAGGCTGCAATCACGCCAGTTCTCCTCAAAGTCAAGAATAAGCGGGTGTTTTCGGTGATAAGGGTGAGTAATTTCAATGGGTAGTTCAACACATTTTTTATCGAAGAAACTTTTACAATCAAAACAAGTGTATGAAGCATCAATTAATGTGTTTGAACAACCGTGGCAGTGAAAGCTTTGAAGATGGTTATTGCCATTTTCAATGAGAATCAAAGGATGTTGGTGGGCAACGTGGAGGGTCTGAATAAAGTTTCCAGCGGTGTCGCGAGGAAGCAAAGCACAATTCAGGTCAAGGTTAATTTCACAAGAAGAACAATGATAGACAAATCGCTTACCCTTTTTCCGGCACAAATCGCACCTTTTCCCTTCATCATTCGGTGATGGCGGTAGAAGAATAAGAGGGTGGCGGCGATGAAAAGGATGGTCAATCTCCATGGGTGCCTCTGCACATATCTTATGGAGGTAAAACCCACAGTCTGCACAGCTAAAGCATGGACCCGACACCTCTCCCTCACACCCTGAGCAGTGGAAAGTGCCCTCACTTTGATTGCTTTTGTCTTGGTGGAACACCAGTGGATGTGGATGGCTCATATGTTGAAGCGCCATCTTGTTTTTCCCTTTGCCTTTGGATCTAGTAAATAGTAATGACTCTCTCTTATCTCACAATTTCAGCAAGTCTATGTCAGACTCTGATGAGATCAAATTCAAAGCTAGAATGGCTTGGGATTTAATAACACCAAAACCCTGATATTTATTATTGAGAATGACAAGAACATATGCATTTCTTGTGTAAGAAAGAAAAGAATATATGCATCTCTTGCCAAAAGAAAGGTATATGCACATCTGTAACATGATCATCAATTTTAGCATTACAAAGTTACGTTTGATTAGGTGGCTGGTTTGGCTTGTGAGAGACAGAGTAAATTAAAGAAAAAAATCACTAATTAATTTTAATTCGACAAAATTTTGAGATTTATTAAATTAATTACATTGGATCACAACAAATTGTCGCTCTGAATATATGCATTTCTTCTATAAGAAAGAACAGAATATATGCATTTCTTACATAAAAAATTAGCATATATGCGTTGCTTCTATAACAGAGAAAAGCCCATATGCATCACTTGCTAAAAGAAAAGGTATTTTGATGTCCTCATAAAAAAAAATGGCATTTGCATGTGAAATCAGCATATAAGGTGGCTGGTTGGGTTGTCAGAGCCATAGGATTAGAGAAGAAAATCACTAACAAATTTTAACTTTGAATAAATACATGCTTTTCTTCTATAAGAAAGAAAAGAATATATGCATTTCTTTCTAAAAGAAAGTTATGTGCATGTGTGTGACATGATCATCAATAATTTATAATTAAAAATTACATGGTAAAAGAATTAGTGCCGTAAACATTAGAAATCATCAAAATGGACCAAACTTGTTTCAAAAGAAAAGAAAAATTGTCATGAACTAAAAAGAATGAAAGCCTTTTAAGTCACAATGCACTTTACTTATCATTCGTCCTAATAGTTCAATTGATAATATTATCTCTCTCGATATAATTGTTTTTTGATTTGAGATTACGGTAACTAATTTTTATATGCTATCCTAGGTGTGACTGTGGCTGATTATATGATCTACAGCTTCTGGAGATTGAGGTTTGTATCTTAAGAGAATAAAGCTACTAATTGATTAGAATGCAACATTATTCTAGTTTCAATTCACACACCATTGCAGCATGATAAACTGGAGTTGCAAAATTTATTTGGCCATAATAATACCCTAATTCTTTTTTGAACTCTGTTTTTGTATGAAACTTATTTCTGTTTGATAAGAATCATAAAGAAAAAACTCCACGTGTAGATTGATTTTGTGATTTTTTCCAGCTGAAGTTGCATCAGAATTGCTATACGCCATTACTAACACCAGCTGCTTCTGCTTTTCCTACTATATATATGTCCTAAGCCACTTTGTTCATATTATTATAGAGACAGTGCATTTTGTGCATTTTATATTATTCCATTGGACTCAGTGACTTATTGTTAGCGGAAGAGCTTGATGAGTGAGCATGAGATGTTTGATTTTTAAGAAAACTTGTTGATCATAACAAATTTTCACTCTGAATATATGCTTTTCTTCTATAAGAATGAAAAAAAAAATATATGCATTTCTTATTTAAGAAATTAAGAAAAGCATATACATATATATGGATTACTTCCATGACAAAGAAAAGAATATATGCATTTCTTTCTAAAAGAGGGTATGTGCATGTGTAATTAACATGACATGATCACCATTTTAGCATTAAAACTTACATTTGAGGTGGCAGGTTTAGGTTGTCAGAGCCATAGGAAATTAGAGAAGGAAATCATTAACAAATTAATTTTAACTTGGAAAACTTTTGAGATTTATAAGATCACATTGGCCATGAGTACAAATTTTCACTTTGAATATATGCATTTCTTCTATAAGAAACAAAAGAATATATACACTTCTTATGTAAGAAAGAAAATATATATATGCATTTCTTGCTTTATAAAAAGGTATGTGCATGTGTGACATGCATGACCATCAAATTTAGCATAAAAAGTTACATGCTAAAAGAATTAATATTAAAAACAGTAGAAATCATCAAAATGGCCCAAGCTTATTTCAAAAGGAAAAAAAAATTGTCACGATTCAAAACTACAAAGAATGAAAGCATTTTAAGTCACAATTTGCTTTATCAACCATTAACTAATTTAATTTGTAACGTCGTCTCCATCTAGGCAAGTGATTCTCAATGTAAGATGATTATGGGTAATATATTTTATTGCTATCCCGTAAGAGAAATAATTAGCAAATGACGAAAAATCTTTCATTGAAATTGATTGATTCTCTTTTTCAAAAATTTATTTTTTAAATCATTAATCAATGAAATATAAGAATATTGAAATTAATATAAAAACATTATTCTGTATTTTTTTTATCTTTGCTATTTCACTTTTTTTTTTTAGAATAATCTTGACTATTTTACATAAATTCAAACATTTTTGCTTTAAAAAAAATCAATTGTTATTATAATGTGAAAAGTTTTTCAATATGAATTGAATATGGGAGGATTGATTTTCAAATTATTAATCAATGTAATATGAAAAATAAAATAAAATAAAATTAAAGGGCAACAGCATCTGACAAGTACTATTGGAGCTGAAACAAACTACTGAAATTATGCAGTATTGCGTTGCGTTAAATCATACAAGATGGAAAAGCATGTAAGGTTGAACTCAGTTAATAAATATTGCACTTAAAAGTAAGTATATAGAACGGAATCTAGCCATAGGTGTTACAACCATGCGGTATTCAAAGAGAAATGATTAATTGGCCTTATGAATTCTCTCGGATCAAAACTAGATAAAGAGTTGAAACTCTTTTGGCTATTATTATTAACTAAAATTGCTTGGAACACTTTTAACTTATGAAATTTGATTGGATAGAAATGGACAGACTGGTAGCAGTGCAACCATCTTGCAGTTTATTAAAGATAATTCTGTTAATTAATCCATATCTATTTAGTAATTGAAATCTTAATAAATCGATATTTAATTGACTCATTTCATCTTTCCTTTTCTTATGACTTAATTCTTTATGGCAAACTTCAGCTTTTTGGATGAATAAAACTACATTCCTTTATTCAAAAAAATAATAAAAGATTAAATTTAATATAATAATATTTTGTATTTTTTCACCTCTTTAAATTTTACTTAAATTCAAATTATATTAGCAAATGAAAAAGTTTTTCAAAATAAATCGAATGTGAAAAGGTTAAAATTAATATGACAATATCTCATGAATGATTTTCGTCTATACGAAAGCGCTTGAGAAGAAGAAGCACAAGCCCGATTAGCGTGATCTTTCAGGAAGAAAGGTGACAAAATCTGATAGGCTTAGCTACCACTGGAAGAAGAGTTTTGATTCATTCTGCTATCCTTCTCATGGGTTAAAATGTCTTAATTTTGGTAGCAATGTCAAGGATTTCGTAGTTACAAATATATCTA
This sequence comes from Heritiera littoralis, assembly GCA_031772115.1. Taxonomy (NCBI): domain Eukaryota; kingdom Viridiplantae; phylum Streptophyta; class Magnoliopsida; order Malvales; family Malvaceae; genus Heritiera; species Heritiera littoralis. Next base: position 1,266,146 of record JAPDPK010000059.1, on the reverse strand, counting down.
TTATTGTTCTTAATGTAGCGCATGGTTTTCGTTTCAGTGAAGTGTTTTGAGTTGCCTTTGATCGGCTTCGGATCTTGATATGAATAAAACAATCGTTTTATTGCGTTTTGAGATGCCATTGAAGCTCAGCTCAAGTTCTACTGTTTCCCGATCTTAGCTTTCCGGTTCTCAAGTCATTTTATTGCGTTTTTTTTTTTATTCTTCAATTGAATTTTTAGGTAATTTTTTAAGGGCCAATGCTAAGACAACAGCAAAAATAAAAAAGAGTAAAACAAGGAAAATGCCATGGACAATTACTTTAACAGTCATTTTAACACTGTTACTCTTATTGGATCACATCACTTCCTAATTTTACATAAAAATATATTATCCATGTAAGAAGTAAAAAGCTAGAAATTACTTTTCAAGTAATCTGTAATGGCGGGTAATAGGTCTTTACGTAAAAATAAAAATTGATTTGGCTCAATAAAAATGAGAGTGTTAAAAATGATTGTCCTTGAATTTCCTAGCAAAACAAAAGGAAGTTAAGAACATTACCAGGTAGAGAGGCAATCTGTTTTTACACACTGTTTCACTAATAAAGAGCTTTAATGTTACATCACAGAGTATTTAATCCACCGCTTTAGTATAGGCTAATGCGTTTTCCATAAACCAATCCCTTTCACTATAACTATCATTACCACAATCAATATTTGGATGAACATAGTTGCATCCATCCACTTCACACTCAAGGATTAGATCTTCGCAAGGCTTACCACATTCAACACATTGGGGTGGTGCCAAGAGGCCTTTGCTTGGTGGCATAAAGGTTCTTAGACTTTAAGATATTAAGTTCGAGTTTCACTAAGTGTAAATTTAAGTTGATTTGTTTGTTATTTGTTTAGTTTGTTATTATTATTTGTAAATTTAAGTTGATTTATTTGTTATTTGTTTAGTTTGTTATTATTATTTGTATTTACCAATTTATTGAGTTATTAGTTTTGTGATTATAATTTTGAATAAGAACGTATTACTAAAAAAAACACTTTGGGGGTAGTTATAGATCTTTTGGACCAAAGTGAGAGGATGTTGATGATTCTTGTATGTGTATTTACTTTCAGGCTTGATAAATGGATAATTTCCAAAAACACATTCAGGATGCACAGTAGTATCGCAAACTTCACAATGATAAAACCAATGCTTTGGATCTCTTCTTTCTTCATAGATGTCACAATAATGATGTAGTTGATTGTCATTGTCGTCTCCGTAAGCATGTCTCAAGGAATGTTGATCACACTTGCGCCAAGCAGAGTGTGGCAATGTAACACACCTCACATCCAAAGCAAAATCGCAATCCTTGCAAAATTACACTCATTTATAAAAATTAAATCGATGTTATCTCTTTTGAATAAAAAAAATCTGATTTCCTATTCCTGACATAGGCTTTTAGTGGCTTTGAAAATTCAAGAATATTTTGGCTGTCAAAGAAAATGTTTATAAGCTAAACCTCAAATCAAGAATGTCTTCACCAACACCAAGTCCAGCTAAGACCACAACAAAAATAATTTTATTGCGTTTTTTTTTTAATTCTTCAATTGAACATTTAAGTAATTCTTTAAAGGCCGATGCTAAGACCACAACAAAAATAAACAAAAAAAACATAAAACAAAACAAAGGAAGGTAAGAACATTAAAACCAAGCAGAGAAACACTGTTTTTCCCGACCAAGTTTCTCTAATAAAGAGGTTTAATAATACATCACAAGCAATATTTATTCCATCACTTTAGTTTAGACTAAAGCTTCTTTCATACCTACTCTTCACTATCACTATCACTATCACTATCGCTATCACTACTGTAATCACTATCACTACCCCTGTAATCAGACGGTTTTATGCATTTCCAATGAACAACATAGTTGCATCCATGCTCTGCACACTCAAGGCTTAGATCTACGCAGGGCTTACCACATTTAACACATTGAGGGTAGTCATAGATCTTCTGGACGAAAGTAAGAGGATGTGGATGATCCCGATGCGTGCAATTACTTCCTGGCTTGATAAATGAGTATCTTCCAAGAAGACACTTGGGATGCACTGCAGTATCACAGACTTCACAATGATAAAACCAACGCTTTGGATCTCTTTCTTCTTCACAGATGTCACAATAATGATGTAGTGGATAGTCATTTCCATCTCCATAAGCAAGTCCCAAAGAATGCTCATCACACTTATGCCAAACAGTGTGTGGCAATGTAAGACACCTCACATCCAAAGCAAAATTGCAATCCGTGCATCTGAAGAAGACACCTTTCTTGTCACTACCACAAGCACTACAATGGCCTTGATACTTTTTATCAAAGAAAAGGTGATGTGCTTCATGTTCTTGATATGTAAGACTGTGAGAAAGTGTGGCACATCGAAGGCAGAGGGCAACATCAACATCATTCGATTTGTAGGAGAAACCACTAAAATGATATTGACAGCTCTGGCATTCAAAAATACTGTTTGTGTAAAGAGTGAAGGGATTTTTATCAAACCATAGAAGTTTCTCCCTTGGCAATTCAGCACAAGCTTTGTGGAGAAAGAAATCACACTGTGCACAACAGTAAAATGAGGATGAGAATGAGATGGGTAGCACACATCCATTGCAATGTTTGTTATCCACAATCTCGTTGCTAAATATCAAGTTGTGCCCATGACTAATATGTTTTATCTCTGCAGCTATTACATCCCCTTCAACGTTGATCTCCTTAATAACACATGTGATGCAATCCTTGGATTTATTATACAATGCTATCCATCTATTGTATTCCTCAACTTCATCTTGATTTTTTAGTTCAATTACGTCATACAATCTTCTATTCTTCATGGCACAATTGACATGGATAACAAAATCGCAATCTGGCTGAGAACAAAAATAACTCCCATACTCCAAGTTCACTTTTTGATAACAGATTCTGCAGTCCCAAGTTTTAGAATCATGTTGACCAAAGCGAAGGAAAAAGATGTGGTAAATGGGATGGTGATGTAGATTGATTCTAATGATGCATGGCAACAAAATGCATTTCGTATGAACTTGGAGGTTACATGTAGAACATATATAGAAAACATTATTCCCCTGGGTACCACATGCATCACAAGTGAACAAATTTGGTCTAAATTGCAGAGTGAATGGGTGTTCATGATGATTTTTATCTTCAATAATGGACGGTGGCCAAGCACAGTTGTTGTGAATGTGAACACTGCAAAGAGAACAACAATAAAAAAGTCCCCGATGTTCCCTTTCGCATAGGTTGCAATAACGCAATTCACTCGCAAACTCAAGAGTAAGCCGATGTTTTCGGTGGTAAGGGTGATCAATTTCAAGTGGCAATTCAACACATTTTTTATAAAAAGAAATTTTACAATCAAAACAGACGTAGGAAGTATCAACTAATGTGCTTGTTGGACAACCGAAGCAAGCACAAAATTTAAGATGGTTATTACCATTTGCAATGAGAATCAAAGGATGTTGGTGGACAACATGGAGGGTCTCTATAAAGTTTCCATTGGTGTCACGTGGAAGCAAACCACAATTGATGTCAAGGTAAAATTCACAAGAAGAACAACCATAAAAGAATCCCTTACCCTTATTTCCGCAAAGTTTGCAATAAACTGTTCGTTCTTCATCATCCGCTGATAGCAGACGAAGAATAAGCCGGTGGTCGCGATGAAAAGGATGATCAATCTCCACGGGTACCTCTGCACATTTCTTATGAAGGGAAAACTCACACTCTACACAGCTAAAGCAAGGACCCGACACCTCTTCCTCACACCCTGAGCAGTAGAAAGTGTACTCACTTTGATCACTTCTTACTCCGTGGGGCACCAGTGGGTGTGGATGCTTAATTAAATGTTGAAGCTCCATCTCCCTTTTCTCTTTGCCTCTGAATCTAGTCAACTGTTTTGACTTTCGCCGATCTAGCAATTCCAGACTTGGGATGACTGAAAGTTACAAAGACTTTGGATTTGTGTACTGACCTGAGCTCCCATATTACTCTACTTTTTGGAAAGCCATCAACATTATCTCTTTCTTTTCCTTAATCTTTTTTTTTTAAAGTCTGATTCGTCTTTTCTAAAATAGGCTTTTAATCCCTTTGGAAATTGTCAAAAGAAAATGATTATAAATCTTAACCCAGTAAATCATATTTTATTTTATACGGGATATGATAATACAATAGAGAAATAATATAAAAATATGACAATAATTATATATTTGAGAAAAAAACTAAAAAAAATTTGATTCGATGTTTTACACATTTTTGACAACGCAGATTAAGTTTATAAGAAGAGTTTTCGGATTCGACTTTCACTATATACATCTTTGAGGAGGGGTGAAGAGCTTTAACTGTAACTAAATCCCGAACAGAATTATACTCAGACTGTTAAAACGATAAAAATACTTGTGATTTACATAAAAAAATAATTTTTATATTTTATATTATTTTACACGAAATAAATATGAGACATATAAACAAATTATTATACCCCTATATATAATTAAAAAATCAACATTTAAGTTAGTTCTTGGGCTTTTAAAAGCTTAGTTAAATTTGGATCATTAAATTAGGACTTTATGAAGCCTTAATCTAGAAACCCTGAACCAAACTTTAAAAAACTCAAAACTGTTGTCCGAAGGCAGCCCATCTCTTCCGTAGAAAGGCCCAGACCTTTCTGGAACTGAGAAACCAAAAACCAAACCGTCTTCCGCTTGCCCGAATGTCTTGACCAACACGAAGTCCGACTCTGCAGCCCCTTTTATTAATTCAACATCCCAAATTTCCAACAATCTCAAAATTTTCGATCGAACTGTCAAGGATTAAAGGAATTTCAGTTTCAGAGTTATGGATTTTGAGCTAAGGAGAGCGAGGGAGAAGCTTGATAAAGAACAGAGGGAGAGGAAAGAAAGAGCCAAGTTGAAATTGGAGAAAGAGCGGAAAGCAAGAGAAGAGGCTAAGAAACAGCGAGATGCCATTGAAGCTGCTCAAAGATCTAGAAGGCTTGACGCCATTGAAGCTCAGCTCAAGTTACTACTGTTTCCCGATCTGAGCTTTTCGGTTCTCAAATCAATTTATCGCTTTTTTTTTATTTCTTTAATTGAATTTTTAAGTAATTCTTTAAGGCCAATATTATTAAAACCACAACAAAAAGTAACACAAAACGAAGGGAATTAAGACCACTAACACCAAGCAGAAGAAACACTGTTTTTCCACACAAAGTTTCTCCAATGAAGAGGTTTAATAATACATCACAGGTAATATTTATTCAACCACTTTTTTTCATACAATTCACTATCACTATCGTTGCTACTGTCACTATCGCTAGAATAAGAAGGTTTTATGCATTCCCAATGAACAACATAGTTGCATCCATGCTCTACACACTCAAGGCTTAGATCTACGCAGGGCTTACCACATTTAACACATGGGGGGTTCTTGTAGATCTTCTGAACGACAATGAGAGGATGTGGATGATTCATGTACGAGAAATTACTTCCTGGCTTGATAAATGAATATTTTCCATTTGGGATGCACAATAGTGTCACAGTCTTTACAATGATAAAACCAATGCTAGTGAGTGCCAAATACTAGCGAATATAAAAATTATTTCTATACCCTTTCTTTTAAATATTTTATTATTATTTCATCTTTGTAATCTCGCCGAGATCAAATTTATCATCCATCCAAACTAACCTTTAAAGTTACTAACACTTTGGACTTTCTGTAATCCACTTCCACCTTATTCCTTATCTTTACTTTTTAGAAAGCCATCAACACTTCTCTTCCTTTTCTTTTTTTTTTTTTTTTAATTTTTTCGTCTATTCCAAAGTTGTAAATTCATCATTTTTTTTCCTTTGCCGACGGATATATGGCTTGTAATTAGAAGGTGACGTCACCTATCTCCATGGCCAGGTTTTCTGCAGTTCAATTGGCTTTTCCAAGCTATGACGGAGTGGTCCTATTTGAAGATTGTATTGCAAGGGAAATGTTTGACAGACACTACAGATTCTTTCACCGTGCGAATGCTGATACTACAATTCAAGCAGACTATTATTTATTAATCCACTTTCCCCACTTTAACGGCATAATGTTCATATCAAAGCCTTTTTCCCACTTCAAGCGAAAGTTTTGTTGGCAGAAATTGTTGAAATTGATGGCCTTAACCCAAAATTGTAGTCTTGCCCATAGCGTTTTTATTTGTTATATCCGGATATTTTCTAATAATAAAAATTGTTATAGCAAAATTTATCTTGACATGTGAAACATAAAATAATTTTTTTATTTTTTATCAAATTTATATATATATTTGCCAAATTTTGACTTGGATTACTTTTGTGTTTTTGTTTTGTATTGTATTTATATCAAATCACTATATCTACTTTCTAATAAACTCCAAAGTATTTGTATAAAGTACAAAACACATTAATTAAAATAAAAAAAATTCCTCTTTATCTAACATTCTAGAAGAGAATCCAAAACTCATTTATATTCTTCACCTATATGTTTACTAAACAAATCTAATTGCATATGCCACAACTATACGGGATTCAAATGCCAATGCATGATTGACAATAAATTATTTTGGATTAAAAATGGCTTAATAGCCATATAAGTCCTCAACCTTTAGCCCAAAATAGAATTCGACCCTCAACGTTTTATTGCATGAAATTCAGTCCATAAACTTTTATTTCAGTGGAAATAAACCCTCAACCTTTTACAATTATACAATTAAGTCAAAATCTATTAAATGACACTAACTGCCGTTAGTTTTGCATATGTGACAACTGACGTGGATAGCTTAGTTAGCTGCCACGTCGCATGCTACGTAGGCAAAACTAACGGCAGTTAGTTCATTTAACAGATTTGGTCTATTTCCACTGAAATAAAAGTTTATGGATTGAATTTCATGCGATAAAACGTTGAGGGCTGAATTCTATTTTGAGCTAAAGGTTGAGAGCTTATTTAGCTATTAAGCCGATTAAAAATTAACTTCAAAGTCTTTTTTTTTTTGCTACAATCATTAAAATAGCTTGGAATGTTTTTACTAGGATAAAAACAAAAGGGTTTTTGGAAAACAGAAGGGTTTTATGGTATAACTGCTGCCGTCTTGCAGTTCCTTAACAATATTGTACGATGCAGGTTCTATAGTATATCCAACTCTGCAACCCCTTTTATTAATTAAACATCACAAATTTCAAACAATCTCAACATTTTCGAACGAACTTTTAAGGAATAAGGAATTTTTTGTTTGTGAGTTACGGATTTTGAGGGCTACGGAGAACGAGAGCGAAGCTTGATAAAGAACAGAGGGGGAGGAAGTAAGGGCCGAGTTGAAATTGGAGAAGAGAGGAAAGCAACAGAATAGGCTTAGAAACAACGAGATGCCATTGAAACTCAGCTCAAGGTACTATTGTTTCCCAGTTTCAGCTTTTCGGTTCTCAAATCATTTTATTGCGTTTTCCAATTCTTCAATTGAATTTTTAAGTAATTCTTAAAAGGCCAATGCCAAGACCACAACGAAAATATGCACAGAGAGTGATAAAAAAACGATGGTAAAAACATTAAAACAAAGCAGAGAAACACTCCGTTTTTCCACACCAAGTTACTCAGGTTTAATATACATAACAAGCAACATTAATTCCACCACTTTAGTTTAGACTAAAGCGTCTTTCATACCAACCATTCACTATCACTATCCCTAACCATCACTATCACTGCTGCTGTCAGTATCGCTGTCAAAAGGTTGTATGCATTTCCAATGAACAACATAGTTGCATCCATGCTCTGCACACTCAAGGCTTAGATCTCCGCAGGGCTTACCACATTCAAGACACTGGGGATAGTAATAGATCTTCTGGACAAATGTTAGAGGATGCGGATGATTCTCGCATATGTAAGTACTTCCCTGCTTGATAAATGGATATTTTCCAAGAACACATTTGGGATGCACAGTAGTATCACAAACTTCACAATGATAAAACCAATGCTTTGGATCTCTTCTTTCTTCACAAATGTCACAATAAAGGTGTAGTGGATAATCATTGTAATCTTGATAAGCAAGTGTCAAAGAATGTTTATCACACTTATGCCAAGTAGTGTGTGGCAATGCGACACACCTAAAATCCAAAGCAAAATCGCAATCCTTGCATCTGATGCAGACAAAGTTGTCAGTACCACAAGCACTACACGGACCTTTATACTTACCATCAAAGAAAAGGTAATGTGCTTCATTTGCTTGATATGTAAAACTGTGAGAAAGTGCAGCACATCGAAGGCAGAGGAATTCATCATAATCAACGTCGTCGTCATCGAATTTGTAGGAGAAACCACTACACTTGCATAGACAATAGCGACATTGAAAAATATTATCATTTGTGTGGAGATTGAAGGGACGTACATCAAACCATAGCAGTGTCCTCCTTGGCAATTCAGCACAGGCTTTGTGGAGAAAGAAATCACACTGTGAACAATAGTAAAATGAGGATAAGATGGGCAGCCTGCAGCCATTGCATTGTTTATTATCCTCAATCTCTTTGCTGAATGTCAAGTTGTGCACATGACTAATATGTATTATTTCTGCAGCTATTACATCCTCCCCATCTTTGATCTCCTTAATAACACTTATGATGCAATCCTTAGATTTATTATACATCAATGATAACTCTTCACTGTGTTTCTTCATTTCATCTAGATTTTTTATCTCAATTACGTCGTACAAATTCTTGTTCTCAATGGCACACTTGGCATGGATAACGAAATCACAATCTGGCTTAAAACAATAATAACTCCCGTGCTCTACATTTACTTTCTTATAACAGATTCTGCAGTCCCAAGTTCGAGAATCTTGGCGGTCAATGCATAAGGAAAAGGTGCGAGAAATGAGATGGTGATGTAGATTGATTCTAATGATGCGTGGATATGAAATGCAATCCTTATGAACTTGGATGTTGCATGTAGAACATATATACGAAACATTATTTCCCTGGGTCCCGCATGCATCACAAGTGAATGAGTTATTTGGTCTCAATAACAAAGTGAATGGGTGTTCATGGTGATTTGTATCTTCAATGATGGGTGGTGGCCAAGCACATTTGCTGTGAATCTCAACATTGCAAAGAGAACAACAATAAAAGAGTCCCCGATGCTTGCTTTCGCAAAGGTTGCAATCACGCAATTTCCTCTCAAACTCAAGAATAAGCTGGTGTTTTCGGTGGTAAGGGTGATTAATTTCAATGGGTAGTTCAACACATTTTTTATGAAAGAAAATATGACAATCAAGACAAGCGTATGAAGCATCAAATAATCTGCTTGAACAACCGGAGCAGACATCATATTTAAGATGATTATTTTCATTTGTAATGAGAATCAAAGGATGTTGGTGTGCAAAATGGAGGGTCTCAATAAATTTTCCATCGGTGTCATGTGGAAGCAAACCACAATTGATGTCAAGGAAAAATTCACAAGGAGGACAACCATAAAAGAATCCCTTACCCTCACTCCGGCAAAGTTTGCAATAAACTGTTCCTTCTTCATCATCAGGTGATGGCAGACGAAGAATAAGCCGGTGGTCGCGATGAAAAGGATGGCCAATCTCTACGGATGCCTCTGCACATTTCTTATGAAGGAAAAACCTACACCCTACACAGCTAAAGCAAGGACCCAACACCTCTCCCTCACACCCTGAGCAGTAGAAAGTTTCCTCACTTTGATTGCTTCCGTCTTCGATGAGCACCAGTGGGTGTGGATGGCTTATATGTTGAAGCTCCATGTCCTTTTCTCTTTGCCACTGGATCTAGTAAACTGTTTTGACTTCCGCCTATGTAACAATTCCAGATCTGGGATGATTGAAAGTTACAAAGACTTTGGACTGTGTGTAATGACCTGAGCTCCACTTGTCTTTTTTTTTTTTTTGCTGAATGAGCTCCACTTGTCTTTACTTTTTAGAAAGCCATCAACATTGTCTGTCTTTCCCCTTTTCTTTTTTTTTTAAAACTCTGATTTCGTATTTTCTTTTTTTTTTTTTTGTCGAAAAGATCTCGATTTCCATCTTCGGTGATTATTTTGGAGTCGGGAGAAACAGAGCGTGGTTAGATTTGTCCCCCTCCCAATACTGGCACTCTATACACAAATCAAGATTCGAACCTTGACTTTACTTAAGGGACGAGGACCGCTTGCCACCCACGCCAATCAGTTGTTGGTTTTGACTTCGTCTTTTCTAAAATTGGCTTTTAATCACTTTCGAAATTGTCAAAAGAAAATGATTATAATTCTTAACACAATAATGCATATATTATTTTAAACGGAATATGATAATATAATATAAAAATAATTATATATTTGAGAAAAATTAAAATAAATTTGATTTGATGTTCATATGCATTGTAATAAAATAATTTTTATATTTTATATTATTTTACACGATTTAAATATGTCGCATATAAACCAATCATTATATCTCTATATGTATTTAAAAAATCAATATTAAGTTACCGATTTCAGACTTTTAAAGTACTTATGGATATGCTGATGGCGAATCTGTGAGGTAAGCCTTAATCTAGAATCCCTGAACAAAAACTTTAAAAAACTCAAAGCTGATGTCCGAAGGCAGCCCATCTCTTCCGTAGAAAGGCCCAGACCTTTCTCGAACTTAGAAACCAAAAACCAAAACGTCTTCCGCTTGCCTGAATGTCTTGACCAACACGAAGTCCGACTCTGCAACCCCTTTTATTAATTCAACATCCCAAATTTCGAACAATCTCAAAATTTTCGATCGAACTTTCAAGGATTAAAGGAATTTCAGTTTCGGAGATATGGATTTTGAGCTAAGGAGAGCGAGGGAGAAGCTTGATAAAGAACAGAGGGAGAGGAAGGAAAGGGCCAAGTTGAAATTGGAGAAAGAGCGGAAAGCAAGAGAAGAGGCTAAGAAACAACGAGAAGCCATTGAAGCTGCTCAAAGATCTAGAAGGCTTGATGCCATTGAAGCTCAGCACAAGGTACTACTTTTTCCCCGTATCCGCTTTTCGGTTCTCAAATCATTTTATTGCGTTTTTTTTTTTTAAATTCTTCAATTGAATTAAAGTAATTTTAAGTTTGTAATTATGATAATCCGGAAACTATAAAGCAGTTTCATTGAGATTCATATTATGTTCCTTTGCATCAAATTTTTGATATGGGAAGCGATGCTTTAATTGAAATAGTTAGAAAACCTGGGCGTGAATAAGAATTCTTGAGGAGTTTTCAGTGTGGAAAAAATGTTGCAACAAAATATTTGTTCTTGTCCTTAAAATATGAAAGACCAATGCTCTTTGGCTAGACAATAATAAAAGGTAATCTTAGTCCAGTTCCATAAATCCCAATGTCCCTTTTTGTAAGATTCTAACCCGAGACTCCTAATATGAAAGTTTCAAGTTCTAATTGTTGGACATACCCTTGGTTAACTATTCTGTTGGATAGTTTAATCTAACCATGGACTAGGTACGAGGTCTGCACGGCTGCACCTTTTAACACTTTATAATGATTACAAGATGGTAGAGTCCGCATTACATTACGTATATATGGAGAGGAGAGGACTAGTGCTTGCATAGATGGTTTATAAATGAGCTGAGTATTTTGCATTATGACATTTTTGGTATATTTGGTAATGGGGGTTTCTAATCTTTTTCTTCCTTTGTCCTACCCAGGTTGAACAGCAAATGGAAGAAAGTTTACTTGCGGGAAGAGGAATAGTGTTTTATAGAATCTTGGAAGCTGTACCTTTTCAGGGTAGTGGAGATAAGATCAAATTGCCTCCATCCTGTTTCACTGAATTGTCTGATCAAGGTGCTTTGACAAGGGACCATTGTACTTTCAATTGTCGTTGGTTCATCAAGAGGGTCCTTCAGCGATTAAGGATATTGAAAAGGAGAATAATAGGAGCACTCATTCAGGTGTTTTGGAATTCACTGCAGATGAAGGTTCCGTTGGGATTCCTCCCCATGTATGGAGTAATTTGTTCCCTGTGGAATCTCCAAAGGCTTCCTTGGTTGAGGTTCGCTATGTTCGACTTTCAAAAGGAACATATGCCAAACTTCAACCCGATGGTGTTGGCTTTTCTGACTTACCCAATCACAAGGCTATTCTTGAAACAAGCCTTCGTCAGCATGCTACCCTTTCTCAAGATGACATTCTCACAGTTAAATATGGGGAGTTGACATACAGGTTACGTGTTCTTGAGCTAAAACCCTCTTCAAGCGTATCTGTCTTGGAAACAGACATTGAGGTAGATATAGTCAACCCAGGTGTTGAATCAGAGAGGACAGATCAGTATGTCTTAAAACCACTTGTGCTTGGTACATCAGACTCTGGATTGGTTGAGGAAGGAAATTACATGTATTATAAGTTCTCAATTGATGACAAAACACGGGAAAAGATTGCTTCCGGCAATGTCAAAATAGAGGTAAAGCTAGATGCAGAGACGAATGGTGGAGATACCGATCTTTATGTATCCAAGCATCCCCTTATATTCCCAAACCGGCATCAACACGAATGGTCTTCCCATGATGTTGGTTCAAAGACTTTGATCCTCAGCTCCAAAGAGAGGAACTTGGGTGCTGGTACTTACAGCCTTGCTGTCTATGGCTTCAAAGGAACAACCAAGTACCAGGTATCAGTTCATGCTCAAGAGAACAGCGAGCGTAAGGTCGGTCAACAAGCTGTGCATTTATCTTCAATGGAGGTGGATACTGTGGAGTGTCGGAATTGCAAGCATTTTATACCCAGTAGGAGTATAGCACTGCATGAAGCATACTGTACTAGGCATAATGTTGTTTGTGCGCATGTTGGTTGTGGAATTGTTCTTAGGATTGAAGAGGCCAAAAATCATGTGCATTGCGACAAATGTGGGCAAGCTTTTCAACTGGGAGAGCTGGAGAAGCACATGAAAGTGTTCCATGAACCTCTTAGGTGTCCTTGTGGAGTCATCCTTGAGAAGGAAGACATGGTAGGCCATACTCCTTTCTACAGAAAATTTATTTCAATTTACTATATTTCAGTTAACTAGGGCTTTATTTCTGCCAATTTTTGTTAAACATGAGTTAATTCATGAATCTGACAACTGTTATTGGTTCTACGAGAATGCTGCATAATGCATAACTTATACAGTGTATGTCATTCTGTGCAAGTTTCAGTAAAAAAGTTGCCATGTCCACTAGCCTCCTTCTAAGGTGGCTGATGATGAATAGGAGCGAGCGTGAATGCTTACTGTAAATTACGGTTTTACATGTTCTGTTAGGTTATAAATACTTTAGTCATTTAGATATGCCAATGCTGTCGACATGTTCTAGATATGGTCTAGCAAAATTGAAGGTTTGAAATTGTTGATGCATGTCTAAACTCACTTCAACCTTCTGGTTTGTCTTTTCATGTTGATTATATATCTTTACTAACTTTTGGTTTATTGGGACAGGTTCAACACCAAGCTTCAGATTGCCCCCTGCGATTAATTACATGCCGGTTTTGCGGAGACATGGTTCAAGCCGGAAGCTCTGCCATGGACGTTCGTGACAAACTAAGAGGACTCTCAGAGCATGAGAGCATTTGTGGCTCTAGGACTGCTCCATGTGATTCATGTGGACGATCTGTAATGTTGAAAGACATGGACATCCACCAGATTGCCGTTCACCAGAAGAACTAATGTCACCCGAACTTCCCCATCCCAGTAAACTCCAAAGTCAGCACTATTTTGCATGGCTTATATGCTGTTGCAATACGTGCATGAACCAAAGAATCAGATGGGATTATTTGTATCTATTGTAAGAATCATTGGGGCATGATTGTTTGTGCTTGTGTAAAAAGCAATATTTGGTATTCTTTATGTGGCTTTGCATGGAAATTATTATACAAGATATGGTTTTATAAACGTTATAGTTTTTACTAGTATAACCCATTTTTATTCTTATGAATTTACCTTAAAGTAATAAAAGGAATTTGCATAAAAATAAAACCACGGTAATAATAATAATAATAATAATAAAAACACTTCTTGAATCTAGGGCAGTGTAATAACATGATAATATGCATATCTGAGCCAAAAAATGCGAGTTTGTTTGCAGGAAACAAGGCATTGTTCTTAGTTAAATCAGGAGTTTCAGTTCAAATGGTTCATCCTCCTATTCTTGAGAGATGAGATTCAGTAAGTTTGTATTTAAATAGCATCTGTAATCCATTTTCCATGCTCAGATTTTGACTTTTTTAACAAAAAATATCATAATTAAAATACTTAATAAATTCATTTAATTATTATACTATGAAATATATAATGCTATAAATTATTATTTACGGTAATGAATATTTTAAAATCACTGATCAAACCTTAATCGTATACGTAACAAATGGTAATTTTATTATTTGAATTTGATTATAAAATATTCTAATCTTATTTTATAAAATTTTATAAATCAAATAAAAGAGAATACTCATTTATAGAGAACTTGTTATTATCTATAATTAAAATTGAAAAAAAAAGCTGAATTTATTATAATTAGTTTTTTAATTCCTTGCCGCATAATTATTCTTTGCAGTTGCCCCAATATTGAAATACTGTTAATACAAACAAAATACCAAATTCTATATTTCTTTCCTTCTCAACTAATCCACCTCCCTGTGATAATAAAACAACAAATCAGTCAGCGCCAAAACTCATAGCTCAGTAGTGGGCCAATTCCCGTGTCTCTCCTGCGGGCCATTTTTCTGTTTTATCTTCTCATTCCGTTGCTCTTCGGTCTTCGCTGAATCGTCATCGCCCGAGGCTGCCGCCTGGCTTTGACCAATTCAGATCAGGCAGGCTAAGGCTACTGCTGACTCGGAGACCCAAAGCTTTCACAGGGCCGGAAGAAGGAAAAAGGACGAGGTGATGACGGCAGCTGATGCGAGCTCAAGAGCCAGCGAAGCGACGTCGTTGGCATCGTCTCCGTCGTGGAATCTGCTTCCTAGCAATCTCCCTCTCATCACGGCTTTTCTCGCCTTCGCTCTCGCTCAGTTCCTCAAACTCTTCACCAATTGGTTCGTTCTTTCTTAATCACATTCTTGTTTTGGCTCATTTGCTTGTTTGCTTGCGTTTTCGAATCGTTAAATTGTTGCTGTTTGATGAGAAAGTTGGAAAGTTGAATCTTGGAATATTTTGGTATTTGATTACGGCTTTGATACACAATTTAACCATCAACTGCTGATGTTTACATACCGTGCGAAAATGTAAATAGAAATGTTGGCATATTTGTTAATTTATTTAACCCTGATTGCGAATAACTTGTTTGGCCTAGTTGGGGAAACCTGTGTTTGAACCTTTAATGCAATGGTTTTGTTGTTAGCTTGTTGTTTATGCATGGTTTTTTCTTTGGCTGGGTTGAATTTTATTCACTTGCATAACTAGCTTGTCTTCTTACTTCTGGACGAATTATGTAGTTTAATTAAGTTTTTGAGTTTCACTGATTTTGCTTAGGTCCAATGCTTTTTGAGTAGTAGCTCAAATGTTTGAATTTGTTTCTCCTACATACTCAGGTTTAAAGAAAGGAGATGGGATTCTAAGAGGATTATTGATTCGGGTGGTATGCCATCATCGCATTCTGCCACTGTGACTGCTCTTGCAGCTGCTATAGGTCTTCAGGATGGGACAGGAGGACCAGCTTTTGCAATAGCAGTTGTCTTGGCATGTGTTGTATGTGCTTCCTAACTTCTCATTTCCCTGTGGTGACATTCTAACGCATGACCTTTCTTTTTTTTGGCTGGCCTCTTTTTTTTTTCTTTTAATCTAATTTTAGAGTCTGTATTAGATTTGCATATCTCTTATATTTTCATATACCAAAATCTAATATTTAGCTTTATGTGTAGAATGTTAGTTATAAGTGTATGCTCTATGTTTGGAAGACCAGAGTGGCCATATTTTAGCAGCTTTTAGCAGCCTGAAATATGGACGAACCTAATCAGGATTCTTAGCAAAATCTTTGCAATGTATTGCTGTTGATGCTCTTGTTTTTTTTTCCCCAAACTTTTATTTTTAACTTGAAATGGTGTTCAATCAAAAAAACTTACATGCTTATTAGCATGCGGAGAATGGTTAATGTTTTTTCATGATACGCAGGTGATGTATGATGCCTCAGGTGTACGACTTCATGCTGGTCGTCAAGCTGAAGTAAGTCTTATTCCACTTGATATATAGATGCAAAGTTTATTCACCTTTGATTCACCTATATTCTGATGCGCTGATACACTATTCATATTTTTCTTTCCAAATTGGCAGTTGCTGAATCAAATTGTGTGTGAGTTTCCACCTGAACACCCATTATCTAGTGTGAGGCCTCTGCGTGAATTACTTGGGCATACTCCCCTCCAGGTCTGCTACTCTCTATGCCGCACAAGTAGTTAAATAACTATTGCTTCTTGTTTCCTGGAACTGCTTATTACTTCATTAATTCTTCCAAAATCATTTGTTTCCCAGCATAGCACTGCAGTTGACTATTCTTATATAAATGTCAATCAGTTTGTAAGCCTGACATCATATGGTGTTAGCATTCCTAACTTTCACAAACTCAAATAGTCAAACAATGATATAATGATTTAATTCCAAAAACAAAAGATAGGAAGAAACAATGTTGTAAAGGCCTCAAGTCTACAGTTGAAATCTGCAAAGCAAAATGTCTCTTTCATCCTGCCAATTCATGCAATCTTTTGGATTGCTGTGTTAGATCTGATGCAACCCTGCCCTCTCTATTTTTTCAAGGATGTAATAGTGGAATTCTGGATGTCTAACTCACTTAACAATTCCCAGCTGCAAAACAACAGATTTCCATAAAGCACTACCATTCTGTTCCCCATTTTCTCTTAAAGAAACGGCATGTCGCTTATTGAGCCAGGAGAAGCACATTACAGTTTGGGAGATTATTTCCCCCTCGAAGTAATATTAACTGCGTAGCGAAGGTTCAATTTTTGCTGTGTAATTGAGTCTAGTAAGTGATAATATCAGCCTTCTTTTTCATAAATAAGATGGGATTATGGATGCACATACATACAATCTACCGAGTGAAAAGAAAAGGAGGGTAGCATTCATCTATTTATCTATGGAGACATTAATCATTAATTATTTTAACAATCTTACCAACAGGCACAATAATTTACGTATTTATGGTGCAGGTTGTTGCAGGTTCTTTATTGGGATTCATAGTGGCTTTTCTGATGCGAAAGTCTGGTTAGGATATTACATAAACAACATTGATCATTTCTCCATCTCAGTAATGGAATGGAGCATACATCAGTCTCAACAAGGAATCGAAGAAAAAGCTGGTGTCAAACTTAAGTTTCTATTGTTGAAACCCTGTAAAGTGGTTAGAGTACAAATAGGAACTGATTTCTGTTTACTATGGACTTAAGTTATATACTACATCTTTCACGAATTCGGACTTTATTGCAATGAATATCCTCCCTCAACTCTTCTTCATCATTCACTCGTTACACTGATGGGCATTCATGCCTGATATGCATCCAATGAACACTGCTGCAAGTCTAATCTCACATGGCAAATAACCCTCTTTTTAAACTCTTTTTGAGATTTGTTCTCCAAATTTGCATGCCATTGTATATTTATCATCTTCAATTTGGCTGAGATTCCATGCAAAATTGAAAGTATTCAATATCCAGCCTTTTCCACTTAGCAATTCAGGGACTTGATATATCATATAGGCGTGCTCTGAAAAGCACTAGCTTACTGGCAAGAGACTTAGGCAGGTGAATTCGAGTTATTGTAATGATACCTACACAAGACCAAAGGTTTCGGATTCCCTGAGAAAGTACAGGGCAATTGCGTGTATTAATCAAACTAGTTGCTGCGGGTTTTCCGGATTAGATCCTTTCTAACATATTACTTAGCGTAAGTCCGGAAGAATCCTGGATTGAGATCCGAAAACCGCCTTATACACATTTGCGTGCTTCAGTGTAAGTTTATCACAGGTTTTCTCAACAAACTCCATCTTAATTTCCATCAAAAAACAAACTCTCAAGTCCAAGGATCTTAACGCTTCATTCCACTCTAATGCAGTTAAATCTATGCATAAATGCTCTGTCTACTCCAATCTTGAAACTGTCCCCTTAAAATCCCTCACTCCCATTCACTTTGCATGAGGAAGCTTGCTCAAAACTAAGCCATGAAGAAGAAGAGAACAATTGCACGACAACTCTCTAAGTTTGGCTCAAAACCCGTCATCCTTGTCTGTCTTGTGCTTGTTCTTTTGGCTTTCCTCAGACTTCATTATCACACCACGCTTCAGTCTCTGATCTCTATGTATCAGTCATCTCGTGTTTCAGATGGTGATCGCTTTAATGGTACTCCTAAGGTCGCTTTTCTCTTTCTTGCTCGCAGAAACCTGCCTCTGGATTTTGTTTGGGCCTCCTTCTTTAAGGTTTGTAGTTTTATTCGTCTTTCCTTCACGTAATAACATGGGGATATAGACTTTGCAGCTTGAATAGTAATATTAATATGGTATTTATGGCTTGTCTTCTTCGTGAATGGTGAAACTTGCAGAATGTTGATTCGGGAATGTTCTCAATCTACGTTCACTCGGAACCTGGTTTTGTTTTCAATGAATCGAACACACGGTCAGCTTTCTTTTATGGTCGCCAGTTGAATAATAGCATTCAGGTACTTTTCTAATTCAATCTATAGCTGCATGAATTTGCAAACAGAAAACAAATAGCAAAAGCATCAACCCATGGAACATCTCTGGATCCAGATAACGGAAAACAAAAGGAACAAGAAAGGTTGAGTGAGCCTAGGCATTGGAGAAAGTATGGATCCACAAATCTAGCCTTGCCATGAGACCATGCCAAGAGAATGTGGTGATACATTATGTGGAGAATATCATTTGTGCCCTTGCTCTAATTTGGTGTGAGCAAGATTTTCAGGATCACCTGCAATTTGTATTTTGGCCTTGGCCTTCCCATAACATATATTCATAGATCTACACTTCTCAATCAATCCCATTAAAAGCATTTTAGACTTCTGCTGGAGCTGGAGGCCTCTTAGGATTTCCTTCTTTCATGTCTGCATGAGCTTGAAAATGTAATTAAGCACGAAAAACAAGCTTTCTATTTCATTTTCCTGGTATGGTATGTGAAATAAGTTGTCCAATTTCAACAGCTTTCATCCGCATCCTTTCAATTCGAAGTGCTTGGTTTTCATTATTGTTATGGATATTCATGTTGCAGGTAGCATGGGGAGAATCAAGCATGATAGAAGCAGAGAGATTATTATTTGAAGCCGCTCTAGATGATCCAGTAAATCAGAGATTTGTACTTCTCTCTGACGGGTTAGTGCTACCGCTGGTGCATATTCTGAAATTCTAAATTTCCTTTTTCCAGAAATTTTTACATGAATAGATTGTGATTTTCAACTTAATTTTGTTTCATGATGAGTTCTATATTTCACAGCTGCATACCTTTGTACAACTTCAGCTATGTGCACAGCTACTTAATGTCTTCTCCCAAAAGCTTTGTTGACAGGTAAGGAATTTTCTGTCATGTATATATGTAACAAAACCTTCTAACTGAATTAATAGCATATGCAAAAGTTGAGCTGAATCTTCAGTAGCCTGTTCTGTATAGCTTTGTTGATGTTAAAGAAGATCGGTACTGTCCTGAGATGTCACCCATCATACCGAAGGAAAAATGGAGGAAAGGTTCCCAGGTTCTTCCTTTCTATCCTTTTCACCAGTTCATTTTCATCTCACTGTTTAAGGAAGCTTTATTTCTCAACTTGATGCATCTTGAAAAGGATTTTTGTAGCATTCAAGGCATTCTATCATCTGCAAATCCAGCTTGCTAGGTCTTTGACTCAAGATTGAAACAATGGCAGTCTCAGCGTTCTAAAATCTAACACAAAAACTGTTGTCTGTCGGATGCAATAAAATCTAATCATTGGCACTCGTAAGCTGTAATTATTATGTCTACGATGAAAATTTTACTTACATTGATTTCAGTGGATCGCGTTGATCAGAAAACATGCTGTAATTGTTGTGGCTGATGATATTGTTCTTCCTGTTTTCAGGAAATTTTGTAAGGTACTCCGTGGAAAATTTTATTTTCATGCTTCTCAATTCTGTTCTGGTTTGAGTACTACTCTAGGATTCTCTCTTGGTATATTGCAGTTTCCTGCGGTTATATAGATAGCTTCTGATCTGATAATGTTGCTTATCTTCAGCGTTGGCCACCTGCAGACCTAGTAAAGAGAAGGCAGATGCTGCAGGTTTCTGTAAGTTAACAAAGTCTTTAACATTTACTGATAAAAAAGGCAAAACAATAGGGTTATATATGCACGTAACATTCCCTTCACATAACGAAAAAACTGCTTTTGTGATTTAAACCCATGAATTACAGGTCACAAAAGAATAACTTTTACCGTTACATCAAGGCTCACCCTCATATCTGACATTTAAATACAATTAAAATTATTTTTTGTTCAATCAAGTGAATGATTTTGTCAGCATTTCTGCGTAGGAGCTACTTCAGAATATTCAGAATGGCCATAACTGTATTCCTGATGAACACTACGTCCAAACACTGCTCAAAGTAAGCAACCAGACACTACTCTTCTATGGCTAATCTGTATCAAACATGGGATTCTCTGTATACTTTTTTCCAATCCTTTTCATTTGATGTGGTTGCTGCCTGCTTGTTCAATCAGATAGGTGGGTTTGAAACTGAGCTTGAACGAAGAACACTGACTTACTCATTATGGAATCAATCTTCTGATGGAGGGGAAATGAGCTCTTGGCACCCTTTTCAGTTCCATTACGCTGATGCAACTCCCCAACTAATCCAACAAATAAAGGTGTGTACTGACCAATGATCATTGGCTACCTTTTATACTATCATTCTGAGATTTATTTTTTATCAATCTTGGGAAAAATGAGCCTTGGTGAAACGGAAAAGATTACACCTTTATGGCCTGAAGTTACGGGTTCAAGTTACAAAAACAGCCTTGAAACAAAGGCTGACCATCCCCGAAGCTAGGAATGTGGGAGCCTTGTGAGTTTGCCCAGTCTCGAGGATTATACATATTGGTTTTGTGTTTCGGAATGCTCTCATTTCCTTGTTAACCAAACTCCAATTGACACAGGACATCAGCCATGTTTACTATGAGTATGAAGACCAGAAAGACCTGTGCCATGTCAACATCACAACAGCTCCTTGTTTTCTATTTGCAAGGAAGTTCACTCCCTGGGCAGCCGTGCGCCTTTTGACTGACCGCTCCATCGATCTTCAGTGATGCTGCTGTATTTGATGCAGCAACATGATTTATACAGAAGTAAGAAAACAGCATATACTTTTGTTCTTAGAGAACTGTCAGTAGCAGCTGGAAAAGTCTTACAAGATTTTCACGTATTGTACAAAGTATAATTTGACACCAAAATGAACCAGAATAAGGTTTCCATTAAGCAGCAGACTAGAGGAAGATGGGTTCTTTGAGCAGAAAAAGAAAAAACATAAAATCCTTGGATTTCCACTTCCTTGATGATCAGGTGAGGCTGCCTAAGATGGAGAGCTCGCCGTTCTATATATGTAAGATCAGAACTAGACTGATAATGTTAGGCACAACATATACGGAATAGACACGATAATGGTATGGAACAAAATTTGATAAAATCTAAATATAAATTTAAGGGAAAAAAATTAAAAATGTTTTGTATTTGGTATGTAAATATAAATCTTAATACGATAATGTTCATATTTTACATGATACAAATTTAAAATACATACATGAATTATTAATTATGTATGCAATTTTGGTTAGAGAAGAGTGACTTAAGGAAGAGAGAGAGAGAAGAGACCATGGTTAAATACCTTCAAATGATATCTATGATGTCTTCAATTGCAGCCTAATACTCTTATAATAATGCTTATAATTGAGATAATATCTACAACTAGAATTGGCCCTTTAAAATTCAATTAGATCAATTTAATTTTGAATTTATCATTAAAATATTTAATATTTTTATTTTTAAATTAAAAAGTAATTATTTGATTATGAAATATTTTCACAGAATGATTTAAGCAGGAAAAATGATTTTCAAAATAGATTCAACTAGAAAAAATCAGATCTATGAACAGGTCTAATGATAAAATATTTTCATGAGCTGATTCAAGCTTTGAAATTTTTTTAAAGTCCAATAAGTGCCTAATTAAATTCGTGGACAAATCTAATTATAAATCGAGTTTTTATCGAATTTGTATTCAAATTTAATTTGAATCAAGTATTGGACAAAATTTTTAAATTTAGGTTTAGATTGGCTTAAATTATTATTTTATTAATATTTTTTATTTAGGGCCAATGGAAAATATGGAATTTTTTTATCAAGAAAATTGGAGGGTCAATGGGAAATTTACTGTGAACTTAAAGTAAAATAAACAAACGGTGTTGATAGATAGTTCTCTGATCCCGCACGCAACACAAAGCGACACCGTAAAATTGCCTGTTACCAATCTAGATTCAAAGCAAAAATTGGAGGGAAAAGGAAAGAAGAAACAATTTTTATTTTTTTTTTCCCCAATTCAAATTCCTGAACAAGGCTCCATCAACTGAACCCCGTTGAAGAAGAAAGCTCTAACCCCTACGCTAATGGCCGAAGCCCTGAGCCCCAACCCGAGGCCAAGGATCCCTATGGCCTCTCGCATCCAATCCCCCACAAGCCCCTTCTTCTTGGGCTCTAACGACGACAAACTCGAGCGTGCCCAGGCTCGGGCAGCACGAATCGCAGCCAGCCGCCGCAAGTCCGTCGCTCCCCATGCTCAGCATCCTAAGGATCCCGATCCTTGCCTCGCTAAAGACCAGATTCTGGAGTTGTTCCAAAATTGCATCAAATTGGCCAGTGAAAATGTCTCTAATTCCCTTTTCTCTTCTCTCAATTACTTGTATTATAGGAAGAATAGAGTTTTTCGTTATTTATTTAAGTTCATTTTTGTGATTTGTTTAAAAATTAAGAAAATTGTCAGTGATAGCATATTAGCATTGGAGTTTCTGTGGTTGAATTTTAATGTCATTTTCTCTCTATTTAATTTTATTTTTTCTTTTTTGGGTGCAGAAAATTAATCAAAAGAATACTTGGGAGCTGAATTTGATAGACCATCTTCGCGACATTATCAAGGTTGAAGAAGAAAATGATGTGGAGACGAACTTTCAAAAAGTATGGTTAGCGTTTTTCTTATGTTTAAATGGCAAAAAATTGAACAAAAGGATATTGGAATGGACCCAGAAATCGAATTTGAACAACAATTCATAGGAAAATGTTCAGGCTATAATAGGTAATTTTGAGTGAAGAAAGTTGCACTTTTTATTGCTTATTTACTGGAAAAGGCTTTTGGTTTTAGTTACTAATGCTATTGCAACCTTAAACTGAAGCAAATTTATGCTAACAAGAAGTTGATTGAATGATGTTGTTCTGGATCAGTGCATCTGCACTTTCGAGGGAACATGTGTCAGACTTTGAGTAACTGCTATGTAAATGTTGTGCCAAAGCCATTGGTTATAACTGAAAAATTTTTAGATATGTCTGGAGGGAAAATGCCAAACAAATTAAGGATTGATAATTCATAACATTATCACCATTTTCATTCATATTTAATGAACGAGTTTCATCTTATTTTGCACAGGCTAGTTGTACTTTGGAAGCTGGTGTTAAGATTTACTCATTGAGGGTGGATTCGGTTCATTCAGAGGCATACAAGGTTCTTGGTGGGATAAACAGAGCAGGTCAAGAAAATGAGCAAGGTTAGGTTTCTTTTATGGTGGTGCCTAGCTTATTTCTCTCTATCACAACTTGTATGTCTGTGGTCGTTTATCATTGAAAGCTCTCTCTGGCATTTGCCTTTCTTAGATTAGATTCTTTGTTTTGCACTCATGGTTTGTGAGTGTCCCTCTGTTTCATGTACTTTAGGTATAATACAATTGTACATAGTTATTTAATCATTCCATAAGAATGAAGTTTGAACCAACCACAAAATTCTAGAACCTCAACTAATGCATACTTATCGATAAACTTTTTCATGGAAAAGTCAGAATAGGTTATGCCGTTATGGTAAGAAATTTCTTATCTGTTGACTTGCTCAGCTTTTATCCTGCCAGAGTTTTAGCTAATTGTGATATTATGTTACATTGCCAGATTCTGTGGTGGAGGATGCCAATGTTGACACTACACAGGAAGGCAATCCAAAGAAAGATACAGAGAAAAAGGTTTGTGGTCTTTAAAATTAAAGAATTTCTAATTCAAATTATATATTAATAAATGTCCATTATGCAGATGTCACCTTTATCAACATTGGAATCTTCTTTTGAGGCTCTTAATGTGAAGAAATTTGATGGTAATCACACATACCAACAATCTTGATTCAGCTGTGAGGTACAGGCTTTGATTATGATTCCATCTCTTTGTTTCAGTTGCATTTGCGGTGGATCCTCTCTATCATCAAACATCTGCACAATTTGATGAAGGTGGAGCCAAGGGTTTGTTGTTGAATAATCTTGGTGTTTATGCTGGATGTCGGGTTCTCTTTGATTCATTCGAAGTGCCAGGGAAGGAAATGCCCTGTTCAAATCAACACGATATATCTGAAACAGTTGATCTATCTTTTGCTGGAGGTCTGTTTTTGGTTTTCCCTGGTGTGTTTTGACATCTTTATCTGAGGAACTTAGGTTTTTGATTACTTTCATTCTTTGATCCATTTACAGAATACCTTGAGCGTATGGTATTGAACATGCGAGCAAAGGATGAGATTTCACCGACTCTCGAGAAAATAGTGAATCAATTTGATGAAGACAACAGAAGGCCAGTAGAGAACTTTTCCTGCAGTCATAGATCAACAGACAAAGCTGATACTATAAACAACGAAAGTGAGTTTGATGGCGTTGCATTTGAGAGTTTTGAAGCTGATGGTTTTGATCATGATGACCAACAAAGCATTGTTGATGAGGAATTTAATGGGGCGGAGCCAACTTTTACAAGTTATGACGAGGTTTAACATATATTCCTTCTCTTAATTGTTTGAAGAGGTTAAGAATAGATTTGTGTGCTTATTATTCATAAATCGTAATTGAATTCCACAGGATACCGAGCCATTTTCTTTCAACAATCCTGATGCAGACGACAGATTTGAAAAAGTTGATGAATATCTGTTTTTGAGCTTGGGATTTTCTTTGAAACAAAATGCCTGGGCCGGTCCTGATCATTGGAAATATCGAAAAACTAAAGGTACATGGGGCTATTAGAAGGAGCTGTCCTTGATCAACATTTTTTCCTTCAGTAGTTCATAAAACATGATTTTGAGTGTTGTATATTATAGGTTCTGAGGACGTCTCTAATGAAGAAAATACAGCAGTGCTAACAGCAAAGAAAGCCAGAAACAAGAAGCAAGCTGAGCCTGATATTGATTTCATAAAAGCCTTGGATAACGAAATGCCAGACATCTTTGCTCCTCCCAAAAATCCTAAGTCATTACTTCTACCTTCAAACAGAGCACCTTGTAATACAAAGCTTCCTGAAGATTGTCACTACCAACCTGAAGATCTTGTCAAATTGTTTCTTTTACCAAATGTGATGGTAATGTGTGCCACCAGTTTGCTTCTAAATATGACTTGCTGAAATGTTTTTCTCCCCATTTGGCTTTCTTTTCATAAGATACATGTCTTTTGCAGTGCCTTGGTAGAAGAAGGAGAAGAAAGTTGTCAGGTAATCTTTCTTCTCGCATAGATACGTCTCAAATAATAGTATTTTTTTTTAATGTCTCTGAACTGCCAATCATTCGAGTCTATCTATTCCATGTTCATCTTAATGGTTTCTTCCTGTTTTGTTTTTCATATATTAAATCTTGTTTTGAATGTTTCTATTGATGATAAAATGCAGGAAATTTACTGATATACTATGGTGTAGCTTTTATCTTCATGTCTTACTTGATTTTCAGATGAGTCAAGGGAGCACTGTGATGATTATGATCCACAGCCATCCTGGGAAGAGCAAAGTGGATATGGTGGTTTTGACAATGAAATTGATCATAGCGATGGTGACTCCAGCATGCTTGTTTCTCAGCCTCGTCAGGTTAGTTTTTTAGCCTTTATTTCTGGTGTTTCTCCACGATAGCCCTTGATGGTGCCCAATAAAATGAAACAATGAGTTATAGGGACTATATTTTAGATTTTTGGTACATTACAACTTCAACTACTGCTTTGAGGGTTTAGATAAATGGCCTTGGGATGTGTTCTTCGTAATTTAAGAGTTATCTCATATCTTAAATATGTAGTCAAATGCTAGATTCCTTCTGGTTCTCATTTCTCTCATCTCATTTTCAGGTTAGTAAAATTGAAGTTCAGTATGATAAGACCTCTAAACAAGTTGATGTCCAAAATTTGAAAGAAACTCTTTGGGACCATATACAACTATCTCCAGGAACATCTTTTCAGGTATACCTATTTTCTTTTGCTTTTTGTAACATTCGTTTTGCTATAGAGGCAATTAATTGTTGATCATGGACGGTATATGAGGATTTTGATTTCTTAACTTACTTGTTCTAGCTTTATTTCTTATCTATAATCAAAAGAGAGCTCATTTGCAAACCGTCATCAATAAGAACTTTGTTATTTAATTCATAAATTTTGAGAGATTCTTTTGTAGTGTTAGTCCATGTGATTAAGAATTGTTTTTTTTTTCCTTTTTTTTTTTTATATTGGGTGTGTTACCCCAACTTTAAATGTTATAGAAGCAAAAAATAAATAAATAAATAAAAGGTTAAACTAATGGTTTTCTGCTAAAGAGTTTTAAAATATAAAAAATAATTGAGAATATAGAGAAGCAGGATTTCAGGTTGTCTTAAAAGGGAAAGAGGACATTATTTTGAAATGTCCCAAAGCAAGAACCAAGACATTCATTTTGGAACAAAAGTATTCTGTGTTGGCTGTGTTCATTTTGTTGTTAATGAATCTGTGAATTCTAACTTTGAACATGTTAAAGGGCCCTGAAGAAACGGTATCTTTCAAGCATCTCTTAGCCAGCTTCCCTGTAGATTGCAAAGCTGCAGCAACAATTGAGGAAATCTCTCCCCATCTGTGTTTCATATGCCTGCTACATTTGGCCAACGAGCATGGACTGAGCATCCATGGTCGTCCCACCATGGATGATCTTAGCATACAACTTCCAGCACAACAGTAAGCATACAAGTAAAGAGACTTAGTTATCTCTCAACTCACACTGCTTGTGAAGATGTTTGTTAACCTGGTAGCTCAGAAACAACAACTGATGAGCTACTGGTAATATTGTAAGCCTGATCTTGTTCATCACACTTCTAAGTAGGTTGCTTAAAGACTAAACCGATGCTCTCTCTCACAAAGGCCACATGGTTTCTACCGTTTTTACTCAAAGCATGTTGTTTCTCACAAGCTTCTGCACATTTTTCATGATGGATAGATATGTGGCTCATATCTTAGATTTAGGGATGACTGGGTCCTTGATTAGCTGCTTGTTTGATTCTATTCCAAGTTTTCTGGGGACAACTAACGAATTGTCATTTATTATTCTATAAATAGTAAATGACATTGACACAACCAATAAAAATCAGAAATGAACGGTTGCAGTTAATTAACTGTTAATCAATTAAAATAAAACGTTTCTGCTTGAAAAATGAGACAATTTTGGTAACTTTAAAGTCAAGTGCTTTACTTTTAACCCGCTCATCACTGAGAATTTGTTTTCTATTAGTTAATTAATAATTGTGAAACGAAAATTTTTATATTTTACATAATTTTACTTTAAAAAATATATATTATCATATTAAAAAAATATGATATTGGAATCTGAGCAGACAATGTGCTAGTTGAAAATGAAATAATTGAGTGGTAACATCAATATCTAAACACATTTAATGTCTTCTTATGAAAAAGCGACCTAGAAACGCTTTACTACTCTCCTGTCCTGGGAGGAGAAAATCAGAAGAAAACGAGAAAAATGCCGACAGTACTTGCCAAATTTGTCGTTTCTTCCTTCTGTTAGATATTTTGCTCAAGGGAGTGGTGGAGAATTGAGAATTGAGATGGTTAAGTGAATGCATATAACTTTTTAATGGCTGATGATCTTTGTACTTGCTATTGAGTTAATTGTCGGAAAATTTGAATATGAAATCCAAGTTTTTATTGTGTAAAATATAAAAATTTAAGTTTAAATTTATCATTATATAAATATAAATTTTTTATTTTTATCAAATTCACATAAAATTTAAATTCATTTATTTTGTGTTAACCATAATATCATCTGAAATATATTATTGCAATGCTGGTGGGACAAGTTTGGTGTATGAGGGGCCAGTGGCCAGTGGGTGATGTTTCGTTTGGTTTGGCCTTTATTGATGTCAGGTCCTGATATTTTCCTAGGGTTAGAAAAAATAATGGTTGCAAAATACACTTATAAGATGATATAGTACAAAAAATAATATAAATTAAAACTTTAATTTGATAATAATTATATTTAATGTATCAATTTGAAATTTAACATAAATTTGTTAAACACGTATGCAAATTATACACGTGATTTTCTCCAAACGAGTTTCACATTTTTACTGTAAATGTGAATAAATACAAATTAATGCCTATCTTCTTTTTTTTTTTTTTCTCACTTTTTCCTGTTACCAGACAAACCTTCCCCTTCTATTTCCATCTATTCCCCAGTAATGAGTCCCTTATGAGTATGCAAGCAGAAATCCAAACACAAAATCGAAAATCACGAAGGCTTCTGGAACAGAAAAAAGACAGAATTCCATATTCTAGCTAGAGCTCCATGGCCATGGCGTCCATGATGATGAGCAGAATGATGAGCATACCCCCATCATCGTCGTCATCTTCATCATCATCATCATCTTCTTCTTCTTCTTCTACTTCACCGTTGGCAACTCAGTCAATGGCAGCACCGTCATCATCAAGGCCACCTGCAACCAACCTCCCGCTCCGTACAATCCCAGGAACCCACGGCTGGCCTGTGGTCGGACCATTATCCGACCGGCTAGACTACTTCTGGTTCCAAGGTCAGGACACCTTCTTCAGGTCGAGAATGGAGAAGCACAAGAGCACCGTTTTCCGTACCAACGTTCCGCCAAGCTTCCCTTTCTTCCTGCGAGTGAACCCCAACGTCATAGCTGTTGTCGACTGCAAGTCTTTTGCTCATCTTTTCGACATGGAAATCGTGGAGAAAAAGGATGTTTTGGTCGGCGATTTCATGCCCAGTGTCGAGTTCACCGGAAACACCAGGGTTTGTGCTTATCTTGATACCTCTGAGCCAAAACATGCCCAGGTAAACCCTTCTTGACTTCTTTCTTCTTTCCCTTGCAATCTGTTTCAATATTAGAAAGATCTAAGCTACCCAAGGTAAGATTCACAAATTAAAACCTGTTTTCACGATTCAGGGTCATTTTCTTTTCTATTTTCTTCCATTTTTTCTGCTTGTTAGGCTGCTATGTTGAAAGATTTTGTTACTACAAAGTGGGAACTGGGAAGTAATAATTGGTGAAGAAGTGAATTTTTTAACTTCCATTGCAGATCAGATAAGGTTTTGACTCAGTTAAATATACTTATATTTAATAACAATTAAACAAGAGGAAGAGTGTCGGTTTCACTTTTGCATCAACACTTGGGACATGGAGCTTGGATGGATCTTCAGAACCAGGATTTTTTCTTTTTTTTTTTTTACAAGAGAAAGTAAAAATTATAAACTACATCTTAAACTTCCGTGGTAAAGCTACTCCCCACGACTCAGCATCAATTAAAATCTCAAGGGCTGGTGAAGGGACCACATCTTTATGGTGGTCCTATCCTTTCTTTCTTGGCCATAAAATGCTAGATCAAGATGGATTCTTATGTTTTTTTTTTTTTGGTTCATTCCTATGTTCTGTTTGGATATTGGAAAAATTGGGAGAAAATGTTTAAAGAGAAGTAGAAATTGTATTTGGAAAGGGAAATACTACTTGTAATAGAATGGTAGATTATACTATGACATGGTATAGTTTTACTTGTAACAATAGGTTATATAAGGAAAAGATTATTATGTATATGGTTTATTATGAAAAAAAATAGATGATTATATATATATATATGTGTGTGTGTGTATTTTTAAAAATATATGTTATCATCTTAACTTCGATCGTGAAGTTTAAAAATTTTGTTTACAATAGGTATATTGTATCATATTATATGTAAATCAAATTTGAAACAACGAATTTGTAAGTAATTATTTTCTTTGAAAAGGGTATTCCGTACTTGTCATATATAAACATCAAACGAAAATCATATTTGGAGTATTATTTCATACAAAAATTTGTATTTGTCACACGTAAAATACAAAATTTTTATTTCAAAATTTATATAAATATACTAGATAATTTTTTAAAAGTTTTGTAGAATTAATATATAATTATTTTTCAAATTTTAATTCATATTTTTTTGATTTTGAATTTTTTTGTACTCATATAATATTATTATATCATATTAAATATGAAATTAATTTTTATTTATATTTTGTGACTAACGCTTGTATCATTGAATCACCTCTTTAAAAATTTTTCGTATTTTGAAAGTTGAAATTTCGTACTAAAAGCTTTTATTTAACATTGCCCAAGGAATCAGTACCTGTTAGTTACATTGCATGACCGTGGTTTGATATCTTTGACAGCTCAAGAGCTTTGCCTTGGACATCCTGAAGCGGGGCTCCAAGCAGTGGGTGACGGAACTCCTGAGCAGCCTCGACAAGTTTTTCGACACGATCGAATCCGATATCTCCAAAAACGGCAGCTCATCTTACGTCTCGCATCTTCAAAGCTTCCTCTTCAACTTCCTCTGCAAGGCCCTCGTCGGAGCTGACCCCGCCGTCGACCCTGACATTGCCAATTCTGGTCCCTTCACCATCAACATATGGCTCGCCCTCCAGCTCCTCCCCACCACGCCCATCCGAGTCCTTCAGCCCCTGGAAGAGATATTCCTTCACTCTTACACTTACCCTTTTGCGCTCGTAAGCGGAGGCTACCAGAAACTCTATGACTTCGTTGAACAGTATGGTAAAGATGTTGTGCAGCGCGGTGAGAAAGAGTTCGGCCTTTCGCCGTCCGATGCCATCCACAATTTGCTCTTTGTTCTTGGGTTCAATGCCTTTGGTGGTTTCTCCCTTTTTTTGGCAACGTTATTCGCCACCATAGTGAGTGACAAAACCGGATTACAGGCCAGGTTAAGGGAAGAAGTGAGGAAAGTTTCTGGCTCGACGTCGACAAGATTGAGTTTTGACTCGTTGAAAGAGATGGAGCTGGTGAACTCTGTTGTTTACGAAACATTGCGGTTGAACCCGCCTGTTCCACTTCAATACGCACGAGCTAGGAAGGATTTTCAACTCACTTCTCATGACTCGCTTTTTGACATCAAGAAAGGTGAGTTGTTGTGTGGGTATCAGCCTTTGGCTATGAGAGATGGTAAAGTTTTTAACGAACCAGAGAGCTTTAAACCTGATCGGTTCGTAGGGGATGGAAAAGAATTGCTGAGTTACTTGTTCTGGTCGAATGGGCCACAGACCGGATCGCCAAGCAAGTCAAACAAGCAATGTGCAGCTAAGGATTATGTGACTCAGTCAGCTTCATTAATTCTAGCTTACATGTTTCAAAGGTACGATTCAGTTACTGGAGATTCTAGTAAAATCACAGCAGTGGAAAATGCAAAGTGATGATAAACTAGATAGGAGTAAAATGCATTTTGTTGTGGACTAATGTTCATATCTTCATCAAATAAATGAATAAATATGTAGAAGATTTCCATACAGGTCGTTGTTTCAAGTGGCTCCATTGATAACAAGGGTAACTATACGTATGATCAATCATAAGAACTAAATTAGAATGCATATAGGATTAACTCCAGAATTCATGACTTTAAGGCTCGCTTTGCGGTGTGAGATGCAATAAGTTACTTGCTACAGAATCATCATGCAAAGTGCCATTGTCAATCATTTAGACAGCCTGGATGTTACCATGTGATTGCGTATGAGATCTGGCAATCCCTTCTTTCCACCCTTTTTGACGAGCTCTTAATTCCCACATTGCAGTCAATTTCCTCTGAGCTGTCAATGCTGCTTCAGCTTTCTCCCTTGCTTCTTCACATGTTTCCATACCTGAATTGCACTTGTCTGCCTCCTTTTGATACTGCGATGCTATCTTCTTAGCCTCAAGTAGTGCCATGTCGGCACGCTTCTGACTTTCCAAAGCTTCAGCTTCTCTAAGCTTCAGTTCTTCTGTCAAAAGTTCTGCAAAGTTCTTCTCAGTATCCTCACTCACTGCTGGATCACGCTTTGCACAATCTGCAGAATATTTAAATTCAACCTTCAATATGCCAACCGTATAAAGAATGACTAACATCACCCTGGAATAAAATCAGTTACTCCGCAATTCGTACAAATCTTTTGAGAAAGGCAGTGGTTTTGTCAATGCAATACAAGATGGTTAGTACTATTACATCCATATTCAAATTAGCTTAGATCATCACATATAACCACAATATCAGTTAACAAGTAATGTCAATTGGAGCATGTTACAAGAATGTAGGTAATGTTAAGCGAATTAAGAGTGAAAATAGTAGTACCATGCCAAACAAAATCTTAGTCAAAAATTACCATTAAACACACTATTTACGCCAGTTTAAAAATTCTTGTTTCTTTTTTAAGCTTCCCAATGAACTGTCATTTATAAAATACATAGTTCACCTTAGTGCCAATTCCACCACCTTATATTGCTTAATCCCAAAGTTTAATTTCAGAAAGTAATACATCGCTTAGCACCCTACTGTCATCTCGCATCTTAATCTCCTTTAGACAACATAAGAAGGTAAAAGAAGAAAGCAGGACTGTGTTTGTCAAATCATTCTGTAGAAAAGCATGCTGTTTCAGCCAGGGTTACTGCTTGATCTTATTTAGGTGTTACATTGACAAAGTTCAATTTTTAAAAAATGAAAAGAAAAAGGGGAGAGGGGGCGTTGGGGAATCATGTCAAGTTCTTCATAGAGAGCAATAACTGAACAAAAACAGAAGGCTGAGAGAAATTATGGAAAATTACTCATCTCACTTAATGCTATGTAAAGCATAACATCAGCTAAAGTAAAGTTGACACCTAAAAGAAAGCGATGCAAGCAAAAATGGTCATATAGTAACCACGAAATCCTGAATCGGCTGTTGTCATGCTAAGAAACTCTTCCATGAAATCCTGAAAGGTGATCCAAAAGGCATAACATTCAAAGAAAAAAGTGTAGAACCCAGTGATATCCATTCTCTAATTTTCCTAACAAACACTTCCACCTTTTCTCATAATCATGTTGTTGAGTTGATAGTCAAGATGCATGCCACCAAAAGACCAGGAAAAGGAATGCTTAACCTGATGTGCCTCTCCCAATCTCCTTTGATCACTACTAGCTAATGCCAGTTAGACAGGCAGATATAAGAAGAAAAAATAACTTAGGAGAGTTCTAAGCATCACGTGCTTATGCTCATAGATAACCAAAAATCACCAATTTTTTCTTTGAATTAAGTTACTTAATTCCATATTCCAATAAACATATCAATGATACAGAAACTGGAAACTGACCTGCAAAGGAAGCGTTGCCCAGTCCTGCACAAATTAAAGACAGAATCACAAAATTAGCATGGAGTTGGACCAATTAAAAATGAAAAGAAAGGGAAAGGGAGAGGGGGGAAGAACAAAATATCAAAGATCATATAACTTAACAAAGAACACGACTGGAACCTATATAACCAAGGCTATGGTGTTTATAGCAGAAGCAATATTTATAAATGTCTTCAGCAAAAAGATTATGCCTTTGGGGCAAATTCCACAGAGAATTTCACATAAACTACTTTGAAACAACAATCATAAAGTTTAACTTTAGATCGACCAAACTGTGAAGTTTATTACTACAATGTAATTTTGAGCTGAGCAAATTGATCAAATCCAAGATATATCAAATGGAAAGAAGAAAATCGGAAGAGAAGAGATCTAGCCCAAATCTGGAAATACCTTCAGGGATTGTGAGAAGAGGCTGGGAAGAGCAATCACAAAGGCAAGGTGGGCAAATGTTGGAGCTGCGGCTGACAGCTGCTAAGCCTTCCATGAAATGCCAGTATAGAGGCGGACCCACTAGGTAGCCGAATAAACACAGGCCTAATAGACCCAAACCCACCTTCAACGCCGCCGCCTGGTTCACTGCCATCTCTTTGTTTGAGAGTCACTTTTCTGGCTACCCAAAAACGAAATGAAGAAAGATTTGGTCAATATTTATAGATTCGGAAACCAATTCGATGTAGTTAGTGTTCGACAACTGTCAAATCCTAGCTCTGCTACGGTCGGCACCGATTCATTTGATTTATTTATGGTTTTTGATTCAACGTTTTTCACAATCGTAATTTTGCATGCGGTTCATCGGAGTTGCAATCAAGAGGATGTGAACGGGAACTTCAAGTCACAAACTGTTCTGGCTTTGGCGACAAAGCGAGAGAGAGTTAGGACATGGCTGCGTGGGCCAAAGCTTCTTCACGTAAACTATTAGCTAATTACTTAGAAATGGTTGAACCAATAAGGCCCAATTAGACCTTGGGCCGAACTCCACCCTCCGTTTGCCAGCACACTCAACTAAATAAAAAGCTTCCGAATCCTAAATAATAATTATTAAAATTTAATTAGTTTATTTTTTAATTTTTTTAAAGTTAAATTTAAATTCAGCTATTCAAATAATAAATTAAATCAAATTCAAAAATTATAAAATTTGATTTGAATGATTTGTAAATTTAATAATTTTTTAAATATACAAATTTATGTTTTATTTTTATAATATATTATTAAAAAATAATATATTACATTTATGAATTTATATATATTGCATTGAAAATGTATAAAAATTATATATTTATATATATATATATATCAAGTTTTTAAAAATAAATATAAATAAATTTTTTTAATTTGCTTAAAAAAACTATTAATAAAACATCAAATTTTAATTCATTGATAGTGTTTGAATATCGTATAGAAATCTTAAATATAATATATCAAGAGTTATTTGAATATTTTATAAAATCAAAATAATAAAATTTTGAATTTTGAATTTTTAGATTGGACGAAATTTAATCAATATCATTAAAATATCTCGACTTGACCCGATTGCACTGTATACCCGACTCGCGAAAATGGCCTTTCAAAATCGAGGGGATGATGAAATGACGCAAATTGGGAAAACAATGGCGGTTGAAATCCCAAAGGATCTAATTACCCAACTGCAGATCTCACTTCGCAAGCAAGCCAACGTTCCTTCCTACGATCCGAACGACTCGTCGCTTCCCACTCTCCCTTCCCTCCCTCACTCAATCTCCGACTCTCCCAACCTTCTCTGCATTCACTGCAAGGCCCATCTCCTCCGGGGCTCCGACTCCCTCCTTTGCATTTTCTGCGGCAGACACCAGACCAATAGCGAGGTGCCACCTCAGCCCATCAAGTTCAAGTCCACTTCCGGCTACCGCTGGTTCCTCCACTCTCTTAACTTAGACGGATCTGTAAGTCCTTTTTATGATTAGTTTTCTGTTTTCTTTTAAGTTTTATCATATAAAAAGTGAGAGCAGTTTCAGTTGGTTGCTGTTTTGAAATTTCTTGAAAAAGTAAAAATTGGGTATTGTAGGAAATTGTGGGAGAGTCTTTAGAAGGGAAAGGATCGAACAGAGGAGCTTCAGATGGGTTTCCGTTATCTCATCTTTTGGATTTAGAAATAAAATGGAATGATGCTGAGGCAGATAAGCTTGAATCTGGTTTTAGAAAGAATAATCCACTGAATTTGGCTGGACTTGATCTTGATGATGATTTTTTAGCTGAAAGAAAAGGAGATTCTGTTTCAATACCTTCCCAAGGGACATTAACAGTGAAGAAAGAAAGTGATTCTACTGGAAGTAATGCTTTTGAATCGCGGGAAAATCTTAGTTTGTTTGAGAATTTTCAGGGTTCTAAGAGTAGTAGCATTGCTTCTGGTTGGCAGGCTGACTTTCAGTCTGCTGATTCTAAAACTGGTCACAATGCCATTAGCTCCCAGTCATTTGATCCTTTTGTGGGTTCCTCGAAGGAGCTTTCTTCCCACATGGACACAGTCTTTGGACAGGGAAAAGATTTATTTGATGAAAAAGAAAAAGGCAATCAAACTTCTTCAGAATCCAACATTTCTTCTTCTGTGAATCTTGACTGGATTCAAGGTGGAAAAGCACAAAACAGTGCCTGCAATGACATTGGTAAAAAAACCACTGATGTTGATGATGATGATGATGATTCCTTTGATGCTTGGAATGATTTTAAGGGTTCCACCAATGCATTAGATGCTGCTCCGAGTTCTTCGGACCAGACTGCTGATGGTTTGAAGCCGATGTATGAAAAAGGTGGTGATTCTTTTTCTGGGTTGGGGACTGGCTCTGAATCTACTGTTTTTGAAACTAACCATGAGGTATCCAAATCTTTTGATCATTTTGCAGGCTCTTCTGCTGATCTTTCTACTCACATGGATAGTGTCTTTGGAACAGGAAAAGACTTTTTTCAGGGAAAAGCAGTAGATAAGACAACTTCATCCCACTCTAGTGATTGGTTTCAGGATGATCTATGGAGTAATTTTACTTCAGGGACGCTTCATCATGCTGAGCAGTCTGATGTGAATGTGGGTGATAACGATGGTGGGATGTTAGGAAATATAAATAATTCTTCTGTGAGTATAAATAGAATTCAAGATGATCAATGGCCAACAAGTAGCAACAAAGCAGCTGATAATGCAACCAATGATGAAGATGATGATTCATTTGGGGCTTGGAATGATTTTAAAGGCTCAAGCATCTTGAATTCTTCAATAAGTTCTGGGAAAGAACCTTCTATCCATACTAGTTCTACTGAAGAAAAGAGTAGTGACCCTTTTTCTGGATGGGATACTGGCTTTCAATCTGCTAATTCTAAAAATAATCATGAGAGATCCAAATCATCTGATCCTTTTATGGGTTCCTCAATTGATCTTTCTGACCACATGGATACTGTATTTGCATCAGGAAAAGATTTAGTTGATGGGAAAGCTAAAGATGGCTCTAATGCAAACAGCTGGTTTCGGGATGATCTATGGAGTAATTCCACCTCAAAGTTAAGTCATCAAGCTGAAAACTTTGATGCAACTGTGGATGTTATGGATTCTGGAACAGCTCAGAATGTGCATAATTCTCCTTCCATGAACGATGATTGGTTTCCAGATGATCAATGGTTAACAGGCAACAAGGCACCTGATAGAAAAGATGTTGATGAACCAGACAATACATTTGGTGATTGGAGTGATTTTAAAAGCTCAACTACCAAGCAAGATGCTTTTAGTAATTCTTGGAAACAAGCTGCTACACTGGATACTCAGACCATTGATGATGCCTGGAATGATTTTACTAGCTCAACTAGTGCAAAAGATCCTTCAAGTATCAAACAAACTGTACTTCATGAGAAGCCTTCTGTTGAAACTTCAGAAATGCACTTGCTCAGTATGGATAACAATTCACCTAATAATAATTTTGGTAGTTTATCTCAACCTGTCCATCACGAGAAGCCTTTTGTTGAAACTTCAGAAAGACACTTGTTCAGTATGGATGACAATTCACTCAATAATAATTTTGGTGGCTTATCTCAATCTGATTTCTTTTCAGGGGCATTCAGCAATCAAAACGGCTCTACTGAAATAAATCTTATGCAGCCTGAAGCACCTGTTTCAGACAGGTCTGTATGCTTATTCCGACCATTTCCTTCTAACAGAACTGAATTTTTAAAGTACCCTGCTAAACTGTATTTAAAATCTCAGTCTTGTCTTTTCTGCAATTTGATGCTCAGAAGCTGAGGAGAAACTTCTCATATTTGCTTTCATATGTTTCAGCATGGCTAATGCAAATGTAAGAGGTGGCAATAACAATGCTGAAGTTGCAAATGATGGAGGAGATTTTCCCACTGCAACAACAGGGTCGAAAACTGATGATTTGGAGACATTGATGTCACAAATGCATGATCTATCTTTTATGCTGGAAAGCAATCTTTCAATACCTCCAAAAATAGATGGATGAAATTAACTTTCTATAAGATTGGGAGCCATTTTTCCTCCTCTCAAGCTTTATTGTTTTATCTGTCCTTGCCTGCATTGTATTCTAGTTTTGATTGGTCCATGTATCTCTATTCTTTCCTGTACCCGCTGGTTGTTGTATGGCTTTGCCCTTTTATATTAGCAGATTGTATTATGAAATGTGTATCGAACTCCATAGACTTTTTGTATTGGATCTTGTTTTCAAGTATAATACAAGAAAACTTGCTTGTGCAGCACATAGACCTAGCAATTTGTATGTATAATTTGTTTTGTGTTATGTAAAATCATGTCTCTGGGTCACCCTAGAAAGGAAACTAGCATGAGGAATTATTCGAAGGCATTATTTTCTTGAAAATACAGATGACTAGCGAAATAGCAACGAAATATTTCTACTTTTTCTTGCATCTTCTCTATTCAACGAACTGATAAAAGCAACTCTGTTTGAATGCAAAATATAATTAGTTATGTGGTAATCCTTTTTTTCTTTTTAAATTATAAGAAATAACCATGAACTAATTACTCGGGCAATCATGAATATCTGCAATATATATTATTAGGGTAAGAATTACTGACATATAAAGATATTTCTTAAGTTTGATGGCCTAAATTATACATTAATATTACACAATCAAACATTTCATTAATTATAAACAAAAAAGCAAAAGCCTTCTAAATACTGGTTTTTTTAGCATAATCATGGGCATTATCTATCATAAGCTCAATCAAGCGAGCATGCGAAGTGAAAGAAGAGCCATTGCTATCCCATACGGCCGGCTTGCTTGCTTGACTTATCTCTTTCACCTTCTTCCGAACCTCACTGTTAACCCTCCATTAAATGCTTTACAGCTTTCTCTATTTCATCTCCCATCACTAAATCGCTCTCGCCAAGCTTATAATCTAGTCTCATCTCAACTGCTAATCCCAGATCTTTCACCATCTGGAATGCATTCATTCGTTGTTCTGAGTACATTGGCCAAGTCAGGATAGGCACCCCATGCCATAAGCTCTCAAGAATGGAATTCCATCCACAATGTGACACAAAGCCTCCGATGGATTTGTGAGCAAGGACTTCGATCTGTGGAGCCCAACCGCAAACTAGTCCTCTTCCTTTTGTTCGCTCCAGGAACCCTTGGGGCAACATTTCCTTCGGATTGGTGCAATTATCAGGCTTTCCTGACTTTCAATTCAATCATAGTTGTTCTGACAATTCACAAGAGCCTTCTAATTATGGTGCAAAATGCAGTCGTATTTTACTGTCACCTTGAAGAAAAACACTCAGTAACTTGTTTCAATAGAAGCAATCTTGAAGTAGCAGATAGATAACAAAATAAAATAACATTTACTAGTAAGTAAATATCTTATCCAGTGATGAAGTTCTATGAAATAAATGATCGAATCTACATCATAATTGATATGGTATTATATTAAAATTTTATTTGAATAATTTTAAGTTTAAAGTTTGGTTTCATTTCAATCAAATTTAATTTTTAAGGCATTTGTGCAATTCAATAACTTGAACCATTCACACTTAATTCACTCGATTATTATTTTTTAATAATTTAGCAAAATAATAATAATCAATATAAAAAATATATTTTAAAATATTTGATTAAACTCACAAACTTATAATTTAAATTAAGTATTAAAATATTTAAATTTCATTTCAATTCGTTTATCCAATAATTTAAACGCGAATTTGATTTTAAAAAAACAAAATTAAAATAATTATCAAATTGAATTACAATATATTCCGATTAATTTAATTTCACAACAAATTTCAATTGCATCAAATGGGACACAAAGTGCGGGACAGAGGGACGGAGCATCTAGCATTATTCTATATTTATATG
This sequence comes from Heritiera littoralis, assembly GCA_031772115.1. NCBI lineage: Eukaryota > Viridiplantae > Streptophyta > Magnoliopsida > Malvales > Malvaceae > Heritiera > Heritiera littoralis. The sequence continues at coordinate 1,226,093 of JAPDPK010000059.1, read as the reverse complement.
CTCAAGCTACTCCTCTGGAACACATTGCTCGTTCACTCCAAGATATAAACCCAGTGGCTAAGACGGCGGAGGCGCCGCCCGAGGGTGTAGCCCTTCGGTGATGGTTGCTTCCGCCTTTGATCTCAGCATGCATGTTTTCACTTTTCATTTGGTACTGCAGTCATAATGAACCAAACTAATAAGTAAATTTGAAATATTATCTTAGCTTCAACTTAAACCAACCAATAGGTAAAATTCATAAATATATTAGTATTACCATTTACCAAGGAAATATTCTAACATTTTCTTATCATCTTCACTGTTTAACCACCTAATAAAAGCAACCGGCCTATATGTGTGCAAAATTTAATAAGATAGAAAAACCATTTCTTTTCATTTTAAACTACAAGAAAAACCAATCAACTAATTACTTGGGAAATCTTGAATATCTGCAAAATATATTATATTAGGATAAGAAACTATGAATTATTGACAGAAAAAGATATTCGTTGAGTTTGATGGCCTAAATTATACATTAGCAGTACTCCCTCAAACATTTTATTATAAATAAAAAAGCAAAAGGTTCTTCGGTTACTTTTTTATCTTTTTGCATATTTAACGAGCATTATCTATCATAAGCTCAATCAAGCGAGCATATGAAGTGAAAGAAGAGCCATTGCTATCCCTTACGGCTTGCTTGCTTGCTTGACTCATCTCTTTCACCTTCTTCCGAACCTCACTGTTACCCTCCATTAAATATTTTATAGCTTTCTCTATTTCATCTCCCATCACTAAATCACTTTCACCAAGCTTATAATCTAGTCTCATTTCCACTGCTAATCCCAGATCTTTCACCATCTGGAATGCATTCATTTGTTGTTCTGCGTACATTGGCCAAGTCAGGATATGCACTCCATGCCATAAGCTCTCAAGAATGGAATTCCATCCACAGTGTGATACAAAGCCTCCGATGGATTTGTGGGCAAGAACTTCGATCTGTGGAGCCCAACCGCAAACCAATCCTCTTCCTTTTGTTCGCTCTAGAAACCCTTGGGGCAATATTTCCTTCAGATTGGTGCAATTATCAGGCTTTCCAGACTTTTCGTTCATGTTCGTTGGCCGTTGTCTTCGTGCTGACCACAGGAATCGATGGCCGCATTGCTCCAGCCCCTTTGCAATCTCCATGGCTTGTGCTTCATCCATGAGTCTTAAGCTTCCAAAACACAGGAAAACCACCGTTGATGGTGGTTGATCGTCAAGCCATTTCATGATCTCGTCACGTTGGGCTTCATGGCAGAGCGAGCTACTCCGACCACTAAGGTCAAGAAGCGGACCCACCATGAAGTGGGGTATATTATCATCTAACTCTAACAGAGACCTGACTGCGTGAGCTTCCAACTCCGCAAAAGAATTGGTAATTATGGCTTTCGTCTCCTTGAATCTTCGCACAAGATTTAAGAAGAAAAAGTAGTACTGACCATACTCGTCAATCGATAATGAAGCGAAAACTTTCCTTGGAACCGGATTCACATAACCTGGAACAGCTGACTCAGTTTCAGAAGCTTGAAACTCCCGACCAACTTGATCACGGGGACTATATATGCTTAACATGGCTGCAAGACAGGCTGCACCAGAAGTGTTGAAAAGATACGAAGGAAGCCCAAGTTCATAGGCCGCTTCAATCATGGGCGTAGTAAACATATCAACAACCAATCCTGCAAAAGATACTGAACCAAGTAAAACCTGACTGATTAAAGCTTGTTTGACGAGCAACTTGTGACTCCCGATATGGTTTAGTTCTCCAAGTACTCCTGGGCTTGTCGGAGCAAACTCCAGTGGGGGGAGATTGATGAATCGCAGTCGAGCATCAGATGCAGCAAGCGATTCAGTATATCTTGGGATCTCAGGGGCGTAGACTGGGTTTATGACTAGGACTGTGACTGAGAAACGATCATCTCGATCAAGCAACCGCTTTGCAAACTCAACATGCGAGACTAGGTGGCCGATGGCTGGTGTGGGCACGAAAACTAGCTCCATTTTCTTCATTGTTATTGCCATGTTTGCGCGTGGTTCTTATAACTGAAAACGTATGTACAATATTCTATTGCATTGCGTAGTTGAGAGAGGTTTGGTTTTCAGTCTAAAGCACCAGCAATTCATGCCAGAGGCGAAAGGGAGGATGAGATAGGATGTCCCCTCATAGTTATTATTCTGACAACTCACAACAACAAAAAAGCTTGCCTTAAATGCAGTCGTCCTTCATTGTCTCCTTAAAGAAAAAAATTCAGGACCTTGTTTTAATTGAAGCAATCTAGGAGTTAAATAACAAAACAAAAGAGATAGAGTGTGTCATCAAAAACTAAAAGTTAAAAAGCAGAAAGAAGCACGCCATCTGTTTGATGAAAGGAAGATAGAGGAGAGTGACCAAAGGGGCTTCAATTTGTTCGGACAAGTTGTCATGGCAGCGCAAACTCTTTCAACTGCTCCCATTCCTCATGCAAGTTCTCAATCGTCCCCTTCACCAAACCCATCCAGTGAAAGTGACATAACGAGGAGGACAAAGAAAAAGTTTAAGCGTGGCAGAGGAGTGTCTGAAGAGGAAGTTTCTGATGAGGAAAACCAAATGGATACTGGGATCTCTTTGGGAAATAATGGATTGGATAAGGAAAAGATGATGAAATCGTCATATAGAGATATGTTGACGGGTGACAGACCTGCAATACCAGGTAAATGGGATGATTGGAGTAAGGATAACTGTGAGGAGGAAATGTTTTTTGACGAGTGTATGTCTGATGATGAAGAACCATCGGATGGACAAATTCCCAGAGTTTGTTTTTCCCGTGAAGAAAAAGCACAGATGCGAAGACCATGGCTGAAGACTATTATTGTTAAACTACTGGGGAAAGTGTTAGGATACCAGACACTCTCAACCAGAATCAAACAGCTATGGCAACTGACAGGAAGATTTAAACTGGTAGATTTGGGTCATGACTATTTTCTCTTTAAATTTGAGAAAAAAGAGGATTATTTGAAGGTGCTTGAAGGTGGTCCATGGATAATTGGAGGCCATTATTTAACAGTTCGTCAATGGACTCCTAATTTCAACCCTGCAAAAGATGAAATTTCAAAAGTGATTGCTTGGATTCGATTCCCAGGATTACCTTTGGAATATTATAGTCCAATAGCCCTCCATAGAATGGGTGCATGTGTGGGAAGAGTTATAAAAATTGACAGGAATACTGAGGAATCTCTTCGAGGCAAATTTGCGAGAATGTGTGTGGAAATTGATTTGACAAAACCACTAGTGTCAATGATTCATATTGGGAAACATATTCAGCTGGTTGAGTTCGAAGGACTTCATTTGATATGCTTTCATTGTGGTAAATTTGGACACCGTTTGGATTCATGTCCTTTAGTTGTGAAAGCACCGGAGTGTCCTAACGATGAAACAACCAAGGAGGATGTCCAGGAAAATGCCAACAGATCGGGAACGAACTTCGGACCTTGGATGCTAGTGAGTAGGAGAAACAGGCAGCCTACTCGCAGGGAAGATACTGGAAAAGGAAAGTTGGATGACCAGAGTGATTCCAGGAGATTTCAGGGGAATAGGTTTGCTAATTTGGAAACAGAAGAAGCAAAGGAGTCTTTCAAGGATAACATCTCGGGCAAAGTTGTGAATGGTATCAAGGGGAAATCTGTTAAGTCAACTATGACTAAAGGGAGTGGTAAATCTAAAGATAGCTGGAATATAGCTCAGAAAAGGAAAGACAAGAATGTGCAATCAGATGTAATCGGAGGAGCTTCCATATTTCAGCAGAAGGCTATTAACGAGGTGAAGGAGGGAAGCAAGCAGTTTGTGTTCCAGGCCGGATCATCATCAAATGGGACTGTTACTGGGCTTGACTCTGGATCTCTGCTAGCAAAAAATAAGACAGTGGGATTGCAAGATCAGGCCAAGCTAGTTTTGGCCCCATTGGGTTCCAATCCAAAACCCATAAATTTGGACAGTAGCCCATTGACATTACCACAACCAAATCCACCTTCAAGGATTAGTCTATTGGATGAAATGATAACAAACCCAGCTGCCAATGATGGCAACGTTGATGAAAACGTAGCTCATAATGAAGACGATGTGCTTGTACATCATGATGTCGTTACACCAAATCACATGGATATTCTTTGAATTTTCCATGGGATGTTATTGTAATACAATTTTACCTATGTCAGTTGTGTTTTGGAATTGCAGGGGTGCAGCAAATGATGAATTTAGAAGACAAGTTAAGGAGTTGATTAGACTACATAATCCAAACATGCTAGTCTTGGTCGAACCAAGGATTAGTGGTACTAAAGCTGATCGGGCTATTAGAAGGTTGCGTTTTGAAAATTCTGTTAAGGTTGATGCAATGGGGTTCTCGGGGGGAATTTGGTTATTATGGAATGAAAGTATAGGAAAAGTGGAGGTGTATGGACGATGTGACCAATTTATTTCAGTAGCTATTACTGGAAATAATGGTAACCGTTGGTTCTTCACAGCAGTTTATGCTAGCCCAATTTACTCTAGACGAAGATTGTTCTGGGATCATTTGCAGAATTTTGATTCATGGGACTCATTTCCTTGGGTCCTCATGGGTGACTTTAATCAAGTTTTATCAATGTCTGAAAAGCAAGGTGGTGTCCAGGAGAGTTTTACTAGAATGGAGCAATTTAATGAAGTTTTGACTAGAAGAGCTCTAATGGATATTGAGGCTGTTGGCTGCAAATACACATGGTCCAATAAAAGATTCATGAGTGGATTGATTAACAAAAAATTAGACCGAGTTGTTTGTAATGCTCATTGGCGACTTTCCTTTCCTGAAGCAGTGGTGGCCAACCTTCCTAGAACTTATGGAGATCACTGCCCATTATTATTAAAATTGCATGGCTTTTTACATGGAAACCGAGAACTACGACCCTTTCGTTTTGAAGCTATGTGGCAATCACATGAATCCTTTGAGAATTTAATTAAAGATTCATGGAAACATGATGCAACGCTTCATGAAAATTTGGTGCAATTTCAGAAAGTTATCAAGGTTTGGAATTCTACTGTGTTTGGTAATGTTTTTAAGCGAAAGAGGCATCTGCTCGCTAGATTAGCGGGTGTTCAAAGAGCTTTAGAATGCAGTCCAAATCCTTTTTTATTTAAACTAGAGAAAGAACTATCTGCAGAGTATGACAAAGTTCTTCGACAAGAGGAGATTAGCTGGTTTCAAAAGTCAAGATCGAAATGGGTCCAATGTGGAGATCGAAACACTAAGTTTTTTCACACTACTACGATTATTAGACGAAACCGGAATCGAATTCTAGCTTTAAAAAGAGAGGATGGTAGTTGGTGTACTGATCAAGGTGAATTGAGAATTCTAGTAATTGAATTCTTCCGTAATGTCTACTTGGCAAACCCAGCTTGTTGCGATATTGGTACAAGATGTCCAAGACTTTACTTTAGCTTTGATGAGCAACAACGTACTGATTTGTGCCGTGTTCCATCAGAGGAGGAAATTCTTAAGGTTCTCTATTCCATGCAATCTTTTAAATCTCCTGGTCCAGATGGCTTTCAGGTGGGGTTCTACAAGGCAAATTGGGAAGTAGTGAAGAATTCTGTGTGTCAATGTATTCAAAATGCTTTTAGAAATGGAGCCTTCAGTCCTGAATTAAGCAAGGTGTTAGTTGTTTTAATTCCCAAAATCAATCCTCCGGAATTGGTTACCCATTTTCGTCCGATAAGTTTGTGTAATGTATCAGTTAAACTAATCTCTAAAGTGATTGTGAGTAGACTCAGGCCTTATTTAAAGGATATTGTGTCTCCAACACAATGTAGTTTCATACCTGGTAGAAGCAGCTCGGACAATATTGTGATTGTGCAAGAGGCTGTTCACTCGTTTGGGAGGAAAAAAGGAAGGAAGGGTTCTATGCTCATGAAAATCGATCTAGAGAAGGCATATGATCGGGTGGATTGGAATTTCTTGCACTGGGTCTTGATTGATCTGGGATTACCAACCACACTTATTGAGTTGATTATGTTTTGTATTAAATCTACTGAGATGAATATACTTTGGAATGGGGAATTAACATCGAACTTTAAACCTTCTCGTGGACTTCGACAAGGTGACCCACTGTCCCCATATTTATTTGTTCTATGTCTTCAGAAATTTTCTGATATGATTGATGTAGCAGTGAATAATGGTATTTGGAAACCAATCACCCTCTCCAAAGGAGGCCCTATGTTGTCTCATATTTTCTTTGCAGATGACTTGATCTTATTTGGCGAAGCCTCGATACAACAATGCCAAACAATTATGAATTGTTTAGCTAACTTTTGTGACATTTCAGGCCAAAAAGTAAATTACACAAAGTCCAAAATTTTTGCTTCAAAAAATGTCTCTATGGGGCTGCTGGATTGCATTCAAGGAGTTACAGGCATGCAACATTGTACAGAATTAGGTGACTATCTTGGAATTCCTATTCTTTCTAAAAGGATGACTAGATCGAATTTTCAAGCCTTATTAGATAAAGTAAGGAACAGATTAGCCTCATGGAAAGTGAACCAGTTATCTTTAGCAGGGAGGGCGATACTAGTGCAATCGGTCTCAAGTTCTATTGCATCTTATACGATGCAAACTACCAAGCTTCCCGTTTCAGTCACAAAGGAGTTAGACAGATTAAATAAGAATTTTTTGTGGGGTTCTGTTGATGGTAAACATAAAACTCCCTTAATAAAATGGAGTAATGTGTGCAAACCAAAGGCTGCAGGTGGACTGGGTTTTAGACGAGCAGGAGACATGAACAAAGCTTTATTGTCTAAATTGGGTTGGAAGCTGGAAGCAGATGATCCTAGTATGTGGGCTAGAGTTATAAAGGCTAAATATTTGAAAGGAAAATCCTTTATCAATGCAAAGGTAAGTAGCTCTGCTTCTCAGGTATGGCGTGGAATTGCTTCATGTCGAGATATTATTAGAAAAGGATGCTCAAGGATAATAGGGAATGGTAGCAAGACTTCCTTCTGGTATGACCAATGGGTAAGGGGTAAGCCACTTGTTGAGGAACATGCAACTTTAATGCCTGCAAATGGTTTAGATACTAAAGTTAGTGATTTTATTTTAGACAGTGGCTCCTGGAATACAGAGTTGTTAAACTTCTTACCAAGGGAGGTGGTTAACCAGGTGATAATGTTGCCGCCGTCAGTCATGGAGGAAGATAGAAATTATTGGAATGCATCATCTTCGGGTATGTTCACAGTTAAATCAGCCTATGAACTAATTATGGGTGACTATTCTGTAAACTTTCCCTGGAAAGGAATTTGGCAACTTAACGTTCTGCCAAGAGTTAAATCTTTCCTGTGGATTGTTGCACATGACAGATTATTAACAAAGGTGGCTTGTTTGAAGCGAAAAATAGCTGTTGATAGCTCCTGTCCTAGGTGTGGAGTCGAAGATGAAGACATTCTACATGCTCTTCGGGATTGTGCTGCTTCTCATAATATATGGGCAACTTGGATTAAGGGTCCTATCAGTAGCAATTTTTATAACTTACAGCTCAAGGATTGGTTAACCTTTAATCTTAATTCAATTGGTAATACAATTGAAGGAGGCACAAGATGGGCGGTATTGTTTGCTTATACATGTTGGATGATATGGAAATGGCGCAACAATTCTTTGTTTGAAACAGGGTTTTCTTGGCCTGACAATGGGGTTTCTTTAATTACTAAATATGTGAAGGATTTAATGCAGCATGACAGCTTGCAGGTCGAGAAACCAATGAAGGTTATCCGAGAAATCTGCTGGCAACATCCATCCCATGGTTTCATTAAGCTAAATGTCGATGCTTCCGTGCAAACCAATCCTGGGCAGTCGGCGGCTGGCGGTTTATTGAGAGATGAACGGGGACGATGGCTGATGGGGTTTACTAGGAGACTTGGCTGGGGCTCCATTACTAGAGCTGAAGTGTTTGCAATTTTGATAGGTCTACAGCTAGCTTGGGATCTTGGTTATAGAAGAATTATGGTGGAGTCAGATTCATTGGTAGCAGTCCAAAGAATTGTTCAACCTTTAAATGATTCGGATCCTTTGTTTCAGATTGTCAAGCTATGCCAAGAGTTGATCAATAGAGATTGGACCTGTTCTCTCACTCACGTTTACAGGGAAGCTAATTCTAGTGCAGATCACCTTGCAGCACTTGCTTACTCCAATGATTTTGGTTTGGTTCTATGGGATAACCCTCCACCAAGCATTACTAAACTGTTACAGGATGATTGTTTTGGGGTAGGAAAGCCTAGATTATGTACTCTCTAAGCAGGTAACTGCTCTTATGTACCAAAAAAATAAATAACAAAACAAAATAGCATTTACTACGAAATAAGTAAAAATCTTATCAAGTGATAAGTTCTATTAAAGAAGTAATCGAATCTAAATGGTTTACTGTCTCATTAAAATTTTATTTGAATAATTTTGCATTCAATATGCATGGTTAGCAGTACTATCGTCTTCCCTGGTATAGAAGATCAGAAGAATGTTTTTCACCTGCACATGATTCAAAAGTACTTCCTCTTAAATGAATCAATGAATTCTAGTTACGTATAGTTTTCCTCTTTTGCACTGTTCTTCCACGAAAACAATAACTCTTGTCTGCTGATAAATGAGATATTATGATCGCTCTCTATAAAGCTTTTATCTCATTATTAGAATAAATTATATAAATTAATATATAATTTCTCGTTAAATTATGATATTTAATTTTTTTCTCCACTCATTTCTATTCTGAGCAATATACTCATTTAATTTTTGTGTCATTATGTTTTTCCAAATAATTTTCTTTTATAGTTTTTCTATCTTTCTTCTAATCTTGATTTTTTTTTTATAATTTATACTCTCCATTCTTTTAGTTAAAACTGTAAGTGCATCATAACAAGCCTAACATGCTTCTACACAATATGAAACATGTTAAACAAATAAAATGCGGAAGCGATAGGATCTAACCTCCAGCCATTGCACTCTGTAACTCTGCTGTTGAAGCAATTGCCGAATCTGACAGTCTACTTTGTGTCGATCACAGACCTTCCAAATCTTCCAAGCACTCAAAACCTCACTAGATGGTGTTTGTGTGTTTTTAGGTTAACGTACTTGGGGACCGGAAGGAGCCCTCCTTAAATAGTAATGAGAGCGTGCTAATTATGGCAATAAAATCACGTTTTAACCATCATAAAATCGTGTTTTAATAGCCAAATATTGAGTTGAGATTCACCGTGAAATTATGGACCATATCCGGAATTGGTCAACCAAATATTTATTTCCATAAATGAGGAGATATACTAACATTCTCCCACTTGGTCCATATATTTCACTTATAGAAGAAACAAATCACATGAATCATGGCGACAGTTCCTCAAGTGGCGAGTATTATCTTCCATGTATTACTATGTAAAATGTTTCTAAATCAACCCATTTTTACTTAATGAATAAACCTTATGTTTATTCTCGGTCCAAACAACAAGGATATTTCTCAAATAAAACTTTAGTGTATACAAATCAAAATGAGAAACATCATATTATTAATAAGAGTTTCAATTACAATCAAAATGTGGGACCAAGTCCCATTCTCTCTACATGATCCTTAAATTTAAACGGTGGCATGCCCTTAGTCAAAGGATCAGCTAACATCAATTCAGTGCTAACGTGTTCAATGACCACTCTTTTATCTCTAACACGTTCTCTAATGGCTAAGTACTTAATGTCGATATGCTTACTTCGACTTCCACTCTTATTGTTCTTAGCCATGAATACCGCAGCTGAATTGTCACAATATATCCTCAATGGCTTAGATATGGAGTCAACAACTCTAAGCCCACCAATGAAACTCTTAAGCCATACACCATGTGAGGTAGCCTCAAAACAGGAAACGAACTCGGCCTCCATAGTGGAAGTGGCAGTCAGTGTCTGCTTAGCACTCTTCCATGAAACAGCTCCACCGGCAAGCATGAAGATGTAACCGGATGTTGATTTCCGGGTATCAACACAGCCAGCAAAGTCTGAGTCTGAGTAGCCAATCACCTCCAACTCATCAGTCCGTCTATACATAAGCATGTAATCCTTAGTGCCTTGAAAATATCTAAGCACCTTCTTCGCAGCTCTCCAGTGGTCCATCCCCGGGTCACTTTGGTATCTACCCAACACTCCCACAGCAAAAGCAATATCAGGCCTGGTACAAACCTGTGCATACATAATGCTTCCAACAGCTGAGGCATATGGAATGTTCTTCATCTGTTCCCGCTCAAGATCATTTTTCGGGCACTGGCTCAAATTGAACCTGTCACCCTTCACAATGGGAGCTGGGCTTGGTGAACAATCTTTCATTCTGAATCTTTCCAAGACTTTATTGATATAGGCTTCTTGTGACAGACCTAATATACCTCTATGTCTGTCTCTATGGATCTTAATGTCAATGACATAAGATGCATCGCCCATATCCTTCATATCAAAGTTCTCAGAAAGAAATTGTTTCACCTCACGTAGCATCCCCTTATCATTGGTTGCAAGCAGAATATCATCCACATATAGCACAAGGAAACAAATCTTGCTCCCACTGACCTTCTGGTATATGCATTGATCCATGATGTTCTCAACGAAACCAAATGAAGAGATGACTTCATGGAATTTTAGATACCATTGGCGGGAAGCTTGTTTCAACCCATATATGGATTTCTTGAGCTTACAGACCAAATGCTCACCATTACTAGAGGAAAAACCTTCAGGTTGTTTCATGTAAACCTCTTCCTCTAGATCACCATTGAGAAATGCCGTTTTCACATCCATTTGTTGCAACTCTAAGTCAAAATGTGCAACAAGCGCCATTATGATGCGAAGAGAATCTTTCTTAGATACAGGAGAGAAGGTCTCCTTGTAATCGATTCCCTCCTTTTGAGTGAATCCTTTGGCTACGAGTCTTGCCTTATAACGTTCAATGTTGCCTAATGAGTCAGTTTTGGTCTTAAAGACCCATTTACAGCCTATAGCCCTGGCCCCATTAGGCAACTCGACAAGATCCCATACTCCATTATGGTGCCATCGAATCCATCTCATCCTTCATAGCATCGAACCAAAGTTTTGATTCTTTGCTGTTCATGGCTTGTGAAAACGTCTCTGGATCATTAACGGGCCCAATATTGAAATCATACTCTTGTAGATACACAATATAATCGCTAGGAATAGCTGTTTTCCTTTCCCTAGTAGACCTTCTTAATGTTGGTTCAACATTCTCCGAAGGATCATGTTGTTCAACTGGTTGCTCACTCAATTCTGGTGTATCCAGAGGAGCCTCGTCTACTGGTAAGTTATCAACTACTTGTGGATCTTCAACGATTGGTTGTTCAATGTCCAGTTGTACTGAAGGGACATTGTTCATGATAACCAATCCTTGACTCGAGGTAGAGGGTTGATCTCTCACAGAAACTAGGTCTTGAGATTGATCGCTCCCACTAACTAAGTCATTTTCAAGAAACTTGGCGTTCCTTGATTCCACAAATCTAGTGCTATGAGATGGACAATAGAATCTGTAGCCTTTGGACCGTTCGGCATATCCAATGAAATACCCACTTATGGTCCTAGGATCCAGTTTCTTTTCCTGTGGGTTGTAAACTCTTATCTCAGAAGGGCATCCCCAAACGCGCATATGACGCAAACTCGGTTTCCAACCTTTGAATAATTCAAAAGGCGTCTTTGGAACAGCCTTGGTTGGAACCCGGTTCAATGTATACGCTGCCGTTTTAAGAGCTTCAATCCACAAGGACTTAGGCAACTTCGAGTTGCTAAGCATACTACGCACCATTTCCATCAAAGTTCGGTTCCTTCTTTCTGCAACACCATTCTGATCCGGTGAACCAGGCATGGTATATTGGGCAACAATCCCATTTTCTTGAAGGAACTTCGCAAATGGTCCAGGTGCTTGTCCATCTTCAGTGTATCTACCGTAATACTCCCCACCTCTATCAGTTCTTACTATCTTTATGGGTTTTCCACATTGTTTCTCTACTTCAGCCTTAAAGATTTTAAAGGCATCTAATGCTTCGCTCTTGTTATGAAGCATGTAGAGATACATAAACCTCGAGTAATCATCAATAAAGGTGATGAAGTATTTCTGACCATATGCATCAATGTCTGGACAACATATGTCAGAATATATGATCTCTAATATGGTTGAACTCCTATTGGCACCTTTCTTAGACTTGTTGGTTTGCTTACCCTTAATGCAATCCACACAAGTGTCGAAATCAGTAAAATCGAGAGTACTAAGTATTCCGTCATTTACCAATCTCTTAATTCTATTTATGGAGATATGACCTAATCTCCGGTGCCATAACGTAGAGGAGTCCTCATTCATAACACATCTTTTAGTACCAGTTTGAACATGCAAGGCGTTATGAGCAGTGTCATTTTGCAAATCAATAGAGAAAAGACCATCACATAAGGTACCATTCCCAACAATATCACACTTAAAATATATCAATACTGATTTATTTGAAAATTGAAAGGAATATCCATAAGGTACCAGCCTAGAAACAGAGATTAAATTTCTCGAAAAACTAGGAATATAAAAGGTCTTTTCCAATTGCAAAACAAAACCACTCCTAAGAACTAAAGTGCATGTTCCAACGCCTTCAACACGCGAGCGCATCTTGTTTCCTGAATAGATGCTCTCCTCATTTCCCACTGGCTTCCTTAGGTTTGTCATACCCTGTAAGGAAGTCGAAATGTGAATTGTAGATCCAGAATCAATCCACCATGTGTTATGATTAACCTCAACCATATTTGATTCAAAACAAACATATGAGAGTGGATTACCTTTCTTAACGAGCCACTGCTGAAGCTTGGCACAGTCCTTCTTCATGTGTCCCTTCTTTTTACAGAAGAAACACTTGGACTCTTTCTTAATATCAGCTTGGGCAGGGATTTTACCTTTTCCCTTGTTCTTGGCTCGATCCTTGGTCTTTCCTTGGCTTGCAAAAAATGCACTCTCACCCGATTCCATAAGCAGTCTTCCCTCCTCTTGAACACACATGGTCATCAATTCATTGATGGTCCACTTATCCTTATGTGTGTTATAAGATATCTTGAATGGTCCGTACTGCTTTGGTAGAGTGTTCAATATGTAGTGCACAAGAAAAGACTCAGACATCTCCACCTCTAGCTTCTTGAGTTGGGCCGCTATATCTCTCATGGTCATTATGTGCTCACGCACTCCTTTGACACTGGTGAGCCTCATCGATGAGAACTTCATTATCAGGGTGCTGGCCAACGCTTTGTCTGAAGTGACAAATTGATCATCTATGGCCTTCAGTAAGGTCCTAACGTTGGTATGCTGTTCGACTGAACCACGTATCCCAGCAGATATCTTTGTCTTAATATACATGACACTAAGGCGATTGGATCGCTCCCAACGTTCATGTAAAGCTACTTGAGCAGGAGTGCTGGTCTCAGTCAATACGGGCTCGTCTTTCCTTATAGCATAGTCTATATCCATGCACCCTAATTGGAGGAGAACTCTCTCCTTCCAAACCTTGTAGTTCTCTCCATCCAGCTCGGGAACTTCTAGGTTAATACTAGCCTGAGGAAACACTGCATCTAGAAAATAAACATGCTTATGTATCTAGAATTTTTGAGGCAAACTTAATTATGTCTACCAATGTAAACATATTTTATTAATGAATCTCAGACATAAAACTTGCCTGTGGGCTAAAGTTCTAATTCTAATAGATTTATTTCATAATGATAAAACTATCAAATTATATCATTTCCTAATTCCTGTGGGTAAATTAAGAAACTAATTTGATATTTTATCCTAATTAGTTATAAAATTATAATAAAAATTCCTGTGGGATAAAATTTACTATAACCTTATAACTAATCACAATTTATGTCTAATATCATTATGTGATTTTACAAAATAATTTTACTTAATTAAGGTTGCTGTGGCTAAGCCCTAATTAAATAAACTATAAATCACTTAGACATATTGGTAAAATTCTAAGTTTATTCATATTTTAAAAATTGCAATTAACACAAGGCAATTTTAATTCCAAATAATATGAATAACTTAGCTACATGTGCTTTTAGTATAAAAAATAACAAAATTATACATATTCAAAATAAGCACATATGCACATTCAAAATCAAATTTTCATAATTTAATCATAATTTTATGATAATTTTCACAAAATTATTCAATTTAAAATTATAGCATTAATAAAAATTCCAAATTTATGAAAAATCCTCATAAAATCCAAATAATGAGAAGTTTTCATAATTATATTAATTTTGTGAAAATAATCTAATTATTCATAAAATTATGAAAATTACAGAATTGAAAATCTGATATAAAACTATCAAAAAATATAATTATTTGGCCTAAATTAAATAATTTAAATTTACTTAAATTAAATAAATCCTTAATGTCTAAAATAAACCAAATGACCCTTTTATTTAATCCATATGGCCCAAATAATCAACCAAAAGAGCCCAAAATAAATGGCCCAAAACTAACCAAATAAGGACCCAAACAGTGGCCCAAAACCCGAAGCCCAAAGGTTTTTTTTTTTTTTTTTTGCACAGTGTCACTGCACTGTACAACAGGCGGGCGCGTGAGACTCACGCGCCCGCATTATCTCTATCGGGCGCGTGAGACTCACGCGCCCGCATTTCCTCTCCTGTCGGGCGCGTGAGACTCACGCGCCCGCATTTTCTTCCCTTGTCGGGCGCGTGTGACTCATGCGCCCGAGGCTTCTTCTTCACCCGAATGGGTGTTTTGCAGAATTTTGGGTCTTTTGACCCGACCCGGCACAAAACCCTTCAAACAGTCTCGTTTTTCATGTATTTTTCATCCCTAGAGCTTTACAACAATAGATCTAAAGTATTTGAACCAAAATCACAGGAAAACAGAATGAGTTTTATGAAATCCGAGACTTAAAGTTTCAAAATATGGGTTTTTATGGCTTTTTTCTACAGATCTCTAGCAAGACAGAGGTTAAACTACGGCTCTGATGCCAAATGTAAGTGCATCATAACAAGCCTAACATGCTTCTACACAATATGAAACATGTTAAACAAATAAAATGCGGAAGCGATAGGATCTAACCTCCAGCCATTGCACTCTGTAACTCTGCTGTTGAAGCAATTGCCGAATCTGACAGTCTACTTTGTGTCGATCACAGACCTTCCAAATCTTCCAAGCACTCAAAACCTCACTAGATGGTGTTTGTGTGTTTTTAGGTTAACGTACTTGGGGACCGGAAGGAGCCCTCCTTAAATAGTAATGAGAGCGTGCTAATTATGGCAATAAAATCACGTTTTAACCATCATAAAATCGTGTTTTAATAGCCAAATATTGAGTTGAGATTCACCGTGAAATTATGGACCATATCCGGAATTGGTCAACCAAATATTTATTTCCATAAATGAGGAGATATACTAACAAAAACATCTATGGATCTACATTGTCTGCATCTCCGTGTGTGTATATTATTATGTAGGGACAACAATGAATGGTTATAGCACTAGGTCAGTTGCAGAAGAAAGAAAAGCGCCTCCATTCTCGTTGGGTAGGGCTTTTCAATGTTCTGGTCTTTGCCTACACGAACAAAGCAGCAGTCACCGTCTTGGGCTGTTGCAACCACATAGCTAACATCTAGGCTCTTGCATGTGGATATTAACAAATTGTGGAAATCTATCTCTTTCTCTTTTCTTGCATTCCCTTTCACTCTCCTTCGAGGACAGCTCAAGCAGTGGACTCAAATTAAAGCTAATTTGTATGGACGAGATTCCATTGATACAGAGCCAATTCCAATAGACTTATTGGAGGGTCCCATTGGCGTGCATCTAGCACTAGTAGAAAAAGAATTTTTTGCAACGCTTAAAATCTTTGTAAAATATATATTTGTCGTTGCTAAAGCCTTTTTATAACGATCAAAAGTCGTTGCAAGGTCGTTGTGTTTAGTTTCGATGTTAAAAGTATACGCAATAATTTTTATGGTTACAATAAAACGTATTTATTGCAACGATTTTTATCGTTTCTAATTAAATTTTGTTTTAGCAACGACTTAATATTAGTTGCAAATACTATTTGGCAATGATATTTTAGTTGTTGCAAAAGATAGTTTTGCAACGAGTATTTGTTGTTGCTACAAATTTATACAAAACGATAATTTTATCGTTTCTAATTTTATTCACAACGACTATAATTGTTACTAAAAAATTTACGCAACAATAATTTTGTCGTTTCTAATTTTTTTAACAACAATTATAGTCGTTACTAAAAAATTTACGAAACAATAATATTGTCGTTTCTAATTTTTTTAACAACAATTATAATCGTTACTAAAAAAATTATGTAACAATATTTTTGTTGTTTCTAATTTTTTTAAAAACGATTATGGTTGTTGCTAAAAAATATACGAAACTCAAATTTTGTCGTTTCTAATTTTTTTAACAACGATTATAGTCATTATTGAAAAATTTACGAAACAATAATTTGTCGCTTCTAATTCTTTTTACAACAATTATAGTTGTTGCTAGAAAATGTTAAAAAAAAAATATTGTCATTCTAATTTAAATAAATATTTTTTAACAACAATTATAGTTGTTGCAAATAATATTTTCATTACAATACTTTTATTTATTAAAAAATAATAAAAGTAAATAAATGTTAATAAAACTTAAAATTTAATAAAATTTTTAGACTAAAAAAAGACAATTCAGCAAATGAAAATTAACATTAGTAAATTAGAAATATTTTTTTTTACAAAGTGAATTAAAACAATATGAAATAAATAACCCATTAACAGCTCTAAAAGCTATGGGATAGGCCACTTCCTAGCATACCCTAATAGAAGGTCTTGAATCTCTGTGGTGGGTCACGGGGGACCTTCAGTCCACCTCCATTTCACACGATGCCTTTGCAAAATCATCCACACAAGAGTTTCCCTTCTGAAAATTGTGTTGTATGGTGACATTCCATGATCTTCCCAGCAAGAGGCGAATGTCAGCAATGAGATTTCCCAATGGATGCAAGGATATATCAACTTTTGTACTCAAACGAACTACTACCTATTAACAATGACACAAAAAATAAAGTGAGTGCATGATAATTAAAAAGGTAAACAAAGAAGCATGCCAAAGATCCAAGCAAAACTCCAAGTCTGGACCAAAACAATGTCTGCATAAACAGAGACAATATAAACAAAATCAGAAAAATCATATGATAGAAAAATTCAATAAAAAAATCAATAAAACAGGCCAAAAATTAAATCCACTGTCTTTATTTGCTACAGAGCTCCCATTAAACGAGTATTAGTGGGAAAAAAAAACAAGCAAAACGAAGAGAGTTATGGAAGTAAGAAACATCGGTGTGTTGATCCAGAGGCTGAACATGAAGATCTCCAAGGTAGTGACAGCGAAACAGAGAGTTTTCCAAGGCTGTGGCCGCGGCTAGTAGAACAAGATTTAGGGCTGTCCATGAGTTTTTCTTAAAAACTAAAGTTCAAAAGGGGAAAAGGATGCTTAGTTGAATTGAAAATGGCAATTTCTATGAGTTTAAAAGCTAGTAACGTGAATTGGAAATGGAAATTTTTGATGGAGGGCGGTTATTATGGGGTTTGCGTTTTTTAGTGAAAGTTTATTATGTACAGATTTGGGGGAATGAAATAAAAAGGGAAAGGTTGAAGGGAAAGTCAAAAATATTAATTATTTTATTTATTTTTTATTTTTCTAAAAGTATATAATGATTTTATGAAAAAATTAAGAAACAAAATTTAATGTCTTTTGGATATTTGTTAATTTATTTTGATTAGATTTGGCAGGCGTGGTAGTTGTGCCAATTCTGTTCGAAGACGTGGTTGGTGGGTAACCATTGAGAACTAATGAAAATCCTGTAGCAGGCTACTGCTGCCTTTCTTTTCGGGTTACGTTGAAAATGGTTTTAGCAGTTGCCAAGCTTTCTGGCTAGTCTGCTTTGTAGTAGGCTGTTGTTGCCCTTGCTGCTGTCACATGTCTTTTGCTATATTACTGTGATGATGACTTTTTTAGATGACTTTGTGATCTATAACTGATCACTCTCTTTATTCAAAGAAGCAGATTTGGTAGGCTTCAAGGTATCAAATGTGCAATTGTCGGGAAAAATTTGTATTTGAGTACTGGTAATGCTGGGTATCAACATGGTTCTCAAGGGAGTCCAAAGCATTTCCTTCAAATTGATTTCGTTGACATGGATGTCATTAAAATTTGTTATCTGCGAGGCCATCATTAAGGGTGATTTAAAAACTAATGTTGATTCTCTCGTGGGATCAAGAGCATATATAATTAAAAAATAATAGAATTTTTACATTAATCTGAACTTCACTCTGATGATTATCAAGAGCATCTAAAGAACTAAAAATATAGCTAACGTTGAAAGTAGCAAACTAGCCAAAATTTCGAATAAACAAATTGCAAACAATGCAGCAAAGTATTAAACTTAAGTTCATCAGCTCAAACTGAAGTCATTATTTGGCAAACAGAACATAATGCAGAAATCCAACTACATAAACTAGATCAATTTCTATACTAAAAGCTAGATAACTCCCAATCTTCATCACTCAACAATGATATTGAATTTCCATGGTAAAAACTAGATCAATTTCGAGCAAACAATTTCCGGTTCATAAAACTTTCCATGAGTTAATTATTTTCCTGCAAAATAAAAAAAAAGATATATTAGTATTTATATTTATATTTAAATTATCAAAATATAAACATCATATTCCATACCAAAGGTTCTGACTCGGAAGAAGTAAAGCTAGGAAAACTCATCGAGGTCTGCATCAACATTCTCTGTATTTCATTTGTCACTTGTTCATGAACTTCCAATCGAATCCTCTCCTCACGTGCTACTCGATTTGCTTCGAAAGTATCAATTTTTTGTTGAAGCTCAGTCATCTTATCATGTAGTTTTGATACCTCTTCCTCATGATGTTGTATGTATTGAGAAACACATGCTCCTTTAGTAAATCCCTTCTTCCCATAACCAAATCCCCTTCTATACTCAGATCTAACTCCCATGGCTTCATCATACATTTCTTCTTTTGTCATTGGAGTAGCTTCGTCTTGAGAACATTTTTCGACCAAGCTTTTGAGTTTATCCTACATCACATCAACAAATTTCTTAATAATATGCAAGCATTATCATGCAATAAATTTAGTATGACTTTAATTTAAAAAAATTAAGATAAAACCATACTCCTATCTCTTTTGAATACTCATCAGCCCATTCCAATTTCCCATCATTGGTTTTCTTAACATGTTGATAAAACCAAACTTCATCAACCGTAAGCTTTATTGCATGGACTAGGTTATGTGTCAACAAAACAAAGATCTCTTGGTACTTTTTAAACAAGGCAGCAACTATGACATTAGGAGATTGACAATCTCACTGGAACACATCATTTACCAACATGATGAAACCCTTCTAGTTTAAATGTTTTAAAGGTCATCTAGATAGCAATTCTATTGTAAAACATCCTCTAATTATGTTACGACAAAACAAATTTATTTCTTTTAACCAAAGGCAGCAGATGAAAACTAAGAATATGGTAAACCAATAAATGGAAGTAGTATTTCTAAAATATAAAACTAATAAAGGATCAATGCATAAAGCAAGTTTGTCAATAACAACCCATTCTGTCCAGCTATCATACAAACATTCTGGGAAATAATTTTGACACCTATAACATCTTGGAATATGGATTAATTCTGAAAAATTACAATAAACAGAATATGACAGATTACCTGTTCTAGGCGAGTTTAAATCACCTATTTCATTTTCCCAATCATCTGGTGGTTGGGTTTCATCATCATCTACAAGACTCATCCTTTCCATAACATTGATCCTTTGTCTTGCTATCGAATTAAGCGCGGAATAATCTTCTGGCACATTACTTCGATCATATGTTCTTCCAGATCCACCACTAAAAAGTTTACCTTTTTCTCTACCTCTACCAGCCATTCTACATAAGAAAATAAACAAAAACACATTAATCAAGTAAGAACAAATCAGTCTGTATATACATAACACAAAAATAAGGATCTATAGGAATAAATTGATCCATATGGTTTAAGCATAAATACCAGAACAAATTTGAATATATGAGAAGAAGATATCCTTTGGCTATCGGCATACTATCTACTCAGTACACTGATTAAATATACGAAATAATTCAAATTTAAAGCATTAATTTAGAGGGAAGACTATATTTATTTGGCGCCAAGGATTACTGAAGAAATAATTATCATTGGCGCCAAATGATGTTTTTTTTTTTAGAAATACTGTGATTAATAACAAAGTAAAATTTAAATTGAAGAAAAATCCTCAAGATACTAATTTATTTTCAAATTTGGTAAGTGATCGAATTGACTAACCTTAGTAAAAATTGAAAATTAATTTGAAATCCTCTCCTTGCGATTGTAAATTAAGATCCTGTGCCCATAAAGGTTCCCAAATCATCGCTGCAAAAAATAAAAAGAATTAATTTGGGAATCGAAAGCAGGAAACCAAAATATCTTAATGCTTAGTGTTCTATATATCAATACCACACCCAATTCGAAAACCAAAAAAATTGAAAATTTAAGTGAACTTGAAGATTGGGGATTTAAAGGAAAAACCATCGTTGTGCTGAGACTCAGCAGCAGCACTGCCCAAATACAAATGCATGGTCGACCTTCCTTCTTCTTCTCGACCAGCAGAGACCGCTCTTCCCGCTAAAGCCATCTGCTGTTGCATGCTAATCTTCATAGTGGCAGAAAAATAATCAAATGAAGAAAAAGCTTGATTTGAGGCTTTAGAGCAAAATTTTCGATGAAAAAAATGAAAAAGATGAAGAAAGAGTCTGATTTGTCAACTGGTAGAAGACTGAAACAGAGGTTCCATTACTATTTAATATGCTACGTGTCAATTTGCAATTACGTGGCACATATTAGCTTTTAACTCATGCGTGATCTGTCGCCTTGTGTTAGCAATATAGCTGCTTGGCTATCTTATTTTTTTATGGTTACTATCCATACTATATATCATTATTACAGGTAGAGTTAAAAATGTTATTGGTTATTAGTTGTGTCATTATTACGAGAGATAGGTTGGTAAGGTCCATTTCATTTTTAAATTAATAATTTGGTAATTTGAGAAAGAAATAAATAGAAAAAGAATAAGTTTAACAAATATTTTAGTTTTATTGTTACAATATTTTTTTGGTTACAGTATAATATATTATTTAATATATATTATTTTTGTTCTTTGAACTAAATAATAAAATAAAATAAAATACAATTATTAAAAAAAATAAAATACAGTGTCAGTGAACTAAATATATATTACAGTGTAAAGGTCCAAATTCAAGCATTTAGTTTTCTTAACTTTCTGTTTTGGGTGAAACTGCAGACACATAGAAATACTGTTATTAATGTAGGAGATTTTGAATTTCTATATAGACGTGGAATAAATAAGGTTATGAAATTGTGCGGAAACACTCTGCATCAGCTTATGTTTCAAGTGAGTGGGTAAATGAATTTCTATAACATTTTTATTTGTATTATGTATTTGGTTTTTGACGGGAATGCATCTTCTTGAAAAAGAGCTTTCAAGAGTTTCAGCATTATTACTTTGAATTTATTTATATGGAATAATGTTAACAACATGAATATGGTATATGGCTGTTAATTTTGCAGAAGGTCCCATTTACAGTAACAGCCCGCTTATGCCTACTGGAACAGAAAGAAATTGTGGGGGCGTTTATAGAAGAAAGTGCTCACCTGCACTGCCTCGTAAATGCTTACCACCTTATGCCAGGGGCTGCAGCCTTCCTGCAACTGCAGCATGAACGTGGTAGAATAGCTATGGTTGATTTATGGATGAGTGAAATTACATGTGGAATTTATATCCAAAGCAATAACAAGATCGTGGTAAATGATGTTGCAGTTTGCCATGATTTGTGTTTTGAAGATTACTAGAACTTTTTTTTTTTGAAAAGCAAAGGCTGTTGTTTATTAATTACTGCATCAACAAAAGAGCATATTACAGTGAACATGTGTTCCGTAACACCCTGTTGCAAGAGAGTCCCAAACAACATCTAAAAAACAATCATACAACCCCTTCGCTGACTGACTCCAGACAGACCAGACCACAGGGAACCACTCTCACAGACCTAAAATCAAACAGTTGGCGTGCATGTGACTGGAAAACAACCATCGGCTAGAACAAAACCACACACCCCCAAAAACACAATAGGCAAAACACAAAACCAACCACAAAACAGAGCAAAGTCAAATACAAGCACAAAGTTAGACACACATTCTGTTCACGCTAACAAACCACCAAATTATTCAGACAAAACAAGCAGATCTGAAGCACAATTCACCCCCTGTATAGCCAAGTGGTCTGCTGCTTCATTTATAGCCCGAGGAATATGATTGATCTGCCATCTGTCAATTTGCATCTTAAGGTTTTCGATCTGATTACTTCATTTTCCATGGAGCTTGGCTTGGATTCTGCACCCACATGACAACGTTGGAAGATAGTTCTCAAAGAGCTATATTTGCAATAAAACTGTGTTTAGTAAAGTCAATGTTTTGTATATTTGCAATAAAATAGTTCTCGAAGAGCTCAATTCTTGAGAGTTGAGACTTTAATTGATTTGGAAGCTTTATATTTTATGAGAATTAAAATTTGAAGCTTTATGTTTCCCCTGGAGTTTGATCTTTATTGTTCCATCTTCTTTTCTTGGTGGTTTGCTCTGTTTTTTCCTTCTTCAATTTTTGACATCAATGTTTTCATCAATTTGTGTCGTTGGACCGTGATATACAGGGATTTATCTGCTGTAATAACATTTTATCAATGAAAATCGATTTTGTGCTGAGCAAAATTTTTTTTTTAAAATTAATTAAGCAACAACAACAAGAAGTCGTTACAAAATATAATAAGATATCGTAACAAGTTTTTTTATTGTTCTTAATTTCATAAGAATTCGAAACAATAAAAAAATCGTTACATTAAATATAAAAAAAATTAATTAAACAACGACTATGAAAAATCGTTGCAAAATATAATAAGATATTGTAACCACTTTTATCGTTGTCAATTTCATAAGAATTTGCAACAACAAAAAATATCGTTGCATTAAATATAAAAAAAAATTAATTTAGCAATGACTAAGAAAAATCATTGCAAATGTCATGAAATTTTGCAACGATATTCTTAGTCGTTGTGAATTATGGTTGCTAAAAACCCTTTTTCTAGTAGTGTAGTAGGAATTGAACTTACAAATTCGCCAATTATGAGTTGGGCGCTTTAACCATTCAGCCATGGATGCTTAGCGGGGATCCTCGTACATGGTGAATAACCAAAATCCAATTGAAATATGCGATTAACTCCAATAAAATTGAAAAACAAGAAACAACCACTGAGGTTATAAATTTTTTTAATATAATAATTTTAAAAATTTTGTATTAAGGATAAAAAAATAATTTAGCTACTAAAAATTTTGTCTTATATAAAAAAACTAATCTCATCGTGGGTGAGCCTAACGAGCCCCTAATCATTTAATAGACTAGCTTCTCCCTCAGCTCGATAGCACCTGCACCAATTCCTTTTGGAGATATGATAAGTGATAGCTTTGAAATTGAGTGTGGCTCTTTGCATTATAGTTTTCTACACCGATGAGCCAAACTAACCCCTAGTCATTGGATGGATTTACTTATCCCCCAGCTTGATAACACCTATACCTTTTCCTTTTGGAGATATGACAAGAGAAAGCTTTGATATTGAGTGTGCCTGTTTGCATTGTAGTTTTCTCATGGTTAAACATTTCTACCAGGAGAGTTTCTATTCAAACCTCATTTTTTTCTTGGCACACCCAATTCCTCTCATAAGTTACTGTTAACACACACAAATAAGAATGAGTGTGTGCAGAAAAAAAAATGGGTGTGCTTAGAATTCCTCTTCTACCAAACTTTAACTCCGGAGGAAAGAAAAACAATAGTATGATACCTATTAATAAGAAAGCCAATAAAGTAATAGTGCCCATAATTAATTACTAATTTATTCTATCAAAAGTAATATTAGTTTTTCTGATAAAAAAAAAGTAATATTAGTTTTCAATCTCCAAATTTATTAATTCCAAGGTAACATAATGATTCAAATTACTAGATTCAAAAAAAAATAGGTTGGATTTTTAAAAAAATACACAATCTCTAATTTGAGTGGAGGTTTGAGTCGTCCACTTAAATTAAATATATTATCTATATAGCTTTAAATTCAAATGAAGAGATGTGTTGGATTGAATAATGTCTTACTGCTATTTCTCATATTTTCTATTTTGAATGTACTTAAAATTAATTATTAATGAAGTTATAACTCATTAGCTCATTCTAAAAATAAATTAATTTCATATACACCATAGGCGCCGCGGAAGGAAAGATGACTGTTGGATTTTTCCACGTCCAAGCTGAAAGCAATTGAACATGTTTTTATAAATGTGAAAAAAAAACATTTTTTAATTAGTTTTCGAGATTATAAAAAATTCAACAATATCAAACACTGCCACCAAAATTCAAGTTTTCAACATTGTTTTATGTGCCAGACAAAAAAACTTATATTACAATTATAATCGGATATCATCATCATCGTACAAAAAGAATTTATATTACAATTATAATCAGATATCATGATCATCATACAATAAATTTCAGAAAAAAAAAGCAGTTCACTGGTGTAGCCACGTTCTTCACTTCTTCGGTAAACGCATTTTTCCATTCATCTGTTGCCACATCACTCTTCTCTCGGCTTCTTTTTGCTTTGTTTCATAGTTATCAATATCGTATGATATGCTATTTATATTATACAATACGTTTCGATACTTATATAAAATGATACGAATTTATAAACTATATCGTATATGTTTAAGAATCATAAGTAAATCGTATGATATGCGATACGAATCGTACGATATTCGATACTCTCGATATGGTATGATATAGCTTATTTTATTTAATTCAAGTTCAATTAAATCTTTTTTTATCCAATTACTAACAGCCCAATTTTATTTAATTTTTTTTGGATTCAAATGAAAAAAAAAATCTTGTATAATCTTAAGTCTTAATTTTTAAACTTAAATATAATAAAATATAAAAAATATCTTTTTTTTTCATATCCTAACTCATATTTTGTATATTGACAAGAAATGATCTATATGAGATTTTGTGAAAATAATTGTCCAACTGAATTTTTAAAAATTTTTAAAAATATATAGATAAATTTAAAATTTTAATAAAAATATTAATTTAGATTAATATCTTATAAACTATTAGTGGAGTTTTTTTACTTTACAAACAGTGTTAGTCTGATGACACATGTCCTTTAAAAATATTAAAAAAAATAAAAAATAAATAAAATAAGACATATGTCACCACTAAACTCTGCTTGTGGAGTCTAAAAACTTTATAGACGATGAATAGAATAATTATCCTATTAATTTTACCTCCCAAAAATTAAAAATTTTAATAAAAATAATAGTTTTGTCCCATTTAAATTTATTAAAATTTAAAATATGAGCATATAAACTTTTTTGAGTAAATCATCAACTTATTTTAACATTTTATGGATAATTATTCCATATACTGCAGGTGGAGTTTTTTAGCTCCACAAGCGATGTTGAGATCATGACACATATCCTATAAAACTATTGAAAAATAAAAAAATAAATAAAATAGGACATATATCATAATTCTAATCTCACTTGTGGAATAAAAAAACTCCATCAACAATATATAGAATAATTATCCAAATTTTATTATTGTATAATACACGTGAAAAATTATATCATAAAAGTAATAAACCATTTAAATAATTTTGCTTTCATTGACATATATATTTTTTTTGTTTTTTATATTGGTATGTATGAAAATTTTGAAATTATCAAATAATCATATATATATTAATTACATGTATATATTATTTATAATTAAAATTTTTTATTTATATCTTACTATACGAAACTTTATATTCAATTTTTAAAA